>CM069444.1:46674106-47406375 GCA_035610835.1 Ophiura sarsii
CATAATTAATTAGTTGTTAATAATAGTTGACAAGTCTATTGAACCACATACTTAATGACTACTAAATATCCTTTGAAATGGGACCAAAATTGTGTTTTTAACATTAGGGGATGACTAGTTATTGTAAAAAGAACAAAGTATGGGATTATCCCCATTGAGTTTGTACAGGCAGCATCCCTTCCAGAAACACCCCTTCCAGCACCACCCCTGGTCCCCAAACATCAAACAGCTGTATCTCCCTTTCTGTATTAGCTATACCGATGCCATTTGGCAGGCAGATAGCTTGCTATTAGGGCTTTAAAATGATACCAAATTTGTTGAGATAGCTTTTGTGGTTTTAAAAATATTTGAGGAAAATGACAGTATGAAGCTAAAAAATGTAATGGCACCACCCTATTGGGAGGCGAGTTCATAACGCGTGACCATATACTTTTCAGTCAGGAGCATTCTATTGCTCAGATTCGACATCACGTCATGTTGAGATGTGCTATTTTACCATATGAAAAAATGCAATCAAGAATACATACAAATCATTTCCCCTACCGCCTGGTCCAGTTATTTGGTGTAATGCGCCCTCAAAATGTCATACTGTTATGACAATTAAATATTATAAGGAATGACTCACTATTTTGAGATGTTACTAAACAACAC
This sequence comes from Ophiura sarsii, assembly GCA_035610835.1. Taxonomy (NCBI): domain Eukaryota; kingdom Metazoa; phylum Echinodermata; class Ophiuroidea; order Amphilepidida; family Ophiuridae; genus Ophiura; species Ophiura sarsii. The sequence goes on from CM069444.1 coordinate 46,674,758, forward strand.
AAAAGAAGCCCAATTGGCTTTTTTAGGCTGTGGAAGAAATATGTTTTGGGGAAATTTCCGGGGGGGGGGGGGCACTTGTATATTTTAGGTAGTTAAAAATGTCTGTTTTGTTGTCAACGGCAAACGGTAAAAAGTACCCAGATTACCGGGCCGACCTATATGGCTCAAGCAAAGCAACCCTTAGCACCGATTCAGGTTGAAAAAAGACTTATTCTCTGAAATTGGCGATTTTGATCGATAAACACGTACTGTTGATATTGGTGATAAACACTGTTTTTATCAAATTATTATACATTGAGCTCAAAAGAGCCTGGGCATGGTACGCAACATCCGCATAAACAAAACATTGAAAATGGTCACCGATTTCACTATTAAACGTTACGACGCCGTCTCTGAAAAAGGGCGCTTTTTACTTTCCATTGATATTTAGGGTTAGTAATTTGTATGTATGTGGATGGAATTAAATTGAGGGAAAAATATGATATCTTGCTTTTTAAAGTTTTAAACGTTTGCCTGTGCGCGCGTCTAGCTACAACTTTCAAAGGCTGGTGCAAAATTGCGATACAAGTTTTGCAGCCCTAAAAAGCAATCCCAGTTTTGTGATGTAGGCCTACATAAAAGTATACATTTTTCGTAATGAAATGAGTCAGAGAATTCATTTTTGGTATCAAATTTTACTAAAAATAGTGATTTTTACATTTTTGCTAAAAAAAATCACTTTTTTGGCGCCAAAGATTTTCAGACAACCTAATAATATCAGTTTTTGATTAAAAATTCCAAAATTTCACCAAAATCATCTAAAGTCAATTATCTAGGAGCAAATTTGTTTTTTGGCTTAAAATTTGTTTGTTTTGAAAATATTGACCAACAAGTTTCACAAAATGTTTTTCATATCAAAAATCTCATTTTTTGCACTTTTTGGTCAATATTTTAAAAACAAACAAATTTTAAGCCAAAAAAAATGGATTCTACAACGAATTTAATTAAACAAATTGTATACTTTTATGTGCATTACATTATTAGTTTAAAAGTTACAGTGCTTGATAAATTTCATAAAAAAGGGTTGACACTTCCCTTTAAAGGCATATTATGTGATCTTTTCCAGAGGGAGCCCTCTATTCATGATTTTTTTAGAAAGTAGATTTTCTTGCAGATTTACATTTCCGATCATAAATCATACATGCATTCCAAGTTACACTTACAGAGCGATACGATTCCAAATTACCTCAAAATCATGGTTTTAGAGTGAATTTAGAGTGAAAAATATAAACTGTCGGGATTCCGACAGTTTATTTTCACTCTAAAACCATGATTAATTAAGAATCGTATCGCCCTGTAACTTGGAATGTATGCATGATTTATGATCAGAAATGTAAATCTGCAAGAAAATCTGCTTTCTATTTTTTTTTCGATGTTGAGGGCGTTCCCTGGAAAGATCACATAATATACCTTTAACAACTGTCACTGGTAAAATAGAGCAGCCCAAATAATTGGGCTACTTGGGTCATCACTTTGGCAACACCGATTTGGATGCTAATGTTGTGGAGTTGCGACAGAGAGCGTGGTTGGAAAAACAGTAGATGAGTAAGCTTACACGCTTTGTCAACATAATTTCATGTGTGTACGCATGATAAACGGCAATCAGAGACTATTATCAGAGCTTTTGAAGTACCTTTCTCTGTAGGAATATGGCTACCGTGTTGAGAATCCGTAGGAAGCGTTCGTGCGACCCAGTTGAAGCTCTTGTTTTGTCGTGCAAACGACCCAAATCGGACACACCGGGAGCCGCGTCAGCTGCGGCGGCAGGGAATGACACAGGCCCCGGCGGTGATGTGCAGAAGGTTTTCAAGCTTGTCGGGACCGTCGCAAAGAAGGTAAGTTAAACCTATAAATGAATTTCTTTTTTACACAGTCAAAATTCAAATGGTTTTATCCCTATCCCATCTGTTGTGCCTCTCACTCTCACAGTCTCATCAGAGTCTGTATAGGCTGAAAAGACTAACTAAAAGTGTAGCACTACAGACACTAAAACTATAAACTTCTGAGGTTATGATCATCAGGTCTAAGTTTATTTACCCCACATACACTAACTCCTTCAGCTCTGAGAGGCCTTATCATATATGCATCAGAAGTATGATATTAAATAGCCATCTTGCTAGACGCCCTGTCCCGTACAGAATAAACTGTACAGCACAACAGTCAACACAATTGAATTGTTATAAATACATGATGAGTATGCGGACATAAAGTTACGGGACCAATGCCTTGGCAAGAAATTGCCATGCATGAAAATCACAATTCAGGAACAATCTTCTCATCACCACTTACATGTAAATCATTTTTTAAAGTATGTCTCAAGTAAATAGTTGGTATTAAATGACATGAGTCATCATCTTCTTCTTCCGGTATCAGTGCAAACTTCATGGTTGAAGACTATAAAGTGCTACTGGGGCGCGTAATGCAAGCTGACAGTTATTTAGTGTGAATTGCTGTCTTGAATGACTAAATGGAGATTGGGCCACGATTTGAGTCTGGAAGATTGTTCCAGACATCAGCGCGCCTATTGAAAGACTGCAACACTTTGTGCGCCATGGCCAGCGTTAGAAATAAGAAAAATAAATTTACCCAGCAGACGATTTTGGTTATCCGCCACAATTTGTTGTTATTCGCAAATTTGCCAATTGTTCTGGTGTCAAAATCTTAATCTTGGTTATCGGTCGGATAATCATCAATGAAACTAAAAATTGTTTTCCACCAGGATTTTGTTTTCATTTCGGAATTAAACTAAAAATTGTTATCAGCCAGGAATTTGTTTTCATTTCTGGTGCGCGGATTAACGCTATTTTGAATGCTGGCCATGGCTGACACTTAACTTTGATCATGTGGATGCAATGCTGTCGGAAGTGAAATGATGTATAGGCCTACATGTGTAGGGACTAACTACCGGGGTTAAAATTGCCACAAATCTGAACAATTCCAGGAGAATCCAAATTTTTAGGCAAGCAATTATAGAGGTCCCAAAATTAGGTGTGCTGTTTAAATAAGAGGAGAATTTACGAAGGGTTCTTGTAAAATTATCCAACATGAATTTATGGATTCTCGCAGCAAAATTCTAACCCTGTATGTGAACTCATGTGTGTTTACGGCGGCATATGTCACTCCAATATTGGCACGAAGGGTATACTACTCGTCAGGCTTCTCGTTAGGTAAAGATATTATGGGGTCCACTGGACCCCATAATCTACCAATTCTCAAAATTATGGGGTCCGAGAAGAAATTATGGGGTCCAAGTCAAAAATGTAATTTGCGAATTGTGACTTCGGAATCGGATATGGAGTAGTTACACGGGGACAACAGCGCTGAAATGTCCAAAAATTGTCCGTACAAAAACTGTATTGACAACGTATGCACTGAACGACGACTACGTACACGACGAAAACATTTGTAGATGAGGTGAAAACATGGACGATGGTCGAGAGTTGTACAAGGAAGACCGAGAATATTTAATATTTATTACCAATATACTTGGATTCGGATTGTCACAAAAACTGATATTTGTAAGCTTACACGTGCAAAATTATCTTGACACACGATTAAAAATTATTGCGTCCAAATGGACGCAGTAAAGAGCCCTGTTTAAAATGTACTGCGTTTTTAGCAAAAATATTGCGTCCCCAGACGCGAAAACGCAATGTAACGAGAAGCCTGCTACTCGTACATTGTATTGCGCTACGAAAAATACTGCAATATAAAGATTGCTATACCTTTGGTGGCAACTGTGGGATCCATGCTCAATATGATCTGGACTTTGACATTCACCCTCCCAAATGTGTATGTCATCCCTCTCTATTGTATTTTTTGTTGTTGCACACTTGCCCTCTGAATCACTGACTGTCAATCATTGGTCATCACAAATTCCGTCAGATTTTTGTTGTTGTTGTTGTTGTTGTTGAAATTTAAATTGATTTATTTTATTAAGATTACTATAGGCCTACTCATCATTTATTTGTTGTCAAATTAAAATGACTACTCACTCATGTAGGCCCAACCCAATAGCTTAAAGTTGTTTTGATTGCTCCAATTTGTAAACCAATTTGGATCGCCTACATGTATATTGTTACAAAATGTATGACAGTGACGTATGCCTTAATCCTACATGTTCAGTGGCAGCGTTATATAGGGGTCAAGGGGGGGGGGGGGGGGGGGGGGGAGGTGTAATTGTTTCCCCCCCCCCAAAAAAAAATCAATTTAGTTAAAATGTGAAAAAAAATGACAATTTTAGTATAAAAAGGCAATTTGTTTAAGATAGCTACATTTTGCTCGCAAGTGCGCATTTTCATAACAAATTAGTTAGTATTAGACCAAATTCGACAAGTTTAGCGTAAATGACACAAATGGTGCATCATTTTTTTCATGCCCCCCTAATAAAAATGTTGCCCCCCCCCCCCCCCCAAAAAAAAGATTATGAGGCTGGCTCCACCACTGTACATGTTAACTCCCTAAGCGTGTTTTTGACAATTAAAATTTTATCTATCAGTGTAGAAAAACGGGTCAATTTTAAGGGGCAAGATCACTGTTTGCCCGCGGCGGGATCAAACCCGGGCCTCCCGCCGCGGGCAAACAGATGCCCAACTGATTGGGCTAACAATCACAATCAGTTTACTTTTTCGAGATCATTTGACAGCTTGCTGGATCATGCCACAAGATATAACCGTAAAGCATGCGGTAAAGCAGCTATTTGCTGTGGACTCTGGTAGGGTTAGGGAACATGAAGAAAAGTGTTTGTTGTTTTAACTCACTTAACAATTAAAGGGACATTAAGTGGTGTTGAAAATTTTAAATGTTTAAAAATTTACTTCAGAATTCAAGATGAACATTAAAAATGGCCATTACTGTTGTTTCTACTAGCAAAAACACAGCAAAACTTGATTAAAACAATATCATCGCTATTTATTGAAAAACGCCCTCTATGCAAATATGGTTCACGTTATGTATCACGTGTACTGCAGGGGGATACTGTCGGACGTAAAATGCTTGTCCCGCGGGACGAGCATTTTTGAAATCGACGTTTTCTTGTACATAGAGGGCTGATTTTTCTTAATCCTTATAGGTGTAAGTTCATACATGTAATACAATTATAAAAATATACTAATCCCAGTTTTTATCATAATTGAGGGCGCATCCTCCAACACATCTCTTAGTGCCCCTTTAAACAGCTGAGAAAAACGGGTCAAATTGTGGGGGGGGGGGGAGAGATCACTGTTTGCCACTTTTTTGAGACCATTTGACAGCTCGTCTGATCGTGCCACGAGAACCGTGAAGCTTGTGAATGTGATACAGCAGCTATTTGCTGTGGACTTTTGTGGACTCTGGTAAGGTTAGGGTTATAATTTATAAAGCAGTTAACATGATCAAGCAGGCAGATTGTGTTCCAGACATGGAATAAAAATCTGAGAAAAGTAACTGTTTTGTAATTAATTTCATCATTAATGATTGAAAATCAAACATACAAACATGTTTGTTATCAACCGTATGAAAGCATTGTGACTGGTGTATAGATGGGGTGACAGGTGACGTCACACCGGGCAAAACGTGGCTAGTTGCTATTGTTCTTTGCCCGGCAGTTTGCGCGCGCATCATGTTTTGTTTAGGACCTGTGCTTTTAAAACTCGCGCCAAAGCATTATAAAGGGCATAGCGGACAGTGTTGTGGTCATATGCTGTTCCCTCAAGCGTGTATCGACAGTCCAGTCCCTTCCCTGTTGCATTTGTTGATAAACATTGGATGTAAACAACGGTCACCTCATCTATAAAAAGTGCAGTCACACTGCATGCAGTGCATAAATCCTATTATTCACACATCCAAGAACCCACAGAACCCAGGCAATCTCTTTGTATGGGTTCTGTTGGCAGTACATCAATTATACATTTGAATTTATTTTGATATGCAGCTTAACTGTTTGAACTTTGACTTTGTTTTTGTTTGTTTAAATACTTTTGGTATTTCAACTAGAGATTGTTGTAATTCTTCGGCTGGATAACAAAGCCTATAAATAGATGTAGGAATACATGTATGTATAATTTGGGGAAAATTACCCAACAACCTGTAGGTGTAATACATGTATGTGCACCGAAAGCTGATTTTAAATGTTGGTCTACACATGTACATGTATGCTTTAATGTCCCCTGATGGTGCTACCCCTAGATTGAGAATGAGAATCAATCAAATCAAAAGAAGGTTGTAAACAGACGCTTTCCCTTGCCCCTGCACGTACGGACATGTGAATATGAATTAAGATACTGTTTTTAGACATCCGTGTTATAAATAGGTTTGAGTTTCAATTCTGGTACAGCCCTCATGAGCTCTTGTAAGGGCTCAGTTTTAATTTAATAGACGTTTAATATAGGGAAATGCAAATTGAATATAGAAACACCAAATTATAAGGGTATCCTACATGTAATTGTGGAAACACCTCACATAAATTAATCCTTAGTTTGAATGGTTTGTGGAAAAGGTTTTTTTTTTTTTATTAAGCCTGTACAGGGTAAGTCGAAAAGAAGTTTACCCGGATTGGTAATGTTTTAAAAAACAGACAAATGACACTCGAGCGTTCAGTAAAGCATATATTTAACAAGCATTCTCTCCTGCTTATTAGGAAAAAAGAATGACACAAATTGATCATTGCTAAGAGGAGTTATGCCTATTTTAATTAGGTAGGCTACTCATTTTGCAAGCTGTCCACGGAATACTTGACAAACAAATGTAAAGTAAGCATTTTAGCTGTGTACTTACCTACAAACATGAGCGCTTTCAGTAAAACAGGCATATATTCTCTTAGGAATTATCAATTTGCTTCATTGATTTTCTCTAATAAACAGCAGAGTATGTTTGGTAAATAAATGCTTTACTGAACTTTTAAGTGTCATTTATTTGTTTTGAAAAACATCACCAATCCCGGTCAATAGGGAAGTCCGCAGCTATAATGCATACTTTACATTTGTTTGGTCAAGTATTCTGTGGACAGCTTGCAAAATGAGTACCTTTATTAGAATAGACATAACTCCTCTTAGCAATGCTCAATGTGTGTCATTCTTTTTTCCTAATAAGCAGGAGAGAATGCTTGTTAAATATATGCTTTACTGAACTCTCGAGTGTCATTTGTTTGTTTTTTAAAACATCATCAATCCGGGTAAACTTCTTTTTGACTCACCCTGTATGTACATGTACTCATCATGTACATTCACAAGTTAGGGGTCGTCCATAATTTTCGCCATTTACAGATACAAAGCGTACTTAACAGGAGATAAAAATATACCCTAAGCGTACATAACTTAAATCGATCTTGAGAGGCGGGCATACTTTTCGCCATTTACAGATACGTACAAAGCATACTTAACAGGGGGAGGGGTAAAAATTTACCCTAAGCGTATGTAACTTAAATCGATCTTGAGAGGCAGGCATTTTTGTATCAAGCCATAAAATGTTCGTCATTTATTGCGTACTTAACTGGAGGAGGGGGGGGATGTTACGTACACTCTGTACGTATGTGAAAATGGACCCCTTAGCTCTGTCTGTGTAAAACCCTTTTTTCTGTCTTTTGTCTGTGTACAATGTAGATTTACCTCTGCATGCAATAGTCTAGTGTGAAATAAAATGCAATTTTACTTGACTTATCAACCTGTGATGTATGGGCATACACATACTACATCATTAATGTATGTCCTCCAACATGTATTGTGAAGGGCATATTTAATTAGTAATCATCCTAACAATAAAAATTAAATTGTATTACCATATTGTCATCGCATGTTGTTAATGCAATAGACATGGTGAATCATTTTTTGTCATAAATTTAAATTAGCCATCATGTACCTGCCGTGCCACACGGTGCTATCTTCTGAAGATAAAAACTTGTTTTCAAAATATTTTATAAATTTTCTATCCATTAAGAATGTTACCATTGAGGGGCTTGAAAATGTGTGTATTAGGACATTCTGTTTATTAAAAAATAAAACAGTCAGTTGAAGACATTTTAAAATGCTTTTGACAGAATGCAACTTTTTTGGCACTTTATGCGGTTTTGCCTTTATTTTGAAATGATATTTTTAATTGCGTGGAAAATTATAAATATTCTCAAAATTCATGATCAATTAAAACTGTTGAAATAGAACAATGTGATATTCATAGACAATTATTTCTAGAACTCAATGAGAAAATGAACCCTTGTGATGAAAATGAGCCATTTAAAAATTTAAAATAATAAGAGTTGTTGTAACATGCCATGAATTATATACTGTCTTAATTTAAAATTAATTAGAAATAGACACAACATACAAGAGCGTATCAATGACAATTGCTTCGGTACAAACAGAAATTATGGTTGACTATGATCCAATGACGTAGATTCTGCCAATTTGGCATTTTACTCGACATTCCAATTAATTATAAATGGATGTGTGTTCGGTTGTATCATCATGTACTTCATGGTTGCTTTATAATTCAAAGGGATTATGAACTGTAAAGATTGTTAAATTGTAGTTATATATTTTCATGGAAAGGCGTTACAAAATCCTGATTTGTCAAGTGTAAAGGGATTGAGCATAACCTTAATTTATTACATAACATTAATTGTTTTACCTCTCTTTTGTTCTTTTACAATAAAAACACAATTTATTGCGATTTAAACATAATTTTATTATGGAATGCCATGAACTCTTATAAAATTGGCAGCATAAGTGGCATACAAATATAAAAATGTGATGTTTTGCTTCAACCATTTAATACTCTAAAAGGTATTTTTACCCTGCCATCAACATATATTGTACATATTGACAAAGAAATACATTATAGCAATAACAATTTATAAGACATTTCATGAAATCTAATAGAAAAGTAACCCCTAAAATGTATGACTGTACAGTGCTGAATCAACTCATGTAAACTCATTACTCATCATAGGATACATAAAACATGCATCTATCACAATTTAAATGGGCAATTGATTTTTAACATTAACCTTTTTATAGGCCCATCTGATTGTATTTTACACACTCAGAAATGAGATCAAGTTGCAAGATGCGATGGATGAGGAATCTTACACGGAGAATAGAGATGTACATCAATAATTTATATATAAAGACATGACTCATTGCTACATCATCATGGGACAACCCACTGAAGATGGACAATAATAGCTTTGACTTGGTGATTTTTGTGACACTGTTTTTGTTAAAATAGTTGTAAGAAGATCACTTTGAAGGATAATTTATAAGGGTCGCTTGGGTGGGTAAGAGTTGCAATGTTGCATTTGCATCATTTTAGAACTTATACTTTCAGTTTAAACCATGATTACTAGCTGTATATATTACCCTTTGGTTTTTGATGAACCCCTTATATTTAAAAATATTACATGTAGCTATTCTAACCAATTTTTTGTTGTCAATTTGCAATTTAGTTATCCCTTCTCAGCTTCAGTGATTATATGTTAAATTAATCAAGACAACATGTCACAATAATTAAAATTGTGAACAAATATAAAAGTATGTTTATTAATGCTGATTGAATATCTTAGAATAATATTTTATAACATAACATTATTACTAGTGATTGCTCACTAGAGAAATTGATGGATACTAATGTGTTTGTTTTAGGGCAAATTAAATTGGTGTCATCATTGCATTTCCTTTAATAAGGCCACCAAAAAAAAAAAAAGAGTTGTTCTTCATGGCCGCCAACCTCATGTTTTCAAAATTGGACAAAAGTTTCTATCATACAAAAGAACCTGTAATACCTGCTCTCGGCGGATGAGATTGGCACTGTCGGAATGGAGCTCGGTTTTTGGCGCAAGTTTCTCACTAGGCGACAAGGGTTTCGCGCCAGCATCACTGGGGGTGGGGGGGGGGGGATATTTTGCCTCCCCCAGTCATTTTTATTTTTTCTGTAGTTATTATTACCATCATTTAACAATCCTTATTGACACTTTTTTAAAGCACCATAATTGTTTTTTCCATTTAACCCGACTCTTCCATGGGAGGTGTGGAGATGGAAGACAACCAATACAAGACTTTATTTTCAGGCCTTATTATACAGAATCATCAGAGTGGAGCAGACAGACTGGCAGATGGATGAGGGATAGCCTGAAGATGAGTCACACCTGCTCATATTGAGTCTACCATTTCAACGGGTCAGGCATCATTTTTTACACATTCAGATCTTCGATTTGAAGCTGGTCTACCAAGGGTCTGTGTGGCCCGGGGGTGGGGGTGTGGCACTCATGTATAAAAGTTGTAACTGTTCAATTGAATGCATGCTCAATAACCAAAAACTACCTACCCTTAACATGAATTTTCAAATAAAGATTAAGTTACCCTTAATAAAGACATTTAACATGACCAATCATACTCTTAGCAGAGGATATACATGTAGGTCCTCAAGACGAAGTATAGTGCAGATTCAGGTTGAAAATACACCCTAAATTGGTGATTTTGATACCCTTACAATAGCAGTAAGTACGGGCCTGTGTTGCGGTCGAAAAACCACACACTTAATAATCCGCGTTTTCGTTCATGTGGATGTTAACAATATTGTACCTGATTTCCCCCACCCCCGGGGTCTATGGCTTTATAGCTCTAGATCTCCCTAGAGAGCTCCTGACACCATTTCAAAATAATCCTATTCATCAAGCTCCTTCTCGTGATACTTCTATTCCATGATGCCCGACATTGTGAATTGATTACACTTTTGATCAGTTCCCCAGTGAAGCGAGGAGAGTGATTAATTTGAGCAACTAGTTATAAAAAAATAGCTGTCTTTTTTGTCTTTTCAAAAATATCAGATGAGATGGGAAAAATGGGAAATTGGATGAACTAATTCACTGAATCTGATAAAAACCTACAAATACTGTATTACAGTCTGGAGACATTATTTCTGCCTATAGGCCTACATGTATGTGTATGGGTAATTTATTAAGTGATTCCAATGATTTCTAAAGTGATTCACTTAATATTTATTATTATCTTCCGGTGTGTGGTGGTGTGTGTGTGAAATACCTATTGTTAATTGTTCTTCAAAAATGATACATTTTTATCGTTATTTGTTATTGCAATACACCTGCTACACATGTTTTGTCATGGCTTTGTCATGGAATATAGTCATCAGGTAATACACCATGGATGCATGAGTCATCACATCCACGTTGGCAAGGGAAATCCCCTGATGTTGCACAATAAAATAGGCAATTTTCAATTTCAGAAGTAGAATGAAATGTGACGGTCTGAATGGATGAGATGATGTCAATGCACTTCATATCATGCATGGAAATTGTCCAGCTTCTCAGTCAACATCATTATAATTTTAAGATGCACTTTTTTAATCTTTAGTTACAGGGTTTCACACAAATTGTGAAACAAGAGAGGAGCTTGAGAGTTGCTTGTATTTATATTCAACTCCTTCTCCCATCAATTTTGATGAAATAACTCAATCATTTCAGAGAATTGCTATCTACTAAAATGGTTATTTTTAAACATTTGTGGAAATTGTGAGCATTTGTGGAAAACATCATTTTTTTTAAATTTCTATAAAAAAATTTAAGAAAATAAATTAAAAATTAATAATTATTATGCACTAAATAAACAGTCAAATAAATATAATCTCAAATTTGCAAATGATGGATAACAACAGCAGGCATACCTGCAGATTTCTTTATCTTGATTTGTGGACATCTTTTGAGTATTATTGCTTCACAATGAAGGAAATGAGGCACCTACCATATTGTATGGATGACTAAATATTACATTAAACGTATGAAATTAGATGTATGAAACAATAAAATGGGCTTTTCAAAATAATGTTTACAGAAAACAGAATGGATGATGATATTTTAGATGTCAGGTACCATAGTTTTACATTCACTAGGAGGGTTCAGATGAGAGGTGCTAACCTCGAGATTAATGTTAAACTCGCTAATCTAGAGATTTAACTCTCGGTTAATTGCCGTGTGAATCGTGTCGAGGTTAACTAACCATGAGTCTGAAGCTGGAATTATAACCCTGACAAATCTTATGGTTAAGTAATCCCGAAGCACTAACTTGTCTGCTGTGTGAATCCTTCAACTATGTTAACTGCAAGTGAGATTAGCAATTAACAGAGGGTCAACGCATAACTTCCGGCAATCGGAGAATCGCGGACCTTGAGTTAGTCTCGAAGCTACGGCATTGGTATTGCTATACTCAAGGCTAAGATTGTCGTCTGGACAGGCACTCTGGATTAGCTTACTCTCAGTCGGGGGGCTGGGCCGTCGCTAGAGGGTTTTTGTGTGGGGAGGGGGTATAATCCAAATAGTCGGCAAATTTGTACAAGTAGTCGACAAATTAATGCACCAGGTTGGTAAAAAAAGGAAATGTTTAGAGAAAACTGATGAAAACACTCATAATTGTCCATTAGTTGTTGACTGTGCGATTTATTTTTTTACTGTGCGAACATTTTTTGAACCTACCCCCTCCCCACTTATGTGAAGTTCACGAGGTGACTGCAAACAAAATTGGGGCTACCTTTTACTATTTTGTTGGTACATCGGGGGAATTGAGAAGAATCTGAGTCGGGGGAATTTCATTTATGGCCAGGTGGCTCCCCATCCCCACTCACAATACACTGCGCACGCCTCTAGTTATAATTATTTTAAGCTGGAGACTAACTAGTCTCGAGACTACATGTAGTGACAATCTGAACAGGCCTTATTGTTGGGTATCTCATACCATAGATAAAATCTATGCTCATACTAATTGTAGCTGGCCATTGGTAGTATAGCCCTGAGGCCCATATTCAATTATTCATTGGGATAAAAATAGTAATTACCAATTTAATAGGCTAATTAAATGTAGGCGTCAACTCTCAGTAAAGGATCATCAAGTGTATTTGATGAAATTGGGACAAGACTATAGGAAGCCTTTAAAATGACCGACTTACACTGCTAGTGTGTGTGGTTAAATTTGAAAATCATGAAAATCATAATTTGTGATGACCTACTTTGTAGCCAATAGAAATATCATCAAGATTGTATCTATTTGTAACTTGGGCTTTGATTTTGCTATTAGGTTAAAGTTAGGCATTACATTTATTCAGACCATCTATTGTGCCTGTAGGAACAGATAGCTCTTGCAGATGATGGGTTAACTAGCAATTGATGTATGTATGTCAGTGAGTGACATCTATAAGAGTTGAATTTGCTTTGGGGAAATACACTGTGATTTAACTTTTTAGTCGGCCAGATAATGTAATGATTCGATTATCACTGTTTCTTCAGGTTTTTAAGGTTTAGAATATGTAGGTTGAGTGTCGTGTTCGGTGTCATCTCAAGTTGGGCTGATGACATCATCGCCGTATTCTTTTCAAGATTAGCATTTGTCGATCAGGGATGACTTTCTTAGGACACAAGCATGCCATTAGGTGAGCGACCAGGGCTCAAAATACACAGGGGCGTAGGGCGATTAGCCCCCTGAAAAAATGTTGGTCTATGGTAAAATGTACTAAAGGGGCGATTTTTTGCAGAATTTGCTCAAAATAGCCCTCATAGCCCAAAAAGTATTTTAACCCCTGTGAGCGACAGGTGCAAATTTGTTTTGGATGCAATTCAATTGATTACTTTTAACTTTCAAGAAATCCAAAAAAATGTTTGGCAATTTGGTCCATTCAAATGTGACAAATACATTTCTGACAGCACTTGGCACTTGATGTGACAAAGAGTATTTATGAAATACAAATGTTCCAAAAAGAGAGAAAACCTGTAATCTATGTACATGTATTAATTAGGCGACAAAAAATACCTGGTTCTACGGGCCGGGCTGACCCTTTTTTTTCTTCAAATTTAAATAAAAATGTTTACAATAGAAAAATTATTTTGACATTTTTGAAATGTTTTGACAAGTTTGGGAAATTGTTTTTAATTTAAAAATGTTTACATTTTTTTTTTCAATACCAAAAATTGTTGAAAATTCAATAAAATTTGCCCATCATTTTTGGAGAAAGAAATAACCAGACTTAACGACCCTAAGAATATGGAACAATTTACCTGCTGTCATCAGATTAAACAGCAATATAAACAGTTTCAAAAAGAACTTAAAAACCCACTTATTTAAAGTGGCTTTTACTAAATAATCTTTTTGTAGTCATCTGATATGTTTTGTGCTCTATTGACTGTATAACTTGTTTGTAAATGCATAAGCGCCATGAGCGCCATTTATGGCGGATACCGGCGCTTTATAAGTTTTCATTATTATTATTATTATTTACCTGAGAGGTTCGTTTGCCCAAAGAACAGGGTGGTGTGTTTTTTCACTGCCTTCTGGAAACTCTTCCTTTTTTTAATTTTTGAAAAAAGTATTTGATTGAGAATCATTATTTGTAACACTGATGTGCCAAACTATTTCTGTACTTGTCACAACTTAATGGATCAAATTGCCAAACATTTTTCAGGATTTCTTGAAAGTAAAAGGAATCAATTAAATTGAATTGCATCCAAAAACAAAACTTGTAGTACACAAATTACATGCAACACTGACAATGCCAACACTCTATTTGTATTTGTCACATTTGAATGGACCATATTGCCAAAAAAAAGTGGATTTCTTGAAAGTAAAAGTAATCAATTGAATTGCATCCAAAACAAATTGTAGTACACAAATTACAAGAAACACCGACAATGCCAACACTCTATTCGTATTTGTCACATTTGAATGGACCACATTGCCGAACAGTTTTTCGATGGATATATCAATATCTGAAAAATGGAAGGGGGAATTGGATTGTATCCAAAATTAAAACAGTGTGTACGCAAACACCAAAAAGGAGATGAAATTACATGTAACATGATGTACCCACTTCACAATTGTTTACCTTCCAATGACAAGCTTATTTTCATCCATCAACCATGGGGTACAAGTAGGAGTTGGGATGCTTTCTACACTATTGTCTAGGCAGTCTTTTTTTTTTAAAAATATTCATGTTTTAAACTGTCAGGGGCTCAAAGGATTGTTTCCATTTAGCGCAATACAAACTTAAACTTCTCCATCCATGTTAATATCATATTGGTTATAAAACGTACTCGCCGAGGATCAGAAAAGTAGGGGCGACTGTCGAATCCAGCATTCATTCATGTAAATACCGAAAGACTTAAAAACAAGTCCATGATGGAATAAAGCGTAACAACACTGTTTATGCAAGATTTGTATCTAGTCTATAGTGTATTGCGCCGAGATACAAAAGATCAAAAGTATGACAAATAAAACCTGATGTCAAAATGGTTGTGACCATGACCAAACTCTTGAGGCAAAATAGTGAAGCTATTTCATATCCACAAACTTAAATTAATTTTGTATTACCGATTTGAATTTATGAAATATTAAAACTAATCGTGCAATCATATAAATACATTCAGTACCGGTAAACCACTTGATATGTGAGTGTTCATATTATTAAAAACATACCAGTCTGTGGTATACATGTATAACTTATTACATCTAGCCATGTTTTACTAATCAATAGTGATTTGTAAAAATAATGTGCACAGATATCTTTACTATTTACAGCAGGCGAGCAGTGCCAGTGAGCCAAAAAGCTATTTAATCATTTTTTTTGCTATTGTGTATCGCAAAGCTATGTGTTGGTTCATAATAACAAAATATTTACAGAGAAACAGCGCTCTCAAAAATAGTTTGAAGAACACATTGGTAATGTAGATCATATCATGATGATATAGTACAAGCCTTAGGCGCCTGAAAGTAGATTTTGAGTTTCCTGTTACCCGCCCGGGTCACTTTTTTCACCCGTGTCAAAATTGCCACACACAAAAAATATCTATTAAAACATCATTGTTATTTTTTTAAACATATTTTTCACTTATTTGGAAAATATGAAACTGTGAACTATTATAAACATTTAATAAGTCACCGTATAAATATTGGTTGATGAAACTTGCAATTTACATGTCAATAATGAAATCTCATCAAATAATGAATAATGAAAAATTTGCCTCGTCACTCAGCCAAAAAAAAATAATGGGAAACTTGTAATTGACTTTCATTAGCCTTATGTAGCGGTCATTTTGATTTGGGTTCAGGACTTTAAAAGCATGATCTAGTTGTATGTGATGTGCTCAAGCAATGTAAGTCTGAAGTCAAACATATCACATTTTAAGTTTTCTACTAGATTTTATTTTACATTTGCAATGCCACATTTTGCAGAACACCCCATTATATATTAAGAATGGACAATTATTTCCAAAGATATTAGCAA
This sequence comes from Ophiura sarsii, assembly GCA_035610835.1. NCBI lineage: Eukaryota > Metazoa > Echinodermata > Ophiuroidea > Amphilepidida > Ophiuridae > Ophiura > Ophiura sarsii. The sequence goes on from CM069444.1 coordinate 46,691,045, forward strand.
ATGAAGGGTATTAAAAACATTAGAAAACAAAAGAAATTCTGTCCCTGTTTGGTTATATCTCAAAATCATTATTGGCGACTTCTGCCTCATTTTGCTTGATCACATCACGTAGTGATACTGCCAATGGGAACACATAAAACTTAACTGCTGAATTCTCAAACCTTATCTCCTTCAAAACAATTTGATATATCACCCTATTTAGAATCAAATAGAGTGTAATTTTGACTTGCTATACATTGGGGAAAGATGACTTGCATCGTATCAAATACAATTTATCGTAAGCTTCACGAATGCATTACGTTTCTATCTGATATCGCCGTAAGTCATGCAACCCAGCATCTTGAGTTTGAGTGCTGAGTCGCCTGTCTGACTGACTGCTTCACTCATAGATTTACATGTTACTGTGTTACCTTGTGCCCCAGATAGATAAGTGATGGTATTGGTACAACACCGCAGGGCCTCTACTCTATATTCAGTATTTTGCTCGAGCAACATTTTCTATTCACAACAGGTTTTTTTCTTCATATTTGTGTAAAATTTGTTTTACACAATGTATTTTGGAATATTTTCCAACAAAACGAAGGAACAAAACATTGAGGGTGCTCTATCTGTGTGTCACATTGATGTCCCTTTTAATTATCATGGATCTTTTGACTCTCTAAACACATATTTCCTCCGTGAAAGCCAAATTTCAACCCTTCTCAAAACACCACATATTGCTTGTTTTAGGGGTCACATTAGGCATGCTCAGAGTGTAATGGTTCAAAATCAAAACATAAAAATTACAGTTCTTAGTGCCATATTTTGACAACATGTCCCTTGTCAATGAAGCTAGAGGTCACTATTTTCTATAGACCTCCGATCTTAGAGACACATCAAACTGGATTGTTGCATTAATGGTTGAAATTATATGTTAATCTATTTTTCCATTTTGCTAATTCAATTATTTTGGTAAAATTGGTGTTTCATAAAAATATTTTTTCAGTTACCTGGGCAAACTTTTGTATTTACGACCAGCTTAACCTGTACACCCCTACTTGTCACATTCCACATTCAGACATGTCATATGCCGTAGTCTGTTCTGGTGATATATTATTTAGCTGAATAGAGAGATGAATATCTTACATTGTATTCAACTCACAAGTGTTGCTACATGTAAGATTTGTTATTTATGCAGAATGCATAATTCAGAATACAGTACATTTCTACAGGTCTTGGTGCCATAGCGCGACATCAATGTCTATGGAGCTAGAGGCCACGGGTTTCAATAGACCTCTAACCTGAGACACATATTAAACTGCATTGTATGTTAATGTTTGAAATAATGTACAAACATTTGCACCAATAACAGTACATTTAAAGTGATGTCTGTTCCTATTTGTAATCCAGCATCAGAGAGATGGAGCAGGAAAAGCACTAAACCCACATTTAGTAGGTTGCTGTACAGCTGTGAGTAATATGTTGTGAGGCTATGTGAGCGTAAGAAGACATATATTACGTTCATATTAAACTAAAGTGAAATAGAACACACAGTGTCAAAATTCACTTTCCCTGTTAATAATAACCCCACCACCCTAATCTAGGACTTGAGAAGAAATAACAAAAATATAATTTTTCCCTGATTACCATTGGCGTGTCAAAGGGGTTGGGGGGGGGGGGGGGGGGGAGGTTTAAGGGATGCTATAATCATACATCATTTTAGCGCATTTTATTCCTTCCTGGATATTGGTCCATGTTCTGCAGTTCCAAGTTCTAAGTTCCAAGTTCCACCACCATCTCCTTGTTAGGTTTCTGGGCACATTTCAATAGATCAGGCAGTCCCCACAATGAATGTACAATGTTTTCATCAGCCTTTCTGAATAATTATGTTCAAATATTTCACCACCAACTCCCCAGCCCCAACCATCACCACAATCACTCAATCACTCTTCGTTAGGTTTGTGAGCATGTTTGATTAGATCTCACAGTCCCCATAATCAATGTACTCATCAGCCTTTCTGAATATGTGTAAAACATTTCCCCCGCCCCTTCCCAACCATTGACACAATGCACTCTCTCAGAATGCACTGTATCATCCATTACAATGACTTGATGCGTACTGTAACAAACTTCATGTACATACACAACACAATGTAATTAACAGTGTAAAGACCCCCTGACCAAATGCCCCCCAGTCAGCTGCTCAGTCCACAATTCCACCATTCATCAATATTCTGCCCCTGATCTACATCCATTAGCAGCTCAATGACTATCCAATCTTTTTGATGCATCTTTGCCGCCTGACTGTCTGATGTCGTCAGAGGCCTTTCTTTTTACACACATAGCATCTTCCAATGATGATGATATTATCCGTTATGCAAATGATGTGTGAGGTGAGAGTGTCTTGATGGACCTTTTATAGGTCACAGAAAGGTGATGGTGTTGTATTTTCAGTGTCATATTTCTGGAAAGGTTTCGCCTAAAGACCCTTTTTTGAATCGCCTCTCCGTTACTGTAATCTGTCCTGATGGAATAGTGTCCACACATATCTTTACAATAGTCATGTGTGACACACTTCGTAACAGAAAGATCAGAGGAAAAGTTACAGAAATTGTGAAATCAATCATCTACCCTCCCCCTCCTCCTCTGTTCGCATGCTCATATTAGAGAAAAGGATATATCCTATAGTGTTTAAATACCTGACCAAAACAATAGGGGTAATCGATTCAACTCCAGCGATCCTTTGGTCCCATCGGTAGGCCTATGCTGGTGTCAAAATAGCTTGACGGTGAATGCAGATTATTCCTGGTTCTAATCATGTTACGAACACTTTTGTTATGAGGTACGCATGAGAAAATGACCTCTATACTTATTACTTGTGCCCTTTCAGAATGTGTAAGTTATTTGCATCTATATTTATGATGTATAAAGGAAAGACCTTATATCCCATTTGCACTTATTGTTTTGTACATTTCTGCATCGTGAACACCCCCCACCCCCCACCCCCACCCCCAATTTCAACCAAATTTGGGCCATACGTTACTTACAATCACGCAGGGTAAGGGTCGTGTATGAGGTCAAAGGTCACACATCAATGTTGGATGTCATCTTGGGTCAGGTGTAAAACACCCTGTTTATTTCCATTTGTCTTACAAAGATTAGTTACAATTCAACTTGGGTGCATCTGCTCAATAAACACTAGACTAGATACAAAAAATATTGTTGTTGCTTTATTCCAGTCATGGATTAAAGTCTAGCATTGTTTCCATGAATGTAATAAATGTCGGATCCAACAGTCGCCCCTCAACTTTGGTCATACCCTTTCATTCATTTGTACATGAATGGATGAACGAACGTATCGGCAACAGTTAGTTAGGTGCTAAGTAGTTAAGAGAGCTGCAAGCAAGTGATGTTCAGTAGTTCACAGAAAGGTTGCTGGTTTGTATTACAGTGTTGAATCAGTGTATTGTCTGCAATCTACAATCATCTGCAGGCTGTTTTTATTTCCATAAGATACAGAGGACGGGAATTAAAGGTGGGTCACCCGATCACTTTTTAGCTTTTTTTCCCATCAAAATCTAGATTTTGATAACAGCAGGAACCTCATATAATATAAACTGCTCCAAAAAAAATTGGAATATTTTTTCAAGCACAAGATTTTCAAATATCGCGGGATATGTTCATTTAGTGTTATATATCCATAAATGCTGATGTGTTTATCTTTACAATGATACCAAATTTGAAGCAATCCCTTGCTCCATTGCTCAGCTACTCGTTTGAGAACATGGGGAGGTCATAATCTGAATGTGCCAAAATCAACGCTATTTCGTGCTCGTGCTCACACAAGTAGCTGAGCACTGGAGCAACGGATTGCTTCAAATTTGGTTTCATTGTAAAGATAAACACATCAGCTCCACATGGACATACTTAATAAACATATCCCGCGGTATTTGAAATTCTTGTGCTTGAAAAAATATTCCAAACTTTTTTTGAGCAGTTTATATGGTGTGATCAAGCAAAATGAGTTGGAAGTCACATATCAAATAAATCAAATATTGATTTTGCGATATACCAAACAAAGAAACACATTTTCTACTCCTACTTTTTAATTTGTATACCAAAACTCTTTCCACAGTACAACACCCTTCCATTTCTTAATCACTGCTCATCTGCTATAAAAACACCAGCGATATGATATACCCCTTCAAGGCTACTGTTATTATTCACTTGAGCACTTGGATGTTCCGATCACTTTGGCTGAAATTCTTGACAGTGTCCTGGTTTCTATGGTAAAATTTGAAGTGAATTTTTGCTTGGAGTAATTTTGTTTGGAATATTATAATGTACCTTTATGAAGTATCGAAGACACAAATTGGAAAAATTGGTTAAAACACGACACCTTAAGAGCTATAAATTGAATGTGTTGGTTTTGGTTAAGGTATGCAAAGGCACAATCAGGGAGGGTACTGAAATTAATACATGATTGAGGATGTGACTGGATGTTTCAAAGCACTTGAAGAAATAAAGTGTTGAAAAAATAAATTGAATTTTCTAGTATAAATTGCCTTGACATTCCAAAAAGTCACGTGGTATAAAAATATATTGAAATAGTAAACCAAATTTAATCTCCAGATAAAAATATATTTACTGCCGTCATCAATTGACATCCAACCATGGGTTTATCTATCTGTACATTTGCATTTTGTATTAAGATAATTTGTAGATATTGTGAATCTGCTTCATTAGGCATATAGTAAGATAAACGGAAATTAACTTCACCGTGACATATCCACAATGTAAGGTAGAAGTATCATATGATCAATAGTACATTGTCACTCATATGGCATCAATACAATGAACCAGACAGACTCAATGTCAATGGCACAATTCAAAAGTCTATATGTACAAGTGTTATTGAAGAATTAACTAATCATTGTCTGGGTATGAGTTTTTGATTGCCATAGTCTCTACCATGAAGTTGATGTGTTTGTGGGGAATGCATACGATGAGGACAACATGTAGAAATGTTTCGGTCTATAATCAAAACAAATATTTGTAATCAATTCAAACCATTCCATCGCGTATTATATGCATCTGTATGTTCGCGACAGCATTGTTTTGGAATGCAGAGCATCGCAAGACCGCGTTCAACCTTTAGATGAACGGGAGCGCCTGGATTGTAATGCTCAGATCAATAATTATTTGTTTTGATTGTACCAGCGAATCCAAGATTTTCTCTATTTTATTGACACAATGGAGTGAATTGTATGATCATTAACCAGCTAACATGGGCAATTATTTAGAATGGTACGGCCAAATAAAAAAGAGTCAGAAGACCGCGAGCGTAGCTTTTAAAATTCACATTTCAGCGCATAAACTTTTTTTCCTTTTTTTTCAATTTGTTTTCTTGAACTTTTGAAAATCATGCTTCTCCAAATTTTGATTTCACATTATGAAGTACCAATCATTTTCTTGCTTACAAAAGTAAAACTGCCGCACTACAGGGTGTCTCAGAAAAAATTACAACGGACCTTTAGAGGATTGTAACTTTCTGAATAAGTGTCAGAATAGAACAACTCAAACAACAAAATAAAGTCAAAATAGTTTGCTATACTTTAAAGAAAACCGGATGTGATTCAGTTCAGTAATTCCAGAGAAATGAGCAATTACGTAACATTAGTCTGGGAACACTTCCATCCAAGTTTGCTCATATTGAGTGATTCAGACAGCACATACATGAAATCAATACTTCTCTACAAAATGACATGGATTAACGTTATTTTTTTTGGTTCTAGATTTTATTTGACACCAAATAATATGCCAGATGAGACCAAAGTTTAACACAAAATATAAAATAAAAGTTATCTAGATTATTTTCATCACATTTTATACTTAAGAACAGTAAAATTTAAAATTTGTAGGATAAGTTCAATCTTTTTATAACAATTGGGAACAAAATTATAGTAATTTTAGTAAATATGAAGATTGTCGTTATTAAACCAAGTTCAAGATCTAATAACATCGCGCAAACAACTTATCAAGCTTCTAGTCTTCACATTTGCTACTTGAAGGCTGAAATCATGTATATTATACAATTATCGCCAATTTTGCGCATGATGGTCAAATTCTTAATATCGCAATTGAAAACAAAATAAATGTTTTGTTTACGTTAAAAGAGTATGGTCATATCTCTCTCCTTACAATGAGTTGCATTGTTTTTGGTTTTCTGGGTGTTATGAGTGTTATGATCGATTATTCAGTATTCTTGGATCACAAATTGAACTTTTTTATCATAGTATTAAACAGTGCTGGCTAATTAAACATTAATGAGTTAGTAACCAGCCGCACAAGTGAAAATCTGTCAAAATATGCAAACTTGGATGGAAGTGTTCCATGACTACTCATATGTAATCACAGATATCTCCATAATTACATAACAGAATTAAACGCTGTTTTCTTCCAATTGTAGAAAACTAATTTGGCCTCATTTTAACGTTTGAATTGTAAAATTCAGATACTTAATTAGGAAGTTATGATCGCCTAATGGTGCGTTGTAATTTTTTTTGGACACCCTGTACAAATAGAAGTTAAGATTTGTTTCTACTATGGTATATAGTGTTAATAAAATATACATTTCACAGAGCCCGTCTCATGTAAAAAAGAAAAACAGATACCGCATTTCGCATAGCATTTTTTCAGGCTGAGACAAACTTGTTATTTTTATTTGTCCTTACAAAATTGGTAGTCATTTTGCACCAGAACTGGACATGATGATAAGGGACATGGGGACATTCATCTTTCTAGACATACACTCATCTTTCTAGACATACACTCAGTATTATGCAAGATGTCTGTGCCTCAGTGGAATTATGATATGAAACCTGTGTCTAATGCGCCTCACAAATGTATATCCAAACACAAAAATAATAAAAACTGTTATTAAAGGCACAACTTAAATAATTTAACAGTCTCTCATCAAGATAGTGCTAGGGGTGACAAGACCTAGAAAAAAATTAAATAAAGATTGAAAGAACCTACACACATGCAGGCTGCAAGGAACATGTGATATAATGTCACCTAATATTGAAATAAACTTCATAGGGGAATTTCAGAACACCTTGCATTATTTGTCCGATTTGTGTCTAAAACAATTTTGAAAAGTGAAATTACATGTACCACATTTAAAATTGGATTTCTGATGTAATGTTCAACAAACGATTATATAGATATCGCATGATGTAATACCAGGTGTGGAGGGACTGGGGAAATCAGATAGAGAAGGATGTTCCAATTTAGCAATTCCTTTTGTCTATAATTCAGCTCAACTGTTGACAATTCAGGCTAAATCTCTCCCACATTTTAAGTAGGCATGTGGGTAGGCATCGGAGTGGTTCATGTCGCGTGTTGAATTTCAACTTACTGTATACATGAGTTGGATGAATAAAGAAAGTGATGGGAATAAATATTCAAATGATGACACTGTATTTGTCGTACTTGTCATCGAAAAGGTTAAAAATTGATGATCTATCGCCAAGCTGTACAGATAAATCAGCTGCGATCTTGCCATCAAAAATTACAATGGGGTTTCTATTCCGTTTTCTTGGATAAACCGGCCGCCATCTTACCAATGAAAATTACAATGATAATTCTATTCTGTTTCCTATTTTCTTTTCAGCATCGATCGTGATATTGTGAGATCTTTCGACTTGAATCGTATACATGTGACACTAGCGGTAAAATTGAACTTGTCACGTCTAGTCAAATACATGGAAAATACATTTCTAATTTTTAAGACGGGTTTGACACAAGTATCTATTGTGCTGTGAATTTGTGATAAAAATACACAATTTCATATCTTCTCAAAATTGTATAAGAATACATGTACACTACTGATAATTGTCCGCCCTATTGTAATATGAAGTCAGTATGCTATACACAACGCCTTATCGCACATGTCTGGAATAGATGCAGCCTATTAATGAGATTCGTTTACGTCGCCAACAGCAACCATATATATATATATATAGGTTATTCAGGAGTCAGTAGCGGTCCCTAACCTCAAACGTATATATTTGATAATTCAAACACGGCTGCATCGCCATCATAAGTTTGTTTTCCCTATGCTGCGCGGTGTGCATGTTGCACGCAGCCATTTGATGATTTTTGGTCCGCCCAGTTCCTCCTTAATCTAATAATGCTTTTTAAAATCATGTAATTAAATAAAGTTACCAGCTTTTTACATCAGCAGCAATTAATGTAAGAATTGATTACGTCTATGATGTCTAAATCTTTAAACCAAATTGTTTACCGTGTTAAAAATATTATAACAAACGATGGAATTACAGGAGAAGGTTACCCATTACCATCGAAAGGAAGGGGGGGGGAACCTCTTCCGAGGAGGGCTTTATATAGTGCTTTAGGTCCCCAAACATCCCCTTTGCATGCTACTGGAAAGGTAAATTATAAATATGTCTCTCTTCCACCTTTGTGTGAATCTTCCTTACGAAATAAAGTGAATGCTAGTTTTCAGGATTTTTTGGGGTCAAAATTTACAGTTTTATTCATTATCCCAGATCTATGAATTTTGTCAGGATTTGTTTAACCATTTCATGGTATTAGGGTGGTACTGGATGTCAGGCATCTCTGAATCTAATTTTGCGTGAATTTTCTCATTTTAAAGGGACATTATTGATATCGTGCCAGGTCATTAACTTTCATTTTTTCATGCATGAATGCAACTTTATGAAGGTGATTTTGACTCGACAAATAGCGTCTGTTTGTTCCTGTAGACAGAAAAAAGTGGCGTGATTTTTCAAAGCGAGTAGGCGAGTGTAGTGTAGTAGATAATCAATAATAATAATATCTTACTGTAGCAGCAGTTGATAAACAAGGTGGGGTCATGTCCGCTGGTACTTGAGTTGAAACGAAGGCAGCAAATAGTAAATAGAGCAGTTGATTGTCCAAGGGAGGACATTTGTCTATTTTCCTGCGTGCAAATTGTCAAATATAAGATTTAGGTTTCAAATGATCATTTCTTAAAATTGACTGTAAAAGTAAAAAGGAGATATTGACAAAAAGGAGATTTATTGACAAAAAGAGACATTGACAAAAAGGAGATATTGACAAAAAGGAGATATACGTATTGACAAAAAGGAGATAATGACAAAAAGCTGATATTGACAAATAGGAGATATTGACCAAAAGGAGATATTGACAAAAGGAGATATTGACAAAAAAGAGATATTGACAAAAAAGGAGATATTGAAAAAAGATAAACCCCGGGGTCAAACAATTAACAATTTGTTGTTGTGTGATACCAATTTTTTAAAATGTAATCCATCGCATCGGAAGTCACATCTTGTCTACAAATTGAGATTTTAGCGTTTTCTAATTATAAGTAATGTTTTGCTTTATTTTTAATACCAATGTTTAGAGAAAGCCATCCCAAAGATGAATGATAATGCATCACAAATAAGTCAAATAAGTTTTGATGAAGTTAGAAAACAAATAAATCGTATGAAAAAGAAAGAACAGGTTGATAGCGGTAAAAGAAAAAGAAAGAAACCTACTGATTACTTACACTGTGAATGGCCATAAACAAATTATTTTAATTTTGTGGCCATGTCCTACCCTTATTATTCAGTAAATCATTTCCATGTGCATCTACATGATTCGCGTATCTATCCCTGGGCGAGAATGGATCATGTGAGCCTAATTACACTGATATAGAGGATTATTTGACAAGGTAGAATTTCTAAAAAAAGCTCTTTAATTATTTGTGAATCATCAGCCTCAACTTTGATTGTTTCATAAGATATTATCAATGGTTTGTTTAGTGTATACCCTTAAAATGATTAATTCATTTGTATATTAAGTGATGTATAAGTTGGAGCATTTATGTAAGAGATTGCATCATATACCCACACCATTGAAGGAGAATTGGCATAAAGCTTTTACACATGCTGCTTTTATGACCCGAATATGTTGAGATGTCACCTCTCAACACAAGCGAAAACATGGTATAGCTATACTATGATCTAAACCAAACCAGCCATTTTAAAAATGGGCAATTAATTATGAATTTGACTTCTAATGGAAAATACAGTATGCAATTGATTAGGCATAAACAAAAGGTTTGTCTCAGAAGAAGCATGAAAAAAGGCTATGCAAAAATGCGATTAAAAAAAATAAAGTAAAAAATGCTATGCATATATGTGGTATCTTTTTCTCTCTTTTTTTGTAACATGAGACGAGCTCTATAAAGCAAGAAAATGAAGCTTATTTGGTAATTCATGATGTGAAATTAAAATTTGAAGAAGCATAGTTCAATAAATCACTGGGTCAGTTTTTTATTTTATTTTAATGCTGTTTTAATATTGGAAAAAAACCCATTCCATACAGGTCACAACTTGGCTCACACCATCATTTTCAAAAGTTCAAGAAAAAATGGGGGGGGGGGGGGGCGGAGGAGTTATGCGGTGAAATGTGAATTTTGAAAGCCACACGTGCGGTCTTCTGATACAAACTTGTTTATTTATTTGGCCTTATTGCCATTGAAGTTCATTGACACAAGACACACCCATTTGATGATGCTTAATGGGCATTCACAATGAATTTATTATAAAATGTATTTGGATTTTATGCACACATACCTGCAAAAATTAGTCTGTTAATTGGGCATTGAGACAACACAAGAGCTATATGGCTGAAATGCATCAAATTGGTATATCCCGACTACCAACACACCCAAAAAATGTCTCCAGATTTACACCTTGTATCTGTACTAAGTTAAAATACAAACATACATAATGTACATACACCCCTACTAGAGTTTATTTTGTATATTTCTTTCTTTTTTCATGTTCTTACAACAAAACTCTTTCATTTATATAGCGAATATCAAGTGATTGAAATCAATAATATGAAAGTGACTCATTTCAAATTTTAGTAATATGCAGGTTTATCAGTGGAATTCATACAATGCCCAAGAAAGTGTACCGTTATACACGTATAACAGGTGACTATCCCCGTCGCAGTTTGCTCGTATTTGCTGTGGTCTCAAGTTTTGAACAACAGATTTGTGAATCAAATTGTTTATGATTTTATTTAAATAAAGATAACATTGTGTGGAATGTTGTTGTCAAAGTGTTCTTATCTATAACATTGGACTGTGTGCTCTCATACATAGACCATTTGGTCTGTAGCTATAGTGTAATCAGTTCCAAATTGGCGAGACATATTCAGTTTTTATCTCTCCGCACACACGCAAAAGTAATCCAAGCGTACGCGCGCAATTATGGCCACACACGCATAGATACTGTGGTATTCTAATATTTAAGTCAAATTGCTCCAGTGGTTTTTATGAGAGATGCAGAAATTCACTTCAAATTTCCCTAGAGAACAAAATACAAACTTGTGTACCACTTTTGGAAGAAATTCAACACTTTTCACTTTATAGTATCTAAGGAAATGTCCCTTAGATCTAAAATTTGCAAAGGTTGCAAGAAAAACAAGCTTTCTTCTTCTGATACCGAAGTCTAAATTTTGATTGGGAAAATTGAATTTGATCGAATGATCGGATAACACACTTTTAATTACTCTTTCCCTTAAATGAAATGTATCATACCCTGACTTGGTGTCCATCATATTGGACATTGATATCAATAAATCACCCCTATTTATGTAGACTCAGGTGGGAATGGCGTGATAATATTTCCGTAACGGTATGCGGTATATATGACGTACTGTGAAACCATGGGACTTACACATTGACACTTAGTAGTTAAGTTTTAGTAGCTAGCAACCTTACAGGTTTTAAGGTGTTAAATTGGAAAGGGCAGAGAGCACTGAATACATGGATAGTATGGATGATTGTAAGAAATGGTATGGGAATTATCTACAGAGTGTAACAAACAAAATTCTGCAATTACATTTATGTCTGCAAGAAAAGAATAAACGCTGCGGAGTGACATGTTTCCTAGTGCATAATCCATAATATTATTGGTTCCCAAAAGCAGTGTAGTTGGGGTTCATAATTGCTTTAATTTAAAAGTTATGCTTATTTAAACAAAGAGGTCAATGTCATACAATTAGTTACCAGTTTTGTGCATTAAAAAGTTTGTATGTAGTAATTGAAATAATTGATCTTGTGTATCATCATGCTAGGTCTCGTATGAGAGAGGACAAAGCAGAAATATGATGTTGTTTTTCACTTTTTTCCGTTTAGAAATAGTTATTTATTATTTGATTATGTTTAAATACTGTACTAAATATTTTGAAATGCAACATTGTCCACCCTTGAACTTGTATGCTTAATACGGTGTGATCCATCTAGTTTGCCATTGATTTTGTCAATATGAAGTAAAAAATTGATCCAAGTTGTTTTGCTTCTACTTTAAAACTATTGGCCAAATCTTTGAACAAAACTCAGTATATTTTGTAGCGAATGGAATTGCTTTTACTGGTAAGAAATAACAAAACAATAATGAAAAAGGACAAATATTTCTAATAATGTTTTTACAATTGTACATTTGTTTGTTACAGTCTGAATAGACTGGCAATGGAATCATCTGCAGCAGCATCAGATTTAACAAAGTGTGGGGGAGGAGACAAACAGGCAGTGAACTCAAATTTAATTTTATGTAATCATGGCTTTTACACCTTTAGTTTTCATGTGATAAGGATGTGTGGGAAAATTGGGTAGGGAAAGCTTCATCCCCAATGCACTAATGTGAAACAAAAAATCATAGACAAAAAAAGTGAGGTGCCACTACTTAAAGGTGTATGTTCCGATCACTTTTTTTGTCTATGATTTTTTGTTTCACATTAAGATATTTTGATATCAGAAGAATTCCCATATTTTTCTCATTATGTCTGTAAAATCTTAGGGGCCAGAAATGTTCCATTTAGAAATCATAGGCTAAAATTTGGTGAATTACTGGCAAAGGTGGTTAACCACCCGCCAGTTTACTACTCAATGAGCAAATTTCTTGTGACCGTGTGCTTCTAAAATAAGAACCATTGGAGTTATGCAACCAGTTTATGTACTACTCAATTGGCAAATTTCTTGTGACCGTGTGCTTCTAAAATAAGAACCATTGGAGTTATGCAACTCAAACTTTGGAATGCGACAATTTTAAGGATGACCTTTCATGTAAAATAGAAAACATCAAGTTGAAAATCGGGCCAGCAATCAGAACATCTACCTTTAATGGAACAACAAAAGTGAACTATAGGGCTACAATAGTGACTATGGTTTTTTCTTCTTCATATCATTCATCATAACCGATGCTGTATGCACTACATGCATCCCATTCAAATCAATTGAAATTGGAACATTTTAGTTACACTTTGTAAGATGTGGAGTTTGAGGAAAAAATATTTATATATCTTTTCCTTTCTTTTTATACGCACTTGGCTTAAGTGTGTTTTACCAACAAAGTATACAAGATGATGATTGATCTATCTCAATCCTTTTACATAAAAACATTTCAAATCCAATCTATATGTATGCAGTTTAGGATAATAAGATTTGGCATACCAAATCTGAATTTCAGTAATGCATTTCAGATTTACTGAAATTGATTTCTAATGCCTCCTTCTCTAGGGACAGGGATATATGCCTTTATCCAGGAATCATAGCAAATACTGATATTTACCATTGCAAATGGAGATAGAGTGGTTAACGAACTCTCAAAATATTAGGTTTTTTCTGTGTAGAATTATATAAATGCAAATTACATATAAACCTAAATTGGGGGGTAGAAATCTAGATGAAAATGACAAACAAATTCAAATTAATGGTTTCTATTCTGAAAAGATTGAACGAATTAGGACAAATTGAATCTCAAAAGAAGATTCCGAAACAATCCGAATTACATATCATGTTAGCAGTAGCGTAGCCAGACGGGGGCAAGGGGGGGGGGGGGGGGGGGGGGCGGCAGAGTGGAAAGGGAGAAGAGGAGACAAAAAGGGAAGGAAATGGACATAAAGGAAGTCGGGCAAATTAGTTGAAATTGTGCAGTTTTTCACGCCGGTACATGGGGACGCAACGCCTCCCCCCGCTGGTCATTGTCTTAGTCGACGGCAAATCAAAACCTTGCTACCCCACCGGGTCGAACTGGTGCTCGCCGGGGAAAAAAATACCCTTTGCCCCCACTGTTGATGATTTCTCTCCAAAGTTTCGGGAATGCAATAAAAGATGTTATTGACCAATGATAGATGATTCATTTGCCAAAATGAAATAAACAATTATGATATTACATACCACTTTCTGATATTAAATGAAATGAACTGTGGTTTTTGATCTTCCGTATTTTATATTCTCTATCATTGTTATTATTGTCTGCCTATGCACACAATGAGATGAATTCACATCGTATCTGTTGTTTCATATGACATAACAAATTGCAATCTTACAACTATTGAACTTGAATTGCCTTACAATTGGTTGGTGTTGATTGAGATTGTATGTTGCACATAATTAGTCGCTTGCTGAATGTTTTGTTACAGCTCTCATCGAATGTGATGTTCCAAAATATTATTTCCTGGTGACAGGGGGTTGAAATAAAAAATAAATAATCAGGAGCTACTTTTTACACAAATTCACAGCCTGGTTCACCGATTTTCCTTCAGGACCAGTGGAAATTTGTCACAATTACCAGGAGTTATTTAAGGGTAAAATCTCAGAAATATGGTATGTTCAAGCCGAGTTTAACTGAAAAACCAGGGATAATTTTCAATATAAAAGTTGCTACTGGTGATACAATTTACATAAGAACCAGGAGCACTTTGAGGTTCAGCGGGGGTAGATTTGCTCCCTGCTCCTAAACATTTTTGAAGGTATGTGTTATTAAACACCTTACCCACAATCCCACATCTTAAAGGCTACTTTTCCTACATATAAACAGGCCAATATAACTTGTGATCTCTGATTTCTTAGATCTGATTTTTACATAACATTTTGCCAACAAACAAATAATTAAACCTCTACTGTCCAGTGTCATGTAATTCCAATTTTCAGTGGTTCCCCTTTAAAAACTGGCTTCCAACAACAAAACATGCTGTTCCAATACTAAATAGTGTATTATGTGTGTCAATATAGACATTAATAATATAAACAAACATAGTGTAAATATCACATGAATAATAGTATGAGATAAAAGATATTTTGTAAATATGTCGATCACATAAACATGATAAAATGTTTGATATTTACATAATCATGGGTTAGGCCTATGCAAATAATGTAAAAATCGCAGAACATTACACTAAATGTTATTATAGAGGGGAGGGGCACTTAAAAATCATAATATTTCTGTGAACTTTAGTGATTTTGATACCATTAGCATGGGGCCTTCTGGGCCCTTAAATGGTTGAGAGAAAAAAAACCACTATATGAGTGACCTCCCCAGACCATTCCTTGGAAATTAAGCAGATGTCCTTGAGTCCTAACTGGGAAATTAAGCTTATTCTTGGTTTTATGCGAACACCTACATGTACTACTCGCAGTCTGAGGTCGTCAGAAAAGTGCTTACTCTGAGTTCCACGAGCAACATCCTCTTTCGGAGATCGTACTTTTTCTGTCGTTGCTCCAAAACTTTGGAACTCTTTACTTATCGATGTTCGTCAGTCAAATTCTCTCCATCGGTTTAAATCAGGACTCGAAACAATTTTATTCAATGCTGCTTATGACTGCTAATTTCAACTGTTTTGATTTTTACATTTTGTTTGCCATGCTATTGTTATTGTTTTTCATATTCAATTTGTAATTGTAATTGTTTTTTGGTCATATTTTTAACACGTAACAATTTTTGGTTGGTTTTTTTCAGCTCAAGATTGTAACAGATATCATGTTTTTTCTGTGATTTCTACTTTACTGTATTGTTTTTCTTGTTTGTTCATTGCGCCTTGGATTAGAACTTGTTTCTAGATAAATGGCGCATTATAAATGCTTATTTATTATTATTATTAATATTACTTATTGTTATTTCTATTTCGTCATTCCAGGAGCAACCAATAGCCACTCAAATCAAAACAGCACTCACTTCTACCACCACCAGCACAACAGAACCCACCAAACACAAGAATAAATCCAGAAGCAGCAGTAGAAAGAAATCAAATTCCTCATCGTCCAGTAGCCGAGCCGTCAAAGATAAATCCAGGTTATTACATGAAGCCTCGGTCAAAGGTGGTAGATATAAGGTGATAGCCAGCCACAGAGGTTTGAAATTACAAGAACTAGATAACACTGGTGCCAATGGGACTGTATGTAAACCAGATGTCACAGCGAAGCCTTCACATAAACTCAGACCAACATCATTGTTATCAAGGAAGTTTTCTAAGCAGAAGAAAGAGGAAATTGAGGCTAGGGAGTTGTTTTCTTTGTTTGATTTGGAGCAAGAGGATCAGGAAACAGATAATGGCAAGAGTTCCACAACTAAGGTAAAGACAAGGCAGTGGTGGATAGTTTCAACTGTTTGGAATCGTATATAAATATTTAGGTATTTGGTCTGGAGCAAGAGGATCTGGAAACAGATAATGGCAAGAGTTCAACAACTAAGGTAAAGATATCAAAGTGGTGGATAGTTTCAAATTTTTGGAATCAAATATAAATATTTAGGTATTTGGTCTGGAACATGAGGATCTGGAAACAGATATTGGGCAAGAGTTCCAAAACTAAGGTAAATACATCAAAGTGGTAGATAGTTTCAAATGTTTGGAATCGTATATAAATATTTAGGTATTTGGTTTGGAGTAAGGGGATCTGGAAACAGATAATGGCAAGAGTTCCACAACTAAGGTAAAGACAAGGCAGTGGTGGATAGTTTCAACTGTTTGGAATCGTATATAAATATTTAGGTATTTGGTCTGGAGCAAGAGGATCTGGAAACAGATAATGGCAAGAGTTCAACAACTAAGGTAAAGATATCAAAGTGGTGGATAGTTTCAAATTTTTGGAATCAAATATAAATATTTAGGTATTTGGTCTGGAACATGAGGATCTGGAAACAGATATTGGGCAAGAGTTCCAAAACTAAGGTAAATACATCAAAGTGGTAGATAGTTTCAAATGTTTGGAATCGTATATAAATATTTAGGTATTTGGTTTGGAGTAAGGGGATCTGGAAACAGATAATGGCAAGAGTTCCACAACTAAGGTAAAGACAAGGCAGTGGTGGATAGTTTCAACTGTTTGGAATCGTATATAAATATTTAGGTATTTGGTCTGGAGCAAGAGGATCTGGAAACAGATAATGGCAAGAGTTCAACAACTAAGGTAAAGATATCAAAGTGGTGGATAGTTTCAAATTTTTGGAATCAAATATAAATATTTAGGTATTTGGTCTGGAACATGAGGATCTGGAAACAGATATTGGGCAAGAGTTCCAAAACTAAGGTAAATACATCAAAGTGGTAGATAGTTTCAAATGTTTGGAATCGTATATAAATATTTAGGTATTTGGTTTGGAGTAAGGGGATCTGGAAACAGATAATGGCAAGAGTTCCACAACTAAGGTAAAGACAAGGCAGTGGTGGATAGTTTCAACTGTTTGGAATCGTATATAAATATTTAGGTATTTGGTCTGGAGCAAGAGGATCTGGAAACAGATAATGGCAAGAGTTCAACAACTAAGGTAAAGATATCAAAGTGGTGGATAGTTTCAAATTTTTGGAATCAAATATAAATATTTAGGTATTTGGTCTGGAACATGAGGATCTGGAAACAGATATTGGGCAAGAGTTCCAAAACTAAGGTAAATACATCAAAGTGGTAGATAGTTTCAAATGTTTGGAATCGTATATAAATATTTAGGTATTTGGTTTGGAGTAAGGGGATCTGGAAACAGATAATGGCAAGAGTTCCACAACTAAGGTAAAGACAAGGCAGTGGTGGATAGTTTCAACTGTTTGGAATCGTATATAAATATTTAGGTATTTGGTCTGGAGCAAGAGGATCTGGAAACAGATAATGGCAAGAGTTCAACAACTAAGGTAAAAACATCAAAGTGGTGGATAGTTTCAAATTTTTGGAATCAAATATAAATATTTAGGTATTTGGTCTGGAACATGAGGATCTGGAAACAGATATTGGGCAAGAGTTCCAAAACTAAGGTAAATACATCAAAGTGGTAGATAGTTTCAAATGTTTGGAATCGTATATAAATATTTAGGTATTTGGTTTGGAGTAAGGGGATCTGGAAACAGATAATGGCAAGAGTTCCACAACTAAGGTAAAGACAAGGCAGTGGTGGATAGTTTCAACTGTTTGGAATCGTATATAAATATTTAGGTATTTGGTCTGGAGCAAGAGGATCTGGAAACAGATAATGGCAAGAGTTCAACAACTAAGGTAAAAACATCAAAGTGGTGGATAGTTTCAAATTTTTGGAATCAAATATAAATATTTAGGTATTTGGTCTGGAACATGAGGATCTGGAAACAGATATTGGGCAAGAGTTCCAAAACTAAGGTAAATACATCAAAGTGGTAGATAGTTTCAAATGTTTGGAATCGTATATAAATATTTGGGTATTTGGTCTGGAGCAAGAGGATCTGGAAACAGATAATGGCAAGAGTTCCACAACTAAGGTAAAGACAACGCAGTGGTGGATAGTTTCAAATGTTTGAAATTGTATATAAATATTTAGGTATTTGATTTGGAGCAAGAGGATCTGGAAACAGATAATGGCAAGAGTTCCACAACTAAGGTAAAGACAACGCAGTGGTGGATAGTTTCAAATGTTTGAAATTGTATATAAATATTTAGGTATTTGGTCTGGAGCCAGAGGATCTGGAAACAGATAATGGCAAGAGTTCCACAACTAAGGTAAAGACAACGCAGTGGTGGATAGTTTCAAATGTTTGGAATCATATATAAATATTTAGGTATTTGGTTTGGAGCCAGAGGATCTGGAAACAGATAATGGCAAGAGTTCCACAACTAAGGTAAAGACAACGCAGTGGTGGATAGTTTCAAATGTTTGGAATCATATATAAATATTTAGGTATTTGGTCTGGAGCACGAGGATCTAGAAACAGATAATGGCAATAGTTCCACAACTAAGGTAAAGACATCGTAGTGGTGGATAGTTTCAAATGTTTGGAATCATATATAAATATTTAGGTATTTGGTCTGGAGCCAGAGGATC
Organism: Ophiura sarsii; assembly: GCA_035610835.1. NCBI lineage: Eukaryota > Metazoa > Echinodermata > Ophiuroidea > Amphilepidida > Ophiuridae > Ophiura > Ophiura sarsii. The sequence goes on from CM069444.1 coordinate 46,710,175, forward strand.
TGGAAACAGATAAATAATGGCAAGAGTTCCACAACTAAGGTAAAGACAACGCATTGGTGGATAGTTTTGAATGTTTGGAATCAAATATAAATTAGGTATTTGGTTTGGTACGGGAAGATTATGATACGGATAATGCAGCAACTAAGGTAAAAATCACAAACTGGTTAGGTTGCATTGCATAATGTGTGTGCATGCATGGATGTTTGTCAGTCAAATGCACACAATTGAAATAAAATGGCAAGCAATAAATTAATATAAAATCACAGTAAAACATCAGGATATTGAAATTGAAAAGTAAATCAGATGTGATGTGATCAAGCAAAATGAGTAGAAACTTGCCATAGCCAAACAAAGAATAACATTTCTTTTGTTTCCTATTGTTTTTGCAACCCTTCAACTGCTCATATCGTTAAATCGTTGAAATCAATTTTAATGTTTTCGGCAAAATGTAGCTTTTCTAATGATGTACACAATTAAGTGAAAAAATATAAATTGAATCTGACCGACTTCCTATTCAAATAGTGAATCCATTCAAGATAATATTGTAACTGCTGTCTGCTTTAACTATTTCAAAAATATTCCCAAATTAATTTAATAATAATAATAATAATGATAATAATAATAAGACCATGCTTATATAGCGCCTTACAAACAACATAAAGCGCTTCACAAAAAACACATCACAAAATACACATTTAGATATTAAGCACCTGGGGGCTAATTAGGTCGAAAACTTGCACTACTGAACTCAGGTACACAAGACGTTTTGAAATTATCACTAGAACAAACATGTCGACATCATAACCTTTAAGGTGCAAACATTGTAGACGTGCATGCCTGAATACATGGAATTGCGTTGAAAGATTTTTTATGCTGAAAGTTGTTTATCTTTGATTTCGTTAAGCGGATCATTTGCCAAGAGACTATGCTACAAGGCATAAGGTATTAGTTTTAGGAAATTGAATGCAATCAACCAATACATCAACACAGAAAGATATGCTATGAAAATGTATTAAAGGCAAACCACAGATGAAATAAATGTAAAATCATTTACAAATTACATTTGATTCATTAGTGGGCCTAATTAATTATGCAAATGGAAATTAGCCAAATGCCAACGTATGTTTTTAGCTCTCAAAGTGTACTACTGATGAATAAATAATGTTCAGTTCCAAAATGGTCAGACCAAGGGCTAAAATATATTTGATTTCAAAGGAAATCTAAATATTTGATTCGACCAATAGAGCCACCGTAATACTAGCAGATTCACATGTTATCGTTATGTACATTAATATGGGGAACATGCACTGCTTCAAGATTTGTACAAATAATATTTGTGCGACCTTTCAGAAATCTGTCACATCTATGAGGGAAGGAGCCAGTGGTGGAGGAAGCAATTATGGTGGAGGGGGGGTTGAGCCCCATTTGGTTTTATAATGTTGAAAACTGTAGAAAAAATGTCAAAGCACTGGGCACAAAATTGGCAATATTAACACTGTTAAGGTCCAGTATGACTTTAAACCAAGTCATCTGTCATTTTTTAGGGGTGTGGGACGTCACCTGTACCTTTTTTGGGGGTACATTATGTGCTATGGAAGGATCCTTAAATTTGTTAAAATATAAAGGAAGAAAGAAAGACTTCTGACTTGAAATGGGTACACATGTGATGTGGGATTTTGTTTAAACAGTGATTCCAGTTTGTACCCAAAACAAACAGAAGCATGCCCAGAAACCTTCCAATTTATGTCGGTATAGACCAATACACAGAAGGTAAGAAAGAAATAGGATAGTTTCAATAAACGTGCTATATATCTTGCCAGTTAAAAAGAAATACTACAGGTGTAATTTTGTAATAATGTATTGCAAATTTCTATTATTCTCCCTCTATATATAGTCAGCAGATCCCGACGTCATCCTGTGCAATTCAGTTCAAATGATCCGTGAGAAACTGGTGCTTGACGATAATACGATACCGGACTCTGAATACGTCTATGATCTGTACTACATCGATGAAGACCAGGTTGATATCGAGATGAATGAGGGCGCTACAGTGGGCATGCATCATGGGGATGGAGATGGAGAATTGGTTTATGACTTCTATCCAAGTGATCAAACGACTATGATGTATGCGGAAGAAGATGATGATAGTAATGATGAAGATAACTGGAGGAATGATTATCCGGATGAAGACCCGGATAAAAGTAAGAATCATGGGTTGTAAATTTGTTTGGAAGTTGTGTGATCAACTTTTTCTCCATAAAGCTAATATGGTTATACAGCTAAAAGTTTCTTACACTAGAAAAAACTGTTGATGTCAAATAAAATATTTAGTACAATTGTTTATTAAATTAGGGATTCATTTCTAGAAACACTCCCAATAATTCTCAGTATTATAGCAATCAGAAGAAGCAACTGCAATCCAGGTCATAATTAGTTGGAACACCCCGAGTCCCTGATACCTGATATTAGTAACACTTTTTAAACGGACACATTTTAACGGGACACATTTAAATGTGTCCCTATTTCCTCAAAATGTACACTATTAAAAAATAGCTGTCTTTGACAGAAAGCTTGAAATCTCTGCTCAACCTAAATAACTCCCCCACCCCACTAGGCAATATAACCTCAAAAGCTTGTTCAACGTTGAACCAGGGGAGAGCGGAAGTTTTTCTAATGACACACACAAAAGTGTTCCAACAATTATTGGCCAGGATTTTAGGAAGTGTGGTTGCAAAATGTCACTTATAGGGTAAGCGTGAGTATACAGTATACTGTATCAGGTGGGAGAACCTATAACTAACTGCATGGTGATAGCATACATTATTTGACTTTCTCCTTTAGAAAATATGTATTGTCTTTCTTCTGGACCTAATAGACATCTTGTCCCCGGTGGTTTCAGTCAACATTGACTTTGGGTATGCATGATCGTTCCAAAAATCGCGGAAAAGGGGGTTTTCTGGACCATTGTCCGCAGCGATTTCCCCAAATTAGGGGGGTTTTTTTAAGCTAAGTCCGCGATCATGTGTTACCCCTCTGAATACGAAGAGAGAACACCGGGATTTTGTCCCATTTATTAGACAGGTGATATGAAAAAGCAATTCGAGTGTTTATCATACCCAAAGATCAATGCTAGCCTGCCTATATACACAGAACTAGTTCCATTAGACAGCTGACATAGTCAGATTGTCTGGGTTATGAAGAAGGTTGCTGGGTATTAACCCTTTACGTTCTCAAGCCTTTTATATGTAATTTGGAAACTGAGGTGACTTGTCATTTACTTGGAATAGTATGATTATGACAAAGGTTGCTGCTTATTAACCCTAATGGTGAATATTATTATTAACCTTTTGTGTTCTCAAACTTTTTGAATAGTATCTTTAGTTTGGTAAATAAGGTGACTTTGTCCTCATCTTGCTTCTTGCTTATTTCTACTTTGAGTTTGATTAAACTCTTCATTTGCCTTTCCAAACTGTTTTTTTCAACGTGCTATCAATTCCTTCAACTTGTAGGCTTTTATCTTCACATATGAGCTTGACATAGATAAAGTTCTTGCTTGGTGGACCTCTGGATACTTTACCATACTGATCGGTGATTATTCATGACTTTTATTCTAATTGGAATGATGATTGATATAGACAAACAGTTGAGCGGCTGAGTTGGCAAGTAGTACATGAGGTTAATGGAGGTAAAATTTAGTCCAACATAAAATGTACTACGTGTGGGCCTTTCAGTATCTTCATGACTATTTTAGGGGTATTTAATTTTTAATCATCTCCAAAAGACACCCTATGGCAGAAAATTTTGAAATTAGTTTGTCCTATCCTCCCCCATGGACTGTCTTGGGCAGGGTTCAAATTAATTGAAGGCATCGAAGGCAAATGCCTTCAATGCCCCACCTAGTTGCCTTGATGCCCTCAATTTCTGGCTGTTTTCACTCCATTCAAAAGTACATAATTGCCTTGGAGAAAGTTGGTGCCCCTTTCAAATTGCCTTAAATTGCATGTCCTCTTCATTTCTTATTTTGAGGCCTGGTCTTGGGTCAATGCTTCCCCAGAGATTGGTATGAAAATCTACACCTTAAGTTGAGTACAACTGAATCAATCATAATTATTATCAGCAGTAAAGTATATGTAGTTGATCTGTCATGCTATCAGTAGTAGATAGCCATAATGGATAAATGACCATGTTTTCAGAAAAAGGTTGAAATAATAAGGAAAGTAATTTGCGATGATTATCAGTAGGTAATTATTTTAACCATTTTGCTATCAGCAGTTGAGTGTACTTGTGGTTAATCTATCTTGCTGTTGGCATTTAGTCTACAAACATATATTGTGATGAGACTGAGAGGCTTTTGTGAACCTTTACACTACACCTGACCTGATAAGGTGTATTTTGCTTGCGGCAATATTAATAGTGGATTATCGTCTTTTGATACCCTACATAGCTGCCTGCTTATTTTGATGGCAAATCAGGTTGAAATGTGTGCATGGCTTTCCAAACTGTTTTGTTCAGGACGTTGAGGTGTATTTCAATCAAGTATAACTTCTGCGTACTATCTGAATTGTTTTATTCATTTTAGTTAGCAGTTGGCAGTATATATACAAAGATATTGTTATGAGGGGCTTTGTTGAACATTAACACTTCGAGTGACCTGATTAGGTATATTTACAAATGTATCTTGAGGCAATATTAATAGTAGAATCTACTTATGATATCGTACTGTTGATACATATCCCTCCTCGTAGGGCAACTGTTTCAAACACCAGCCTATCCAGGGAAACACTAGATTGAAAATAGAAACACTGAGTCATTTCATCCTAGCTGTAGATGTTTAAATAGTTAGCAAGAGAGAGGATTGGCAGCTAGTATACAAACATATAGTCAGAGAGGCTTTTGATAAATCTAAACCATAGCGGTGAACCGATAAAGATTTATTTACCTAGAGGCAACATCAATAGTGGGTATAAGTGTGGATTATCTACTACCCTGATACCGACCATTATTTAAGCGTAAAATATGCTATCATCAGTAGATAGCAATCATAGTGGTTCAACTATTGTCAGTATAGTGTTTCATAGATATCAATACTGAGTTAAATGTTTAAATAGCTAGTAATAGTTGTTCGATTTGCTATCTTCAGTAGATAGTAACAGTAGTGGCTATCATAAGTGATTTTTGTTGTTGCTATTTGCTTCAGACAAATAATGTGAATAGTAAAAAATACTACATGTTTAAGCATTAGAATTAGATGCATGTGTAGCAAGAGTTGTGAACCGATCTAGATATTTCATCTGCTCTCAATCTGAATTAAATAGATTAGATTCTCAGCAGCTAGGGGGTATTAACGGTCAAGCCACTATATTCCATATATTGACCACCTCTGTGAGAGACATAATCCTATCAGTAGCTAGCTAGGTTTTATGGTCTAGCTACTAAATTATACACCAATTGGCCGTTATTGGAATCTGTTCTAATGAGCTCGTACTGACAAGTGAATTAATTGACCGGTAAACAAAGGCTGTGGACAATGACTATCACAATGTGATGAGAGAAAAGTAAATAATTCATAGAGAGGTTCAGGAATTGGCTTGTTTTATGTTTAGCTATAGTCTATTTATCTATCACAAGACAGTGACGTAACTGGGTTTTCTACTAATCTACTAATTGCAGCTTACGCCTACTCAAGGCACATACACACGGGGGTAAAAAGATGGAAGATACAGTGGTTGTAGCCAGAGGGGGGGGGGGGGGGGGGGCATCGCCCCACCAATAATTTGAGTATCTCGGTTGAGATTGGCACTGTTGGTTCATTTGACAAGGGGAATCATTGAATTATGACGGTCAATTTAGTACAAAGATGGCAATTTTTCGTGTGAATAAGCTCGTTTAGAGCCAAAATGTACCTCAACATTATGGCAACATAAGTGTAAACGTGCACATTTGTGCACGCTACACACACATTTATTTAGTCGGTAAGGTCTTGTCGGTCCACCTTTATTTCTCGCCCCTCCAATATAAAAAACCTAGCTACGCCACAAATGCTGCAGCTGTAAAGTCACTGTCCAGAGGAAGACAAATGGAACATAGTACCGGATATTACCCAGGGGAGGGGGGGGGGGGGGGGGGGGGGCGGCTCAACTTTCATTTTTTTGTATAGGTGTGTGGAACCAAGGAACTTGTAGAACTGATGGAAACTATGAATTTGGGGTTTTAGATTCATGTACAATATTCTGCTGTGGGAACTGAATTTCCCCCAAATTTGACACTATGGAACTGAAGATTTTTGCACATTTATTTTGTGATTTTGGTAGATTATGGGGGGGGGGGGGGGCTTGAGGAACTAAACATGCTACAAAAAAAGGTCTTAGGGAAAGCCATTAGTGGTGAAAAAGTAGGTTGTGACTTGTGAGTGCTCACTGAGGGAATTATCAGACTGAACTGATTTAATTTGATCCACAGCTAACATATACAGGCAAGCGTAAGACTTCAAATTTACAAAATGTTGCCAACCTACAAATTCTACCTTTCTTTCTTAATGTCTTGCCGTGTGAAAATTACCCCATTGAAAACATTGTCTTCACCAAATCCTAGCCAGCAGACAGATTAATGTTTCTCTGAAACAAGATATCTCAACTATAAGATTGTGTCTCTGCCTAATCAGAGTGTTTTAGGAGGTGAATAATTTGACCTAGATGCATTATGCTACAATGTGGAATGAAACTAGATCTTGTGAATAAATTGTAATAGATTGTATCCAGACATGTATAGTTGAATCAAGATGCATAAGCTAAAACATGTATGTGCAGTATTGAAATTGATATTACATTGTATGTTATTCAGTTTGGATGACATTATTTTAGGTTCACCAGATATGTTAGTTTCTTGTGTTATTTATTGCTCACTTTATTCTAATTATTTTGATGAATAAACATGACACATTTTACGTATTTGCGTAATGTTGATCACAAGTTATTTTAACATCAAAACATTAAAAGATCACCCTTTTGTTATCCTGTGATCGGTCAGCTGTAGAACGGGCCCGTTTCAATTGAGGGCGCTCTAAAACGACGGGTGTACGTAACCAAGGTAACGCACACCCGTCAATTTGCGCAATGATTGAATTTTCGCCTTTAACCCCCAATTATCTGCATAAAAAGTAAGTATCCGTCGAGTTGAGGGCAGCATAAGGTACCAGAACTCCTTGCGACATCCAGTTCGATGATTTAATTTAACCTTTGACCTCAACATCACACGACACAAGCTAAAACTATGTCTTTTTTGACCGGTTTGCTGCGATGCGACCACCATTTTCTAGACGAGATTACACAATTTTATAGAATTTTTAGACTAAGTGTGATAATTTTTACATTAAATATAAGCCCTATAGTATTCAGAAGTGATGCCTTTGTAACGGTTATCGCTGTGATAAGAGAGTTATTTCGTTGTTTAAATTCGGCAAAATCTGCTTTTTATGAATTCTGAAAATTACTGTGACGTGAGGCCATTCCCTTGGAAACGCCGCACCTTCCCAAGCCCGCCCTCTATTGAAAAGTGCTTTTTTTATGTATTCCGTCGGGCGACGGACTTCCGTCACTTGATGAATCACTGTGTTAAAAATGACGGCAGTGCATCACTAAATAGAGCGCCCTCAATTGAAACGGAGCCCCGTTCTACAGCTGACTGGTGATCATCATTTGTAACATTCAATGCATAATGTAGAACAGGGGTTCTCAATTGATGTTCTACAGACAAAATCCAACCCTTCAAGCAATGATTACTGGCCCTTAGACAGCTCACATTCACATGAAGTAAAAGACTTATGCACTCATCAATTGCATTGTAGCTCTGGTCCAGGGGCCCAATGTTCCTACTACAGCCTTGTTACATATCCAGCCAGGCAGGGCAGGGCAGGGCATCATTTTGTGTACACCCATGTTACAGTCCTGACCCCGATAGCCGGGACAAAGTGTATCTCCCAGTTAGAAGGCCTATTACACACGTCCAGCCTATGTCAATGTTCTTGTAACATCCTTGTTTACGCCCTGGCTACACACCGGAACTAAAAGCGGTTTTAATTTGTACATCGTCCCCGGCACACACCCCAACATAGCTAGGCAATGTTTATGCATGTCCCGGCCACAGTTGTGGCATGGTCCCCACCATGCCCGTGTCCCCTGGTCCACTATTGCAGTTGATAAGTGCATTATTTTGCACATGTGAAGGTGCCTTTAAATATTTGTGACTTTCAAGCAACACCTTATGTGGGAAATCAAATAAGTACATAGCTTATTCTTACTTATACATCCATTATTCATGAGCCATGAGCCATGACTATAGCGTTGTCAGTTCCAAATTTGCAAGCCTTGTATCAAATGCCACAGACTTCATCAGTTCAATACTGTTGAACTTAACAATTTGAAGATGTATTTTGTTTCACCAATTTATATTACATAATGATTATGGTTTCTTTTTAAGTTGGGCTCTTTTGACGTCATATGTTAAATGCTCTGCATGAACGTCCTGGCTTTTCAGGTCTCGATCTTTCATGGCTGTTTGAAGTTCTCCTCAAAATTTGTGCTATGCTTCAAAATGTATGTAAGAAATGAGTATCTTGTTCCATGCTCAAAATTTTAAACATGTTTAAAAATGTGTGACATGCATTGTGATCAATACACTATGCATACGTTGAGCATTCGCTGTGTTAACATTTGGCACGTTGGGTGCTGACGAATAAGCAACCTACACCCAACGTGCGAAACATTCATTCAGCGAATGCTTAACGTATACATAGCTTATTAATCGCTACGTTGTCACCTGCTTAACATTTTGAACATGCTCAAAAAAGTCATAAACCCCAGCGAACCCCTAGCAAACCGCTAACAAATACAACGTATCCCAGATATGTCACTAATGAATGACAACTTACACGAACGTACACCCACATTTCCAAAACGTCAGGCACGCATTAGCTCTATACGCAACAGTGTGACAGGGCCTTTAAAGGTAGATGTTCCGATTTTAAACTTGACGTTTACTATTCTACATGAAAGGTCATCCTTAAAAAAGTCGTATTCCAAAGTTTGAGTTGCATAACTCTAATGGTTCTTAGTTTAGACGCAAAAGATGCCGTAAAATGTACCCATTGAGTTGTACACAAACGATATTGGTGGTTACCACCTTTCGCGGTAATTCGACGTTATTTCATCGATTTCTCCGTAATTATACCGATTTAGGCCGTCAAATTTCAGTATGATGATGAGAAAAATACGAGCTTTCATATGATATGAAAATCTCCGTATGTTTGAAATAATTCTGTGTTACGAAAATGTGATCGGGTCATCTACCTTTAAATTGAACACTGCTGTTTGATTTGGTCATTTCAACTCCAAAGCAGCCATGTTGTTGGTATAGTGAATGTTTCAAAGTCATACAAAAACGTGCCTCTTTAATTTCCAATTGATTGAATGATTGAATCCTGTACACGCCTACTAAGAATAGGTTAAGATTGAGCACGATGTCATTCCCATATGACATTTTGTTTAGATGCACACACAACTTGTCAAATGTGTCATACATCAAATGTTATTAATACGGTTGCAATCTGTGTAACACTACTAATTATAATAGACAGGGAAAATGCGCTATAGGGCAAAAGCGCAAACAAAAGCACTTCCCACAGCACATATTTTCAAAAGATGTCTAAATTAACAAAATAATGTCTATTTACCAAATATCAACAAATTGCATAACCGTGGACGTGTTTATTTTACACCTTTGTTTAGTTTGAATTTAGTTTTGAATGTGTAAACATTGAAAAGTACTTTTTCCAAAACCAGGCAGCACTTTTAGTGGTTTTAAAAAGTGCACATTCCCTGTCCCTATAATAATCCATGTTGATAAAAATTGTTACATTTTTAATGTCTTGAATAATTTGAAAAAGCAAGGGTGTGATTGCAAGAGGCAAGAGTAACTTCAGTACAAATGGCACTGCAAACATTAAAGGGGAATTGAGAGATACGTATGGGAGTGGGCCCTCAATTATACTGGAAATCAGTTTTTTGCATCAAAGTAATACTTTAGGCATATACTAACTACCATCTGAAACAGTTTACCAACATTTGTCGTTTATCATATAAAATTTCATGATTTTCTTATTTGATATGATCATATCGAAACTAGGTGCTGAATTCGGAAGTTATGCTATCGTTTTACTCATGAACTTTCGCGGCAAATCTCAACCAGAAAGTGCCGTTATTTGCTTATTTGGCATGAAGGCGATGTGGGAATTGTATGACATTTTGGATTTGGGCTATGTTGATGATTATCTTTACGTTATTTGCTCATTTAGTATATCGATACATCTCTCAATGCCCCTTTAACATTTTATAGTGAAATTTGGACAATTAGAGTGTGAATTACAAACGTTATGACCTGCTTGCTTACTCCTCTATAGTTGATGATATGAAACAACTTTGTCATTTGTAATTAGTGATTGTTTGATTTTTGAAAATTGACTTTATATAGACTTTTTTCCTCAAAACTGATATTCTTAAAAAGATCCATAGCCGCAGAGATTTCACTCACCTCGATGTATTAAAATGTGATAAATAGAAAAAATGTTATATTTTAACTTGAGAAGTTCATTTTAAAGCAATACTAACCATAAACCAATAAAGTGACCATGCTGTTTAGATAGCCGTGTTGAAATGAGACATTTATATTATAATTTGATAAAGATTTCATGGCTATATTTGGATTATAATCATAAAGAGTTATTTTGTTGCTATTTCAGATGACAAGAAAAAAACATCTCACATTTAGATATTTCAATTCCTATCAAGAATTATGTATGTATTTAAATGCCTACTGTTTAGTCGTATTCAGGACAATTTACGCAAAACAAAACATCAGTTCAACACTTGATTCGGAATGCTGCCCCTAAAAACAAATCATATTACAATGCCCAAAACCGCAGACAGTGAAAACGAAAAGTGTTGATATAATTCAACTTTTGTCTCAGGTTTATATAAACACCACAAGAATGTAATGCAACGCACATATGTCTTTACTCAGAAATAATCTCACTTTAATTGGCCAATGATTAAGAAGTGTTAAATATCTTTAACAAAATTCATTGAATTTAAGAAAACACAGAGGCTCTCCTTCTAATTTCTGCTTCACTGCAGAAGTTCTACTATATATTGTGTTTATGTAGTGTCTTAGTAGGCTTTTACACTAACATAAGGAATAACTCTTATACAGATTTGATTTAACCTGCCGCGTGCTGTATAGCGAGCGCTATGAGCAAAGAGCAAAAATAATAAACTATGCTTACATTGTAAGCATTAATGTTTCACCAAAAGCCCCACAAGCACTTAGTAGTATAAAAAGGCAGTTTATTGGACATGGATTTACAATGAATAACTTATATAATGTGTTCTAAGAAATATTTTGAAAAGGTAACATTGTAACATTTGTTTTAACTATTCATACGAAAATCAGCTATTACCTCAGCATTGCTGAGATGATTGTTTTATGGAGAATAGCAAATGGGTGACCTATGATTTTGTATTTGCTCTTGGCAGGGAACCGCCATTTGCGAGGAGAGTCTCGATCTGGAATCAGATTGAATAAAAGTGATGCATTATTTCACAATGTATCAAACTAGTTACATAATGTTACGGAATAGTCCCATTCAATGCTGTACCAGTTTGAGGCTCTCCTCGCATCTGGCGGATCGTAGAAAGAGCTAAAACTTCAATGTAACACTTCAATAATGTTTTCCCATTTTTTCATTTTTTTTTCATCCTTTTCTTTTTCCAAACAGGACATCCCGACCTATTTGATGAGCTTCTTGATGACTATAACTATGGAGAGAATTCCAGCGGCGATGACTTAGACTACAGTGAATCAAATGCAGACTACAGGCACCGAGCCATCAACAAACTGGATCTTGAATACTGCGACGACATCAAAGCTGGTAGTGGGAGTGATCTAGATGAATATGCATTCTAATGGCAAACGCCTTCTAAACATTAGAACAAAACAACAATCCAACATTACAAGAATTCTGTATCGATGTTAAAGATAGCAGTATTGGCAGTGTATACTGCATCCGTCTAACTCTACACAGTGATATCACAGCATATCTCAGGTCTAAATTCTAGTTGGGAACTGGTTTCATGGAAACCAGTTGAAAATCCAGTTAAACACAGTTTAAACCAGTTACAAAGCAGTTCAAACCAGGTGGTTTTAATATGGAAAACGGACAGCTTCAACTGGTGTTTGAACTGGTTTTGAAACCCAGTTAAGATCCAGTTCAAAACAGTTAAAACCAGTTGGTTTAATGTGGAAAACGGACAGCGTTTCAACTGGGATCTATTGGAAATTTAGACCTGGGATTCCAATGGTGGCACCTGATTATCGTGTGCGTGATTGGAATGTGCTGGCTTAAGTACCCACACAATTAATTATTAATCCTAGTATCGCTGGTGAGTTAATAGCTGTGTTGACCACCAGATGTGGCTTAATTGTCACTGAATAGAGTTAGTTGATTGAAATCTAAATGAATATGTTATCTAAAGGGAAAACTAGTCATTGGTTGGTATTGAATGCATAACCATGATCTAATTGGCTTGGGCTAGAGACGATTTTAAAGTCATCATGAAAGAGATATCAGCTGGGCGGCTATGACATATTGATCTTCGGGAAAATGTCATAGAAATACACTCTAGAAACCAAACTTTCCCACCATTTGCTGTCATCTGTTTTAAGAGTGCTGGGTTACCTTTCGAATTCAGCAATTATTAGATGTTCTCAAATTTCAACTAATTCAGAGGCCATAGGACTCCAGCCATTACATAGATGGTATACAGAGTGTGGTTTGTACAGGTTATTTCTTTGAAAAATGTCTAATGCTTTCAAAAAAATGAAGCAGATATAACTAAGGCTATACAACAGAGACTAAGCAGTAATCATCTATGAGATGATGGTAACATCATCCGATACTCTTACAGCTCTAAGGGGGTACCTGTATCAATCTCTTCCACAGGATTCACTTCCATTCAATTTTATACCCAGAATCTTCACACTACTCATCCTCTTATATCCTGTAAATTCTTCAGTATTATCTTGGGAATATTTTTATCATCGTGTAAAAAGGATTGCTTTAAATAATTCATCAACGGTATGCTACACCATTTGTGACCCAACTCAAGTAAATGATGCACAATGAGGGACGTATCAATATTGAGTTATTTATATCATGATATTATGTATAAGTTAAAAAGAAACATTTTGTTACATCACATTCCTAACCCAAGTTACGGATTATTGAAAATCACTTTGTTACAAAACATCAGATACAAATTATAGGGTGGTTAAAAAAAGGTGAAGCCATTTTGTCAACCATTTTCAGCTTGCTATGGATAACATTTTATAAATGTCTTTGCATTTCACAAAAACAATGGCTATTAAGCATTACCGGGCAAAATATCTAAAACCTAGCCTCTTTTGTTTCTGAAATACAGAAGGTATAGATAACATGTGCAAAATAGGTTATAGTTTGTCCACACTCCACAGTGGCTTTCTTATCTTAGTCCATTCTGCACTGAAATCGAAGAAAGATAGCACTCATTGATGATAGTTTTGTCTTGTTTTAGTAACCAATAAGCAAAACACAAGAGTTGGTAAGATGCAATAGCCCAAAATATATTTTGTTGGCCAGATATGACATCTTTGGGGGGTTGGGAGGGCACATCTTTAGGGGGCCATCTGTGGACAAGTCAATTTTGCACATGATATCTACATACCACATTTCATAATTTACAAACTAAGATTGTACCATACTAGGTGCCTATTGCGTGTGTTAAACGCACTTGTATACTAGCATGGGGATATACAGGGTTTGCTACAAATATCTACTTATAGTATGATAAAATGCAATCTTGAGATATAAGAAAGGTTTCGATGTGCTTTATCTGATCTGATGGCATTTGCACCCCCAACCCATGCTTTCAATAAGAATATTGTCCTTGGTGCACAGATGATGTGCCTATGACATAGAATGTGTGCTAACATCACCCTATCCCTCCCAAGTTGAGGTTCTACAAGGTATAACCCAATCCGGTGAACGTACCTTACTATCAATCATCCTATATCATGCTCTGATGAGCGGAGCATTGCAATGTGTCACATATGTATTTATCATTAGGCCAGTGAAACTTGATTCATAGTTTCCCATCACCGCTCGCGCTCAAAATTTAAAAATAATTCATCATTTAAAATATTTTACTCAAACATTTTTCTCCCACTTTTTGATGTTTTGTCAGTCTAAACGAGTCAACACATTCTAAATTGAGAGGTGATCATTTTCTTGCCCGGCATGTTTGTGTTTTTGCTCAAAATAATCCAATGGTCATGTGAAGGTGCAGAATTCAACTATCATGTATAGTTTTACGTCGTGAAAATCCGGGCTTGAAATCGAAAAAAAGGAAATCTTGAAAATAATGAATACTTAAATAGTTAGCTCATTGAGTGGAAAAAATGTTACTGGAAACTAACAATCAAGTTTCATTGGCCTTACCTACGTCTAATTACGAGGCAGTTACACTAACACAGTAACAGTGCAGCAACCAGTTTGAAAATGTCAAAACCATACATGTATGTTCAATCAAGAATGTCTATAATCTAGTCAACTGGACTTACTTTTATTGTTTGGCGACAGTTTCACATCCTATCCCGGATGTATCGTCAGGCCGACTGATGTTCTAGTGGCTTTGCTTGACCCGTGACAGGGTCATACATGTATGTGTGTATGTGACCTTGGCTTCCCTGTTTCATTTCAATTTTTTTGCACTAAGTAGAGAAGGCATGAGTTTCTTTATACCGAGAGGGTTACCATTGGCTTACCCTTATTGCATTATTTTATATATTACAAATATTACAGCTTAGCTGAGACTAAGATATCTAAGTATAGGTATATATTAGTCTCAGAGTATAGTAAAGAAATTGTTTTACATCACCTTGAAGTATTAAGTGTCATTAGACCATGCTCTAGGCAAGTGATAGATTAGTCAGATTTAAATTGAAAAGAAATATGTTTTTTTTAATCTCTCTGCACCAAAATGTTATCCAAGTTTTGCATACACACGCACCAGGCATATGATGCACACAGTGCGCCTTCTACAAGCCTGCTGTGTTCATGCCTGTCCATGCTCTTAAACGGTATCACTTCATGTATTAGGAGTCTGTACAACATGTTAACGAGGCTCGCCAATTTGGCAATGACTAAACTGTAGAATGAAACAATGCTATAGAGAAGCATTTACCTGTAATCAGTATGATAATAGTCTGATTCAGAATCCCTTTAGGCAGGCATACATGTGACCAGTCACATCAAAAAGGACATGTTGTAGGCAGACACAGTTTTGAGATAGAGACCAATATATTTGCTGAAATAAATAGAAAATAATAAAAAGAAATATGCTTCTTCAAATCATATCTTGTGATATCAATGTCCTATTACATTCAACAAGGTATCATTTCAACGCCTAAAATCTGCTCTTTCAAGTCATACCAATAACTCAGATTTGACTCTGGCCTCCAACATGTCCATTTTGATGTGCCGTGTCACATATGCATACATTCTGTAATTGCTAAGGGATTCTGAATTGATCCATATAGTAGATAAACATAATGTGAACATGTATTTGTTTCTTGAAGAGAGTGATTGCTATTTAAACCAGGAATGTGAAGTGGAGGAATTAAGGAGGGCATACAATCTTCATTTTAGCAGATGAGGTGGATGGGATGAGTTGGGGTGGTGAAAGGTGGCCTTAATTGCTATTCAGTCTTTGATCCAATTTGTTAGTCTGCAAACGGTGGCAAGCAAGTGTTTCCACCTGAACATTTCTCCATCCAAATAAAAGTGACCACTCTCTTAACCCTACTGCCCCCCCCCCCCCCCCCCCCCCCCATGCTAAAAATACTACTTCTAAAATGATCTCCAATTGCATGTGCGGATGGTTTTTGATGACGTAATCAACCGAGCCTATATAGTGAGCGCGGTATAATGCGCGAACGAGTAGCTGAGGGTCTTGGCTTTATAGTGGGTTGGACGATGGGCCGATGTTCGGAAGGTCCCCAGGTCTTCCAAAATTGTGATCCCGGTTAAAAATCCTAAACCGGGGTTGGTAAGGGTTAGGGTTTCACAAATTCTTTCTTCTTCAGACACACTTTTGTTATATGAACATATTGTCCATGCAGGTATTGCGATATATAAAATTAAGATGAATAAAGAGGTTGCCAACACCAGGTTTCATTCTACTCTGGCGGAGAGGACTAATTCTGAATAGTTTAGATTCAGTTTTGTGAAAACCTCGTTTCCAGAGTGAGGCAGTATCTTTATCGGTGTTTTTGCCATCAGTAGGATAAAATATCAATTGACATGAGTAAACCTGGTTTTGATAAACATAATATTCATCTTGATGTATCTATACAAACCTAATGAATCTGAAAGCGGTATCTTTTATGTATTTCCCATCTCTAAATTAATTATGAACATTCCAAATAAATATGTTATTGCAACGATCCTCAGACAGCCTGTCAGCCCAAAATGTGAATCTGACGAGGGATTTAATTTCAATTGGCAATTAATTACGCTAATGCAGACGATGTGGTGCCACACTCAAGTCATTTGTATGTTGCAAGTTACTGCATTGCAGTGATTCTACAGGGTAATAGTATACATAACATGAATTAAACTGGTTTTAATTTGTGGTACTTATGCAGGCATCAATGTGAATGTTGAACATACCCTCCTCCTCCTCAAGGACAGTCAAAGATTAGACACCTAATCTTTATCTAGTCATATAAATATATGGTGTATCTTCATCTATATTTCAACTTCTCCAATATTACCATAGAAATAAAATAGTGGATCTTCACCCAATGTATTGCAGGAAAGAACCAATTTTGACGGAGGTTTTCCTGAAACATGGTGAATACAGGTGTAGGCTTGATGAGGGTGAGTTCAGGATTCAAATTGACGCTTAGATAATGTTGATGACTTAATTTGTTGAATTTTCGTCAGAAGTGGCTCTGATTTCATCAAGACTAAATTGTTGTGCTATAAATGTTTGCATGTTTTTTGTGCACTAAATTTGTATTTGTGTTGCATTCACTCTGCGAGCTGTGTTCATATAGTGCATATTATTTTTTATATAAACTTGAAGATTAAATAAACATGGATGTTGTGTTTGGTTTCATGAGGGACAATATATAATTCTGATAAAGATGGTTAATTTATTTTTGTAGACATTTAGTGAGGTAGCATTTTAAATACAAAGGAAGGTTAAGGAGAAGGCAGGCTATTAGGTGTGAAATATATTTGGTTGCCAATACTCTTTGATGGTCTTCTTAGTGGTATGATCAACCATTATGATTTAATAATGAACAACTGTTTCAAACAAGAAGATCTGAGTTGGTACTATTAAAGGATTCTGAATATAATGTAATGATTATTTGGCACATATACAAATGTAGAGTGATTTTAACGTATTATATGAACGGAATCACACATGCATTATTAAATATTCCATAACCAAGTAGATTCCTATAAATATCTAATAGGTAGTATATTCCTATAGCATATTCCTATATCTAGAGGTAGATATATCAGCATTATATAGGCTTCATTCAATTGTATGCAATGAAGCCTCTGTATACTACATACATCACTATTAGCCTGTACCAGGCTGACTTATGATACACGGAAATATACTCCATTTATGTCATCAAATTAATAGACGTTGGTGAAAAACAATAAGAAACCCAAGGTATCTTGTTCAATTAGTACTACACACTATAAATACAATTCATTTTTTATACACACACATTTTGTATTTGTATCACCTACCCATCACCATGACCTTTAAACTTGTGAGAAGATACATGTTATTTCACTGAAATTGGTGAAATACATTACAGTTGGTGACATTTTTGTATTAAATGATGATTGATTATTCTTGTTTCACATTCAGATTTTTCTCTTTGATATCACTGAAATTTAAAGACTTATTGTGTGAAACACCATTCAATTTCAAGAATTGCATGTATCTCTCACAGGTTCTGGGCCATAGTGAATGCATTTATATGTTTCATACATGTGTATTTATGTAAATAGATCATTTGTGTACTACTGTTTTTAGCTTTAGCTGCTCTTCCAAATAATTGCCTTGTACTGATTGGGAATTGGCAAAACAAAACTGTAATGATCCACTCTCTGTTGGAAGGAAGTGGGGACATTATTTGCTACAGTATGCTGTCTATGGCCTCTCTACAAGTTAATGTGGCTCAGTTCATGCAGACTGTATGATATAATTTGTTATAATACATAAGTAAGCATAACGAACATGCAATTTACACATTTCACAAATGTTGTGGTCAATGTTCCTGAATGACTCGTATTCAAGCAGTATTCTCTTCCATTTTGTGGAGGATAGTTGATGTACACTAAAGCATTTAACAGTATACTTATAATATTCCATTACCTAACAACTCCTCTGAGCAGTGTTGTTAGAGTATATTCTTGACAAAATCTTATAGTCACACTCATGAATACGAACCTGCTAATTTAATCACCAAGATATGCAATTGACTATCAATCAAAATGTATACTCTCACAAAATGATGCACATTTTGAACTTAGGTAGCAATGTAGGCCTAATATTTAAGTATTTTTATCATTTGGGAACATATGATCATGTGATACTATGGTCTGCTTCCACAGAATGGTACAACTCCCATTGCACTGAAGTATGCTATAGTTGATTAATAATCTTTGACCGCAGTACCATTTTGATGAAGGGTAATTTCTTCCAATCGAGGGGAGGAAAAGATTTAAAATATGTTAATCTGGTCATTTACACATATGATTCTATGCTTTTATCCAGAATAGTGACACAGATAGCTTGTGCCATCATAATAATCATAAGGATTATTATGATAAATATGTGACACCCAATTTACCGGGGTAGTTTTAAGCTTTGCATGGACGCATAAATTTCCGCAGATGAGTTGCTTAAAGGACATTATTCCTGGTGGAAAGAGTTTTAATTATGTGAGGGAGTTATCAATTCACATGTTATTATCTACAATATTTCAGTTTCATTATCATTCGAGAAATGAAATAAGAAGCAATTTATGAACTAATTATCAGACGTAGCAGAAGACTTTTCGCAAGGGCACTTGGGAGATAATTCAGGGATATCCCTAGAATCCTGATATATGCGCAGCACAGATAATAGTTTAGCTGGGCATACGTCACAAATTTAACGGTATCCCTGAAGTATTGACCAAGTGCCCTTGCGAAAAGTCTTCTGCTACGTCTGAAAATGAGTTCACAAATTGCTTCTTATTTCATTTCTCGAATGATAATGAAATTGAAATATGGTAGATAACATGCAAG
Organism: Ophiura sarsii; assembly: GCA_035610835.1. NCBI lineage: Eukaryota > Metazoa > Echinodermata > Ophiuroidea > Amphilepidida > Ophiuridae > Ophiura > Ophiura sarsii. The sequence continues at coordinate 46,729,643 of CM069444.1, forward strand.
TTAATAACCCCCTTCACATAATTTAAACGCTTTCCACTGAGAATGATATCCTTTAAAGCATTAAGTTCATGACGTCGCAGCTAAAGCATTAGCATCGTTGGTTCATTGTGGTTCCTGTGATGTTAATGGTCGAAATCAGGAACAAATCTGCCAATATTTATGAATCTTAGTATAATAACCTCAGTGTGTGTGTTCCGATGGATGATGCAACATTAACACATTATTGATTGGGTTATGAATTCACAAGTACACTGAGCCAAAAAAGAAACTTATCAAAATTTAACAGATCACCATAGGGTCAGTGATCATTTCTCCTGTGTCATTGAAGCAAACAATTGGTTATTGACTGCCATTTGAAGCAATACTTTGCAGTAATATTGTATCCAAATTTGGTACATTTTCATGCACAGAATTTTATTTGGTGATCTGTTAAAGTTTTTATAAGTTTCTTTTTTTTAAGTTTCTTTTTTGGCTCAGTGTATAATTAGATACTTATATTATATTATAGAATATATAAGTCATACTGTTGCGTTCAACCATGGTTGAAATTTGATGACGCCAAGTATTTTGAGTATCTTGATTTTTTACCTTTAAGTTTATTGGTAAAATTAAAGTTGTGTAATATTCGGATCATATGCTATAATCTGTGTATAGTTTAATTTTGGGCTGAAATTATATATCTTTGCTATTGCCTATATACCCAGTTTTGTCTTGTTATGGTGCTTTTGTTATTTTCTGTAAAGGGTATAAGAGCCATTGCTCAAAAATAATATGAACTACAGTTATATTTTATGTAAAGCTTTGTGTATAATGATTTAAGTCTAGCTACTAGAGTAAAAACAAAAATAAGTGCTATATAAACACGCAATCTGTAACACTGACAGCATTTCATATTTAGACTAATACTGTCGCTTGTAATCCAATATAGTCTCATCAAACTACATAGTCAATTATAACTGGAGAATGGAAGCCACATTAACATGCATGGACAGATGGGTAGTTGGGAATCTCATCCTGGTGTATATATTTACCAAGATTGTCTTATTGGCGCGACTCCTTTTCTGGAAGGTCTATTCTTCTGAATTAAAAAAAAAAATCCCAACTTATACTTTTTTCCCAGGCAGAACATTTACCCCTTCTTACTTACATTCGTATAAAGCGTTAACATTCTGCAAACAGTTGTCTTTCATTCAACACGTTTTGATTAAGTTTGAACTTTGTTTAAGATAATTAAAAGCACCCAGTATATTTTGATTAATACCAAGGAGATTATATTTTGAGTAAAATCTTGGTTGTATTATACTCCCAAATTAATCACTTTCATTGAAAACTGAAAGTATAACAAATATTGTACTATTCTTACTTAGATCCTTGTGACATTCATATTGAAAAGGAAATGTTGGAATTAAGGCTCTAAACTGAGTTATTTGTATCAGTTGAAGCAGCAAAAAAAAAAAAAAATTTAAAGGATTGCAGTGGGGAAGTAAATCAGGATTGGCCAACAAGTTCTTTTTGATATGACTGATCACATACTCACTAGTACTTTACAATGTCATAATATAAGTGACTGTATATACCGTTGTAATAAATAACTATAAAAGCATCTATAATTATAGTGTGTATTTCTTTGAAGCTGTTTTAAAGAAAATTTGTCATGCTAGAAAGGGAGATTGCTGTTGTATAGATGAGGTGACCGTAGTTTACATCAAATGTTTATCAACGCAACGGTCGAAGGGACTGGACTGACAATAAACTCTTGAGGGAACAGCATATGACCACAACACTGTCCACTATGCCGTATTGCACTTTATAATGCTTTGGCGCAAGTTTTAAAAGCACAGGTCCTAAACAAAACAGGATGTGGGTGCAAACCGCCGGGCAAAGAACAATGGCAACTATAGTTTGATCAGTGGCTCTTTTTACTTCATTCTTTTCTTCCATCTTTTCTAAAACTTTCATTTCATTCAAATAGCATGCTTAATAGGCTTTTTAAGCCTGACCCGAGCATTTTGCTTGAGCATAGTCCCTTCAGGACCCAAGCGTGTGTCCGTACGGACGACCGTGTAAACAAACTTCCAAATTGGCCAAGCCTTTTACAGCAGCGAATGAATACAAAAGGATGCAGGTGCGCTGAAGGCAATAATCGCACTGAGCATCATATGCTTAACGTGTGTTTGCAGCCAAAATCGTGTGCGTGTGGCCATAATTACGCACTTGGATTACTTTTGCGCGCAGAGAGATAGAAACCGAATATTTCTCGCCAATTTTGAAATGATCAACCTATAGCCACGTTTTGCCTGGTGTGACGTCACCTGTCACCCCATCTATAAAGAGCCTGCACTGAATGCATATCTGCAAAATGAAAGTTGACACTGATTGAAAGGATAATATTATCTTGAATCTGATTGATGCTATGGTCTATTTATCTATCACAAGACAGTGACGTAACTGTGTCATACTATTGCAGCACATAAATGTGGATGCCTACTCGAGGCGCTGGCGTAAACATATGTGCGTAGAAAGGCGGAAGATACATATACATGCGTAAATACTGCATACTTCACCTATAAAGATACAGCACTGTCCTAAGGAAGAGAAATATAGTTTAGTGGTTCAGTGGTATAGCCAGAGTGGGGTGGGGAAGTGTGGTCGATTTCACCCCCCCCCCCCCAATATTTCAGTCGAATCAATTGAGATTGGCACTGTCGTTATCGAGCTCGATTTTTCACACCGGTTTGGTGGACACAAATAAACAACCCCTCGCCCACTCTCTCTCTAGTTTTGCACTCGGCAGCAATTCTCAAAAGTTGACATCCTGATAAAGTCCATGTTGGTGACATTTCTTCTAGGGTCAATGTTACAAACCAATCAGAAATTGAGAAACCAAATACTCGGATAGGATTGGAAATATCTATAATTGCACTCTATTATGATGCACAAGTGTGTTTCAAAAGAAATGAGAACAATCAATCCTTGTCTTACATGCTGATGTTGATATGGTATTAACAGCTGAACACTATCGCAATTTACCCTGATTGGTTCAAAGGTTTTACTTTCTTTGAAATAATGTAAAACATAACATACCTTGCTAAATAAGTTTACTATATACCCAAATTGGTGGGATAATTGGAATTCTAGTGAGGACGTTTCGGGTTAAAATTTGAGGAGTTCGAGGCATATTATGTGATCTTTACCGGGGGGAGGGGGGGGGGGGGGGGGAGAGGGGACTCTACCCATAATTTTTTTTTTGAAAGTAGATTTTCTTGCAGATTTACATTTCTGATCATAAATCATAAATATATTCTGAGTTACAGAGCGATACGATTCCTAATTACTTCAAAATCATGGTTTTTAAGGGTTGAAAATAGATTGTTCACTGGTTAATTTCAAGCAGTGGTATGGAGACTCTGCTTGGTTGGGATGGGCAGTGTCACAGGGGAAATCCCAACTTATCTTGTCATAGCTGAGACCTAAAATATATTATTTTCAGACAACGGTGGTCACAGTATTTCAATCTGGCAAAACCCCTGGTATCGTAAGATACTTTCACCAAGGAGTTATAAACTATAATAACTCATTGTTTCACAAAGCCCTTTATTTTCTTCTATTGCAGTTTTATTTCATATTTCAGAGGTAAAATGTAGGTAAAATATGAATCGAAATTCCAATGTTTGACTAATCTGCACGTTATTGTGACAAAATAATAAAAATACCCCTGGTAGTGTGGTATCATAAGAATACTTTCACAACACACCGGCAACGATCTCGTCCCATCTATTGCAGTTTTATTTCAAATTTCATATTTCAGAGAAAAAATGTATAAATCAAAATTCCAATGTTTGACCAGAGAGAACATCTCTCTGGTTTGACTAATCTACACGTTTAAAATGAGACAAAAAGATGGCAGGTACCTACTAGCTTACTTGTTGAATTTTCATTATATCCACCATATAAGATAGATATTTTTTCTCAAATCATGTAAAATCAGCCGTTTTTTGGCCGAAAATATGTTAAATCGTTTTCTCACAAATCTTTAAAAAAACACCAGATTTTTGCAGATTTTGGTGACAATTTAGGTAGAAACAAAAAATCGCCCGACCAACCAACCCCGGGGATCAACCCTACTTGACAGGCCCGTAAAACAGGGTTGTCGTTTTTTCGTCGCTTGGCCATAAAATAACATCATAAAGGTCAGAATATCGTAAAATATGATATAGTGTTGTTTATGTGCCCATAATGACTATCTCTTTTCTACCATTTCCCCTCAAAATAAAGGTGAATAATATGAAATTTCGAGTTACACACGTGACTGATTTGAAATTACCTGACTTATTTGTGAATTTGTTTTACTTGGGGAAAATGTCAAGAAAAGATACCTAGACTGGAGACTTGAATCGATTTTCCAACTCCATCGGTATTGGGATCATTTAATTTAGTTGTACATTAATATAGTCAGACGAAAGTGGACATGGTTTTCCTAAATTTGCCAATTCGTATTGGTATGACCAAGGAGTTATTATAATAACTCCTTGGTATGACACGCAATCGCGAATACCGATCGAACATTCTATATATCACATTATTTATGTACTGTACAAATTGGCAAATTTAGGCAAATCATGTCCACCTTCGTCTGACTATATCTCTGCTCTGTAATAGCCCCCTCATTTTCCAGAGTGGAAATCATAGCACTTTACCAAACTCCAGAGGACGCTATTTATTAAAACACATCCTGTGCAGACGACAGTGGATACGAGTGTGCCCAAATCTGCAATCCGTATTAGTTTAACACGTTTTAAACACGCGAATTTCATTAAAAAAATCGAGATACCACATGTCATGTTAGAACTTAATTATTTAAACCCAAAATATATGGAGTGGAAAACTAACCCTAGCGAGTTGGGTAGCGTACGATCAGAAATTAAAACTCGTGTGTTACAGATAGGCACTTGGCGGTACTCGATGAGTGTGAATTGTATGGGTTATATTACAAGTCTGCATGGTGTACCGTGACACGGGAGAAAAATATCGTTAGAGTTTCGTATTGATGCGGCGTATTCCGCCCGTTGAAAGCATCTTGTTAATTCTTTGGTAACAACATCCATGCATTGACACCGTCAGGTGTACAGTCATCTTGATTCGTTCAAGTGAATGATAAGAACCCAGCTGCACAAGTGGTCAATAATAGTAGTTTTAGTCAGTCATTATGAGTGACTTACTGTATGGGATAGATGGATGGATTCATTTTATGCGCATTTGGTTAATGCCGCTAATTAAAGATATAAAAATCGACAGTAAAAAGGAAAAGGGTAGAGAGGGGAGAGGGAGGGAGGGGGTACTATAGGCGCGAAAAAACAAGCAATCAATAACCGACATACAGTGCCAATTTCGACCAACACGAGCATGTACCAAGTCTATTGGCCGTTCCGCCTGGCAACATGGATAACCTCTACGGTATTTGGCCATGAGGCATTTGACACGGCACACATTCCATTTTCACATTTGAATATCCCGCCAACAAATTGTTAAATAATATATTCATATTGTTATTCCAATTTGGAACACTATAGGCTTTACACAACACGGGTAATTGTAGGGTCATAATCTTGGATTCCGTGACCATTTGCTCCGTACCTTGGTTTCTTGGTGAATTTGTCAACTATAACCATTTTAAAAGAAAATGAGCTCCTATGTCCCTCTCAAAAGTGACGGGAACTTTTTTTATAGCGCAAATTCCAAAATGGCCGCCATACAGGGCCCGAAAATTCAAATGCCTTCAATTTAAAAACTACAAAGTAGACCGAATTGTTCGGCTGAGCACAAGGATTCCGATGTTTGGTTAACGAGTTATCGGGTGAAACGTAAAAAGGTCGTTGACCTTTGCATATGGGGTCAACATTTAAACTTGCCCCGATTTTGAAAAACAATAATTGTTCGTATGATCACCGCAAGGATAACAAAAATGATAATTTTTAACAGTGTCTGTTGTACCTTATAAAGGGGTAAAAAGGTCAGGTTCTATATAGGTCAGTATACCTTGACCTTTTGACCCACGCAAATATTCCTGGTGCTAAAATAAAAATACCATTTCTGGAATATAAACAGAAATGATATTTTTTACCACTTAGACTCAAAAGGTCAGGTTCCATATATATAGGTCAGTATACCTTGACCTTTTGACCCACACAAATATCCCTGGTGCTAAAATAAAAGTACCATTTCTGTAATCATTGTGATCATACGAACAATATATGAGATATTGTTTTTCAAAATCGGGGCAAGTTTAAATTTTGACCCCATATGCAAAGGTCAAAGACCTTTTTACGTTTTACCCGATAACTCGTTAACCAAACATCGGAAGTATGGCAAACTATACTTTTCTGGAATCCTTGTGCTCAGCCGAACAATTTGATATGCTTTTTAGCTTAATTGAAGCCATTTGAATTTTCGCGCCCCTGTATGGCGGCCATTTTGGAATTTGCGCTATAAATAAGGTTCCCGTCACTTTTTAAAGGGACATAGGAACCCATTTTCTTTTAAAATGATTCTAATTGACAAATTCACCGAGAAACCAAGGTACGGAGCAAATGGTCACGAAATCCAAGATTATGACCCTACTATAAATAAGTGAAAATCGATGTTTCTCTCATTGAGCATCACATTTAAATTACACCATTGTTAATCTCGAGTTTTCAAAACTGAATGAAGGACACCATTTTATGCTCGTATGCAGGCATGTTTTAGATGCCTATCGCGGACTAACGTGTAAATTGGGTGCCTCGGTAAAAATGTTCACCTAGGAAAACAGTAAATGCAACTGACTACATTTTGTCACACAAAGTTACTATTGAGTAGCCTAGGCTATGGGTTTTTTACCAAGTTTGAAAAGTTCCAAATGTCAATTTATATTGAAAACAAGATGGCTTTCTTTTTACTCGCCCTGTATGTATGTTTTACGGAGTGTACAATAGTGGGTAACACGTGCACTCCTCCTTACCATTCAAACATAATTGTTGCATAGCCTGTCTCTCAGGGGGAAACCCCGGCTGACTTCCCTCGGAAATCTTCATCGCATAATCATTAGTATGCATTTTATAATAACGTTTCTCCGATTGTTTTTGCTATCACATTATTCAATCTTTTCAAGAGAATAGTGTACACTGTAAATGTAAGTTTCATAACTCAGTTTCACTCCTTTTGAAGAATTATAGGACATTTCTAGATTATAGGGGGAAATAGTGCCGCTCTAAGGCCCGGCCGTTCACGGCACCAAGACTAAACGTAGTATGGCTGCCCGGATCATAGCGCCCAATGACCATTGAATTATGATCGTTTTCTTCTTTTCCATTGGCAATGACAGTAAACCTCAGCCGTGACTGCTTCATCAGGTTCATGTTGCCCGATGAACGACGCCACTTATTTTGGAAGTCCCTACAATATTACCCAATTCAGTAGCGTAACTAGATTTTTTCATTTGCGGGGGGGGGGGGGGGGGGGGGGGGGGGGGAGGGGGGGGGAGGGAGGGGGGGGGGGGGGGGAGGGCGGGGGAAAAGAAGGGGCAGTGACTTGAAATGGGGGGAGGGGGGCTCGTAATGGATGGGCAAAAGAAAATCGCTCAGTCACAACAAATCGCATAGTAAATGTACAATTTTGCCTTCTATTTGGCTAATAACCTCGGTCTTTCTCAATTTTTTCCTATTTCCTTTTTTTTACCCCTTTTTTTTTTTTAGGGTGGTGGGGGGCGGGGGCTCCAATCGGGTTTTTTCGTCAGGGGGGGGGGGCATTTTCCCCCCTGCCCCCCCCCCCCCCTGAGCTACGCCACTGATTGAGCTACAATTCGGCTCTAAACAAGCTTGTACCATAGAATATTGCATTTTGGGAAGACATGCGCGCGTAGCGGGCGAAATTTGTTCATATGTGTACTTTGTACCATCATTATTCCATGATTCCTTTGGTCAAATGAACCGACAGTCAAATGAACACGACGTCAATATTGGGGGGGGGGGGGGGGGCGGTCGCCCCCCTCTGGCTACAACCACTGCTCCATTCCACACGGCCACACCGATTGATTTCATTTGGAGGGGGGCAAGCGGGGGGCAAGGATTCAAGTGGGGGGCTCCAGCCCCCCCCCCACCCCCCCCCCCCCCCCACCCCCCCCCCCCCCCTGCCCCCGCTGGTTACGCCACTGACCAAATTATAGTAGATTCACAGACTTGGGCCGATGTATCATTTCAGTATTTGCCAATTCGAGGCATGTGTATTGTAAAAGGGCTTACATCCATTTTTTTTAAAATAAAGAACATAATAACAAAAAAATAAACTGTTTTTGATTGGTATAAACCTGTATGTACCATTTTCATTATTAACACATAATATTTCAAAGCATCAATCACACTAGTCCAGAATACTTTCATGCTGTTTTCTCAAAATCACTCAAATGGATGCCTAAGCTCTTTTGCATATCAACTCTTGTCACTTGTTATTACATGGCACGTTTTAATAGCGGGCTATTTGCTTATAGGTTAAATTCATGCATGGACGAAAACTATTTGGGGATTCATTGCTTCAACACTTTGAAGTCCATTATCATTTAATATATCGCAGCGAAACCAATAGCATCTTATAACGATGCCGATATCGACGTGATTGGTCTATTTATTGTGGTTCCTCTAAAGTTAATAATAATAATAGACCAATAAATATGATTCCTAAATAGTGGAAATCAATCGTTAAAGCTGTTAAGGTTGAAACTGCAAAATCGATACGATAGTCTTCAGACTATACACAGTCCTCAAAAACTTACTGACCAGGTAATAAATAGGCTCAAAACTCTAAAAATATTGTTCCAATTTAATAATATAAAATACAAAATTATGGAATAATTTCTCATCTTCAATTATAGAGACATTGTTCTCGAAGATCGGTTGACAATTATAAACGCTACATCGAAAAGAATAAAACAAAGTGCAGTGTTCATTTTCACACGCAGGATAGTGTGACAAGTCGAATGTGTATGGTCCCTAATCCTCATGTTACTATCGACCGGGGATTTGTCGCTACCAGTCAATAATTTGCCTATTGCTACACTGAGGCTGCATGTATATACGAGGGTCATTCGATAAGTTCTACCTCCTCACTCATAACATCGCTTATATGAATGTCAGCCTCCCTCATGACATTCGTCATGATTATAGCTCTGAATCATAGCTACACATTTATAGTAAATGCTAATTGATACCTATTTCACTTTGTCATGATGCAATCAAAGCCAGAGAGAGATTTTGGACAACGGGTACGGAAAATTATCCCAAAGAGAAATACATGTTTTTTCGTTTTCTCTCCGTATTGTATGATTAGGTATAACCGCCCGATTTATATACTGAAAATAGAAAACAATGGATGATTTCTAAATATAATGCTATACTATCATAATATCAACTCGAATGTATTGACACGCCTTTAGCATACTGGAATACTGATATTCAGTCAAATGTTTGTTGTTACAACACATAGATTACGATCTTATGTTTTTACTATACTTATACGCACTGCCCTCAGTAGTCGAGAAATGGTAATAATTTTGCCGTTGATTGCCACATCCGGTAATTTGAGTGTAACGCTATGGGAAAACATACAATTTCTTGGTGGCTTTTTATGAAAAAATGCCGGACATTTCATCCATAAAATGCATAACACTTTGAAGAGTGGGACTAAGGCTACCGGCTGGCATACTTTGGGGATAGCATACCTTTTAAAAGGCCAGTCAGTAAGGTGGGGAACACCGATGTCATGCGAAATACGTGAAACTTCGTACTTCCAGATGGCATTTCTCAAAGAGAGTAGTTTTAATCACAGAATAAGTAATTGTAGCTGATAAAATGTGTTTCAAGCTATCCATTGATATCAAATATGTGGTATTTACCAGCCAAATAATGTGTTAAAAAAGTAAAAAAAGGTATACCTTTAGATTTGACCTTTAGTAAGGGATGTACAATGTACAGTCTCATAGTAATCTTATAGGTACATGTACTTTTCCATGCATTCTTTCTTTACTACATTATAATATGGCATGTACCATAGGAATAGTAGATACAGAAGGGATGATCCATGATTAAAGCACTAATCACATTGCCGAGCTTTAACATGATTGTTATTTAAATTCTATTATACCGGGTGGTTCAAAAAGTATGTCGTCCCGGTAGTAAATTTTCGTAAAAGGTTGCCCCAAATTTTTCCCCAGTCAGTCACCTCGTGAATTTCACGTAAGTGTGGGGGGGGGGGGGGGGGGGGGGGGGAGGGGGGGGGGGGGGTTAGGGTAAAAAAATTCGCACGGTCACAAAATTTCGCACAGTAACAAATTTCGCACGGTCACAAAATTACTCACGGTCACAAAATTTCGGACGGTCAAAAAATTTCGCACAGTCAAAAAAATTCGCACGGTCACAACATTTCGCGTAACCGGCCCTGAGAGGCCCAGAACCAAGCGGTCCATGTGGCGATCGCCAAAACGCCACAGTGGCCAGTCCGCCCCTGTAACTATGTCCTTGGCGTTAATGATCCTTACATGTCCACTAACGGGCACAACCCGAAATCGATCGCACAATGGTATTTCCTTTTCGCGTTCGTCACAATATTATCCACAGTTCATTGCGGTGGTTATATGTGGAGTAAATCCTTCCCGTATTCACTATTTAACCACGTTCTTTTTAAAACCTATTAAATGTCGGCGATATATAGGGATGTGGAGATCCAGTTTAGTTTTATAGCATCATGGTTGCCCTCAAGAGTTTATTTTCGAAGACGATTACAAATGTATTTATTGTTCAGCCGTACGGTGTCATACGGTCAACATATATGCCGCAAACTGTAGCTAAAAGTATTGTACCGGCGTTCAAGTTCAACATTATGTGCGACGGTGTGCGACTTCATGACAATTAGCGAAAAACTATACTTATTTTTAATTAGGCTATTGTTATGCCCTGGCGGCCAAAAAAATGGGTGCTTCCCGCCTGCAAACAGTTGTGTTTACAATGTTTCGGGCTAATTTATTGTCCTGAGTTGTGATCTAGGAGGCATATATCGCTGTGCTTTAGGATACATTTATGGCAACACTCTTGCAACATAATGAGGGGATTAAAGGTATATTATGTGATCTTTCCAGGGAACGCCCTCAACATCGAAAAAAAATAGAAAGCAGATTTTCTTGCAGATTTACATTTCTGATCATAAATCATGCATACATTCCAAGTTACAGGGCGATACGATTCTTAATTACTTCAAAATCATGGTTTTAGAGTGAAAATAAACTGTCGGAATTCCGACAGTTTATATTTTTCACTCTAAATTCACTCTAAAACCATGATTTTGAGGTAATTAGGAATCGTATCGCTCTGTAACTTGGAATGTATGTATGATTTATGATCAGAAATGTAAATCTGCAAGAAAATCTACTTTCTAAAAAAAATAATGAATAGAGGGCGCTCTCTGGAAAAGATCACATAATATGCCTTTAACAGGGACATACTTGGTTTGAATGCAGCCAAACAACATTCTATAGCATGTATAGGCACTATCTAAGTTTAGTATTTACAGAATCTTACAGAATCAATAACTCTGTGCGCAACTCATTAACATAGAGGTGAACTCTGGCTGACACTCGTTGTTATGTCGTTGGTAAGTAGTTATATAACATTAGGGTCAATCCAATTTCTTGGACACATCCAGAATGGGCGATAGAGGGCATGGGTCACAACTTATACTTCTAATGTATGTGACAAGTCAAGCTACACAGTGATGCCTCTAATGTTAAATCTTAACATGATAGTAACTTTATCAGTTTTCCTTATATGCAACATTTAGAACAGTTAATCATGCAGTCAGTGATAGAAAAATATATCTTCGAGAGACTTGAAATATATCCATTTAGTCCTGTATAATGAAGATCTCTTAGTTCCTATGAAAAGTATACGACTGGCTTGTATATTAGCAGAGTTATGAGGTAGGAGGTAGAACTAATTAAATGACCCTCGTAGAAGAACCAAATGCTGTAATAGATTTTAAAAAAACGGACCTTGTTTTGGTCTTGGACACAGCGCTTATATGCATTTCTATTTGGAACCAAGAAATTGCGCGAGGGGCGTAAAAATGAAATTACAAATTGGTAAAGAAATATATTCTCTTAGGTATAGTTTGAAATACCGGTATTACATATTAGATTGACTTAATCTAACACAGGTAGGATCGCTTACAATAATTTCTAACAACTGCATAAACGCGGTCATTATCAATTTCCTGCGCGCAAGATCTCTGTTTCACCATCACAAAAAAGCTAAAAGCAAAATTGCCGTATCGAAACTAAACTCGTACTTTTCCTCTGCTATACAAGCTCCCTATATAAACTTTAACTTTCGTTTAAAACAAATCTCAATTTCAATATTTCAGAGAAATGCCACACTAGAATTAACATTTCCAAGGTCGCGAAGACTCAACTCAGTTCCCAGAAAATATAGGTTTTAAGATGAGAATTAATTTCCAGGACCATTGATTGCTTTCGATCTTGATGAATAGATTGGTCAATACACGTGCGTCAATGCACTAACACTTCTTGCTAATAGTAATATGTCGACATATTTTAATAAGTTTCAGTCACTTTAGCCAGTGTCACCCAAAGACCCCTAATTTTAGGAAAATAAATAAATAAATAATTTACCTCTTTCTTGGCGGAATTTACACATTTCTCATCCAATTCCCTTTTTGTGCAATTGAGCTTTCTCCCACTCTATTTTGCACGTTCTCGCTCACCTATAATGCTCTATGGTTTGGCGGTGGTATTAGCTTCATGGGCGGTGCCACCCGTCCATTCCATTGAGTAGCCTATCGATCTCCGGTAAGGATCCTCTAATTCCAAAAGTACGTAACATTTTACGCCAATTATCGTCGTTCGCTAACTATGGTTTAAATCAAAATATATAGATGTATCCCTTGATCCAATTATGTGAAAAACTAAAGATAAATTATGGACAAACTCCCATGAAACGTGTTCCATATCAAATCAACAAATGATTTAACGCGCTAATTATTTGCTCGTATTTGTTCTATAATTTTGCAAAGAGCGCATGAAATATAAAACGTAGGCTACATTATAAATTAATATACTGATAAAGGTCTCAAATATTGATAAAGGTCTCAAAATCAGATAAAGACGTGAAAACACGTTTAAAGATCTCAAATACAGAGAAAGGCGTCAAAACACGATAAGGTGTCAAAACACGATAAGGTGTCAAAACACGATAAGGTGTCAAAACACGATAAGGTGTCAAAAACACGCCAAAAGGTCAAAAAGGTAAACAAACACGATCATGTTGTTTTTAACCTTTTTTATCTTATTTTGAAACCTTTATAAATATTTGAGACCTTTATAAATATTTGAGACCTTTATCAATATTTGAGACCTTTATAAATATTTGAGACCTTTATAAATATTTGAGACCTTTATCAATATTTGAGACCTTTATCAATATTTGAGACCTTTGTCAATATTTGAGACCTTTATCAATATTTGAGACCTTTATCAATATTTGAAGCCTCACTGTTCGAGAGCTTTACCGGTATTTCGCCCTTTTATCAACATATGAGACCTTATATCTGTATTTGACTTCTTTGTCAGCATTTGAGACCTGTATTTTTATTTGACTCCGTTATCAACATTTGAGACCTTTATTTGTATTTGACCCTTTTATCAACATTTGAGACAATTTTCTGTGTTTATCTCCTTTATCAACATTTGAGACCTTTATCTGTATTTGACCCCTTTATCACTCAATTATTGACATCTTTTCTATTATTATTTGACACCTTTCTCCGCATTTGAGACCTTTTTAATCATTATTTGACCTCTTACTTATTATTTGAGACCTTTTTAGTCTTTGATACCTTTTTGACCTAAATAGACACCCATACACGACGGTGATCATGGTGATTCCGGAAGTGGCAAGCTCTGTTGTAGGTACCACCGCAACTTAATACACACATTGCCAAATTATCTAGGAAAATACAAAGTATTTCCTGGTGTTTCCAGTTACAGAATAACCTTTGATTTAATTACGAAGAAACCCAGGCCTATATTTTTAGGAGTAATCTTGCACTATATACATGTATAAACGAATCCTTGACTTCTAAGGTAGCTACGATGTTTTTGAAAACTAAGCTTTTTTATATCAAATGACTACACTTGTTTTATGCCCGTCACCGTCACTCTCATCCATCTAAAGGCCCTGTCACACATACGGCGATCAGGCTAGAAATTGCACTGCGCTCAAAAAAGTATCCAAATAATGAATAACAACACGCAATAAGAGCGCGGAAAACTGTCCGAAATTGTCCATTTTCAAATCAAGGTCACTAAAACCCTTTCACATTCTGCTGCGATCAGGCCGGCGTACGCTGAAACATTAACAAAACGCCAAGCCAAGCGCACCGAGATCTTCATGGACCCCTTGGTGACGCAGTGGGAACTGGCTGGGACGTGAGAGGGTCGTGAGAGGATCCCCGTGGTCGCCCTGAGCGACAGTGCACCGCGTGAAGGTTCGGTGTTCTGTTCAGAGCGCTGTAATAACTCAGTAGTGTCGCTGTGGCAGCGCAAAGCGAGCGACGTGAGCGTCCCGTTGAAGTAGCAAGGACGCATACAAACTATTTGTCCGCTGCGACCTGCATTAAGAGCAATGAGGCGCTTACTACGTGTCTCTCACGACTTTATTATGCATAAATCATGACTTCATTACATTATGCACATGCTGTTATAATACCTAAGTCATTGACCAATCAAAAGTGTTGATAAATGAAGAGCTTTGTTGCAAAAGGGCCACCAGACCACTCCAACATGTTACTAATTTTGCATTATTGAATTTGCATTGACAAATCCATGGAATTAATCAAATTATTGTATGGCTGTGTTCATCTGTTTCTATGACTTGGATTAGTGCATCCATGCACGCCAATTGAGGCATCAACAATACAAGCCTCATTCCACATAATGAATATCCATCCATCAATAATGCAAAATGAGTAACAGGTACACAGGTAACAGGTTTCGTACTTTTGTTGTTTTCTAAGAACTAGAAAAAAATGAGTTAGGCAATTATCGAAGCAGGCTGACGAAACAATCAATTTTAAAGATCGGCCATGTGATTAGAGCTTTCATCATGGATCATTGTTATTCCAGTTCTGTATCTACTATTTATACACTCGTCCAAAGAAGTTCCTTGTCACTTAGTACTAGTTGAAGTCCAAATATTTCAAATTAATATTTAATAGAATATATATAATTGTATATCAAAATAAGCAGAAAGTAATCCTCTAACAGCTTAACATGGAATTTAGACATGATCACTCATGCATGGCAGATCCCATTCACTTGCCAATGGCAAGGTCTGTGGAAGAAGATTGCAAAAAATGGATAATCCCTCCATTCAAATGTTAATGTGAATGAATGAACACAATACGAACCTTACCATTGCTTAATGAATGTGCTCAGCCATGCATGAATGCGTACATCTTAATTTCATACAGACATGATAGAGAATTATTGTCTGCTTATTTTGACATACACACGCAGAGAACGCACCAACAATGTTTACAGTTACAGGAAGCGCATTGAGAGCCCGTGAGACTTTAAAGTAGAACCACAATGGGTCGTACTGAGAGCGCCGTGAAAATGTGATAAGCTGGATAGGAGCGTACTAAGAGCTACCTTGTTTTTAAAAATTGACAATTTGGAGCAGTTTTCCGCTCTCTTTCTTCGTGTTACATGGGGACCCTCTCCCGCTCTAGCCAGTGTCCACTGCGTCCCCAATCGGTTCTTATGTGTTTGCTTAGCGCTTTGATATTTTTTGCAGCACAAGGCCTGCTCGCCGTATGTGTGACAGGGCCAGGGGTATAACAGAAGGGGTGATGTCCAAGCAGATACGAGAGTGATTAGGAACATGACAAGCTAAAGTCTATACTAAATTTATAATAGCTGCTATCGAATAAGTATCCGAAACGAGCCCATGAGGAGCAATGCCTGGATCCATTGGTTTGGACTTTTCTTGGTTTTTTTAATTAAAAAAAACCCAAAACCCAAATACCATGGATTTCCATGTTGATACTTGGGTCCTAATCATGGGACTTGCTTACCTGCCAGTAGCGTAGCCAGTGGGGGGCAGGGTTGGCAGACTGTCCCCCCCCCCCCCGGACACCTAAAATGGGGACGGCGAAGCGGGAAAATGGGGACGAGAAGAAGGGGAGAAAGAGAAGGGAAAGGGGAAGGAGAGGGAGAAAGAGAAGGGAAAGGGAAAGGAGAGGGGAAAGAGATGGTGACGAGAAATTGTTCATGTAGTACATTTACTGTGCGATTTTTTTTGGACTGTGCGAATTATTTGACCTCACCCCCCCCCCCCCCCACACCCCACCCCCCACACCCCCCCCCCCCCCCCCCACACCCACCCCCCCCCCCCCCCCCACACCCCGGAATGACAATGCTGGCTACGCGCCTGTTACCTGCCGTTGGTGTCCCCGAACGAACGAACGAACGAGAACAAAAACACTTCACTAATTATTTGCAAAGTTAATTGACATGATTGAAACAGGTTAAAGTTGTTCGCATATACTTGCCCTTATCTTATCAATTAGTAATATATACAGATGAATAAATAAAACCAACACTTTGCGTAGGCCAGTTTTAGGTCGTTTGATCTTTAAATCATAAACGATTTGAAAGGCTATCCATTAATTAAATTTTAATGCAGGACTGTTAATAATTTAAACATCAATACGGTGCCTTTCCATCGTGTACTACACGCATCAACAAATGACAACGCTCCGAGCGAGTATCTTATAAAGGAACAAGACCTTACACCATTAGTTGCAGATCATTAAACCAGTTCCATTCAAAAAACTGTTAAAACGTACAAGTAACGAATAGGCCTACATTATGAATCGAACGAATGTCAAGTATTTTAATATTTTTAATATTAGGCTACATATTAGTTAAAACATTTTCAACACTCATTTCCCTCCTATTTGAAATCTCATTTCTACTGTAGGCTATTGCAAATTATTATTCGCATACATGTATGTGCGTTTCTTCGCCGCATATTAAAGGTAATTTTTTACATAAAGTTTGATTTCGATATATTTAAGATTTTCATAAAAATACCGGTAAAGCTCTCAAACAATTTAAGGATATTCTCAAAATCCAGAAAAATCGCTAAATTTCTATTAACAAGTCATAATTTTAAACAAGGCTCAACGATCGGGTTTGCTTCTTCCGGCTGTGTAAAATAAAATAGCAAACTATCCACAAAGGTGCAAAGCACTATTTTATAGAAAAACGAGGCGGTTCTCAAATGAGTGTGTTTTTACTGTACTTAAATAATTGCATGTTATTAAAAATGTAAATGATTATTATCTCAAATAGTTATTCAGCAGAAATAGAAATACAAAAACGAATAAAACTGTCTCTTTTGACCATGCGTAACAAAAATATATTCTTATATCTATAATTTAATTTACTTGTTATGTCATGGAACTTGTAACATATACTTGTGGACGTAATTAATACCAACATTATGTGTTTTAAAACCAAACATACGCCTCCTCCATCCCGAAGAAACGTCCACAAGTAAATGTTATAAGTTCCATGACGTACCAAACGTCCATATGCCAAGTGTGACGTCCACTGGGCGTAAGATATACGTGTGAAATAGGGAGAGTGACATGCACTATGGCGCTCAATGATCGATGAAGATGGGTAGATTTTACGGCTGCCAAGACGGTGACGGAGATGCTTTCCAATGAACCTTGACATGACCCGTTTCTGGCCGTACGCTTGGCGTGATACAGAGAATACTCTCAGGTGGTTTGATTTTTTCAACAGGCTTATAGATGAGGTGACCGTTGTTTACATCATTAGTGTTTACAAATTGATTAGCGCCTGGTCTAAAGACATGCTAGAGGTACTAGTCCATGACTACTGCATACTACATTACTATATGAAAGCAAAACACACATCACTGAGCGCCAATTTTAAAAGCACATGCCCTTATGGTGCGCACGCAAACCGCCGGGCAACCATATTTAGTGCCTGGTCTCTCATTGTGCTTAGGGTTGCATACCATGACTACTGCACTATTACACCGTAAGCATGGTAAGTAATGATCAATCAAGTGTGAATTAAAGCACCGTTCCCTGTAGGTGCGCACGCAAACCGCCGGGCACTACGTCACCGGTCACACCATAGATACTATAGGACAATAAGGACATATCATCATCATCGGTCGTCCTTGGGCGGAACAATGGAAGCAGCTTAGTTGCTTCCATCATGGTCATGTGTTTTAAGCTCGCCTCCTTTCGCGTTACACACGGATTTTGGCTTTCGCGACATGAATTTAACTTTACACATTTATATTTGCTTGTATACCCCCCTGAGGTAGTAAAAGTATACATTTTCTGAAGGGAAATTGCATGAGGAAACCAAATATGTCATTAAAATTATAGTACGACCAAGAACTAAAATGGTATGATCGGAAATGTTCGGAAAATATCAGAGTTTTTTAAATTTTAATTTGAGATCCATATATTTTGTATACCTATCCCTATCATTATTTTGTTTACATATTTGAATTCCTCATGAAATTACCCATTAGATGATAAATATTTGTCAAAGTTACTACGTCGGTATGGTAATTATACCGGCTAGTGAATATCTCAAATTTTTATTTTATATATTTTTAGAATTTTCAGAAATATTTGTTTAAGGATGGACCCTTCCCTGATATAAACTGCATTTCTGAATTCCTCTAGTTACAAGCTTTCCAAAAATGTATACTTTTGCTATCATAGGTTGAAAACTTTTTCTGTTATAGTCATTTTTATAAATCCGGTAAATTGAGGCTGATTATTCATGTTGACTGTGTAGCGAATAGGAAGAAAGCTGATGATCATTGTCTTATCCATAATTAATTAGTTGTTAATAATAGTTGACAAGTCTATTGAACCACATACTTAATGACTACTAAATATCCTTTGAAATGGGACCAAAATTGTGTTTTTAACATTAGGGGATGACTAGTTATTGTAAAAAGAACAAAGCATGGGATTATCCCCATTGAGTTTGTACAGGCAACACCCCTTCCAGAAACACCCCTTCCAGCACCACCCCTGGTCCCCAAACATCAAACAGCTGTATCTCCCTTTCTGTATTAGCTATACCAATGCCATTTAGCAGGCAGATAGCTTGTCATTAGGGCTTTAAAATGATACCAAATTTGTTGAGATAGCTTTTGTGGTTTTAAAAATATTTGAGGAAAATGACAGCATGAAGCTAAAAAATGTAACGGCACCACCCTATTGGGAGGCGAGTTCATAACGCGTGACCTCATTCTTTCTTGGCTATTTGTTTACTCCATTGGTGCGCCACGCCTAGTGGAGGTATGTATAGGAATACGTATTACATGTGTGTGTCCAGATACAGACCTGGGATGAACCACGAGGCAATTGAGACGAAGTACCATCTTGCCCAAGGATACAAACATGTTGGCTGTAGCGGGGCTAGAACTTATTGTGAGTCCTGCGTGCTATCAACTAAAGACAGCAAAAAAAAGTAACTCGGCTGTTGTAATAGCACCTATGATTTTAAAATTGTTACTCATATTCTAAAAATGAAAATACCAGGAGACGGAAAATTTACGGTGATTTTGACACCTTGTTTGTTAAAATCGATTGAGTATTGTTGTCGCGGTATGTGCTTACAGATGAAAAGTGCCCATTTCCATTGTTGCAGTAACTCCTATTGATCTCTCTGATTCACTGTGAAGATAATAGCGGGAATGTTGATCAAATCTGCCCATTTGCGTTCAACAATAAGAACACGACAGTAAAAGGCTTTTTCATTATTTTTTTCTTCTTCAAAAGTTGAACTTACATGGTTGTAATCGTGGTAATACAAGGCATTTTAACTTGTTAAATAATGACGACACATCACAGCTCAAATCAATGCTCTTGCAACTTGATTATGCTAATAAAGTTTACAGCCCAACAAGAACAGCTAATCAAAATTCCCGCTATTATCTTCACGCTGAATCAGAGAGATCAATCGAAGTTATTGCAACAATGGAAATGGGCACTTTTCATCTGTAAGCACATACCGCGACAACAATACTCAATCGATTTTAACAAACAAGGTGTCAAAATCACCGTAATTAAAATTTCCGTCTCCTGGTATTTTTATTTTTAGAATATGAGTAACAATTTTAAAATTATAGGTGCTTTTACAACAGCCGAGTTACTTTTTTTGCTGTCTTTAGACCACACATAGGACATTATAACAAAAAGAAATCAGCCATGGATAATGCTTTGCTACATTACACTTTCTACCTTCTAAATTTACTACCGAAAATACTCCACAAACCGTGCCACTTAAACGCAGTTAATCATTTTTCTTGGAGTTTGTCATAATTTACATCGGTTGATATAATACCACGGGTCAGAATGTATTATATACCTCATCAATTCGGGATGATTTAATATCAAATCTACGTAAATGGTAAATCATGCTTAAAGTTCTCGGTTATATTTTATTAATCATAAAGAATAAATAATATTTCTGTCTCTTATTAACCGTTCTACTGGTAGTGGCCGTTGATTTAGTAGTTTCCTCTAAATCTTCAGGTGAGATAGTAATGAATATCCATGAAGCTTCTTCTACGGTTGGAGATTGGGACATTGATGTCATTGTAGATTGAGTTCCTGTTGTGGTATTTCCCTATATCCCTATACTTTATGTGTTTAAGAGATCAAATTAAAGTCTGCTATCGAGAGACTGGTCTGTTCAAATCATTGTTTTCTTTGAAGATAGTGATGTCTTCTAAAAAACACCCCACATATTTGGGGGTTTGACCTGCATTTTTTCCACTACTGGAATGTCGAAGATTAGGCCACTTTCCGAATCGCTGTCCGCTAGCTGTGTTCGGTGCATTTGTTCTAAATAGAAGAGGTGAAAAAAGTAAAGTTGTGTCAAATCTTATTATCAGAGAAAATACCAGAGTTATTTGGTTACAAATCACAAATAACACACATTTCTTTCATATTGAGAGCACTTGATACCTTTTCTGCACGTTCAAGGTAGGGTATATGTTGAATTAAAAACACCGATAGCGATAGGCGCTAGCACAAATTTATTTAGTGGTGTGGAAATGACAGTATATGTATTAAGCATTGAATTGAGCCTAATTAAGTAAAAGTTCCAATGCCAACCTATCATACATTGCATGAACAAAAATAAAAACATAAACAAAAACAAAATAAAAACAAGACCGAAACAACGAACGAATGATGTACCAAACTAACAAACGAATAAGCAAACTAGCCACTAACTATAGTAAATAAATATAATTACAAATAAACGAGGACAAAATATTTTAAGCCTATTGCGAACATTTTGCTAAAATCTTATTTAAGCTTTGTGCATAAATGTGCCCTTATACCTAATTGATCAATATACAAATGAAAAAATAAAACCAACACTTTTAAAATTAAAATGCGTGTGCCAGTGTGGTATAGGTGGTTGTTTGATCTGGAAATCATAAACTATTCGAAAGGCTATCAATTTGTTAAATTTTAATGTAAGACAATTCATAATTAAAACAGCAATACGGTGAGCTTCCATCGTGTACGACACGCATCATCAAACAATAACACTATACGCCCCAGTATCTTAACACTTTCCACGCGGTTATTTCAGAAACCTTTCCAGACTTTCAAAGTCTAATCTTAAGAATTACTGAACCAATACTAGACATATTTGTACTTATTTTAACGCATTTCACATGGTGATTCCAGAAATGGTGACGAAATCCAATAATGCTGACTTTATTTAAACTTTGTGTGCATTTTTGGAACTGTCGACTGCATACAAACGACTGGCGCGTGGAAAATGTTTAAGAACAAGACCTGACACCGTGAATTTCACGTGATTAAAACATATACGATATTCAATACCGTGTCTATTGAGCGCATGCCAAGTATTTTAATTTTTCATCACATACAGCGTGTCCCAAAAAACTGGGTTCAAAAGTTTGCGAGCTTACAACTAAAAAAGTAGGAAACATAGATAGTTTATATTTAGGGATATTAAACAAAATATACACTACCTTAATTGGTTAAACTCTGTAATTAATCAAATATAAACTTCTCGATATACAAAGATTTTAATAGAGCGTGGTCAAAACCCATATGTCCCACTTTTCAAGGATTTCGTCAATGTTTTGCCTTTGCATTCATTATGAACTATCCATAATTCCTTCTTATTTCGTTATAAGCTCGCAAACTTTTGAACCCAGTTTTTTGGGACACGCTCCTGAATTATTTGCTGAACCTTTTTAGTGCGCACATTTCCCTTCCCATTTGATCACATAATTTTAACCACGTAATGTTATTGGCATACCACGGTATTTCGTCGCGTATTAAATGATATCTATCAACTTTTTTCTTATTTATTAAATTGTTTCAAAACTGAAGATTACACTAAAATATATCAATATCTGTCAATTTTATTTAATAAAAGTGTCTCGACAATTCAAAAAATTCTCTAAAGATTGACATTGCTGAACCCTGCGAGTCCTCACAAAGTACATTAATCGATACGGTTCGATATCAATTATTATAGAAAATGTTACAAAGCGCTTTAGAAGACAATGGCTATAGAGGTTATCCATGTAACGGATTAGCTGCTATCTAGTCGGGAATAACAAATGTGTTTAAGATTTTCAGAAAGAAGACACCTGTTCCATAATAATTGTAGGCTGATTTGGTAACACGATTCATGCAATGAATTTGACGTCATGCACCGATTTGATTGAATATAGATAGCCGGGCGCGATTCTGTTGCGCATGGCTATCTGGATAACCTTTATTCCACAATAGGTCTAGGTCAAGCTATGTTTTTATTGGCAAGTCATGATTTTACAAATTGTTCCAAATGCACAAAACCTTAATTTGTAACCAAATATATATTTTTTCTTTTCTTCACAGCAGCCAAAGTGAGCAAGGGCGGTAATGCAATATGAGTTGATCATAATGTGATATAAAAACTTCATATTAACCATCTATTACGCCATGGAATGTATATATGTGACACAGTTCTATTAACATGATTAAGTTCTATTCGTATTCTAACACTTTTATATGCAGTTTTATAGTTATAAATACAAAGTTTTATAGTTATAAATACAAAGTTATTTTCGGTAGGATCTAGTAGAAGGAAATATACCACAGGAGGATTTCATAAATGTTTTTGTAGATTGTTTTTCAAAGAAACCTAAAGAACAATTAAACCACCTGAGTGCATCCTCTTTATCATGCCAAGTGAACGGCCAGAAACGGGTCATTTCAAGGTTCATTGGAAAGCATCTCCGTCACCGTCTTGGCAGCCGTAAAATCTACCCATCTTCATCTATCATTGAGCGCCATAGTGCATGTCACTTCCTCCCTATTTCACACGTATATCTTACGCCCCAGTGGACGTTATACACTCGGCATATTGACGTGTCTTCGGGAGGAGGCGTATGTTTTGTTTTAACACTTGAGCGAAAACAGTTATACTCATAGCTAATATTAATTACGTCCAAACATGTAATGCTGGTTTTCGTGTAAATAATTAGGATATGTCAAGACTTCAGTAGTTTCGCTAATCGATTGTTCTGACGGTGTATTTCTTCATGGGACGGTATGATTAATTAATAAATAATGAAAGTTTCATGTTGTAAATCTCACGTTATTGTGCGTTTTGCTCCATTTCACAGCGTAAGACGTGTCTGTTTAGCGGTGCATAAACCACGCTCCAAACCAACGTATTTGGCCCAAAAAGTAGTCAAGAACTTTAGGAATCGTTTATTAGATAAATGTTTACTACTGATATTGACATTGATATTAATAATAATGCATTGCATTTGTGACCCGCAGGCCAAATTACAAGAATTTTACAGAGACCGATGAATAATTAATATCAATTAAAATACACACAGAGTCAAATACCTCTCAGCGATGGACAGCAAACTCATTGATAAATAGCATTACACTGCACAGCACATGCTGCAAATATATAGCACATTAAAACCGTACATATGGAATGTGGATAATGCAACCTTTTAAAATGAGTAAACGCAATAAAACTATTAGTTGATCAAATCAAAATGATAATGAACAGGAAATGTTCTTACACGGATTTTTTTAAATGCAAATTCGAGATACATTTTGGGAGAGTTGTCCCATGCGACTTTTAGAGACTGAAACACGTCAGAACTTAACCCTTGGATCGTCTATCAACACGTGTTGGCGTTGTTTTTAAGGTAATGGATTGTTCACAACTAAGAATTTGACACCACATACTCTCAAGACCAATCCCAGTGAACGAAACAGAAATATGGATTAAATCACGTTCAATGAACAAAGTCATAAAGTTGTATTTGGGCTGTTCCTTGGTTGCATTTGTTGTAAAAGTTTTTTAACTATAATGTTTCGTAAACGTTGATATGTCTCGCAAATTTTAATATAAAGCTATACAGCCATTTTAAGAGCTTATAAGAGGGTGAGAAAAGGGTAGTTTTATTTTGCTAACATTAGAGGACGAAAAATCTTGCACTGTAACTACATCAGGACGTAAAATCAACGAATTGCTATTTCTACTTGAACCGTAATCTTTGTACGCACAATGTACATGTATGTTATCATTTTCACCCAACTCGTTTTAGTTTTAGCATCCTCGATGCTCAACATGCAGGTAGTGACTTTTACATTATATTATTTGCATACCTTCATAATTGAAATTGTTCATTATATATATTACTTTTGTCTGAAAACAGCCTACATTTATCATGACAAAAGTCTTATTTAGGCTGGAAATTGCAAATTAAGGTATGGTGGTTTCTACCAGAATGATGTCTCTTAAAAAGGTCTATCGCAACAAATCCAAATGTAAAACTAAGAATTTGCACCCTGTTCTTAACTATAACGAGTTTAACCATGCCAACTACCATGACTAACAGGTCGCCTGATATGTCGAACATTCACCGTGCATAACCAACAAATTGTTTACAAGATGAAAACTAACTCTTCAGAAAATGTAAATTAATTAAAGAGTGTTTTTATTGGCTGCTATCGACGAATCAGTGACTTGGTATGACCTGTAAAAGGTATAGGAGGAGCGGTTTGGTTTCAGATGAGTTAAGTCAGTCACTCCATCCATCTTACCCGAGATGATCGTCACCGCATCGTCGAAGCTCCGTGAACACCTGAGCAACGGTTTTTACCCTGTGTGTGCTTAAACAACTGTGAACACCTCAACCTGACAATCAACGAATTCAGACAGAGGTGTTTAGAGGCAAAGTAGATTTGACTGGCTTAACAGAACGAGCTGCTAAAACGTCCAGTTGCACACTCTGAGTAACACAGGCATGACATCGACAGGGTTTATATTTGATTTCAACAGTTTTATCTGGCAGCCTGTGTTCTACTTGTATAACCAGATCCGTAAAGGGTATCACCCCATTTCGGTTTACAAGACGTTTTAATGGCTTTGTGAGGATTCGCCTTTTCATCTCAAGACATTATTTCTACCACATTCATTTATATACAATAGCTAGAATGATAATGATGATAATGCGTTAAAACCGCTATCATAAATTCTGATAGATGGACTTGCATACAACACGTATCATCCTTGGGGAGGTGTTCTCAGTTGCAAACCACATGATGATGTAAAGTAGATGGGAAATGCACGATATTTGGTTGACCTGGATGCAAAAGAGAGATTTGACTCTGCTAACGGCGTAACTAATTCATTAAATCCTCCTCTTTGACATCTTATGATACATGTATATAGAACAGCAAGACGACGGTTAACCCCAAGTGGCTAGTACACATCTATCTCACATTTGCATATTGATTGCAATAAATTGGGGTTCGGATTACTAATTATTAATCCAGCTCCAGCCAGCGGTGGTTTTTTTTTGTGTGTGTAAAACGAAGGCCCAGCATTATAATGAGTTCATCATTAGGAACAATGCGTCGGTGTGGCAAACTACTTAGCTTTCTTGTGTCCATCTATCTGTACTGTTTCCACGCGGCAGCAAAGGCTAATGTACCTCAAAACGAAGGTAAGTCTTGATATTACATGTATTTGTAGACAATAGTAGGCCTACTGTATCTACGTACAAATATTCAATATATAACCACGCACAATATCACTGCTAATTTAGAATATTAACAGAACGGTGAAGTTGATTGTCAAATATTTGACTTTCAGAAAGAATTTTGTTGTTGTTTCCTTCAAGGGTTATTTTAATTGTATAAGATACGACGTGCTATACCTCATCTTGTATTCGAACGCTGGTACTCTATTTTCCTATTTAATTTTTGCGGAATAGAAATTATGATATTTTGAATCATATTTTTACAAAATGCGTATATGCATTGTTTGAATTTTGTAACTGGAAGTACCTGTACATCGGAATCCACAGCGAATTGAATTTCCAAGAATTAGTGACGAAATACCAATTGATGCCATTGCTCTTTGAACGACACATTTAAGTGATGAATACACACAAACACATTCGGCTATAACGCATCATTGCGTCATAATCGTTCGGATTTTATTTACTGGAGTATACGATGTAGTTGGTCATGTGAAACGTGTAAGCCACGTTTTGACAAATACAATGTTAAAAAATAATGGAAATTAATTAATTTGTCACGCTTTATAACTGTATATCATTTACATTTGCCATTTACAGCACACAAGGATTGAAGCAGTTACCGTTACATACATTGACCATACAGAGTGTGCCAATAAAAGTGCAACATTTAGAAAACAATATATCAAAATGTTAATTTGTTTACCGTATTCAATCAAAGCCTGTGTATTTCACCTTACCCCATACTTTCTACTTGAAAAGGTTCCCTAGATCCAGAAATACAACGTGAAAGGGTGTACACTTTTACTTGCACCACTTCGACTTGGACTATCCGCAAGGAATTTTTATATTGATTATGTTTATATTGATGTATCTCACCTGGCTGAAGAAAACATGAACTGTATATTTGAGTGAGGGTCTGTTTCAGGCCCTCACGCAAACACTATTTATGTAATTACTCAAGTCATATTGAATTTATATATTTGGCTCCCTTTGGGTTGAGCACTTTCCCATTTGGTGCTTTGACCCTTAAATTGGATTATATTTGATTAATCATGTTGTTTGACCGGTAAATGAAAAGACTGACATATAATAATATAATAGGTGTTATACAAGAGGAAGAACAATTTTCAAACGTCTAAAAAGTTAAATGAGAAGGCAACAAAACACCGTGATCAATCAAAATAATTGAATCTTTAATGAAATGGTTGCTTAGGACAGGTCTAGGGGTTATATAGTGATGTGGTATACCGTCGGGTGGGGGTAATAAACCAAGGGATGGTTTAGGATAGGAGGCCTAGGGGTTTTGTTGGGGTCAAGCAACCTGGTTTGGGGGTATGGGGTTAATGAAATAAGGTGGTGTTATGGCCAATATAAACCACGGGACCGGGGATTAATGAAGCTATTTCGTATGAGATTATTGCTTAATTCAGGCTGCCGTAAGTGCAAATCTCTCTCTTTCGTTTTTTAAGTATAGACTCAAAGTGTGGGAAAGAAGAAGAGTATAAAGCTGAATATGTCAAATAAAAACTGAATATGTCAAATGAGCTCAACATTTTCAAAGCTAACGGAGTACTAAGGATAACACACAAACACCCCCTCCCCCAAAGACACACCATTTCCAGATTTATAGTAAGATGTGGAAGTGAAGAATACATGATGGGACTTTATTTTTATACGTTAAAATCAGCAATGGGATTGCTTCAAAAATACAGAACCCGCAGATTTGTGACCATTTTTGGCGCTTTTTTGTTAGCAAGGAAGTGTGCATACAGCATATCAGGCGCCGCGTTTCACATACCGCCTATCAGGCACCGCGTTTTTATAATCATATTCCATCTGAGTTGATTACAACTCATGAACTCAAGTTTTACAGCAATTGGCAACTCATGAACTTAGGTTATACAACTCATGAATCCCATTTGTTCATCTAGCGGGACCCGAGCGTAGCGAGGGTATCCCGCTAGTAATAATAATGTTGGGATTATTTTGGTTTCTGACACAGCCGAAACAAAGTGATATTTGTAGGCCTATTTGCTAATAATATATGTAGCAGGATTGTATAATTGCCATTGATTGCAATGTTGTTATAATATTGATTGCGGTGTAATGTTTGATTTAATAATGTTGTCATCCAAACATGTTGTCTATAAGAGTAGTATTATTTCAAATATTTTGCAATGTTAATGATTTGTGCTTTGTCTGATTTTAAATTACTTATGGAGCTCATCCATTAAAGGAGGGTGTTCCGATCACTTTAGGTGTTTTTTTTGCCCATCAACATATTTTGATATCAGGAGAAACCTATATGTTTGTAAAAAATGTTTGGCGCAAGATATGTGCAATTTAGACGTTATAGGCGCAGCCAACATTTAATGAATTACTGCCAAATATTTAATGAATTTTCTACCAATGGTGGTTAACCAACCGACCAGTTTGTGTACTACTCAATCGGCAATTTTTCCATGTCACCTTATGCTTCTAAAATAATAACCATTGGAGTTGTGCAACTCGAACATTGGAATATGATTATTTTGAGGATGATCAGAATAGAAAGCATCAAGGTGAAAATCGGACCAGCAATCGGAACACCTACCTTTAAAACACTGATAATTATATTTTACATACACTAAATTTAGATTTAAAAAGAATGGTTAAAGGTAACGCTTTACTTCGCGCTATAGCAAATTAATGAAGTGGAATCCTTTAATTTAGAGATACAGGCAAAAAGTGTCGTTGACATGACTAAGTCTCGTGGTCAAATCTCTTCAATAAGTAAATATTATCTTTGGTAATTATCAGTCAGATTTGTTATGGGTGAATGCACTATTCCCATCTTGTCGCATAATAATTAGCTGAAATTGTCAGTTGTGGCATGTGTATGTATACTTAGTACTCCTCTTAATCCCATGTCGCATTTTATACTGGGAACAAAATATGCTCGCTTAGGCTATTGACCGACCGACCGCCGAGCAAAATTTACTTTAACGCGATCAATGTTATTTTCAATTTTCTGCATTCATTCAAGAGCTATCAAAGAGTATGCGTGTATGTATATTGATAAAAAGGAATCTTAAACACTCTCGAAAAGATATAGTTTTTAATTACAACTGTTGTATCATACATTCAAACGAAATTGGGCATTTTGATTTCTTATTTTACTACTCATTCATTCGTTCTGTAATTATGTCTTACGAGGTGATGCTGGAAATGGGAATCTACGTTGAAAACAAATGATTTTTTTCTAACACAATGTCAAGTGATAAACGATCATAAAACAGTTATTAATTGAAATCTAGGCTTATTTCAAGTGGTTGAAACTTCCAAGTAGTAAATTTGTCACCAACATTGAGGAATGGCATTTTCCTAATCGTTTCACACACTACATAAGCCCCTCGCAGTCTCTTCACAAATCTATTACCTGTTTTCATAGTATCTGCAGTTGACAGAATGGCATTAAACATGTTTAGAGTTTGACATGGGGCAGATTTATCAGGATTGTTTCTTCTCACACATCCATGGCGGAAAGTATAACAACATTTATACTTACATTTACGCGTAACGTTTCATGCACGACTGAGCACTTCATCAGACTACTAATTTGACATCTGATGACTACCACCGGATGTAGAGGGCGGTATAGAGATCAGTTTGTTGTAGATGTTGTCACAACAAACACTTGGGGCCGTATTATTGTACTGAACACGTTTTTAGCTTAAAACCGTGTCTAACTAAACTCGTGTCTATATTAAACGTGAGTTTATCTTTAAAACGACGTGTTTAACAAGACCCGATTATAAACTCCGCAAATCTCGACCCCAGAGTGGTCTTGCGTTCACTGTACACACTCATTTTATCCACAGAAAGAAGTACTTCCGGTACTTTTTCCCGAAATTGTCACACATATTTTTACATTTGGGCCAACTTGGGCCTTAACAAAAAAAACATGCAATAGATGCGGAAAATAGTCTACTTTAATTTGTTTTATGTTATAATGTCCGCACTTATCCGCGTAAAAATATGATAACAGTATGAAAAATAAGTGTTTGTACTTATAGATTGTGGGGAATTGCCGAAAATGTCGGTACTTTCGCCATAATCGTCCCCAGGTTTTCGTTTTCTATCTTGTTACATCAGAGTATTGATACATTGTTGCGTCCAATAATACATACATGTATGTAACATTATTGCTAAATTACATTTAGCGTACATTGATTCATTTGCGTATATGATTGCTATACTTGCTACATCATACTATTGATACATTGTTTCGTCTAGGTATATGTTTGATACATTGC
The DNA here is from genome assembly GCA_035610835.1 of Ophiura sarsii. Classification (NCBI taxonomy): domain Eukaryota; kingdom Metazoa; phylum Echinodermata; class Ophiuroidea; order Amphilepidida; family Ophiuridae; genus Ophiura; species Ophiura sarsii. Next base: position 46,760,166 of record CM069444.1, read on the forward strand.
TTTATCATCATCAATGTCACATTGTTACGTATGTATAGGCTTACTAAATTGCTACATCTTTTTATCATCACATTGTTAAATCTACTTTAGAATTTGCTAATTTACAATATTTATCTCACATCTAAGTATGATAGGCTTTCAACATCAGATATTTGATACATTGTTGCATCTGCCACAAAAGTTGATAACAAGTCTGCCACAACATGTTTGCACAATCTGATATAATATATAAGAGTATGCAAACATTGTTTGCAATGTTGGTACATCTGGTTATTGGTAACTGTTGCATTTACGAATAGACTTGCAACATTGCTTCATTTAATAAAAGGTTGATACCTTTTGCTGGTGCATCCATATGTATAGATTTGACACATTGCTAAATTAAAATATTGATACGTTGTATATTGAATCTTGCAATTTGCTCATTATTAATACGTTGTTGCATCTATGTAGAGAATTACAACAGTGCTAAAACAAATCATCGATATACATTGTTATGTGCGTTTGCTCTATTACCACTCGATATCCATTTGCATAGTGCACATGTTATATGATATACATGAACATATAATATTTATGATTTTTAAAGATGTCATTTTAGAGTAGGCTAGGCTATTTAGTTACAAATGGATTAATTCCATATGGAAATCTGGTACTCAAACCTATTATTCGATGTGCATTAGCATTTTACGTATATACCAGTCTATTCTTCAATGTAATATGGATGAAAATCATATAATCTTATGACAAATATAAGGTTTCATAAATGTTGGGAATTCGTTTTGTTTCGTCATTAATTTGTATATAGACAAGAGTGCTAAAGATTCATGGTTGTACATTACACGAAAGCAGTTTCAATGGTTCTCCCATTTTTACATTTTAACAAAAATGGCCGTCATTTTTGTTGCATTTACAAAATAAATAATATTGTTGCTGTGGTGTGTTTGTATTAACACTAGCAACCAAAAGTATCAGGACACTTTGCTAATTGAGAGAAAACACCGGGAATCCGTTGAACTACTGTGTTAGCTTTTTTGGTATTCTAGGTAATAAAACTAATGGAAAGTTTGTTTTAAGAATTTGGCATATTATTGAGACATATCAAAGGAAACAATTACTAGTATAACAATATTTCAGTTATCAATATCTGTGAGAGATTAAATATCTGTAAGAGATTAAAGTCTAGTGAATACTGGAATTAGTTTTACTTGAGTGATTCCATTGACAAAAATTAAGAAGGTTTTTTTTAAAGGAACCCTTGGTCTCATCTTCGGATGTGGTGTTTGTAAATATTTCAGTAGTCTATTTTTTTTGCATTGATATATTTAGTTAATTTAGAGTTAAATTAGCTTGACAAAAAATATGAAGTTATGATAAAATGAATAGAACTGTGCAGAGTGTGCCCATGTTATGTGGGTGCTATGCAAAAGTACAGAGAATTTGGATGGTTTCCATTTAAAATATGAAAGTAAAGGTGTCAAAATGAAACTAAATTTTCCATCCCAAATATCTTATTTTTAAGATGAATAAAGAGATCAAGTGTCAATATCTGTGAGAGATTAAAGTCTAGTGAATACTGGAATTAGTTTTACTTGAGTGATTCCATTGACAAACAATTAAGAAGTTTTTTTTTAAAGGAAGTCAAAATTGTCAGGCTACTCACCATAGGAGTACATTGGCTATAATGAGGTTGATTAATTATTCATGAGCTATTTACAATGGGAGATTCGTGTGGGGATTTGAAGAAAGCATATGTTTTCTTTAATTCCATCGAATTGAATAAGCAGTTGTTGTAGGAAACATGAATTTATTAATGAGAAGAAGTTCAGCAACACATTTATTCAACTCATAGTGAAATATTGCTCTCCAAATTTAATATCTGTGATGATTTTGACACCATAACCAATTAATGTCCTAGTACTTTTCGTTGCTAGTGTATATTGCTTACTAAATATTGATACTTCTTATAAACATATATTTCACAGGATTCGAGAGTGAAGGTGAAGAAACGTTTTCACAGTGTGAAATTCGTCTTCTGGAAACCATATTCAATGAGTCGAATTTCCCGAACCACGTGCGCCCAGTCGATACCCCAGATGAACCGATCGTGATACAGGTTAGCTTCGAACTGAAGACCGTCATGGATATGGTGAGTTAACCGTAGTCAATTTGTATGGCGAGGGTTCCAACCGGTTATAATAAGCCTTTTAGATACCACACCGCCAATAATCGTGCCCATTGGATCACATGATAAAGGAGGGTAACAAACAGCCAATTTTCTCGCTTATAAAGACGCTGGATTTTTCCATTTGATAATTTTCTGAAAGTTTAGGATATTTTTGATCATTTAATCACAAACATTATATACGATGACTGAAAGTTCCGAGAAATAAGCTCCTGAATTAGGAGTGCTGGTGTAACGCCCTCAATCAACAGAAGAATTTAAAAAGTGAGGTTAATCAAAACTTACCTACAAAATCTACAAAATGCATTAAAATGGTGTGTTTTTTCACTGTTGTAAGTTCTTAAATCACACTGCTAAAATGTTGAGCAAAATACGTTGCTTAATTGCGTCAAATAATCTGTTGGGTAAATGGTTGATTATATTGTATTTAACATATGTAGAAATTTAGGTGTTGTATAAAAATGAAAACTACCCAACGTTGAGAAAACAATTTAGTAACAAGTTGGGGAAACCCCCGGTCAAAACCCATTTTGTTTTTAAAATATTGCGTTAATTGTTTCAATTGTATAGGCCTAACTGTTGAGTATTTGTCTCAGGCAATCACGAAACTTATGTTAAGATTTACTCATGTGGTTTTTATTGATCAACTGTTGCTTAAATCCTCGATTCTAATGGAGAAATATTCAACTTCAGCAAATGTTGCATGAGCATTGAGGAAAATCACGCAACAGCTGATGGAAGTTACGCACATGTGAATTTTAGGCAACTGTTGTCACAAAAAAACCATTTCGTGATACGCAATCGTCATGCAATAATCATGGCGTCTTGTGCACGAGCTGAGATCTCTGCATAAATTACAGTCTGGTAAATAAAACGGTGAATCCGCATCAACATCAGAGTTTGTGACATCTGACAGGCGTTTTGTGAGTTCGGTTTTGAATGTTTGAAGCTTTGTCTGTCAAGAAGATGATGTGATAGATCGGTCTAAATATTTGTGGTCGTCCATGGGAATACGCTTATTTTGTCATGTCACAAAATAATAAGCAACAATTGGCAATAAAACACCCAACATATGGGTACATTTGATAAATTAAGCAACAGTTGCTATACAAAAATGCTCAATATATAATAATAACATGTCACAAATAAGCAACAATTGGCATTAAAACACCCAATATATGGGTACATTTGATAAATTAAGCAACAGTTGCTATACAAAAATGCTCAATTATAATGAAAACAATTCACAAATTAAGCAACAGTTGGTATTAAAATGCCCAACAAATGGTCAATTAATAATACCCAACTGTTGTGTAATTCATATTGTGCAAATGTTGATTAATAATGATTGCCTAACTGTTGATAAACCATTTTAGCCAACGGTATTGGGCATTTTTAACTCAACTGTTGAACTGTTGCATAGTTACTCAACGTTGAGTAAAATGTTGAGTACATTTTATTCAACATTCTTGCAGTGCAGGATTCAATTATAACTTTAATCATTTGGGAGCAATAAGTACCTTTCCTGATTACATTTTATTATTAGTGGGCCACAGTGCTAAAACATATGAAGTATCTTCAGAGGTATGGTGATCAATGCACACGCAACGGCTCATTCTTTGTATTTCCCGGGTTTAACCCAAACTGAACTCTTCTATTGACTGTATCCATTTCAAATACTGCCCTCATATTGTGGCCAACATTATTCAAAAAATGCTAACACACACCCACACCCACAAAAAAATAAATTAAAAACAATTGTTGTATCGCGTGCACAATGTTGTCATCGGGTATGGATTCCACACTCTAGCCACATGTACCATATCAGAACGAGGTAGAGGTATAAATAAGGAGGCAATGAAAAGGAGAGGAGTGTGGGGTGTGTGTGAGCGTTTAAAAACAATCGCCATGAATTATCCATTAAAAGATCGTCAAATTTGAACAAACGAAAACCGGTATTGATTTCCAGTTTAGATTAACCAAACATTTTGTTGACCAAAATATGTGCAAAAACCTAGTATTCAACGTACTGTTGGGGGAGCGTGTTGGCGCATTCCCTCGCCTTGCACCAATGAAGTCCGGGTTCAATTCTGTGCACGACCGGGTTTTATGTGCATTTGGTTCATCACGATCCATGCACGCTCTCGCAGGTTTTCTCCGGGTTCTCTGGTTTCCTCCTGCTGTCAAAATCGGGGATCAGTTGTTTCGGTTATCAAAACTTCCTTGACCCAATGGTGTTTGGGGAGCTGAAAAATGGTGGATGTTACAATCTAAGCGCGGATAGGTTTGCGCTAGAAATTGGCAGCACAATAGTTGATGCGACCTGATTCCGATGATTCACCATCAGCAAAATTACAGCGCTTTGAGTCCTTTGGAAAAGGCGCTATATAAATACTGATTATTATTGTAATAACCATTTTACGGGAACAATTTGTTGTATAGCCTATATTTGTTAACATTCTTCGCCTCGATTTTGATACGTGAAATCGTAATGTTTACATTCTTCGATATCGTAATGTTTTCGTAAACGTTTTATGCTGTATATTTCGCCACGCTCGGCTTTCGTTGGCGATATCGATGTTTCCCAGTATTAACCTCATCATTGGCAGGAAACGCCAATTATGAATAAATTGCACGTGTATATGCCTATGTCATTAAATTCGCAAATGATTTTCTTATAATGATAAGTAACCAATACATCGGATCTGGATCTAAATTATGTAGACCTGTTTTTTACTAAACGAAAGAATTCTTTTTACCTAGCTGCATTGGCGACCAATCTTAAACTGTTCGATGGACACAGACATGTGATATGACCACGATGACTGTTACAATATAAAAGGTGTTTGGATTTGAACTTAAGACCCAAATGTGTAACTTAAAATGTAAATTTGCACATTTTCACTCAAAATTCATACATTTTACACATAAAACAACATAGTATTTCATACTATATCAAATACAACGAAATACAAGAACACATTCAATCCCAAACAGTTGCTCTATTTTCTAGAGAATATTTCAAGATTCCATTTCTTCCAAAGTGTACCTTTAAAAGATGAAGCATCAATGTAAACATCCATATTCTACATCTATTCACGCTTAAACACATGAAAGGAATTCAATTAAGACATATTAAATTATAATTGAAACACAAACTTGTGAGTATTAACAACACGAACATGAATTCACGTGAATGTTACTTTTGGTCTTTGGAATTAATACTGAAAACTCGTAGATGTTCAACGCACGTGTTATGCTGTCAAGTTGTATTGTATAATACTGCGGATGAGGCGTAAGATTTACCAAAGGTGTTGATATACAATGTGTCATAGCTTTATAAATGAAATGCCCATTTTTATTCAGAACATTATTTTTACATTTACAAAAAAAGGGTCAAATACACAGTTTAAAACGACTGGTTTGAGGAGTATTACCATTACATGGCGTTCTAGCTTTCTTTGACGAGGTTTTAGGACTCTCTATTTCATATGACAACAGCTCGATTCGAATATGCAGGTAGGCCGGGTTTTCGATCTCTTTGACCTAATTTACTTAACACAAATGTTTTTCAAAATGGACAATTAAACACATAGTTGATATTATGGCATGTATGGTGACATCTGGTTTAAAACAGCATATTTTTTTCTTCAAAATGGACTTTAAAAGTCCATTTTCCCAGCCAGTCCTACATGTAGGTATCTGTTCCGTCATCTTTTGAATGATAATCACTCTTGGTGTTTCAGGATAAATATTCCAATAAGATAGTTGCCTTGCGGTACATTTGAAGCCCAATTAAAAACACCACATACACAGCAATTCAATGCACACACACCCCACCCCCATCTTTTCAATGTGAGCGCAAAGCATGCGAAATGGGTCCGCGTACATATTCGTGGTCCAGGCTGTATCAGAGACATGCTTTTGCGTAACATTTAACATGGCTGCATCAAATCATATACAGGCACTGGTAGATTGACCAGTCTGTCAGCATTCACCTGGTCATAATTTGAATCGTTAATGTGATGCAGTGACGAAAGTGTCTGAGTGCACAGGGGGAAAGCACATAGAGCGTCTTTAGTGCGATCGGTACACATCGTCGCTCAACGCTGGCACTGCGATAGATAACATTCAGCGCAAAATGCGCATTAAGAGAACACATTTCTCTTAATCCACTTAGTATTTCATTTCTTTGGGTTTTTCTTTCTAGCTCTTCTTAAAACATTTTGTTTTAAATGTTAAAAACCTCTTGATTTCTGACATTTACTGGACTTTTAAAAGTCCATTTTGACATGAGAGTATGTTATAAGTGAAATGTTCAGGATACAGTGTTGTGACATCATACAGAGCTAATTTCAGCGAAAAGCGAAAAGAATACCGAGGTTACCGACCCGTTTTTATGGTTCTGTGCAATTTTGCCCAGTTTTTGGTTATTTTAGTGAGACCGTACCAGGACTGGGCTTGCTATACACACTGAGTCAGTCTGGAACATTGCACCTTCAATCAATTGGCAAGACTATACTACCTAGATCCATTGTACACCCAACACAAAGAGTTCCAGACCAGACGCTTTGGTGTTGGCTAATCCAAAATCACTAATCGGTACCACAAATCTGAAATGTACATTCATTGGACAAATTCCTTCTCCGTAGTTTGATACCTCATCCATAAACATCGAGTGGATAGTTTTATTAAAGTTAACAAAAACAAAGTTGCACTAGAATTAGGATTCTGTGGTATGATATCCCATAGAAAACCAACACTACTGCAACTTGTTGAAATCATCAAAACCTTAAAATATCCATTCGATTTTTATGAATGAAGTATCAAACAACGGAGAAGAAATTTGCTCATTTAATGTCACTGAATGTAGGCCTATATCTCAGATTTTTGGTACCGATTATTGACTTTGAATTAGTCAATATCAAATAACCTGGTCGGGAACTATTTGTGTTATGTGTATGTAAAAAACGGGCGTATAGAATTCCACGCGTTGTCCAATGCCATGCGCCCAGATCATCTTTGGCCTTCTACAACTTTATGTTTTTGCTTTGGCCAATGTGTTATCGTAGGAAACAAGTTCTACGGTCTCATGTCATCTTCTATTTAGATACTGTACTATTTAAATGGGAAGATTAGTTAGTGCATGCAAGAGTGTTCCTGTTTATTTAATAACCCTGCCAAGAGGTAACTTGCCACTAGGAATTTGTTGATACCGGACACGATATATATAGACACGATATAGTTAATTAATAATTCAAACTGTATATACATCATATTATACGCAACTCTGCCATTCTGCTACTATAGTTCCCTCAATGTCCCTACGTATATCGTGAGAAAATTTGCGCTGAAAGAAGCGTACGGTTTAGGGTGACGATATGGCTTGTTGTCTTTAGAGAAAATGCACAAATAGGAGTTAGTCAAGGAGGGGTCGTAACGTTTCGATATGCATTGAAATCTATTTAAAGTTGATGGGAATCAGTACTTACAATGGGGTTTTAGGGAAGCAGAATTCTTCCCCTTTCGCATATATGGCTTGTTGTCTCGAGAAAAAATGCACAAATAGGAGCTAGTCAAGGAAGGGTCGTAACGTATCGATATGCATTGACATCTATTCAAAGTTGATGGGAATCAGTACTCACAATGGGGTTTAGGGAAGCCGAGTTCTTCCCCTTTCGCGTTTATTTGCGGATGCATTTGCTAGGAAGGACAGCTCAAATTACTGGACTAAAAAGGTGGGGAATAGGAAAAATGTAGTCCGCGATACATGCGGGTTATGTATTATGATACGAATACTAGTATATGATTAAAATTCAAGACCTTTGTAATAACTTTGTTTTTTTCACACAATTATTATTCAAAAACACTCTTAGCGAACTCACATTCAACATTTTGTCTTGAGAACCATTTCTATCACGTCCCGCGTATGTTCCCCGTGTATCATTCACGTAACATAATACTGTGAACACTTCCTAACATATTAATTTCAAGAACATGCTCTGCGAAATTATGTATGAGTTTAACGTCTCAACAACTCGACATTACAAAAATGGTTTCCAGACTGATAAATTCACGTGTTCTGACACAGCTGTTCAGCTGTCACAGCTAGGTGTTTCTTCAGCAAAAGATGAACTCATCCGTAAAGAATAGGTGCTATACGGGGGTGGGGATGGATGAGAACAGGCTACCGCAACATACATCAACATAAGACACAGTGTTGGCAATAGTTGTTTGTTGATATTTTTGACGAATTAGGTTGCAGAGTCATCTTTGAAAAGGGTGAAGGTGAAAGCACCAGCTCATAGATACAAATGAAGACCTGTGCGGCGCACGAAGTACGCAACCTCATTTTGAGTTGTCAGATCACCCGTGGTCTATTTAAGTTTATGTCCAAACAGTCACCTGGTTTCAAATTATCATTAACTATGTCATACCAACTTCAAACAAAAGTATAGTTTTGGAGGAAAATTATTAACTATTCTCTAGATGAAGTGTAAATTCAGAAGAACCGCCCTCAATAATTGACAACTTTATAAGCAAGATGCTATATACATTCGATACAACCTATTACCATTAACTCAAATCAAATCCCGAGAGTAGGGAACTTGACATATATCACAATGATCACATGCATCAACATGATCACATTATACCTTAATGAATACGATATTTTCGAAAGAATGAGCAAAACTGTTAAGCATTCATTCATCAGCATTACTTCAGGTTGACCTTTATTACACTGTTCCATTACATATCTTCATACACACTCTATCCATCTAGCCCACTCACATCGCCGTTGATGCTTCATAGCATTTTGTTCAACCAACGAAAAGACGAAGTTTTAAAGATTTTGAAGATGATCAGGTAAATTATTTACGACTTGACGAAATTATAAGTTTGTTGATTCTGTGCACGATTCATAGAATTAGTCATTTACACGCAATCAACGCGTTGATGAGAATAAGCTAAGACATACTTCCCGTTACCTGCACCTGCGTCCAAGTTAGAATTATGCTAATCGTGATACTCGCTCAAAGGCATATTACGATTTCCTGTACCGTATTGTCTCCTAAAAATTCCATGGTACATTTATTCTTCAATATATAGCCTATATAATAAGTTAAAATTCAAAGTAGAGTCATTACTATGAGTTTCATGCCAATAAAGCAATCATCATGATCATCGGACGACAGTTATGTAGGCCTATGTCTTTTTCAAGTATTGTACCTTTTAAAAACAATACCATTTTCATAACATTATTCTTACCACAAACATATTTTTAAAACTAAACATAATATAGAATTTTTGTGTTAATGCACACGACTATAATTTTAATATAAATTTCTGTGTGATATTCTATAATCAGAAGTAATACTTTCCTTATGTCTATTCTCTATCTATAATGATAGTTTGATATTCGGAGTGATATTCTTCAGATATTCCCGATATTTTGTAATTGAGCAAAAGTTTTTTTTAATGAATTCATTAGCTGTAATATCCACAAATTAGTCCAGACAACACAACTTGAAATGTTATTGCAGGGTCACTATAACTCCTCCATTGAAGTATAATTTAATGTCTCAACAAATGGTTCACTTCACTCCATTGGTTTGGTAGGTAAAGCTAATACTATTTTCCACCTCGAGTATGATTGTATGAACCTGACGTCATATTCCTCTTGACAAAGACGATCATCTGGGAAAAATGTAAAGCGGTCAAAAGGTTTTCTCCAAGGGAATACAAAGTCAAAATGTCTCTGAATAAAGTTAACATATTTTACCCCTTTGTCTATTTATATATATTATATACATGTTGGTAGAGCTCTAATATTTACAAATCCTCAATATTGCACAATCAAAGATACTAATCATGCTAATAGAGCATAGTTATTGTTTGACCCGTGGTCTGACGATTGCCTTATCGGCATGAAACTCAGAGTAACGACTCCTTTTTCGGAAGTTCTATACTTATATACATGTATATATCCTGGGTTTATATTTGGTTAATTTGTGATATTAATTGACCACTGAATTGCAATTGATCAAGCGTGCGATGGTTTATCTTTATTCTTGGGTGAGACAAATTAAATTGTCTAAAGGGCTTACGGGATTGCATGTCATGGAATAACACAATTATGGAACATTTTCATGGATTTAAATAGAAATTAAGAAAGCAATTAGCGACATTAATGGCCTGCCATGTGACCGGCCTGATTAGTATTCTTGCAACGTTTGGTTTTAAGGGTGGTTATTGCGGCGACAGCTCTAATCCCTAAAGTGCCTATTTAAAGCTTACGAAACACGATCTGATGATAATAATCAACTTAAAATGCCACGAAAGAAAATTCCCGTATGGAATTCAGGTAAATTAAGAGTGGCGTTCATCTGTTAGAAATATCTATTCATCATAAGAAGGAATTTAGAAAACTAGCTAAAATGTTCAGATACAACGGTTTGTATCAACCGTAAATGTAATAAAAACTGTAAATGTAATAACAACCGTAACTGTAATAGCTTTTAACAATAAATGTAATAAACTGACCAACCGTAAATATAGTAACATTTAACAGTAAATGTAATAATCCTGATCAACCGTAAATGTAATAACATTTTACAGTAAATGTAATAACGTAGTTTTTAATTTTCCACCAAGTCATTTTAAGTGTGTACATAGGCAGCAGGTGAACATCTGAGAGTTTTTGCATTGAAAAGGAACTCTGTTCCACTGGCATGACCATGATGACTGGCATGACCTACACAATATATTTTAAAGATTTTTTTGGGGGGGATGTGAATGGGTTTTTTTAGGGTGAGAATGAATTTTTAAACATTTGTGAATTTGTTTGGATTTTTATTTTAAACATTTTGATTTGTTCAATTGAAATCAGAGCATGTTTTGAATTTGTGCCCTGTTATCTTCAATGACCTCTAGTGACCCAGGAGATTTTTGATTTTTTTCTAAAAAAGTACGTTTTGTGCGCTTCATCATTGACCAGAGAAGATGATCATCTGTCATTTCCTCTCGGACAAGTAGCATTTCGGGTGAAAAAAACCCCAATGTTAACGCTAGTGACCCATTCTTTACCTTTGACCCCCAAACTCATGATTGACTTTTTTCTTCCCTTATCAAAAGGCATAATATGCAACAAGTCTGATTGAAATCGGAGTATGTCTTGACATTTTGCCATGTCTTCTTCATTGACCTTTAGTGACCCCTGTATACATTTTGACACATTGTTTTTGTCAATCTGTGTAGTGGTTCATAAAAGGATAGTCAAAATAGGCCCAAGTGTTACGGAGGTAGAGGTCCTTTGCCAGAAGAAAGAAGAAGAAGAAAGATCTCAACCAAATACAGTATATAGTCGTCTTCTCCACTAAGGTAAATAAAAAAACAATGTTCCCGAAAATGTTCTTGAATATATTATGTATGTAGGTCGAGCTCGTGGAACAGAGTTCCTTTTCGAACCTACCCACCTTTGCGTATGCAAAAACACCATGACGTTCGCCTGCCTTTGCACAAAAAAACAAGATTTGAACGATGAAAGCTAAAACCGCGTTGTTACATTTACTGTTAAATGTTATTACATTTATGGTTGATCAGGATTATTACATTTACTGTTAAATGTTATTACATTTACGGTTGTTATTACATTTACGGTTGTTATTACATTTACGGTTGTTATTACATTTACGGTTGTTATTACATTTACGGTTGTTATTACATTTACGGATTTTATTACATTTACGGGTGAAACACGATTAGCCCATGCGTCATCTATATTACTTTATGTGCCCGCTTTTTGAATTCGAACTTTCATCCCATGACGGTGTTCTAAATTCGTTAATGTTTTCATTAATAAATTCTTGTAAAAACGTGACTATTAAAATGGAAGAAATCCCACATATGCCTAACTCAAACATGATGGTACCGCTCTAATATTCAAAAATCCTCAATATTGCACAATCAAAGATACTACTAATAGTGCATAGTTATTGTTTGACCATTGCAATCAATTAGTCAAAATTCATCAGCGAGCGATGATGGCTCACCCACCTGTTTGCCATATTAGGTGCGTTATTAATATGCATTATACAAAATGGTGATAGGACATGCTTTGAAATTCATGCGATACAACTCACCAGGGGGTGATACCGGCATACACTCATCAATGATTTACAATGTGATATACTAGGGGCGTATAGCTTTCATGCTAAAAATAAAGTCCTAGACGCAATAGAATTTCAACGGTTTGTAACATGATAGTGTATAGGTTATCCTCACATTTCAGATCAATAATAAAAGGCTTATGCTATCACGTACATTAAGCTAATGAGTGCACGTGGAGACCAGGGTTTAAAGAGATGCAATGAACCAAATTGTGGAATAGAATTAGAACAGTAAACATGCGGCACATCTTCATGTCCAAGTTATACGTGACATATAAAATGAATTATTTATCATGCAGTGGTCGTGATGTAGCGATTTAGGGTATAATGGTGCCCATAGACAATGGCGTATCCAGGACTGTTTGGGTGGGAGGGGGTGGGGCAAATGTTATACCCTTGTGAGCGGAGGGAGAAAAGAGAGTGGAGCGACTAGCGGGTGGGGTCCATGGGACCGCTTTAGGGCCCCTGGAAGCTCATGGGTTTTCGGCATTTTTAAGGCAAATATTCAGCATTCTGAAGCAAGAAGAAATAGGGTGGTGCGAGATCCATTATAATGTTGAAACCTGCATAAACAATGTGCGCGAAGCGCGTAAAGATTTTCAGTTCATGAACTAAAATGGTCCAGTAAAATTCCCTGAAGCCATCTTGTTAAACTTAAATGTTGAAACATCGGAACTAACATGCGCCAAGCGCGCACATTTTTTTGATATTTAATAATAAAACGTCCTCCACATAATATTTAGAAATTTTGGTGTGGTTCGAGCCATTGTAATGTTGAAACCTGCAGAACGCGCAAAATATTTCAGTTTTTGAACAAAAATGGTCATAGAAAACTTTTATGAAGCCGTCTTGTACAGCTTGAATAATGAAACATTGAAACTAATACGCGCAAAACATTGAAAACAAAAATTGGCATTTGTAACACTTAAAAGGTCCAGTATGAAGTTGTTAACGTCCCCCACATAATATTTGGTGTGGTTCGTGACCCATTATAACGTTGAAACATGTAGAAAGAATTCGCGCAAAGTGCGCAAATATTTTCAGATTTTAAACTAAAATGGGTCATTAAAAACTTTCCTGAAGCCATCTTGTTCAGCTTGAATAATAATATACACATGGAAAAAAGTATCGCACCACTTTTTTTGTGTGGAAAAGTGCAAATGTGGCCTCAAATTTTGCCACCAGTGGGATATTAAGGATCATTTGTTTGCGTAAGCTGTCCAACAAAATGCTATGCAATAAAAGGGCCACATTTTAGTTTGTGACGTAATCGATGTATGTTTTTCAAGGCCAGGGGGAAAATGCATGCTTTTGTCAAAAAACATGCATGAAACAAGTTTTGGTATAACTCGATATTGAATAGACTTTAAAAACTTAAAATAGACATTCTATTAGTTCTGTATTTGGCGCAAGAAATGTTTCATTTAGACGTTATAGGCTACAATGCAGTGAATGAGTCCAAACATGCCATTTTTTGTTGCTCCTAAATTCAGCATTTACGATGAGGTCACCGTTGATTTTTTCAATTTGATCTAGGTCAACACTTCCGCAATATTGCTTTTGTCATTTGAACTTATTTAAAATTTGACCTATTTTGACCTTTGACCCCATAACCGTTGGGCGTACGAAAAAGGGAGTTTTTTCATTTTTTAGGACAATCGGGCAACTTTTGAAATTTGACCCCAGATGACCTTTGACCTTGTACGACTTGAATGTGTTACCAAGAATTACAACTATAGAGATTAATCATTGGGCCTCTCAATATCGCGTTTTACCCAAACTTGTTTTATGCATTTTCCCTTTGGCCTTGAAAAACATTACATCGATTACATCACAAACTAAAATGTGGCACTTTTATTGCATAACATTTTGTTGGACAGCTTACGCAAACAAATGATCCTTAATATCACACCATGGTGGCAAAATTCGAGGCCATATTTGCACTTTTCAACAAGTGATGCGATACTTTTTTCCATGTGTATACATTGAAACTTATTTGCGCGAAGCGCGCAAAAATTTGCATTTTTTACGAGATCCATTGTTGAAATCTGTAGGAAAATTTAGCACGAATCAAACCCAAAAAATTTGAACTTTGAACAGTTTTTGAACTAAAATAGTCCTGACGCCATCTTGTTAAGCTTGAATAATGAAACATTGAAACTAATACATTACATGCAAAGCGCGCAAAATTGGCATTTTTAACACTAAAAAGGTCCAGTATAACGTTTCTGCCCCCTGGATACGCCACTGCGGCCATATAGAAATCAATAGAAATCAACAGTTATTCTGTAAATTTGCTAAATTCATAAGTAGGGGTGTATGGGGGAGTGTATGTTTCTTCCGCAGAAAATTCAGATTCGATACCAGGCGCGTATGGCGCGTCTTCATAATAATGGTACACGTTGAGTCAGAATGTTTGCCAAAATCGTGTATTGCTGTGACGTCCGCAGAATCGATGTACTTTAAAAAAAAATCTGATTAACAGAAGCTCCTGGTCCTCTGGACATAAATCATGCACTTAAAATAACACTTACCAACGGTAATATAAGACCAAAACTTGGAATAAGTACTTATTCTAAGGTTGCAACGAATGGCCGTGTCTATATCAGGACATTTATATTTGTGAGGAATTTTGACACATGGTCACATGAGTTTGTTCAACACACGATTTTCTAGGGATAAAGATGAGAATAGTGATCTCTAACAATTCTATTGGGCAATCGATGGCCTTCAAGACTTACTCTTAATTTAAACTGTTTGTATCTTGTGGAGGGATAATTGCACACTTTACGACGACGAAAATGCATAATATCAACAAGATTTGATGCACATCCAATAATGTATATTTTGTCTTTCTTTTTTCAGGAGGAGCAGTTGCAGATACTTAAGACACACTGTGGAATTAAATTGGTAAATAAAAACTGAACTATTTATCGCTGTTTATACAGAATGTACACTGCAAAAACACCGGTGTTAAAAAAAACACCAATGGTGTTGTGAGAGGTCCACACCAACACCGGTGTACCGGTGTTAAATTCTTGGTGTTATATCAACACCATGTAGTGTCATTTTAACACTGCAAGTGTGACGAATGACACTGTAAGTGTTAATGTAACACCAAGATAGTGTTGAAATAACACTAATTGGTGTGGACCTCTCAGAACACCGAACAGTGTTATTTTTGACACCGGTGTTTTTGCAGTGTAGGCTATTTCACTAGCCATGGGAAATTTTGAATATGTGCGATCGAAAATGCAATATTTAACTTAATGATAAATTCAAATGTTCAATTAATTTCATACGTATATTATGAACGTCATAGGCATTGGATGCAGTTTCGCATGATGCATGAATGCTTGTGATAAAGCATTTTAGACCTCAACTTAAACACATCGTAAAGATTACCGCGTAAGACGTGGCTTCGGGGTCACAGCACCGGAAGCCGTCATGTACCGAAATTGAATCCCACAATGCAAAAAGGATTACCGCGTATGCAATACTCAAAGACAGCAAACAATGACACATGTGGCTATAATCCTTGAGCAAAATATTGATTGTCAGGACATAGCTTAGGTTAATACTTCTGAAGCCAATCAATCTGAGTAGCTACAGATGTAATGAAAATAAAAGTTCGAATCCTCATCTGCACCATGAATCTCGCGATACCCACATAATTGGTGTTCAATGTTGCATGCATTTATCATTAGCAATACATTGTGATGTGTAAGCGATGATGACGTTAAGTAGATACATACATACTGAGCTACGTAATGAATTATGGGCAATGGTGAAAATATCAATGATGTACAACCCATGGCGCTTGTACACGTACCACTTATCAAATTATATCAACTGTTCACGTATCCAGGATTCATATTATCAGAAAAACCCCAGACCCTAGACGTTAATATTTCAACATTACAAATTCCACAAAAATAGTAATACATAAAACCAGATAAATAAATGCATTTTAAAAGTAGGCCTAATTAGGCAGAGGTGAATCAATTTCATTATCATATAGTACAGAGATGGTACAATATTGAGAAAAGAATAGTAGCCCTAAACCCTTTAATCAATTTTAAAAAGTTGACTTTTTATTTGCCTTCCTGGTGTCTTTACAGACATGGAGAGACGACTACAGAGACTGGGATCCTGCTAAATTCTGCAACTTGCGAGAGATAGGTGTCGAATCTAAGGAGCTATGGCTACCCGACCTTGCACTTTTGAATAGGTAGGTCCACGGATTCGAAACTGCTATAATACAGCGCATTCGTAAACATCATGTCCTGTTAAAAGCGAACTACCACTTTGGGTTTCTAGCCACATCCATGCAGTTCTCTTGGGTTGGAGATTTGGCAAGGTTACATTTTCTCCATGTTACCGCAGTACAGTCTGTCATCAAGTGAACATGTGTATGGTCAGTTCGTCTGTGGTGAACTACCAAAGTGGTACGCCATCTTTAAATATCTATCCGTGTGTTCCCCAAAGAGTTCTAGTTACGTCATGGTTACGAAACGAGAGCGGTTAAATGAAGCTTCCTTTCGGCAATAGACCTTCCCTTTTCCTTGTAACTCTATGAACAACTCTCTGACTGGCCAACCGATAGAGGGCTCACTTAAATGTTACCGCACCCGTCCACCACTGATCTCGCCCCGAGAAAAAGGTCTACTACATGTAGCATTCATGGCACAAACCTTGCACAGTAAACCAAGTCATCGATTCTACATTTCTCAAAAAAACTACTCCTCCCACTTCCTTCGTAAATTGTTAACTATAAGGATTTTTGTCAATAAAAAACAATGGGCGACGAGTTTGTTTATTTTATACAGAAATGTCAATACACACGATGACCCAGCTTATGGTGGAGCGATTCTGTAATGTTTTCGAAACATAACAGGCAATATTTTCATTGTAAACTGAATAAAATCTACTCTTTTTTACGCCTATCACATTTTGATGACTATTGAATGTACAACAAACAACGACAAACGGAAAAAAGCCCCCCAAAATAGTCGTCAATTTAAATTTTCACCGAATACAATTTGTTATTCCGGTAATTCATATGTCGGATTCCGAAGTCGAAATAAAGACCCTATCACGAGGCCTTTTAGTTTGAAAACCGATATTAACAAAAACTAACTAAAAGTTAAGAAAATACATTTTCACGAAATTACCAGAGGTAAAAATAGATGTACTAACACTTTTCACGCGGCTTTAAGTTTTACAATATACAAAACAGAATTTTCAGAAACATTTCCTAAATTTCAGGGTCCATCTCAAGGATTACTGGACCGATGCTTGTCATGTTGGTACTTATTTCAATGCATTTATGATAGTGATTTCAAATATGGTAATGTAATTGACATTTTTGAAACATTTTGTGCAATTTTGGAATGTCGTCGGCAGCTGCCTTGCGCGTGGAAATTGTTAAGAAGGAGCGCGTGGCATTGAACGTATTATAGTCCAAAAATAATTGCCATGTTTTGAAATATGATAGATTTGATGTGGTAATAATGATTGAAAGATTGATTAATTGATCGATGTACGTTATGTTATAAACAGATCTCTGATTATGTGTGTACACAAATACCACGTGTTTATCACTATTTGTTTGTTTGTTTGTTTACAAATTAATCTAAAAACCTTTATTTTCTTCTTTTTTTAAAAGTACGAGAACGTCATCAGTCCCCCCCCCCACATCACCCGCCACGAGCTTTTAGTTTGAAAACCGATATTAACTTTTGAAACATGAACGATTTGATGCATACTTACCCCCCCCCCCCCCCCCCCTCCCCTCCCCCGGGTTCCCCCCTTTCCGTACGGCACGGGGTCTGAAATATTGTAAAATGTAACTAAAGATACATCTCCGGTTCTAAGATACGTGGAATTGACACTAATGATCTTTACCAAATAGTTAAGGTTGAATTCAGTTCTGCATACTTCTGTCCCCCACTCCGTACATGGCACAAACATTGCACCGTAAACCAAGTCATCGATTCTACAATTTTGGATCCAAAATTGTGACATATCTCAAAAAACTACTCCTCCCACTTCCTTTGTAAATTGTTAACTATAAGGATTTGTGTCAATAAAAACCAATTGGCGATGAGTTTGTTTATTTTATACAGAAATGTCAATACACACGATGACCCAACTTATGGTGGAGCGATTCTGTATTGTTGGATTTGACCTCCTACATGAGCGCTATTGATATATGAGAAAATTCAACGCGCGTACGCTGGTGTTGATGCGAATAATGGCACGACCCCGCAGGGGGAGTGGCATTATGAGATTAAATATGAGGCATAATTTGATTAAATAAATGTTTAAAGTATGACTGTTTAAGAATGAGAATAAATGTATTGTTTTAGACCGTACCCGTATTATATTGTCTGATAAATGCGTTTGGTGGTATTATTTTTTGCGTGAAACAACTCCGCCTGTGACGTTGTTGATCCACTTAAAATAATACTACCACCCGCTTTTATGTCAGACGATATAACACGGGTGTGGTCTAAAGACAATACCTTTATTCTCTATTTTTACGATGGATAATAACTATTACTCTTATATCATCGTACAAGTATTAAGTCACTTCGTCTCTTGAACCCAGCGTAGAGACTTCGCTGTCTCGCCTTACCAATCCTTTATATTCATCTCCCGTATACAGTGCTAACTCTGGGGGTGTCCTGACTCAAAAAACCATGTCGGCTATTTACACTGGAGAAGTAACGTGGGACGGTTTAGTGATCTTTGATAGTTTCTGCAAAATCAACTTTTCGTTTTTCCCATATGACGAACAGAAGTGTGAGCTGGTATTCCGATCGTGGTCTTACACACTGGATAAAGTTCGACTGATTCCGGGAGAAGATCTAGAGGTAAAAGAATTTTGCCCACAGTAAATAGCCCTATTTCCTTAATCCCATATGCTACATGAAGATTTTCCAGAAACCTTCCCCAACTTTCAAAGTCTTATCTCATGAATTACTGAACCAATACTAGGCATGTTTGTACTTTCTTTAATGCATTTCTCATGGTGATTTCAAATATGGGATTCAATAATTTCGGCATTTTTGAAACATTTTGTGAAATTGTTGAACTGTCGTCTGCCCGCGTGGAAAGTGTTCAGGTTTAATCGATTCCTGTATTGAAATAGTATTAACAAGTTTGGGAAATAACCGGTTTTTGTAAAATTGTGGTAAAATGCCTTATATATTTGAATTACCCTGCAGAATTTTATAGAACAATCAGTCAAAATGTTATATCCTAACCTTCACCAGCTCCGTTAGTTACTGCCATAATGAATATCAATTATTAAATGACTTTTATTAAGTAAGTGCTTTTCACGTAGGCCTATATAACGATTTTACTTCCATGTTATTTAGGCCTATATGAAAGGGCCGAAACCCATATGCACTATCAGCATAATACAAGATGCAATAGTTCCGTGAGTAACCTACACGTACTTGATTCGAGAAATTTAGTACAGTACCCGCGATAGATTTGTCTCTCGAGGCAGTCCGTCTGAAGTAGGTTCAAAACCCTGTCAACTGACATTAATATACGAGGTCCTAGACGATTTATGAAAGTAATGAGTGCGCTAGGGCGAGGAATCCATACCCGATGATAAAATCTTGCACACATGCAACATTTAATCTTTTTAGGTTTTTGGTTTGTGTGGGATGTTATAAAGTAAAGCGTTTGAATGCTGTAATACATTTTATAGTTAAACCCATCATTGTATCAGGACAACCGAATGAAGGGACTAGAAAGCGGTCTATTGTATCGCTCAATTACATAACATGCGTGTTGCGGGTGTGTTTTTATTCAAGGAACTATTGCGGGTGTGTTTTTATTCAAGGAACTCAAAGGTTGCCCTATAACCTTTCGAAAAATGATCAAAATATAATATCCCCCAAAACTTAGGCCAAGATCAAACTGAATACAATTTATACGTGATTTGTTAATTAAATAGCGTTCTAGTGTAAATCATAATTAGTATATTCGAGAAAAATGTGATAATTTTAGATGTAGCCTATACAAAATGTGAAAAAATGCTAAAACAAAGCAATTGATAATTTTTCTTGAACGTTTAAACTGTTTTTGTTCCTATTGATCACAATAGCAAAATAAATCGGACAATGATGTTCTTTGATGATACCTATTTACATTTCTAGAGTGTATACCGTAGTTCAGTAGGAATTGCACAGGCTCCATTCGTATCGAGCAAGACACACAGCGAGCCGTGCAGAGTGATTGCTGAGATTTGTACCAGGGCCATTCATGAATGTATTATGTATGCTTGCTCAACAGATGATATTTGTACATCCGCAACACGCATACTTATATAATAGTACAATAGTTTCTTGTCCCTTCATTCGATTGTCCCGATTGTTTTTAACTATTGCCAATTCAGATAAGACATAATGTTGATCGATCAATACTATAAGGTCATCATATTGATTTATATATCTGGTTTTGAAAACCCACGGTGGACGGTTTTGCTTTGTGGTATGAGTTCACAAATCTTATTGTGTATGATTGTGTATTACTCTAATTGCATGACGTGCAACATGTGGAAATCCAGTACGGAAACCTCGCCTATGACATAAGTGCATGTCCCTATATAACCATAATAACAACGATGCTGGTGGGTTTTTTCACCATTTTATGATTTCCGTATTGATACCAACAGAAAGACAACTCCATGGAGAATGGGGAATGGGACATCGTGCAGATGAGTTCCAAATCGACGATCACTCTACGAGACAGGAAAAACTACAGTGATCTGGTTATCACTATACATATGGAACGGCGCCCTCAGTTTTACTTCATGAATATTATAATTCCCTGTGTGATTATCTACTGTCTGACGCTATTTGGTTTCTGTCTACCAGCTGATTCCGGAGAAAAGGTGATACATTTTTTACATTTTTTTACATTTTTTTTTACATTTCTGATCATCAATCGTAAACACATAAATCGTAAGGTGATAATTCTAGCATGTCTATTTAGAGTAAGCCGATTACAACGGAATGCTAGTCAGCTTCATTTGGCAGTTCATTTCACAGAAATCCATCGACCCGTTTCAAAGTTCTGATGCTTCATGCTGTTCAAAGTAATAATAATACGGATCTCTAAATGTGCTTTGTTTCAATAAAGACTATGATGACTCGTGAGCAATCGTTATATTTTATGATATCGTAGATTTCAGTAAATCTGAACGTTGAGGATCTATTCATTTATTTTCCTCAAAATTCAAGAATTTGTCCACATGTTTAAACAAATAACACTATAGACCTGATTAGGTCTATTCATACGTTTTGTTTGGAGTGGCTCTTTCCCCTATCCTTTCTTCTATAATGTTCTTATTTTCATTTTGTTCAGCCAGCATGCTAGTCTAATATTTAGCTTGATCCCAACATTTGGGTCCCATCAGGACAGGACCCAAGCGAGTGTCCACACCGAACGGTCAAACAAACAGACAATCAAGCAAATACATTTTTAAACAAACACCCCACCCCAAAAAAAACAAGCATACAAAAACAAACAAAAACAAAAACCAACCAAACACAATGCTGTTAACATGTTATTACCATTCATAGGACTATTCAATCCACCATCTTAAAGTTGAACGCATCGAGATGTTTTTCATTCTTACTTGATTTTTAGATTACTTGGACCTAAATTTGTTAATCTTATTATTTGAAATGATAAGATTAAACATAATTCAGTCGAAAATATTGATGCAATGTTACATGAAATGCCTTAAATTAATTGAAGTTTGAGAAGTAATCGATTGCACCTTCACTAATTCAGATGAATTACATGCAGGGTGTCCCTAAAAAGGGTGCACGTGCTGCACCTTATTATCCTCATTCATTCTCAGTATTTGGCTGTAATCTTTATATAATTTGAACGATAATTTGGTTGGCTTTCAAATACCGTTTACTTGGTTGTGTTTACTTTCCTCAATCTACAAATGGTCAGAAGTCACAAACTGGTCCAAAAAAATGTTTCACTTCTAATAATGTTGAGAAATGCCCCAATTCTGATTAAACGGGACAAAACTTAAGTTTTACATACTTAATGACCCACAAACTATATATTGTTGGAAAGCTTATGATTCAAGGTTGTTCATTTTTGCAAAAAAGAATCAAATTATACAGGGTGTGTAACATTTTTACTGGGTGGAACATAAAAAAGTTGATCGTTTTTGCTCCTCACAAAATATTTTGATAGTTTGTACAATTAGGGTTTAGCTGAAGATAGTCACCAAAATCAGAACAACCGCAGAAGTTGCTACCAAATTTGCTAAGAATCACCTGCCCAAAATGTACACAGGAACAGTACAGGGTGTCTAAAATGATGATGAAATAATGCATAAAATGAAGGTTTGTATATAATATTCTATGAAATTTAGTTAGCAGGACTATTTAATTTTAAGGAAAATGGTTATCAAAATGAACTACATGAATATCATTAAAGTTCCTTTTATTTTGAATACAGGGTGGTCCAAAATAGGTCTAAATAGCAAATTTTTCATAAATCTATGAACAATTCTGTGAAGAAACACTTCTGGTTTTTTTAGTTAAATGTTTTACTACCCAGGGTAGAAAAGGACCGAAGAGTCACACAAATGAAATAGAGAGACTGCGATTTGGCCATTGTTTAATCAATAAAATGAATAAAACTGTGTATTTTTTACATTAAAACACTCCCTGAATTGAACATCATATTCTTGTAGAGAATGTCTAGACAACAATTCAATATTATTATTCATAGTAGCAGGCACATGTTATTAACACATATGAGAAGTTTGAAAACTTTCCTATGTATACTTTTAAAATGGCATCAATTTCAAAAGTTCTAGTTTTCCGCTATTTCGTGTAGAAACCTATGGGCGCCTCACCCACCGGCGCCTCACCCACCGGCTCCACCCTTGACTCACTCGACGTTTAGATTGATAACTTCACTGTTGCTAGACATGTGGCTTTAATCTCTTTTTTATTCGGTAGCTGGATAAATTGTCTTTAATATGATACCAAAAATGATATGATTTTTTGACAACTTCTATTTAAAATAGAGACACGTATCACGATTTTAAGGATTTTTGAAACGGCTCCACCTTATTTGATATACCTATTATTAGTGACCTGTGACCAAATATGTTTGATCAACAACGAGCACTCAAAATCAGGCTTGTGCCACTTTAAGGGGGAAATGTGTTTTGGAGAATGTGTCATTTTCGTCTTTAAACATTTCTTATTTGGATTTAATGTTTGTACGAGCTTCAAAATAACTAAATAACCTTTCGTGTGCAGTTTGTTTTGTCGAATTTGCTTGAGTCTATCCAAAGATATTGCTATGCTTAACGCTTTAAAGCATTTTCTTCATAAAAATAGCACAAGTTTGACTTTTAGTGATCAACTTTAATCAAAGATATTTTTAGATTGGATAAAGCAAATGAGACAAAACAAACGGCATGTGAAAGGTAATTTGTTCATCTTGATACCCATATATCGTCAATTAGTATATACTGATTATTACATGAGAAAACGACTCTTTCCACAAGCATCTTTCTTTTTTCTTAAAAAAGGGGCACAAGACGTTTTTAAGTGTCCGTGATTGATCAATCATATTGTTGAATTTGGAAGAGCAATTATAATCAAACCAACGGCCTTTGAAAGCCAACTAAATTATCTTAAGATAATATAAATATTACAGCCATATACCGAGTAAGACGTTGAAGACGTACACCCTTTTTAGGGGCTCACTGTACACTGATGGATGATAATTTATACCATTAACCATACATTGTTTTGGGTAAGGCTAAATAACTTTCTAACACGTCGTTCCTACATTATCGAGTGATCGTTCTGAAATAGTGTTTAGCTGATAACAAAACAGCGATATATCCTGCGCAGCACAAAGCGTGCATGGGTCTAAAACAGGATATATGGGTGTTTTGTTATCAGCACGACTCATACTATACTTAATCGCCCTCATTTGTGTTACTTTTATCAGTCGTCATTACTCCATCTTTTCATAAAACTTTATAGTGTACTTAAATATTAAACATCCAGGGGTTAATTGTTAAAGTTTATTCCAACGTTATTAATGAAAGGAAGCGACACTGAAATATTATATCAAGTCAATCATATTATCATCTTTGTGTCAATTTACCGGCTCTTTTGATTGACAGTGTTTCGGATTTGATTCTATAAACCATTGTCGTGTTTGCTTAAGTTTAGTTTCGTGTTCTATTCCCGGGGATTATTTTATTCCCCCTTTTCCTTATCGTACCACACACTTGCGACAGACTCACCGGTCACGCGGCTTCAATTAGCACAGAAAGTTCATTAAATTAATAATATTATATTGGATATGGTTTATTGTAAACTTTAACGGGGCTTTCCCTTCTCGTATCATTATTAATATCAACATTTGATATCTTCTTTAATGGTGTCAATGTGTGTCCTTTCTTGTTATTTTTGTTGGAAATATACTGCATTGTGGTTTGATAATAGCATTCTTAAATAAAAGACCTTTACCCCCATTAAACAATGAAAATGCCAAAGTTGTTATTTGAAGTCAAAGTTTGATTACACAATGGATGTTTTAAAGAATATGGTCTTGATTGCTATTCATTATTATGAGGTTATTTAGTTATATCATATCTTAAAAAAGTGTTAAAATAATTTAAAAAAAGAAATGGTCATGAAATATTTTGACCATTACAGACACCGAAGAATTTGAACGAATACGTAATTGTTTTAAATCATCAAACCATTTGGAACTGATTGTTGTAATATAAATTTGCTGAATATTTCATTGAAAATCTTCATAACATTGTAAGACAAGACTTCCTACATGAAAAAGTAGCATGGTAGCAGTGACATTCAGGTATGTTCAATAAAACATTAACATGACCGGATATTGTCTCTGTTATCAGTGCTATTTGTCCTCATTTTCCATTCTTTGCTTATTTAACAGATTGGTTTGGGTATAACGATTCTACTATCTCTGACTGTTTTTATGTTGATATCCGCTGATATGATGCCCCCTACTTCGGATAACTTTCCACTGATCGGTAAGTGTACAATGGGCCATATCCTCAAATTTGACATCCTGACGAAAGGAATAATGCCCGTGGTCCTAAATCATTAAATAAATCAACGCAATGTCAGATTGAAACTATAATAACGCATAACACCGCAAATCAAATGCTTCAGCAATGTGTTTGAACCTTATTCAAAATATAGAACGTCCCTGGGTAGGCTCGAACCACAACCTTTGGATTAACAGCCGAACGCGCTAACCAAGACTTGTCCGTATCGATCTATAAGATTCATGTTGCCCCGAATAAAAAGATCAAGTTATAATTGACTGTCGCATTTTTAGCGCAGAATGACATGTTGTACCAATGCACACAAAAACCTATTATTACGAAGACCAATTTTGAACTCATTCTTGCCATCTCTTTCTACTACGGGTTTCATGATTTCAATATATTCGTCTCTATAGGTGGGCTCAAACCACCAACCTTTCGGTAACCAATTGCTAACCAATTGCGCCACAAAGACAGTTGATATTGTTTTTAAATAAAGACGTTTTCAAACTTGTTATTATCGATCTATAATAGTGCTGATGCTCCAAATAAATAGAGTCATTTTTGACATTCGCATTTTTAAAGCAGAATGACATAATCAGAACCAACAATTTGTGTGGAAATGAAAAAGGTATCAATGCACAAAATAATTAGTACGAACCATAATTTACAACTCATTCTTGCAATCTCTTTCTACGACATATTTCATGATTTAAAATATATTCGTCCCTGGGTGGACTCGAACCACCAACCTTTCGGTTAACAGCCGAACGCGCTAACCAATTGCGCCACAGAGACAGTTAATATTGTTTTTAAATAAAAACATTTTCAAACTTGTCATTATTGATCCACAATAGTGCTATTGCCCCAATAAAACAAATTCGTTTTTGCCTGTGGAATTTCTAATGCAGATTGACTGTTGACATAATTATATCAGAACCAACAATTTGTTTGGAAATGAAAAAAACTATAATGCATAAAAGTATTAGTACGAACAATAATTCATACCTCATTATTGCAATCTCTTTTTGTACTCCGGATGTCACGATTTAAAATATATTCGTCCCTGGGTGGACTCGAACCACCAACCTTTCGGTTAACAGCCGAACGCGCTAACCAATTGCGCCACAGAGACAGTTGATACTGATTTTAAATAAAGACATTTTCAAACTTTCATTATCGATCTATGCCACAAAAATTAAAAAGTAGAACATAATCAGAACATGAAGTTAGAAGACAGGAGTTACTTCTTGCCAGCATCAATGGGACGATGATGATCACCGTGGTACTACACAAAAGAGGCTAAATCATTGTTACAACGTGTATTGCACTGACAATCAAAGTTACCGCGGAAAAATCAATGTAGATTGACAAAGCGGCAGTAAGCGGTAGTCCCACTCTTGATGGTTCGACGCTAGCGTGTTTACCTTAATTCTTGTATTGAAAATATATATTTATCTCAAAGCACTACCAATTTTGGTAAATAACTTCATGTTTTTGATATTGCAAATGTGTAAAAACCAGGCAAAATACTGTACATATCATAACGAAACTATTGACAGGCGGTTGATTTATATTATAAGATGTGGATCAAAATGTAAATAAAAATAAGTCAATATTCAAAATGATGAACAGTTTATATTTCAACAGAAAAATCGCGCGAATCCGCGCTCACTTAAACAGGTTTAATATAATTACTTATACACCATATCTGTCTTGTTATAACAGAAGAATAAAATAAATAATATAAATTCAATGTAAAATCAATTTTTTAGTAAACTTGACAATATTCTTTTATTTTCAGTTTATTCAGAATACATTGTTCTTGGCACCGCGGAGAGTTTATTTGGGGGAGAGAAAGCAATGTTTGAACGTACATTCCGATCCCAAAATGAACCACTTATTATGACAATGTTTAAAATAGGCCACATAATGTATCACAAATTTACTGGATTGAAAATCCAATTAAATTGGCTGGCAACTTCGGCGGTGATTATCATCGCTCAAAGAAGAGGTGTGCGCAATTGATGGGACAATTGCATGATTAGGATTGCGTAACAAGACCTTTCTCCTTGTCTTCTAGCTTCATGATCAGAAACACCAATTTGGAAATGAAAAAGGTATCAATGCACAAAATTATAAGTACGAACAATAATTTACAATTCATTCTTGCAATCTCTTTCTACTACGGATTTCATGATTTAAAATATATACGTCCCTGGGTGGACTCGAACCACCAACCTTTCGGTTAACAGCCGAACGCGCTAACCAATTGCGCCACAGAGACAGTTGATATTGATTTTAAATAAAGACATTTTGAAATTGTCATTATCGATACATAATAGTGTTAATGCCCTAAATAAAAAGAGTCATTTTTGAATGTCGCATTTTTAATGCAGAATGACATAATCAGAACCAACAATTTGTGTGGAAATGAGAAAGGTATTAATGCATTTGTGTGGAAATGAGAACGGTATCGATAACAAGATCCTGCTAAACAGAATTAGAGATGATGTCGACCCCATCTTGAGAAACAACTAGGCTGGCTTCCGTCTAGGAAGAAGCTGTGCACAGCTAATCCATATCCTCAGGAGGATTATGGAAGAGTACAAGGACCATCAGTTACCTCTCACAGTCACATTCATAGACTTCAAGAAAGTTTTCGACTCAATAAACAGGAAAGTCATATTTGCAGTGCTGCGACATTACGGAATACCAAAACCTCTTGTCGATGCCATAGGTGTGATGTACAACAACTCGAAAAGTGCTGTGATGGTAGATGGCAGCATCTCAGATCCTTTTGCTGTCTCCACTGGAGTGCTACAAGGTGATGTCCTAGCTCCATTCCTATTTGTAATACTGGTAGACTACCTATTGAAGAAAGCCACATCTGATCTTGACACGGGAGTTGTGTCACATCAGCGTCGCTCTAGACGTCATCCCGCCGTTGTTCTAAACGACCTTGATTTTGCTGATGAAATTGCCTTACTTGAGACCACGATTCCACGAGCTCAGACCCAGCTGACAAAAACTGCTGCAGCAGCAAAAGACCTTGGCCTCATCATTAGCGTTCCCAACACAGAGTATATTATGACGGCCAACTGCAATCCTCACCCAACACTACAGGTCTATGGGGAAACCTAAACCATCAGCCATGTGACGGATTTCAGATATCTGGACTCTATAATGGCATCGGATGCAAGTGACCTTAAAAGACGCAGGTCATTGGCATGGTGCGCATTCTGGAAGTTGGAACACCTGTGGAGGAGTCCTCAAGTATAGCTATCGCAACAAAAGTGAAATTATTTAGCACCACCTGTGTGACGATTTTGCTGTATGGCTGTGAATCCTGGGTGATGTCTCAAGATATGGAGTGCAAAATAAATGCCTATGCTACCTCTTGCTACAGGATAATGCTTAACATCAAACGCATGGATCATGTCCCGAACACCACCATTTATGACATGACCAAGACAGAGCCTCTTATCAACCGTGTAAAAAGTCGCCAGCTGAGATTCCTTGGACATATTCTCCGTCTCCCTGATGAAGAGCCTGCTAGATTGTATGCCACTTACATACCAACACATGGCCGAATGAGACCTGGTCGTCCAAGCACATCATACTTGAAGTACATACAGCGCTTACTTGGTGACAATGAAGGCATGTTTCAAGAACGTCAGATAGCCACTCTTGCTGCAGATCGCCGTGCTTGGAGAAAACTTGTGGTCGCCTGCTCCGCAGCCGAAGGATGATGATGATGATCAATGCACAAAATTATTAGTACGAACCATAATTTACAAACTCATTCTTGCAATATCTTTCTACTACGAATTTCATGATTTAAAATATATTCGTCCATGGGTGGACTCGAACCACCAACCTTTCGGTTAACAGCCGAACGCGCTAACAAATTGCGCCACAGAGACAATTGATGTTGTTTTCAAATAAAGACATGTTCATTATCGATCCTTAATAGTGCTGATGGCCAAATAAAAATACATTTTTGACCGTCGCATTTTTAATGCAGAATGACATAATCAGAATCAACAATTTGTGTGAAAATGAAAAAGGTATCAATTCACAAAATAATTAGTACGAACCATAATTTACAACTCATTCTTGCAATCTCTTCGTACTTCGGATTTCATGCTTTAAAAATATATTCGTCCCTGGGTGGGCTTGAACCCACCTAATACAAAAAGTCCCTGACCAGGCGCTTTGATGTTGGCTAATCCAAAATCAATAATGGGTACGAAACATCTGAGATACATTTAGTTACAGTCAATAGTTAGGTCACCCAAGCCCTATATGAAAGCTATGAAGATTGTTAAACGGGGTCAGTCGTCACAAACATGCACAAACACAATAGTCAAACGACCTTGCTATTGTCATGCTATTGTCAACACTCCCTACACAGAGGTCTGCTGTGCAAATCTGTGCGATGATATTCGCATGTAATGTCTATGACAGATTTCATTCCGTGGTATAAAGCTATGAGGTTTCCGTGGTCTTCGCTATCTCCAAGCAGATAGAGCAATACGTACACAGACTTTTTTGTAGACGAGGGTTCATTTCATGATTTGGCGAGGTTTAGAATGAGTTAGGATTCCTGTAATTTTGAAGACCACGGATTTTCAAAACGTGAATTGTCCAACATTTTACGACATAAATTTGGTCACCAAACGTATTTAAAACTATACATTTTACCATTCTGCAGATGTTATTGACCCTCCTCTATAATTCTACATGATTTTTAACTCGTTTCTCAGTTTTTGAGAAGCCCAAATAGACCATTTTCCGAAGCTATTTCTAGCAAATATTGCAGTCACTGATACTCCATTGTTTTCTTGCGTATAACAAATATGACATGCAGCGTGACCTCCCTACTGGCTGGTTAGCAAACTTCTCCGTAGTTTGATATTTCATTCATAAAAATCGAGTGAATAGTTTTGAAGTTATGATTGTTTCAATGACCACAACTACAAACAAAATAATTGCACTAAAATTGGGTGTCTATGGGATATCATTGCTTAGTGTGTGATTACGCAGTTAAAATGTGTGTGTACAGACTCACTGTCGATACTGTTACCCATTTATCCCCATACCTGACTGGTTCAGATAGCACACAGTTGACAATACAAATTAATGATATCCCCTAGTAAACCAATTCTACATTAGTGTAACTTTGTCATCGTTAGTCGTGGTTATTGAAATCATCATAACTTTAAAACTTTGCTCATTAAATGTGTATCTTAGATTTCGGTACCGATTATTGACTTTAGATTAGCCAACATCAAAACACCTAGTCAGGGACTTTTTGTGTTAGGTGATATCAGAACCGACAATTTGTGTGGGAATGAAAAAGGTATCAATGCACAAAATTATGAGTACGAACAATAATTTACAACTCAATCTTGCAATTTCGTTGTATTTCGGATTTCATGATTTAAAATATATTCGTCCCTTGGTGGACTCGAACCACCAACCTTACAGTTAACAGCCGAACGAACTAACCAAATGCGCAACAGACACAGTTGATATTGTTTTTAAATAAAGACATTGTCAATTTGTCATTATCGATCTGTAATAGTGATGTTGCCCCAATGAAGAAAAAAAAAATCGTTTTTGCCTATGGCATTTTTAATGCAGATTGACATAATTATATCAGAACCAACAATGTGTGTGGAAATGAAAATTGTATAAATGCATAAAGGTATTAGGACGAACAATAATTCATACCTCGCAATCTCTTTGTACTCCGGATGTCATGATTTTAAAATATATTCGTCCCTGGGTGGACTCGAACCACCAACCTTTCGGTTAACAGCCGAACGCGCTAACCAATTGCGCCACAGAGACAGTTGATATATGTTTTAAATAAAGACACTTTCAAACTTGTTCTTATTGATCTCCACAAGTGCTGTTCCTCAAATAAATAGATAAAGTCATTTGTCGCATATTTTATGCAGAATGACACATATCAGAACCAATAATTTGTTTAAAATTAACAAATGTATCAATGCACAAAATTATTACATGTTGTACTGCACGACAATACATTATTACCAACAATTCATGTATTCGGGTAACAGCCGAACGCGCTAACAATTTGCGCCACAGAGACAGTTGATATTGACACTGGTTTTAAATAAAGACATTTTCAAGAAGGAAAAAAAATCATTTAAACATAATTGTTTCTATCCAAGTATTTGATACGAATTTGTTCCTCAAATAAATAGATAAAGTCATTTGTCGCATATTTAACGCAGAATGACACATATCAGAACCAATAATTTGTTTAGAATTAACAAATGTATCAATGCACAAAATTATTACATGTTGTACTGCATGAAAATACATTATTACCAACAACTTATTCTTGCCATCTCTTTACACTTCGGATTTCATGATTTAAAATATATTCGTCCATGGATGGGGTGGGCTCGAACCACCAACCTTTCGGTTAACAGCCGAACGCGCTAACCATTTGCGCCACAGAGACAGTTGATATTGATACTGGTTTTAAATAAAGGCATTTTCAAGAAGAAAAAAAAATCATTAAAACATATTTGTATTTGATACGAATTTGATTTTTCTGATAAATTCCAAATTCCAAAGGAAACGTTAAAGTTAAATTCATCCGGTGAGAAATCTGTCTATTACACCTGCAAACTTGGCTGGATCGTCTGACACTTACCCAGATGAGAGTCAGGGCTGTAAAACAGTTTAATTAGAGGTTAATGTAGCCAGGCGGAACGGGTAACAACAGAGATTCGCACCCGTCCTATTCTACAGTCAATATAGTTGCCTGAGATGGTGCATGACGTCGACTGTCGTCCAGTTCATGTAGCATGAAACAGGTATATCTTCTTTCTGACAAATCTTAACCACAGTTTAGTATTCCAGACAAGATGACTGCTTATCCGTTACATGGATAACCTCTATTCGTTATAATAGAAATATGTTATTTCGAGCACTGAAGACATAACTTTCACACGATGTTTTTTTTTCTCATGACATTGATTCAGGCAACATTAGCAAAGTCACAGTTATAATCCATAATTGTATATCCATCCATGGATGTGTATTGGTATACATCCAACCTTTTAATGAGAGCAAATTCTGTAAACTCACAATTCTTGTATCAAAATACTTTAGACATTACATATAGTATTATAAAGTCTTTCTTTCGATGAGTAATACCTATTTTATGATGTAGAAACCTGTTACTAAGATATAAACTGCTAGTGGTTTCACTAACCCTACAATATTTAGATACATTTGTATACATTGCTAGTTCTCTTTCTCGATATCGTAATGTGTCACAAATCAAAACACTTCGCTCAGTTTAGAAATCATATCGTTATTTTACAATTGAAATCACAGTGTCGCTATACATGCCGCGAAAGTCTCCATATAACGGAACAGATTCTGTTAAATCAAGAAGGAGTTATTTATCAAGTATTTATGAGCTGAAAAAAGCGCGGGAAAACCATTCTCCAGGGTTTAATCAATTAATCAATTTAATATTCATTTATTACGAGGTAGCAAAGACATTGTATGAAATGAATTTAGTTCCTTCTTGCTTTCTGAAAATATCTTACATGCAAACTTACATTACATTGTGCCATTCATGTTCATGTACGTATAATTATCATGATTATGTAAATAAAACAAGATACAACTATATATACATGCACATTGAATGACTATCGATTCTTGACTATAGTAACAATGTGCAGGGTTCCAACATGCGCCAGATGAAGAAGTCGTAATTGCTCGCATCAAGACGGTAATTGCTCGCATGTACAATCTTTTTAATACTATTGTGAATGAAATGACATAGACCTTTGGAACTTCAGTGTCATGTTTGATGAAATCGTGCTCTTTATCTCAATCGTGGATAGATGTATTGAGTACTTGAAGTTATTACTCATTAAATTGGTGTAGCTTCGGGTTAGGAACACATAACTGATAATTTGGTAAAAGTATTCCATATTCATTTGACTTTGATTGCTTGATTGATTTATTTTTAGACGTACATTGGTCATTGAGTGGCGAAAGAATGACGACCACTGAAAGGGAGGTAAAGGCGAAAGACGAAAAAGTGACTCACGGGCCCGGGAATTATTTAGCTATAGTCCTAATACTTGAGACTTAAGAGGGTTGTTGACTGCGTTTGTTTTATACTACACGCATCAGTAGTTTGATAACTTCAAACAAAGTCTTGGCTTTCTCCGTTTGAGTCTATGGCAGCTACAGACGCTCAGAGATGGGCCTTGCATCGGATGGCTCAGCCAGTGTTTATCAACATTATTTTTCAATAATACGGGCGCGATAAAACAATTGGCCTACTTGAAACATCTTCGTAATACCCAGTCAGTAACCCTGGTCAGTAACCCGCATTTTGTATATTATATGAACAATGTTTTTCTTCGGCTTTCAATTGTTGCAAGATATTCTTTCAAGTCAAATTACATTTTTGGGATACAGTATCATGCCTCTTACACCTGGAAACCCAATTGCATATCCTGTAATTCCTGTAATAAAAATAAAACACGGGAAATTATTGGTGTATTGACAATGGGTGGTATTTCGTTATTTACGGGAAAACCACGCGGTGCAATGATCTTGAACTTTCCGGTTGTAAGTGTTACACGCTGGACCGTGCGTGGTGTAGAATTGTCTTTTGACGGGTAAAATATGGAGATTAATAGATAAATCGCGAGGTGTCTTTCATTTTACGTTTGAAATTGTATACTTGTTTAAAAGATGTTAGATAAGCTACTTGGGTGAACAACTCTACTTGGTTGCCGGATTTGATGTTGGTCAAGGCCAGGGCAATGTCCTTGTGTCATGATATAACATTGTTATAATGGTGGTCCGAGTGAATGTTGTGGCTGGTCTCTAGGTGCATCGACAGTGCCATCGCTCACGTACACCCATTGTTACCATCATATCGGGAAAACCCACATTGCAACAACAGTTATATTAAATGTCCCTGTTTTATTTTTAAAATCGGAAACCTTGCAGCTACATGTGTTGAAGCGAATTTCTATGAATGGGTTAACTTTTCAATGTCACATTTGAAAACATTGAATCTTCTGTGGATGGACTCGAACCACAACACTTTCGGTTTTAGCTGAACGTGGTCAAATGTTGCGTTCTCAAACTTGACCGTTGATATCTAACTCAACATAAAAAAGAAAATACCAAGATCATAGGAAGTATAACTTAACATCTAATCTTTAACACTTTCCACGCGACAGTTCCAAAATTTCACAAAATGTTTCAAACCTGTCAAGTTTATTGAATTCCATCACTGTATTTGGAATCACCATGAGAAATGCATTAAAATAAGTACAAGTATTGGTTCAGTAATTCTTGAAATAAGACGTTGAAAGTGGGGACAGATTTCTGAAAAATCTGTTTTGTATATTTTTTATATGGTAAATCTAATAGCCGCGTGGGAAGTGTTAATGATGTGCTTAACTCGGGTGGTGTCCCCGATCTGCGATGGCTCTCCACACTTTTCGGTCCTTCATTGCTGTCTGGGGGTGTCCAGTGCACCAGTTTGGAGACTGGCTCTTCACTTCTGTAACAGTGGCCAGCAAACATTGTCCGTCTCTACAGTAATTGCTCAGGTCTTGCTGAATCTTCTGTCTTATTTTAGGGAGAACCATACAATTGGGTATTTGGTATGTGTTGCTTCCAGTTGACATTGAGTACTGCTCTCAGCATTCTGGTGTAGCAGCCATCGATCTCTTTCTGTAACTTGGGAGTGATGGTCCAAGCTTCGAAACCATATAACAGAACCGACTCTACTGTAGAGGCAAATAGGCGAAGTTTGAATTTCCGAGAGAGAGTTGACTTCCATATTTTGGTCATTTTTCCACATGCTCTCCATGCTGCTACTTTGCGTTGTTTAATGTCCTTTGCTGTACTCTCCATCCAGGCGCCAAGATATTTAAAATCTTGTACCTCATCCAACTTGGTACCATCGTTTGTCTGTATTGATCCCTTTTGTATATGACATGAACGTTGTCTTACCAGCATTCATTTTCAGACCGACCTTTGCTACTGATGACTCAACTTTTTGTAGCAGATCTTGTGCTTGCTGAAATATCTCTGACAACAATGCAATTGTTTCAATTGGGCAACTGTTGAGTATTTGTCTCAGGCAATCACGCAACTTATGTTAAGATTTACTCATGTGGTTTTTATTGATCAACTGTTGCTTAAATCCTCGATTCTAATGGAGAAATATTCCACTTCAGCAACTGTTGCATGAGCATTGAGGAAAATCACGCAACAGCTGATGCAAGTTACGCACATGTGAATTTTAGGCAACTGTTGTCCAAAAACGCCCATTTCGTGATACGCAATCGTCATGCAATAATCATGGCGTCTTGTGCACGAGCTGAGATCTCTGGATCTGGATAAATTGTAGTCTGGTAAATAAAACGGTGAATCCGCATCAACATCAGAGTTTGTGACATCTGACAGGCGTTTTGTGAGTCCGGTTTTGAATGTTTGAAACTTGGTCTGTCAAGAAGATGATGTGATAGATCGGTCTAGATATTTGTGGTCGTCCATGGGAATAAGCTTATTTCGTCATGTCACAAATAAGCAACAATTGGCATTAAAACACCAAACATATGGGTACATTTGAAGCAACAGTTGCTATACAAAAATGCTCAATATATAATGAAAACAATTCACAAAATTAAGCAACAGTTGGTATTAAAATGCCCAACAAATGTGTAATTAAAATTGTTCAGCTGTTGAGTAATAATGATTGCCCAACTGTTAGCCAACGGTATTGGGCATTTTTGACTCAACTGTTGAACTGTAGCATAGTTACTCAACGCTGAGTAAAATGTTGAGTAAAATTTTACTCAACATTTTTGCAGTGTAAGTAAATAGTGATTGTTCTGAAACAATATTCGTTATCATGATTCCTAGAAATCTGGTCCTATAAGTTACCTTACACACAGATATATACAACATGCAGTGCAATATTGGTGTGTCAGCAAAAGGTCAATATCCTCATCGGGATCCTCATGTAGGATCTTGTAAAAACTTACATAAATGTTTGCTTCCGATTACTTGTAAAACGACCCCCAATTAAAGAAAATGGTATTAACTCGACCATTAACTTTAATGAATAAAAGTTATTGCTTTTGTCAACTACAAGTATTTACTAGTAATTGCTCATTTTTTATAAAGATTAAAGAAAAAGGCTATAAAAGCAATAACTAATTATTATTTATTCGGTCTAATTTATTGAAACATGTGTCAATATTAAATTTGTTTCTCCATTTTAACAGCTCAATTTTACACTTCTACCATGGTATTGGTCGCTGCATCTATAGGAATGTCGGTCATTGTGTTGAATTTCAATCATCGAGGACCAAAAGCAGCAAAAGCTCCAAAATGGATGCGAAGTGTTTTGCTAGGTCGTCTCTCTAAGATTCTATTTGTTAGTGGTGGAGCGCTATACGGTAAAGGTATCTTTCTATATCATGTGATAGTATAGCATATAGCATTGTTAAGATCGGCGCTAGAGTACATGAAAAAGGAAACGTTCGTCACCAACATTTTGTGAAAATTGTTTTTTGTTTTTAAAGTGAAATATTGCTAAATACGCTCATTTTAACTTCTTAAAGTAATGGAGGTGCAAGTTTGGATTCAAAGAACTCGCATTTTCAAGAAGAAAAAAAAGAAGATATTTCAAAACAATTCAAAAGAAAATCCGAGCATAAGAATGTTTCTGCAAAATGACAACAATGCATATACTAGATACAAACTTCCAGTACTTATGTGATGAATCTCTCCTCTTTCTTTCTCTTTCTGTATACATGTATGTGAAGATTTGGCTTCAGTTAAAAATATTGCTAGTGTTGTTGTTGTTGCTGTTTTTGTTTTTGTTGTTGTTGTTGACATTGGGGAGGGTGATTGACCAGTAGGGGCACCGGGGGGGGGGGGGATTGACTAGTGGCGGCACCATAATCAACATTTTATGGGGGAAACTGGAGACAAGAAAAAAATTAGGGGCTGTTATTGTAAAAATTGCCTGAAATTAGCTTAATTTGTTCTGAATTACACATTTCACTTATACGGTGAGCATTTTATCATGCATATCATTGGGGGAGGGGGGAGGGGTGCATAGGCCATCCCCCATGGTCAACTATTAGGGGATATATCCCCCACCCCGGGATTTACGCCTATGGTTGTTATTGTTGTTTTGTTTTCGTTATTGCTGTTGTTATTGCTGTTGCTGTTGCTGTTGCTGTTGCTGTTGCTGTTGCTGTTGCTGTTGCTGTTGCTGTTGCTGTTGCTGTTGCTGTTGCTGTTGCTGTTGCTATGGCTATGTCCAACAAAGGCAGTATACAGTACATGTAAAACCCCATGAAGCCTATGCACGTGATTCCTAAGAGTTGTGTAAAGAATTGAAATTCAAAAGAAGTTCTTACAAATGTAAAGTAGTTAATGCAACTCTCTCCATATCACTTTCCATTTATCTGTAACAGAGAAAGTGTGTCAGGATGAGAAACCAACATACCGTCGTAATGAAGGACCGGCTTGCATAGAAGAATGCATGGATGACATGTGTGGTGGAGTAAACAAGAGTTCCAACGGCGAACTAATGCTCACACCTTTCAACAACACCCCTACACTTCCCCGAAGTCAGCTACCCGTCCAAGGAGAAGACCACTCTGATCACCACGAGAAGGCACTACCTTCTCCCACTTCTGACACCTGTTACTCGAATGACGAGAAGACCTTTATCGAGAGACAACTTCGGAGTATCTCCAGCAATCTGCAGCATCTTGTGGACCACCATCGGGAGCAAGATGAAGAGAACGACATCCTGGATGAATGGAAGGTTTTAGCAACTGCCGTGGACAGACTTTGTCTTATTATATTCTTGACTGGTTCGTTAATCTTGATGACCACGTTGGCTGGTGAGTTGATGCGCCGGACTGAGACGGATTATAGTGGAGAGTTTGATGAGAATCAGAAAAACTACTATGTTAATGGGGAACCAGGGGTACTAGGGGAATAAACGTGAAGGGGTGTGTGTTGTTTGTTTGTCTGGTAAGAAGAACGCATAAGCAAGAAACCAGGCCATTCTTCTATTGTAAGCCGACTTAAATATGATGGACCATTATCTCGTTTAGATGTGTGTATAGACTTCAAGCAATCATGTTTTATAACCGAATATTATACTGGTGGTATGAACCTGTTGTCGTCTGAAAGGCAATCAAAGATTACTGTGCAAATAGAACATAACTTACATGTAAAGAAGCATTTCATGTTGTTTAAGGTTTACTAAGGCCTTAAAATAAAAGGTTTGATTGGCCTAACCCGACCGACCCTAAATACATCGTCGACCCTGAATATTTTAAAATTATTTTGAGGGAGGAAAAAAATAACAAAATAAAACATATTTTTAAAAAAAATGTTAAGAAAAAATAAAAATTGAACAAAGTTTTAAAGTTTTGACTGTTATCTTTCATTTGCGGCTATTTTAAGTCCCCAAATCAGGTGATTTAATTTTAAAATAAAACATAAAAAATCCCGACCGACCGACCTACCCTATTTGTTTTTGTCATGTTAGGCCAATCAAACCATATTTTTTTTAGGCCTAAGTCCATACAAGCTGCAAATGTAGTATCAACTTATCTATCCAACTGCCAGTTCAGTCAATACCAGTAAACAGGAGAAGTTCAACCTCAACATCCATTAGAAGTTGATACAATAAGTTAAGTTACGATGGAGTCATACTGTAGCCATTTCAGGAGATGATTTAGGTGTTTATTTGTACATTCAGTATTATAATAGAATATAATAATGTAATATTGTAAATATTATTATGTTCATGACATTTTACCCACCAACTTTTTCATAATGTTTGAGACTTGTGTACGCCCCTAAAAAGGAGTGCACGTGTTCCAAGTCATTGCCCTCATTGATTACTCAGTATTTGGTATTAATGTTTATAAAAGCTAGTAGACCATTTAGTTGGCTTTCACATGCCTTTGGTTTTATTGTAATTGTTCTTCCCAATTCGATGATATGCTTGATCAATCACGGGCACTTAGCAACGGGTTGTGCCACTTTTTAGGGGAAAATATGCTTGTGTGAAGGGTCATTTCTCTCATTTAATAATCAGATGATCTGATGATGATCATATTATGAGCTTCAAGATTACTAAATCACCTTTCAAATGACGTTTTAATTTATCTCATATACTTGATCCTGTCAACAAATATACTTGATTAATGTTGATCACTAAAAGTCAAATGTGTGCCATCTTTATAAATGCTTCAAAGCGTTAAATATAACAGCATTGGATGATTTCTTTTTAAAAAATGGTACAAATTTGATTTTGTTTTCTAATGGTTAAACAAGCATATCTTTTGATAGATTCAAGCAAATTGGACAAAACAAACGTCATGCGAAAGGTTATTTATTTATCTGGATTCTGGAAGCTCGTACAAATATCAAATCCAAATACGAAATATTAATTGATGAAGATGACTCATTCCAAAAAAAACCCCATCTTTTTCTAAAAGTGGCACAAGCCCGATTTTGAGTGCTCGTTGTTGATCAAACATATCTGTAGATTGAGAAAAGTATAAAATACAATCAAATGGACGGCATTTGATAGCCAATTATATTTCCTTCAGATTATATAAATGTTACAGCCCAATACTGTGTAATCAATTGGTAATCTGTAATCTGTAGTAATTGAAAATGTGACTTTTGAAAAGTGACTAATTTTCTTTAAATGGCGCTAATCATGGTTTATCTTTGTTGTTGGATGTTATGTTTGGTATCAAAATGTGCCTAAAAGATTCATCAAAATGTCTGTCTAGCCTGTTTGGTAAAAAAACAATCGAAATATACTTTAATTGACCTAAACAAAGTGTACGACTTTCTTTTGTTGAGCACTTTATTATCCCGTTGCTCGCTTTTGAACGCCATGGGTTCCACTCTCTAGCTGATTGTATTGTCAAATGGTTTCGTTGATGAAATCGTGCTCTTTATCTCAAACGTGGATAGATGTATTGATCAATTTAAGTTAACTCAATGTGCAAAAATTATGCTTGATTAATGTTGATCACTGAAAGTAAAATGTGTGCAATTTTTATAAAGAAATGCTTCAAAGCGTTAAATATAACAGCAATGTTACACATGGATGATTTCTTTTAAAATATGACACAAATTTGATTTTGTTTTCTCATGGTGTATAGATTCGGGTTAGAAGGCCTTCTATAGAAACACCTTACTGATAATTTGGTAAAATTATTCCATATTCATGATTCATTTAATTGATTGATTGATTGATTTATTGATTGATTGATTTTTTGACATACGCGCTGCTGGTCATTGATTGGCGAAAGAATGACGACCGGTGAAAGGGAGGTAAATGCGAAGGACGAAAAAGTGACCCACGGGCCCAGGAATTAATAGCTATAGTCCTATACTTAAGACTTGAGAGGGTTGTTGACTGCGTGTGTTTTATACTGCACGCATCAGTAATTTGTTAACTTTGTTTACAAAGCTGCAGTTTCTCCGTGCGAGTCTAAAGCAGCAGCTAGGACGGGTCAAACTCGCTAGTCATAAGGGTCGCTGGTCATAAGGGTCACTAGTCAAAAGGGTCACTAGTCATAAGGGTCGCTAGTCATAAACCCTAACCCTAACCCTAATCCTACCCTAACCCTAACCATACCCCTAACCCTACCCCTAACCCTAACCCTAAACCTACCCTAACTCTACCCTAAACCTAACCCTAACCCTAAGATACTTTTTTATGACTAGCGCACTCGTGGTATAGGAAAATACACAGGTTGCTCGGCTGTCGGGTTGGCGAGCGAGCCACGGCTGCCGGCAAGTCAGCCACAACGCCACGAGCATGACGAGAGCTGAGCCTTCCATCAGTATTTTTTTCTTTTTGGTTCCGGGAGTACTACGGCAGTGGATCTATAGATCTCGTGGTATAGGCTTATTATCAGGCGCGGCTGGTCCACGTGTATGTAGGCCTACATATAGCATTAGATATCACATTTTAATATCTGTACAAATCCAACATAGACGTACACGATCGATATGTATTTTGTTAGCAACCATAATTATTCTCTGGTGTTGCCCACGTCACACATATGTTCAAATTAACATGATTTATTTCATACTTGCACAATTGTTGCATTTATCCGTATTATGTAAAACGCGCATGATCTTTATGGTTTGTCGGGTAACTATATAGCTGTGCCGAAAACAAGAAGAGCATACACAAAATCCGACCACTTTAGAACAAAATTCGCCAACGTTCCTCAAAATTACGAAGTCTTATTGGTATCATTTCTTGTCGCGTTTTTTTCGTATCGCGCCCCGAAATTTCGACTTGCGAGCCCGAAATTTCGACTCGCGAACCGAAGTCGCGTATTTTGACTTGCGACCCGAAATCTAGTATCGCGCATTTCTTGTTGCGACCCGATTTCGCATCGCGACCCGAAATCTCGACCTTTTGAATGTGTTTTTTGTGATCGCCCAGCAGTTCCATTAAAGACGGTCAATATAGAAAGGCGGAGGGCCCTAGGCGGAACCTGCATTAGGACACACTTTGAAATAAACTTGCTCTAAGTGGATAACTTCCAACAAATATAAATTAAGATAATTTTCAAACTAGAAAATTAAATAAGAAATGAACTTGACTGAAGCAGTCTGGCTGAATGTAGTGATGTGGTTTATTCCGTAGAGGTATACGAAACACTATGGTCGAATTTCATAACTACAAAATTCAAAGGTAAGCTGTCTCCCTGCTGTCATCGTTAAGCGATGGGCGATCCTGTTTTTTTGGTTTAAATTTCGAAAGAAATATTTCGCGAATTTTATTTTCGAGTGTGACCCCGACACGAAATACGCGACAATAGATGGAGGTCGAGATTTCGAGGGCGAAATTTCGGG
The DNA here is from genome assembly GCA_035610835.1 of Ophiura sarsii. Classification (NCBI taxonomy): domain Eukaryota; kingdom Metazoa; phylum Echinodermata; class Ophiuroidea; order Amphilepidida; family Ophiuridae; genus Ophiura; species Ophiura sarsii. The sequence goes on from CM069444.1 coordinate 46,802,608, forward strand.
GTCGCGACACGAAATTTCGAGGGCGCGACACGAAAGGTCGAAATTTGGGGGTCGAAATGCGAAATGCAAAATTCGCAAATGATACCAATAAGGCTTCGTACAAAATAGCTGATTGCTGAAGTTAAGACATGTAAGACATTCTTAGATCGTAAAAAAGGTAATTCGCGTTGAAGCCGTTGCACATTAAGGTTCTCATGAAATTTTTTAAAAGAAAATTACGAATTGTCTTTTTAATATATATGGCATTTTGTATTTCTGCTCATTGTATCATTATAAAGTATACGGTATCTAACTATCTGTCATAATTGTGAATACTGTTGAATAAAATGGAACATTACTGACTAATGTTGTTATTAATAACGTTAAACTGGACAATCATAACTTTACTTTCGTAGAAGTAATACTATAAGTTAAACTGCTATACCGTATTTGGTGATACCAGTGCCCCTTAATCGATCCGATCACAATTAACAGAGTCACTGTAAGACAAAAGGTAACTTGACTTTAGATTGAAATATTGTGATTTTATACTGGAAAAAAATTTCAAGATTTTGTTTTCAAGAGGATTTTCAAAAAGAAATAATGCTGGTATAATTCTCTAATATAATCAGAAGAACAACATCCTTAGTACAAGATAATCCGGGTGAAATTGTTCATGGCCCTTAAGAAAGAAAAGCTATTACTCTTAAATTGTCAACGCTTCTTAGTAGTAAAAATGTTTGAGTTAATCCTCATTCATGTCATTATATATACCGTACCCAAGCACTGCCTAGGTAACGCTTGGCCGTTCTTCATCAAACTCAATTTATGAAGAATTCTTAAATATTCTTCGTAAACAGAGACTTACATGACTTAAGAAGGGTGAGGAAATAAGTCTTCCTAAGTTCACTTATGACTTAAGATTAATCTCTTATGCAATAGGGCTCTGATTGCATATTATAAAATTGCATTTTATTTCTTGCAAAGAGAAACCTCCGTCCAATAATAATAACAATATAATAATGATACACTCTTTTGAAATGCTTAATGTTTGTTTAATGATTAATGTTATCTAGGTTCTATATATATTTTGTTCCTAATTACTCATTCCATACACTGAGTGTTATATCAATTCAGATCTATCAATATGTGTAAACATGGTAAAATAGATTATTTACTGCGTGATATTAAATTCGATCTCACCAACATGATCAAGTCGTTTTACAAGGAAACTTACAGGGAATAAACTTTGAACATCGAAAGTTCCTTTATCATTTGATCGGCTCTTTCTATATAATGTATACGTTAATCGGACTCAACACGCTATTTCTGCTGAAATCTCTCCACATACGAAAATGAAACTGTATCTTTGTCTAAACTTTGAGCTAGTATCTCCCCAGATATCTTTTGTCATCCAGCTATGCAAAGCTGTTTAAACAGAATGACATAAAGGTAAGGTGTTTATCAGTGTAATCAGAATTGCACACTATAATTTTAATATTCCATACATGGAATGTTTCAATCGTAACACGTGCATTCAGGACACCTGGTTAACATGGTTAATATAAAAACTTGTGCTAAATCATTTCCTCTTTAGAAAAAAACAGTCCTCAAATAATTTGAATAGATGTGATTAGCTATGTTACACGCTTCTATCGAGCGTCCATCATATTACCCATTCATAGAAAAATTGTGCTTTTGAGCATATTAAGTATCATATTGAAATTTGTTAATCGGTTTTGCCATAGAATTCACAATATTATACGAGTACAGAACGCGTTAAATTCCCAAACTTCCTTCTAAATCTATTAAATTCATAACAATTCATACGGAGTTTTCAAATCTTTTAAAATGCCGATTTAAAAAATGATTGATTGATTGATACATGGATAATAGAACATTATTAGCGGCCGTTGCGTATAAATTGAACAATTATCAAAAGTGTGTAGTTTCTACCTGGACAACCCCGGGTGAGGTCACCCCGTGTAGACAGTCATGTGGGTATTTCCATTGCTGCTTATTTTTATTGATTTTTTTCACTGACGTTGTGAGCAATTATACTTCCATTTATTCTCTAGAATATATTTTTAAAACAGTTTAGGAGAAAGCAACTTGCGAATTCTGTTATCAATCAGGAACAAGGTTAAACGATGGAAAGCATACGATCGACCCTGCCATACCAATGGATCTTCTCAATTTATTTATAACATAGTCTTATATACCTTCATGCCTTCTGTCCGTTTCTGTATTTTAGAGCTTTTTCCTTTTTGCACAAATTTACATAAGCATTCAGTATGTTGGTTATAACGAGTTCGCCTCAAAAAGGTCTAGTTAAGCGTCCGCCACTCAGGATTGCTCCGACATCTTCAGGGCCAAGTTGTTACAAGCGGCAAACTATTCTATCAGCGCCTTTTTCAGAACACTACCGCTTCAGTTGACAAGAAGGGGTTCTTTTCAGAGCCACCAATTCTTCAGTAGGAAAAGGGCGCCTGCTTATACATTATCGGGAAAGAGACAATACACATGATAGAAAGACAAGGGGCAGTATAAATGTGTTCTTGTAATGGCATGAATGGTTTGCCTGTAGAAGTCTGGGTCAATCCACCGTCTATGGGCAATCATGACGAAAGCTTGACAGTTTAAAACCAGTACGATGTCAAATCCTTCAAGACTCTTTACCTGTACTGCGTCGATTGGATTGTCTTATCATATAACTAAACTGCGCCAATAAAGTATCTAAACACTTACAAATGGTCAGATTTATCGGAACCTGAAATAGTATGCAGAACAATAATTAATTAATTCGATTCACAGTTATCCTCTGCGCATTTTGACACCTCTTTTGTTGCGCTACGATGTTGTTTGGCGGATTTATGGGCACTTGAGTGGCTTAAGGTCGAATTCAAAAGTTGCAAAAGCTCCTATTCACCCCAATTCCAGAAGGGAACTCACATAAGCGTCACACACACAGACAAAATCACCCCAAAAGACACCAATTTGTTCTATTTACTTAACCATGACAATAATTGACTGATTGATTATTGATTTATGCCTCCCATCTCTGACCCTTTTGTTTTGTTTAATATTGACAGTTAATGCTGATGTTCATCGCAATTGATTTATCCAACACGCGACAAACAAATCATTTATAAAAGGCGGGCAAAAATAATGCTGATCTTATTCGTCACAGTACAACGCTCTTGCTTAAATAGGGCTTTTGCAACTTTTGAATTCGACCTTAAGCCACTCAAGTGCCCATAAATCCGCCAAACAACATCGTAGCGCAACAAAATGCGCAGAAGATAACTGTGAATCGAATTAATTAATTATTTTTTTGCATACTATTTCAGGTTCCGATAAATCTGACCATCTGTAAGTGTTTATATACTTTATTGGCGCAGTTTATTTTCGTTGTCAGTGTATCAATACATCATTCATGCTTTAAAATTCAATTACAGCCATTCATCTCTGCAAAGCAAAGTGCTGTTTTTATTCAGAGTAAACTCACGATATGTTTTTCATGAAAGAAATCATATATTTTTGGATGTGTCTTTCCAGGAAAACGTGTCAGTGCTAGCGGCGGAACGGCGAAACACGGGGAATTTCCCCCCAGTCACGACCGTTTCCCCCAGTATCCCCCAATCAGCTCAAGCCCCACCCCATTTTGTCCCCAAACAATCGAAAATATTGAGTTTTAATGTCAAAATTTCTAATTTAAAACGTTGAAAAAATTTAACTAATTTCAAGCAAATTTTACGTGCTCAGATTAAGAAAGAAAAACATAACTAGGAGTGATTTGCTTTTTCTTGTGTTACGATATGCTTGACTTTTGTACTGAGCTAGGTATGCTTTTCCAAAAGTACTAACCTAAAAGCACACCATATCAGTCCTTTCATAGAAAAATATATCGCGAATTGCTCTAAAATGAAAATACATTTTGAAAGAAACGTGAATGACAAACCCTGAATGATATTAGTCAAACTGCTACCAAACTATTGCACAGTCAAACTATCATTTGCAAGGGCTAATTAGTATCAAATTTCCAAAAGGACTCGTTGAAAACAATCATTCTTTACATGTAAAAACATATAAATGGTTGCTCTGAATGTAGAAAAGCCCGCAACATTCTGATAAAAACGGGAAGGGAAACCCAAACCCTGATTTGAAATGTCAAACTCCCATTAAGTTACCGATTTTGCATTGTTGTTGGAACCAATACTTTTTCTTGCAATGTATAATGATCCGATTACATTTCCCGAATATAATTAATACGAGTGTCAATATTAAGTTTACGTTTTATTCAGTTTTGTTAATTGACCATGTTTACTATAAAATTAGTTATTGAATTGTATGTAATACATATGATATGGTGATTTAGCGTCTGCATTAATTATCACGATTGTAGCTTTATGTATTATTTATGGTGACTGCCTTAAAACAAAATGACATGACGCCCTCTATTGATTTCGATATTTCCACTCACGCGAAATACGTACGTTGTCTATCGTAACTTTTAAAAACTCTCAAAATAGGTTAGTCATCTGCGTACAAAACAATGGAAGAAGAAGACATTTTGACCAATTTTAGAAAACTGTTAATCAAAAATTAATTTGAGAGTGAACGGTTCATCATGATATGGGCGAAAGAACCATAAGAGTGTTAGTGTTTAAATGTTTACGTTGAAGCGTTGAAAATCTAATCAAAATGCAATAGGAAGAACATGAACCGAAACATTTTCAGATATCGTGAACTTCAATCCGTAAGGATAACGTACTTTTTTAGTCCATGCTGAAGATTTCAAAACACCAGCAATTGACCACGGTCAAATGACCAAAGAGTCATTCTTTGAAAACAATATGAATAATGCGCTCTGGCCATACTGGCGTCGTGAAAATAAAATGATTCATCATTGAAAATCATACAACAAACGTAAAATAACCACTGAAGACGACCACTGTACAGTTAACAATTAACAAATGATGTTGTGGTTTATACGATATACAACACCTCATAAAACAATCAACGTCGACCACTAGGCCATACCATGGAAGTACTTCCATGGCCAAACGCACAGGACCTGATGTTGCGCAATAACAGCTTTCCGAATATTTTGCAACCAATACGGATGTCCCCCCTGGATGTCCATGGATTCTGTGCGTACTTGGCTGCATTTAGGCTTCAATACCGCGTAAATACTATGGCATTTGGCCACGCGACTAGGTTTCTGATTAGCCTAGTCATTGTTTTGATATGATATTTATTTATTAATGTCAAGTGGCATATCGATGACACTTTCACCTTTAGCTTACAACGCTTCCTTGTATCAATTAGCTGTTATTGTCTGAAAATTACATCATCTATTTATTTCGTTGAAATACTTCTTAACCTCGCGTCTCTGTATTGCATACCCCGGTGATTTTATCCTCTTTTCATAGTTGCAATATGATTTTAACCTTTATATTCTTTGACCTTTTGACTTTAACGCGTTCAAAACAAACCTTTTGTACGTAGGATAGTATGTAGATGATATGCTTTTTTTATATCAAAATTAAAGTTTTATAACCGTTATGCTGATTAACTTTTAGAGTTTTAATCACGGTCTTGCACCTTTTGAGGATTTTTAATACGTATCGAGACTCGACCGTATCGAGACGAGACTCGATCGTACCGAGACTCGATCGTACCGAGACTCGATCGTACCGAGACTCGATCGTACCGAGACTCGATCGTATCGAGACTCGATCGTATCGAGACTCGATCGTATCGAGACTCGATCGTATCGAGACTCTATCGTATCGAGACTTCATCGTATCGAGATTCCGTCGTATCGAGATTCCGTCGTATCGAGACTCGATGAGGGTTTTTTTTATCGTGACAGATTTAAAATCAATATCGAGACCCGTATCGAACAGCAATGGATTATTAATCGTGCAGCAATGGATTATTAATCGTGCAGCAGCAAACTATCCATTGTCTACATATAACGAAAGACAAGTGGTTCGGCACATGTAAATAGAGCTTAAGGTTATTTATTTGAAGGTTTTAACCATTGTCCCGTCGTCTCGAGTACTTGATACGGTCTCGATATGATGGTCATAAACATACACATTATTAATTCGGTGTAATTGCTTTAAATTCCCCCTGGGTATTAGTTACTACTGACATGGCCAGTGTATATTTTATCGAGCCCAAAAACGTATCGAGTCTCGATGCAGTAAGTCTCGATAATATTCGAGTAAATGGTACGGAAATAGTGTACTTTAGGTCCCAGATTCTGGACTGTACTAGCTGGCACATATATAATGCTCCAGTATCGGGTGGTACTGATGTACCAGTATCGTTCAATACTGGGACAAATCATGGTAGATCCTGGAACATTTGGCGTTCCATCGGACGATACTGGTTCAATTGTACCAGAATCGAGCGACTGGTACAATTGTACCACAATCGAGCGATATTGGCAAATTACGGTATATGTGCCAGTACAGTGCAATACTGGTATCAGGGCCGTAAGACACTTTTTTCAAAGGGGGGGCGTTTTCAACAACAAAAATTTTGTGAGTCAAATATGCGCGCGTAGCGCGTGAAAATTTGCGAATTTGCACCTATTTTTTGCACGATCGAGGTATATTTTGGCTCTAAACAAGCTTGTGGCAAAGATTATTGCATTTTGGGCAGACAAATGCGCGCGTAGCGCGCGAATTTTTTTCATCTGTGTACAAATTTTCCGGGGAAGATTTTCAAAGGGGGGGGGGGGCGATCGCCACCATCGCCCCCCCTTCTTACGGGCCTGGGTATTCACCAGTATCTGGGATTTAAAGGATACCTTTTCCACTGAAACTGTTCACTAAGTTGTCGTCCATTCCCCTAAATAATATCAAGCCATCTTCACAAGCTTATCCTTCATTCATCTGCTGATGCCATCTATCACATCGAAGTTGTACTACCTCCGGACATTTTAACCTGTACCTGTCACTGACATATCCTTTTTCATACATTTCAACTCCGAGGTATAAAAAAATATCTCTTTTTATTTGAATTTACATGGATGTATTTGTTTAGGTGTTTTTGATTTTGAGAACTAGATATTATTCTGTTACGACATGATATACGAAGGAAAACACATCAGCCAGCGTGGAGGTGTTATGTGGGTGCGTATGATTGGGTTATGTCAATTATAGATTTAAATTTGAATAATATCGAAATCTGAGAAAGAATCAAAAGCTAATCTGAAACTGGAATCGAAATATATTACCAAGTCCATGTTGGACGTGAATCTGACCAGGCTGACCTTGAGATGAAGTGAGCCTGTCCGTTCATGATTTTAGGTACTTCGTTGGATGCATTGCATTTGATATAATATACAATAACTTTAAGGAACCTTTTTGTAATAGCAAAGATGTTAAAGTTATGACAATATTATGCTTATAAGGGGTGGGGGCGTGTGTGTATAAGGAGGGGGTGTCGGGGTACTACGTGTGGGGGTGTGTCCATATTGACGATCCCATACAGGTCGGTGTTTAAATGTGGCGCGCTGGTTTCAATCTCACCGGTCAATATTGCATGACTGATGACGTAACGTTGTTTTATGATGACATTTAGTAGTGGCAATACAACTCGATGTAAACATGACTGGGTTTAGACAGAATTATTAGTCATATATTTGGTGACGTAATATATCTTAAGTCAATAAACTTTTATCATGTTTAGGCCTATGTATCATGGTTATGAAATCTCGTGTCGCGTGGTAAGTATCGCGACCCGATAATTCGCGGTATAAATCTCTTACCAAACACGCGACACGAGATACGCACGCGACACGCGATACGAGATTTCGATGCGAGGACTCTTTTGTGTCTCGCCTCTCAAGTCGTGCATTTCGTATCGCACACTTGCATCGCGTATCGCGCCCCAAAATCTCGTAGATCGACCCCAAAATATCGTATCGTGACCCCGAAATCTCGTATCGCGACCCCAAAAATCTCGTAACGCGACCCGAAATTTCGCGTAAGATATTTATACCGAGAAATCCTCGGGTCGCGGTACGAAACACGCGACACGAGATTTCGGGCCGCGAAACCTGAATTAAGGGCGCAACACAAAATGATTTCGAGACGAAATTTCGGGTCGCCACACGAGATTTACGGGACACGATACCCGAAGCGAGTGCGCGATACGAATGCGCGACTCGAGAGTCGCGACACGAAATGATATTAATAGAGCTTCGTACTGAAAGACTTTTTGGAAACCATTTTGTCGCTAATAATATGCCAATTGTTGGTCCTTGTACGTCTGGAATAATGGACATACCTTTGTAAAATTGCAATAATTTGCATTTGGTTTTAGGTGAAATTGTTTTATTGTGTATCACTTTAAAATCCAAAACGTGTTAGACATATTGATGATATTGGTGACGCCATACTGTGTAATAGGTAAATATAGTTCAAGGCCCATTCACACCATATGCATAAAGCGTTATACTGTTTTTCAAAAGCTCTGATCGGAAAACTCGATATGAGGGAATCCCTTCCGTTGATGACTAAGTTTTCATATGAATGAATCATCCACTTCTATATTTGGATCCGATGACCTTTCCCATTCATAAAACGGAACAAGGCATGCATAATACCTATCCATGCATGGCGTGTTTATTGTTTTGACCCGATGTCCTTTAGGTCAAAATGACAGTATGAAATCTGTCCCAAATTCTCCGTTCGGATTGTTTCAAAGGTTAACCTAATGTCAACTCATATATCTAACCTAAACATAGTCAGTTTATGTTTAACACTTTCCACGCGGCAGGCGGCTGCAGACGACATTCCAAAATTTCACAAAATGTTTAAAAAATGTCAACATTATTGCATTTCATTATATTTAGAATCACTATGAGAAATGCATTGACATAAGTACAAACATGCCTAGTATTGGGTCAGTATTCCTTGAGATAGGCTTTAAAAATTGTGAAAGGTTTCTGAAAAATCTGTTTTGTGTATGGTAAAAATAATTGCCGCGTGGAAAGTGTTAAGAAGGGCATATCATCAGAAGAGGAAACCTGCCACGCCCAGAATAAGGCAAACATAAAATCCCATACTAGTCCTGTTATCACTATAGCACACATTATGTTCCCATCCCTTAACACTTTTGGACCGGTGATTTGACATTTCGCCAGTTATAAATCATCCAAGTGTGTGTCTATTTCTCACTATGTGATCCAATTAAAAGACTGCAAAGGACATAATTATGCCCTAAGGGCATTTAAAAACTAACCTTCATAACCCTGAAAATGGAAACATAGTCAGCGGTTGACAAAATCTTATGGGGCCCTCACATGTATCCGTGTGAGCTGAGCGGCCCCTTACCGTGTGAAAAATGGGTGCGGACGGCGGCACACACGGTGGGCCGTTTCCCGTCCGTTGAACACGTTCAGGGGACTTTGCCGGCCACCGGAGTTTTGAACATGCTCAAAACTCCTGGCGGGTGAGTAAAAGCGGCGGCGAACGATGAGAGCCCGGTATGAAGACGGTATAAGGACGGCGCACCCGTTCGCACCCGTTTCGCACCCGTTTCGCAACCGTTTCGCGCCCATTCGCAGGGCGGTGATGGACGGTGGTGGACGTCGACCATCTTTGCGACGGACTGCGAATGGCCGCATGCAGCCTAGTAACCGTTCGCGGAACGGACTCTCAGCAGGCATGTTGCAACTCTCTAAATGTAAAAGAGCTAAAACTCACTCTTTCGAGAGCTCTAGGAGGAACAGCTCTTTTTTTGGAGTGAAGTTCACTCTTAAAAGAGCGATTTTCACTCTTAAAAGAGCGATTTTCACTCTAAAAAGAGTTCAAATCACTCTGAAAAGAGTGACAAATCACTCTTAAAAGAGTGACAAATCACTCTGAAAAGAGTGAACTTCACTTCTTAAAAGAGCCGTCCCTCCTAAAGCTCTCGAAAGAGTGAGGTTTAGCTCTTTTTCATTTAGAGAGTATTATAGATGTTGGTCGTACGAATTCCGGAATGCAAATGAAGCGGCGACTTGAGCGCTCAGCTTGAAAAGGGCGGTTTGATGATGTAATCAAGACGTTTCGGCCGGTACCCAGGCGTTTTGACCGGTTAGGAACCGGTATGGAGGTGGTATGCACACGGTGAGGACACGGTGAGAACGGTAAGCTAAAACTGTATGAGGCCGGTGATCCCGGGACAAGGCCGGTGAGAACCCGGGACAGACCCGGTGTAGAACGGTATGGACCGAGGACCCGGTGAGGAGATGTTATGCACCCGGTAAGAACGGTAAGCTAGAAATGAATGAGGACGGTGAGCCCGGTACTCGACCGGTGAGGACCCGGTATAGACCCTGTATATAACGTTATGGACCCGGTAGCCACAACAAAAGATGAATGCGCCCGTTGACATTTTTTACTGATTGTTTGGACTCTGTTGTTTTTCTATTAGACGGTAAGGTGGCCGCCTACCATTACCGCCCTGCGAACGGGCGCGAAACGGGTGTGCCGTCTTTATACCGTCCTCAAACCGGGCTCTCACCGTTTGCCGCCGCTTTTGCTCACCCGGCAAGAGTTTTGAGCATGTTCAAAATTCCTGCCGGGTCCTGCCGGGCGCGGATGGCCGTCAATGTCCCCGGCAACGTGTTCAACGGACGGGAAACGGCCCACCGTGTGACATCACCGTGTGCCGCCGTATGCACCAATTTGTCACACGGTAATGAGCCGGCCAGCTCACACGGATACATGTGAGGGCAAATGTATTTTACAGAGATTCCCGGAATGTGAGAGAAGCGGCGAGCTTGAGCGCTCAGCTTATACAGGGCAGTTTGATGACGTTATCAAGGCGGTTCGGTCGGTACCCAAGCGTTTCGGCCGGTGAGGACCTGGTGAGGAGGTGGTATGAGCCCGGTTCCAGGCCGATAAGGACCCGGTATAGAACAGTATGAACCCGGTGACAAAAAAAATAAAAATGCGGCCGTTGACATTTTTTGCTGATTGTTCACCGTGTTGGACTCTGTTGTTTTTCTATAAGACGGTAAGGGGCCGCCCAGCTCACACGGATACATGTGAGGGCCCCATTAGGCCCTTCACAATGAATGTTATGTTTCCTGTTGCACCTTAAAAAAATAGGGGGCGGTCACTATTCATTATTCATTATTCATTATTTTACCAGAGTCAAAACATGCGATACAACTAATACCATATTCGCATGCGTTTAATCACATACAAGTAGTTATATGGTGCTAGCACCCACATACATGACACAGAAACATGGGCAACCTCTCTAATCTCTCTAATGCTTTATAATGCATGTGGAAAATTGATTTCTTTTAAGTGGAAAATGTTCTTAAAATTAGCGTGTTTGCATGCACTGCACTTCAAGCGCATCATACAGATCAAAATAATTTAGTTCTTTTTAACAGATGGAGAGAGAATAACTAGGCCCGACAATCATTGTTTGAGTAATAGGGGTTTTCTAGTCCCAATCGGTACCGTAGTGCAAGTGTATCTTCGATACACGGTACCACTACCCTCCATAGACTCACAACGTCGCGAAATTCACATTGAGTGTCAGCACTGCCGTTTTTTTACCTCAATATTTCCCCCAAAATGAGGATGCTTGATCAAAATTCATGAACTCAATGTATTACCAAGAGTTCTAGGAACAACATGTGAGTGCATTTTGATTGATTTCAACTATATTTGATGTGAAAATCTTGATTTCAAAATGTGATTTTCGCGACGTCGTGTGTCTATGGAGGGTGTTGTGGCTATAGACTAGTATAGTGAAGCATGAACGATAGTATAGCCACCATTGGGTCTAGGGGTTTTCAAAGTTCAACAAGAGTAACTGTGATTCTACGGAAACAAGAAACAGAAAATCTTGTCCAGCACCCTCAGGCATTTATTTTAAAAAAAAATCATACAAGATATACAAATTAATTGCGGCCTATTTTTAAAGTTAACAGATGGAGATAGAATAACTAGGGTTGACATTCATGATTGTTTGAGTAGTAGGGGTTTTCAAAGTTCACCAAGAGTAACTGTAATTCGAGAGTTGGATCGGCATGACAATGCAATGTAGAGATCAAGCAACACATGGGAATATAGTCGAATTTTGCACCGCATGACCATCTATCATTAAGCCCCAGAAAAAACGCATTTTGGTAAAAAACGCACGAACTTTTAAAGCAAAAGCGATATATACCGGGATTTCATCAGATTCACTAAAAACCCGAGAAAAACGCACCGAAATTGTTGATAGCGAGAGAAAAACGAGAAATCGGATTGATACATAAAAAGATCGCCATCAAAATTCATCATTTGAATCGCAAATCCCGGGCGCAAATCATTCTTATTTTATTTTGCAATCGTTTCATATCGCGATCGCACATGATATTGCTCACAGAACCATTTTTCGGCAGCTCAGGGAGTTTAATAGCTGTATCATTCATCGTGCACAAGTCTCGTTCAGAACTCGACGGCCGACGCTATTACTTTACGCTGTAGAAGTAGAACTCTGCCATCGCATCCGAGGATAAATACCGCAGTGCACCTTGGGATATTGTATCCCAAGGTGCATCTGTGAGAACCAGCGCAAGTCTACCTGAAAATCCATTTGAAAAAATGGTGTTTTAAGGTAAAAATACAAATAATGAATTCATCTCAAATAATGAATTATTTTGGGATTTTGGCATTTCGGGGCGGGCGGCAACAGGAAACATAACATTCATTGTGAAGGGCCTTAGATGATTTATTACCGGCAAAAAGTCTAAATCACTGGTCCAAAAGTGTTAAGGGATGGGGAACATAATGAAATCCGCGTTACTATGTGCATTGCTATGACCATATAAATCTCCTTCCAACTCCTTGACAACTCCTACGATTTTCAGCCGCCATGCCCTTTATTTTTCGCCAAGTACGTTTTGCTTATCATCCATTTGCGGGTAGCTACTGAGTCCTCGTCATCATATGGGTGACCTTCAATGATACGGACTTCTTCACATCTGACAACTCGTCATTCACTTCAATTGAGGCTTGATCGCGAGTCACTTAACCTCAAGTCTCTATACATGCATCCATGTGATTGTCAAGGGCATTACAGACGTCATTCAATGGCCTCAAATTTGATGCCACAACAATTAAATATCTATATTAAATTACTATAGGTTGAGCATCACTGCGACGTGATGAGACTGAAATGGAACTATGCAATTGTACCTAAGGTCATATTTCATGTATTTGGAGACCTGTTGCGGTCTTGTGAACAAGCAATCAAGTCTTTATTTTAAGACAGGAAAACGTTCCTTTGGTGTCCATTCCATTACAGTGTCCGGGCACTTGTGCTAGAGCATGATGTGCAAATGTATTCCTGCAATATGAATGTGAAATAAATTATATGATTACCATTTTAAATCCCTAATCCATAACATGCGCCTTTTCTTCAGGTACAGCACTTTTAGCATGTTTAGGCCTACATTGTTATGCCGTAACTTGTAGCCTGAGAAATGCCTCCCAATCAACCATACCTAATGCACATGTTGGCTGTTCAGTGTTCACTGCGTTTAGGCCCTCTAGGTAAACAAACTTGTTCACAAAAGGTAATTTATCTGTTCAAGATTCGAAGTTCATCAGTTTCAAGCAAGACATATGGGTAAACTGGATTTTGACATAACAACATAATCGGCCGATAGCACCAAACTGGCGTAACTTAATAAGGAGGTAAGCTACCTCCCTAGTAGTATGCCCTAAGTGTAGCGTAACTAACTAACGATGTAATTCTAAGTGTATAACTGGCGAGTAACACCAGAATAGTAATTAGCGAGGTAAATATTCACATTAATCAGCATCGTCCCCTTACAAAATTAATTGTCGCATATGCCAAGTGTTAACATATGCTTTACTGTAAAATTCTGACGTGAATGGTCCTCCGTGGTAATACATGTATTTAAAATGTATCGTCACTTGCTAGGTCATAGGTGAGTGTAACGTAAATAAAGAATCACGTTGTGTCGGCCCACGTTCCGGACAAAATGACGCCATTTTTTGGCCAAATATTTTGAAGTTGTTTCCCCCTTTTTCAAAAATAAGGACAATCATGAGATTACAAACATATTTTGGGCGAGGGGCACATACAAACATTGCACCAAAAAGCACAATTTTAATGACAAACACAAGCATCCAATGAAAACAAGTAGTTCAATGGTATATACAATTATAACGCATCTCTTATAACACATACTTCAGTGGCTTGGATGCCTTGTCCTTCGATTGTAAATCACAGAACCCCGGTTCGATCCCCACGCACGGCACGATATGCTTTCATTTTTTGTTCTTCTACCCTTCCACTCGCATTAATGTTGAAACTTTGGCTTTATCAGTTTTTAATTAATAAAACAATAATAAGATTATTTATTTATTTATTTATAGTCACTATTGAAAATCCTTGGACAATCAGTACATTTTGGTCAAAATATGACCCTAAATTCAGTGCGATTAGTGTTTGAATGGGCAAAAGGAGTTGATCTAAATTTTGACTAAAAGTATTCACCAAATTGCCTGTGCCCCCACCCCCCCCCCCCCCTTATGTTTTGACAGGGCGCCTTTTTACAGGGCTAAAACGTTAAAAACGTGTACAAATATCACCAAGAGGGCTCTGCCCTTCATCCCTCGCGAAGGGGCTCTGCAGTGGCGGATCCAGGATTAAAATGTACGGGGGGGGGGGGGGTGACCAAAAGTTTTTTTTAATTGGTACCCCAACAAAATCTTAATCTCCCCAATATTTTTTACAGTCAGCTCGTGAAATTATGCTAAGTGTGGGGGGAGGGGGGGGGGGGCCTCCGCCCCCTGTATCCGCCACTGCTCTGCCCCCTTCACCCCAGCTCCGCGTTGGCGCCTACTATTGAGAAATCCTGGATCCGCCCTGCGGGCCCCTGTGCATACAAGCGCAATTGGTCCTGCCGCATCAGCGAATCATCCTCTCCAATGGCCACAACAAATTTACGCCACTGCTACATCGATTGACTTGTGGCATAAAACGTTATGCCCCAACTTACTCTTGGGTCCGGTCAGGTATAAGAGTTAGCGTAAATTAGCTTACCCCGGTGTGGTGCTCTCAAATGTTTTGGTTACGCCTCAGTTACTAGCGAGGTAGCGCTATTCTTCAGCTACTCGCCATTGGTGCACTCGTCTGAATGTCTTTTTCGTAAACCAGCGAGGGGTTGTATGTAACACGTGTTAGAGTTAGGGTATAGGGTAAGGGTAGGCCTATAGGGTTAGGGTTCAAAGAGTTCAAAATAATTCTTTGAGGACGTATATATATGCATTGATATAATATCGATGTCTTCAAGATTTCTTGCCATATGTTTGGCGGGTATTACATTACTAACGGTTATCCATGTGGCCAAGCGCAACGGACTACAAAGGGGATCGCCCCTGGCCAAATCTACATTCAATTGAAACGGTGCATGACGTCAAATTCATTGCATGAACAGTGTTACCAAATTGGCCTTGAAGGCCAATTTGGTAACACTGTTCATACATGTGCCTCTTCGTTCTGAATATCTTAAACACAGTATTTATTACCGATAAGATATAAAGGTAATAATATATGCATGCCACCCCCCCCCCCCTCCACCACCATCACCCCCACCCCCACCCACCCCGTATAACATTACCCTTTGTTTAGTTTTGGTTTTGATTCATTGATTTATTTGTTGTTCACTTAGTCCCATTTTAACAATATAGGTCAAACTTTTCCTCACGTTCGAAAAAGGATTGTGTAACGTGCATGGGTGGCTGACGTTATTTCGTAGGTTGATTTCATATTTGTTTAGGTTTTTTTCTTTTTCTGAATGACTACTCAACTATACTGAATAACTATCATATCCAACTGGCAACTACAATCACGTTGTTACGACAACCTATGTCAATGACCCGTCTAGTATCAGATTGATCTGATAACCTAAAATACTTTCCTGTTTATTACCCATCCTCATCACTAATATCTGTAACACGTGGTCGTCATGCATTGAATCGTTGCTACAACAATATAAGTTTAATCAAATGTATTATATCATATCATAACTCCAATGTTTGTATGGTATTTCTACAATCAAGGAAAATAATAGTTGGCACACTTGACGCAACTTATTACAACTACTCCTGTGCTCGCAATTGAGATCAGACTTGGGACATAGCACTGTTTAATAGAAAGCAAAAGTCTCCCCCTTTCTTATATCCTTCCCCCCCCCCCCACCCCCCCCCCCCCCCCCATCAATCAATGTTGGGGGAACTGCCAAAGCTTCTGATAATATGACTCGGATCAACATTGCCTCCGGGGAGAGGGGTGGGTTTTTTCCGTAATTAGGACAAAGTGTGCCAACCTTTTTTTCCTTGATTGTAGGTCGACTCGGGAAAACTGAAACTTATTCGCGACGAACGACATTACGAGGGTGAAATCTTGGAGACACAAATAAATAAATGAATGAATAAACAAATAAACACATAAACAAGTTAACAAATTAATAATTAAAAAATAATAATAATAATAATAATAATAAAAAAAAATTTAAAAAAATTAAAAAAAAGATTTAAAAAAAAAAAAAAAAAAAAAATAATGAATAAATAAATACATCAATACATAAATAAATAAACAAATACATAAATAAATAAACAGCGCTTATCGTGAAATTTAGAGGTCATTTATGTAACGGATTAGCTGCTATTTAGTCATGAATAATTACTGTGTTGATTGTTGAAGATGTTCAGAAAGAGAGAAGACATACCTGTTTCATGAAAAAGAGGTAAATTTGGTAACACGGTTTATGCAATAAATTGGACGTCATGCACCAACTTAATTGAATGTAATGTAGAATAGGCCGGGTTCGATTCCCTTTGTAGTCCGTTTGCGCATGGCTACATGGCTACCTGTATGCATAACACCGGTGCAATCATTTGTTTGGGATATATATTATTGCACTAAGGAAACACAACAACAGTCAGTGTAGAACGTGATGAATTTGTAGGAAAAACTCATGGCATGATTTAGTAATCGCGTAAATAAGGAACTAATAATAAATATGCATTCATGTTGTTGTGTAGAGTAGGCTATGTTGGTTACTTACTTGGTTACAACATTGCAGACCCACATAGTTATCATTGATCATATTCATGTCTCTTTAAACAGTTTAATTTACAAAATTTACCATTTATTAAAATGTGACCAATCCGTGCCCCGATTTCTTGCGCCTCTTCAACCATTTCGATTACCATGTGATTACAAGAACGGGTAAAACCACACTTTGAGGATTTTCAAATTTTTGATATAACTTTTACAAATTGAATATGCTTAGTAACAAAATGGTAGCCCTATTTATAAAATGATCAGGATAGTGAACGATATGTTTTCCGCCGCGGTCACCAAGCTACGAAATGGTATCGTGGCGTAAATCATTGTCGTAATCCCTCTATCGACATGATCGACCAGTAATAATACTGCATGTAGGAATCGCCGTACAACTGTAAAAAAATATGAGGGCGATCACGTATCAAGATATTATCCCAGAATCTGGGCTAGATCGAACGAAAATGCCGTAAATCGTATCGACACAATGCACCATATCTTTTTTTCAGGGCATTCCCCTCCCAATTCTTTCTCATATTCATGATCTCACCACCTCCATGTACCTCAATTTGGTATCAAAACTCAATCAAAACACTGCCTGATTAATATAATTGAACTGAACACTTAAACCCATCGGTATTGTATTGTGTTGTTCGCTCGTAAGCCAATTTAGATAACTTAATATTTAAATAGTTATATGTAGGCCTGTAAATGCAGTATTACAATCACACATTTTTCAATTCTAAATCCGGGATCATTTGTTTAAACTTCCTCCTTCGTATAGCTTCGCACAGCACACTCGCTTTGTGTTTTAGGCAAATATTCAACGCCGGTTGGCATAGAACTTCCCCGTCGAATTCGAACGCCTTAACACAAACTAACATTACAACTACGTTAATGATAGATAGCTATCCAATAGTGAATTAATGTTGATAAATTGTAATCACCACATCGCAAAAACGTATTTTACTATTAGTAGTCTAATAAACGTGTTTAAATTTATATCAATGTGGGAACGAACGATTGCATTAGTTTCAATGGACAATGAAATATGCAAGATTAATTATCCTACGATCATAAGGCGTACATATTATATTTCAGTATTGGTACTACTATAATAATGAAAGCATTTGGTTCTAAACCATCTATTCGAGTACAATTTTAATTTCCATTTTTATATCCGGATCAATTCGTCGGCCGCTGCATCCGAGTAACGTAAACCTAAATGGGGGTTCCCTTAATAAAAGGAGTAAGGTCTGGGTTGTTTCTTTTTTCACCATTCAATGCCAATATTATACCTGCTTTTCTTTTTGTTTGTGTGTAAAAAATTGAATTCAGCCGCCTCGTTTACGAAGAGTGCTTCCAAAGAAGATGTATTGATACTTAGTAGTATTTTGTACCACCACAAATGGTAGTGTACCACTACGGTGCCAAAATTTACATTGACATTTCAGTCATTGATCATTAATTTTCGATTATCGATTCATGGGTCTAAAAATATCTTTGACCACATCTTAAACACTGATAGACCTAGGCCTACTGAAAAATAATTGTAACAATAATGTGTTTTACGTTATTAACGTCGTGTCTAAAAGATAAACTTGCGTTTTTACGTAAACATGAGTTTAGTTAGCGACGGTTTATCAGGCTAAAACCGCGTTTACGAAAATACGGCCAACTGTTAAATTATTGAAAAACCAATCGATCTGATTGACATGCCAAGATAAAGAAACACTTGAATCTAGGAAATAATGAATAGAATGTATTAAGCATACATATGGATAAGGTCAGAAGTCACAAACTGGTCCAAAAAAATGTTTCACTTCTAATAATGTTGAGGAATGCACCAAATCTGATTAAACGGGACAAAACTTAAGTTTTACATACTTAATGACCCACAAACTATATATCGTTGGAAAGCTTATGATTCAAGGTTTTTCATTTTTGCAAAAAAGAATCAAATTATACAGGGTGTGTAAAATTTGTATAGGGTGGAACATAAAAAAGTTGACCGTTTTTGCTCCTCACAAAATATTTTGATAGTTTGTACAATTAGGGTTTAGCTGAAGATAGTCACCAAAATCAGAACAACCGCAGAAGGTGCTACCAAATTTGCTAAGAATCACTTGCCCAAAATGTTCACAGGAAAAGTACAGGGTGTCTAAAATTATGATGAAATAATGCATAAAATGAAGGTTTGTATATAATATCCTATGAAATTAAGTTAGCATGGACCATTTAATTTAAAGGAAAATGATTATCAAAATGAACTACACGAATATCGTTAAAGTTCCTTTTATTTTAAATACAGGGTGGTCAAAAATAGGTCTAAATAGCAAAATTTTCATGAATCTATGAACAATTCTGTGAAGAAACACTTCTGGCTTTTTTAGTTAAATGTTTTACTACCCAGGGTAGAAAAGGACCGAAGAGTCACACAAATGAAATAGAGAGACTGCGATTTGGCCATTGTTTAATCAATAAAATGAATAAAACTGTGTGTTTTTTACATTAAAACACTCCCTGAATTGAACATCATATTCTAGTAGAGAATGTCTAGATAACAATTCAATATTATTATTCATAGTAGCAGGCACATGTTATTAACACATATGAGAAGTTTGAAAATTTTCCTATGTATAATTTTAAAATGGCATCAATTTCAAAAGTTCTAGTTTTCCACTATTTTGTGTAGAAACCTATGGGCTCCTCGTCCACCGGCTCCTCGTCCACCGGTCCCACCCCTGACTCACTCGACGTTTAGATTGATAACTTCACTGTTGCTAAACATGTGGCTTTAATTCTTTTTTTATTCGGTAGCTGGATAAATTGTCTTTAATATGATACCAAAAATGTTATGTTTTTTTGACAACTTCTATTTAAAATAGAGACACGTATCACGATTTTAAGGGTTTTTTGAAACGATCCCACCTTATTTGATATACCTATTAGTGACCTGTGACCATAAGTATTGGTCTTGATGGTTCTATTCATAAAATCCAATAATCAATCAAGCCAGCCAGCACTTGAGTAGTAACGCAGTTACAAAAGGGGTCTACCCGGTGGCCATAAGGGTCGCTAGTCATAACGTGTATTTTCCTATACCACGAGTGCGCTAGTCATAAAAGTATTTTAGGGTTAGGGTTAGGTTTAGGGTAGGGTTATGGTAGGTTTAGGGTTAGGTATAGGGTTAGGGTTAGGGTAGGGTATGGTTAGGGTTAGGGTTAGGGTTAGGGTAGGGTTAGGATAGGGGGTTAGCGTTAGGGTTAAGGTTAGGGTTTATGACTAGCGACCCTTATGACTAGTGACCCTTATGACTAGCGACCCGTATGACTAGCGAGTTTGACCCGTACAAAAGGTCGGGTCAGTTATTGTAACAGAGTTTCATGGTGGGAGATGAAGCTCACATGTGGATCAAGAATAATTATATAGAAATAACTGAAATATTATTAAAATAAGCATTCATGTTTCCATTTATATTTTACACTGAAGCTGATAATATATTTTAATATTTATAACATATTTATACACTATGTTTTGTTAAGGTAGGTGATTTGCATAATTAAATACCAATTTCCTCACTCAGTGATATATTTACAGCGTCAGTGTTTTGGTTTACTAATGTTTAAATATTAGTAAAAGAATAATGATAAACAATAAAATAGTCACGCCATAGGGAACGTATGAATATAGTGTAAACCGGAAGTGGTAAAAGAAATAGGTCACGACTTTTATTTTAAGGGTAAACATTATTTGAAAAGTTTAAAGTCATGTTATATCAACAAAAAATAATACCCATATTTTTTAAAGCCCATTCCGGATTAGATCAACATCTTAGGAAGCCCTAGTCTACTCGTATGCCTTGTATAATTTCACTGTCACACAATCGAACAACACCCCCTGATACTTCCCATCCGAGAACCGACCAAATACAAGGTCTACTGGCATTGGATTTACAAAAGAACTGTGCTTGAGCACACTAGGGATTACTAGGGACGATGCTTTTTATGCGTCACGATAGTATCACACCCCTTCATAACACGCTAATATTGAATTTGCTGTTTGTACATCTAGAAACGCGTGAAGGGGGTATTTCTGTGGCTGTGTAAGAGTCTCTAGTTATCGTAAACAATGATCAAATTATTTGTCTCTGTTTAAACGTAAAAAGGTTTTTTATTACACGATATTGAAAGATAGGAAATAGCATGGAAATAATCACATATGCGGAAATGTAGCTATATCTATGAGGAACATATTTTGGGCGAGGACCAATGTCAAAGATAACTCCTAAAGTGTGATTTTAGACCGAAACGCCGGCTATACAGTGCCAGAAAATCAACATTTTGAATTTATCAAGTGAGCAAGATTCGTCTCTCTGCGAAGACGTATATAAATATTCATATACTTCGTATTTATCGTGTCTGCCATTGGTTAATTTTGAACCCCACGCGAACAAATTGCTCATTACGTATGCGTCCAATTTTTGGACGAGCACTAATGTAAAAGTATACGGAGGTCAACGAGGTCAATCTAATGCAAGTAGACCTTTTTTCCCCGGGGTGAGATCAGAGGATGGGGAGCGGTCCATGGGGAGTGAGCCCTCTATCGGTACATGTTCATAGAGTGACAAAGAAAAGGAAAAAGGTATACTAAAGCAGACTAAGGAAGCCCTAGCCCCCTTCAACTATCATTAAACATGTGTCAATTTTCTAAAAAAAGGAATTTGCAACTGTATTTTAACATGTTTTGGCCATCAAAATGGGCAGGCTGTTTCTAAGTACCGCCCATTTATTGATGATTTCCCAGATCTATTGGGGGGGGGGGGGTCATGAACTTAATACCATTGTACTGGGGGGGGGGGCGTCAAATCAAAATATTAGTTAAAATACTGATATTTTTTGCGCGCACTTGGCGCGCATTTGTTCTACATGTATGTTTCAACATTGTAAACAAAATTTGGGTTCAAATACTGAAAATATTTGCGTGCATTTGTTCTATGTTTCAATGTCATTGTAAAACCAAATTTGGGCTGGTCGTTTCGTTCGTTTGGCCAAAATGGTGTGCCTATGGCCAGTTCACTTAGATTACTTAAGCGCGCGGAGAGATTAAAAAAACGCAAATTTTTCACCAATTCGGAACTGATTGAACTATTTCAATTTTCTTCACGACTATATTGTTTATGAAAATGTAAAAAGCGGCCCAATAATTCTCCCATTCCACACCGCCGACTCTCATGAAACCTCGCCGTATAAAACCATAAATAGTTGAAAGCAATGCGACGAAATTACAGTACAACATGATCGTATGGTACATGTAGTGCTTCGTAATCGTAGCCGGTAGCCCTCTACATCTAAACCAACCCATTTAACTGCCGATAAAAACGATCACATGGAGGCGCATTTTCAAGACTGCGAATCGTCTGCTGACGACAAACGGTGTTAATACCTTGTGCAATGGATGGATCCCTGGCTGTATAGTTTCTTTAATGCCTGTCAAAACCTACCTTTTAAGATCAATTTAACAAATATAGCATGATTATTTTAGGTTATGTATTCAAATATCGTTAAACTTTAAAAATATCTCTTAATAATATTTCTTAAAGGCAGATATTATAGGCTGATATTGTGCACACAAAATGTTACAAAACTAATGAATTCTTGTATTATCAGGTTTTGCTGGAAAATTAGGTCTGTATCCGCAGTGACGTAGGTAGGTGTTTAATATTGGAGGGGCGAGAAATAAACGTTAACCCTACAAGACTTTACCGACTAATTAAAAACGCTTGCGATTTTACACTTATGTTGTCATGAATGTCGCCACTGAGTATCCGGTTTGCATAGCTAAACAATATATATTCATTAGTTTATACTCAGTAACACATTTAGATGTTTGCATTTGAAACGTAATTACGTTATAAAGCAAATATGTATCAGCGGTACGCTCTTCACTCGTTAGACCGCGACCGTACGCACGGGTACCTTCAAAGTCCTTGCACCCACTTGCACCAAGCCTTTGCGCACCGCGCACTCACCCCGGCATCGAGAAATGCGTGTGAGAACTCGTGCAAGTCACACGTAAAACAACTTCGTTTTAACATAGACCGCTAATATTGCTCGAAATGAAATGGGTCTTATTAAAATTATAACAAATCGTAAGAAAGATGTTATATCAATGAGAAAATTAATAATTCTTTTGAAATACGGTAGTCCGGCATCGAAGATTTATCGCTATAATTAGATCAATTGATTGAGTCATTTACTGACACGTGTAGATACATTTCCATTAATAACGCCAATTAAACGTGAGTTGCGTGGGTCTTTAAAGACTATACGAGTGTCAATTGCTTCACATTAATTGCCTGGATTGTATGGATAGGTTTTGCAGTTAAAACGATAGTCCCTGTTAATTATTCACAAAGATTTACAAAGTCAATTAACATCGTATCCATTTCAATGTTTCAAGTTGCAGTATAGGCGGTACTATCAAATGCATGATGTTCTATTGTTCTTTAATTATTGACTTTTTAAGAATATCGTTTTCATGCCTTTCAGACACTTCAGTTTGAAGATTTTTTTTATTAAGTCGGATAACTTATTTGCATACTCACGAACACTTTCTCATTACGGTTAACTTAATAAGTTCATTCTATTAAACACACTGTGGGGTTAACTTGCAAAAGCTCGTATTGAATATGTTGTGGGGTAAACTTGCATTATAAGTGTATGTTGAATAGATTGTGGGGTTTACTAGGAATGTTCATTTTACGTAAGTTCATCGTAAACGCACACATAATTGTTGATTTAAGCATTATAGAAATTTGATTAGAAAAATAAAGTTCAGTATCAAATGAAAGTGATTTATGCACTTGAGTTGATGAACACTAAGGGAAATCAATTATAGCATTCGAATGCTATCATGGTAACCCAAACATTGCGGTCGACCTTTGGTACTTCGAATAGCTATGCCCTTGTTAATATGATCGATAATTGGAATAGCCTCATAACTTTACATAATTTAACATTAATATCTATAGGCTTATTCTCACTTCATTTGACTTTTGACGCATACCTTTTGCAAGCAGAGAATATGTTTAAATTACATATGAATTTGAAAAAAAAAGAAAAAAAAAGAAAATCAAATGTTAAAAATTGATTTGGAAGTCACCAGTGATTAATGGGTGTTTAAAATATAATATGGATAATCAATGGGTAAAACTACCATTGACATTTTATAGATATCAACTTGCTATTGTTCGAAATACATCATCTGTGAAGACTGATATTAAAAGGTACTTCCCAATAAATGTGCAGTATATACAGGCTCAACTTGACGTGGCATATCAGTGTGAGTATTGTATTTATAGTTACTACCATAAACTACAGACCTCCGTTTAATACCATTGATGGTAAGCACCACGATAATTCTTGTCGAATTCAATAGCGCAAATATTTGAATTTTTGCTTCCTTAAAGTCATTGCTAATAATTATGAAAATAAAACGACTTGAATCGATATTCTATTGAGATGTTCTTCAACATTAGGGGGATTTCCTACATCATGTTAAAAGTATTACATTTTTTATATTGATATTTCGTGTTTTGAGAACGCTCTAGTGCAATGCTTTTCTTATCAATTTTATTCTAGAGTTGCAGTTAAGTAGACATATTATGGCTTACACCTGGATATAGCAATGTTCACCAGATGCAAAACATGTGTTTAACAGCTGATCATTATGTCATTGCGTGAGCTGTGAGTTAAGGCACTTATTGGTGCTGGACGAGTCAGTATTAAAAGGATATCTTAGAAGTTTAATAAGAATACAAGTAATATAAAACATAATGTAAGGCCAAATATTTAAAAACAAGTTTGTCTCAAAAGAAATCTTTAGTAAAAATTGCTATGCGAAATGCGATATTTTTTTTAATTTTTTTTACATTAGACGGGCTCTGTGCAGCAAGAAAATGAAGTTGATATGGTACTTCGCAATGTGAAATATAAATTTGATAACGTTTTCTCCGTATGGAGTTTTGGGGCAACCAGACACGACTTGATATTTCTATGAATATTCAGTTCTTTCTTAGGCTAAGAAATTATAAACCAAAATATTATGGAAACATACGCATCATGAAAGGAAGGATGTTATGGTAAGACAATGGTGACAATACAATGAATCGTGCAAAAACATATCTCAAAATAGATTCATCTAACTCATTTCATTCCGCTAGCTACACAACCCATACTCATTTCAACCTCCCCAAAATAACGTATTGTAATATTCGTTTAATATAGCTCATACTTGTTGATTGCAGCTATGCATATATGGTCACGCGTTATGAACTCGCCTCCCAATAGGGTGGTGCTGTTACACTTTTTAGTTTCATGCTGTCATATTCTTTACATATTTTTAAAACCACAAAAGCTATCTCAACAAATTTGGTATCATTTTAAAGCCTGCCCTAATAACAAGCTATCTGCCTACAAAATGGCATTGGTATGGCTAATACAAAAAGGGAGATACAGCTGTTTGAAGTTTGGGGACCAGGGGTGGTGCCGGAAGGGGTCCGCCGGAAGGGGTAAACCTGTACAAACTCAATGGGGATCATCCCAGGCTTTGTTCATTTTACAATAACTAGTCATCCCCTAATGTTACAAACACCATGCTGGTCCCTTTTTAAAGGATATTTAGTAGTCTTTAAGTATGTGGTTCAACAGACTTGTCAACTATTTGTATCAACTAATTAATTATGAATAAGACCATGATCATCAGCTTTCTTCCTATTCGCTACACAGTCAACATGAATAATCAGCCTCAATTTACCGGATTTATAAAAATGACTATAATATAACAGAAAAAGTTTTCAACCTATGATATCAAAAGTATGCATTTTTGGAAAGCTTGTAACAAAAGGAATTCAGAAATGCAGTTAAGAACAGGGAAGGGTAGGCCTATATCCTTAAAAAAAAAGAAATTCTGAAAATTCTAAAAATATGTAAAATACAAATTGGAGATATTCACTAGCCGGTATAATTACCTTACCGACATAGTAACCTTTGACAATGATATATCATCTGATGGGTAATTTCATGAGGAATTCAAATATGTAAAGTAAATAATGATAGGGGTAGGTATACAAAATATATGGATCTCAAATTAAAGATTAAGAAATCTGATATTTTTCCGAACATTTTGAATCATACCATTTTAGTCTTTGGTCGTACTATAATTTCAGTGGCATATTTGGTTTCCTCATGCAATTTCCCTTCAGAAAATGTATACTTTTAATACCTCAGAGGGGTATTCAAGCAAATATTGTAAAATATGTGTAAAGTTAAAATCATGTCGCGAAAGCCAAAATCCGCGTGTAACACGAAAGGAGACGAGCTTAAAACACATGACCTTAAACTCAATTGTATTAATAGTAGTTTAAAGTTAATCACATCAAATCAAGTATCAAATATGTTGATAGCTAAAACGTCAATATCCACTTATAGTACTTGTTTCACTCTGTAGATTTGTTCCCGTTAATTTTTATCGATGAATATGTAACATCAATCAATCCTTTGAAAACCCTACTCAGTTGTTAAAGGTATCCATTTTGGCTTCTATTATTTATCGGTCAATAATAATAATACAGGTGTGTTGATGGGACGAGTCATTGAACTCTGTGTGTAACTTGATCCAATCAGGCGCATCGTACCTGAGAATGTCGTGATGACATAGATGCTACATAACGATACGTCAGAATCAGTTAACGCGCTTCAAGATGAACAGCACCATTTATTGTCATGAGTGAATATGGGGGATACAACAATGACCACGCAAGAAATACATTTTAACGCCACACGTGTACACAAAATACAAACATTTTATAAAAACAAACACAAACCGATAGAAGCCGCAACTTTGAAAAATTCTGTTGGTAAAATGTCTTAAGGGCTTCTTTATTGTCCATAATAGAGGAGTTAAAAGTCACCTTGAGTTGACCCATTTTCTATAGGCAAAATAACAGTCACTTGTATCGTGACCTGGGGTAAGATCAACCAACATTTTCCACTGCCTGCACGGCCTGTGTACTGTCACAAAGTTTACCACATATCTATCTTTTAGGCTATACATGTGTCGCACCGCCTACTTAAAGCTCTAAATAACACAATTGCGCTCTCGCCATCAAACATCGAATTAACAACGTAGACGTTTTGTATGGAGAGTGGTATGCAGAGTGTCACAATCACACGTAATGGATGAGGTTTACGCGCTAATTGTTGCTTCGCGTTGAACTCTGCAACTTTGTGGCAGGAATTTGTTTTCTAATGATTATACATACACGGCCTGAGCTAATTCTAAAGTGCTACCTAAAATCGCTGCTTTACCGTCAGTTTGAGTCAGTTTGAAGTTGTTAAAAAGCACTATATGTATAATATGCCCGAAAGCTTTTATGTCCAACAACATTTTCGATTAAGAAGTTGTCACATCGTATATATATATTTGTTCTCAAATTAAGGTCTTTTTCGATCGTTATAGTACTTAACAGGAAAAGTTAGCAATCTTTTCCCAAAATAGATGATGATACATTCAATAAGTTGACAAATTGATCCTCCGTATTTTGATACCATAGTTGCAGCGAGTTGTTATGGTGACATCAAACACAAAACGGGTGTCGAATTCGGCACCATTGGTCAGTATTGTTTTATTTTTTTGTTTTATAGTATTGATCACCAAATTTCAACAAATATCTTAATTTCATATAACTTTAGTATAGGTCTATACAGGGTGACCCAACAAAACTCTGACTCTGTTTCATGACGGTGTAATTCTTATTATAATCATTGGACCATGACCAATTTAGTCTTAATGTAAAGCCCAATTCATTATTATGATATCCTGAAAATATGAGATCAATCCGATGATAAATAAGCAAACTAGCGTACTTTGTGTAAACCATGTCATTTACTGGTTTGTACAATGGGAATTCACACAGTAACAGTCGAGTATAAACACGATAGTGCTCAACTTGTAACTCAATGAACCATCCACAGTGGGTTCGAGAGAACTGTTTAACGAAACTTTTTTAATTTGCACAGAATATGCATGCATCTGTTTTGCGGCTTTTGTTAGCAAGTATTGATTTGTGCCAGAATTAAATGGATTACCAAGCTAAACTTTGCTATTGACTGATAGATTATTTACTATGTTGACAATTATTATAACGTATTGAAACGTAAACCATGTTATTTACTGGTCTGTACATGTAGATCCCATTGTACAAACCAGTAAATGACATGGCTTACGCAAAGTACGCTAGTTTTCTTATTTTGCATCGGATTGATCTTATAATTTCAGGATATCATAATTAATAAGTAATTGGGCTTTACATTAAGACTAAATTAGTCATGGTCCGATGATTAGAATAAGAATTACACCGTGTCACCCTGTATAGGATCTACCCAACATGATCCATAGGGATAGGTCTACAAGATTATGGAGTCAAGGGCGTCCCCAGAGGGGGGGTGTGGGGGGGGGTGTCACACCCCCCCCCATTCATCAAATCTGTCGGCAAATAATGGGGCTGTGGGCAAAAAAAAGGAAGGAGGAAGAAAAGGGAGAAAGAAAGAAAGAAAGGGAAGAGAAAGGAAAAGGGAAAGAAAAAAGAAAGAAGGGAGAAAAAAAGAAGGGAAGAAAGAAAGAAAGGAAAAGGAGGAAAGAGAGAAGAAAGGAAGAAAGGAAAGAGGAAAGAAAGAAAGGAAAAGGAAAAGAAGGGGAGAAAGCCCTATAACAGATATCGTATGCGCAAATGATAATGTTGTGTCGGCATATATAATGTTATGTTAACACAAATCAAAAATGAACAAAGGCAATGTAGGCATATAAATTTGTAGGCACTGTGTGAACGAGCCCATTTGTATGAGATTTTATGTCGGCGCAAATGAACAGCCTATAGGCCCAAATAGTGTTTTGCTAATTGTCAAGACACCTAGCAAAAAAATTGTGTCGGATTAGTATAGGCTAGGCCTAACGGGCAATGTGTGGGACCTGTATTGCTCTTTAATTAAACTAACTAGGCCTATATCATTGTCGTTGTCAATGCAAACCCAAGTCAATAATGTCGCCAATGGCCAATCATGTTGGCACATAGGTTACGAGATATTAAATAATTCGCCTATACTTATGATGTAGGCCAATTGCTCTCATTGTACTGATTGTAGACTCTGCAAGCCCACTGTCAGTCTATCGCAAAAGTAAGTCCAACTCCAACGATTAGGTGTCAATGCAATGTAAGAGCTTAGACTCTGTCTTAACTTCGACTTGAACAATGCAAATTATCATTATAATTAAGACAATAAGCACAGCTGTCGTTATTTGCGCGAGACCAGAATTTGTGTGTGCACCAGGGGCACAATCGATATCTCACGCAGTGGCGTAACCAGCGGGGGGGGGGGGGCGCAGCCCCCACTTGGAACCCTTTCCCCCCCCCCCCCCCCGCTTTCCCCCCAAATGAAGAAAAAAAATTCGCGCGCTACGCGCGCATGTCTTCCCAAAATGCAATATTCTATGGTACAAGCTTGTTTAGAGCCGAAATGCAGCTCAATCGTGCAAAAAGTAGGTGTAAAGTCGAAAATTTTCGCGCGCTACGCGCGCATTTCTTGACACTGGAATGGAGACCACCCATTAGGAGCCCCCATTTTAAGTTACTGCCCCTTCTTGCCCCCCCCCCCCCAAATGAACAAAAAGTCTAGTTACGCCACTTATCTCACGTAATGGTATAGGTCTATATGTCGAGTTTTCCATGACCATTTTAGTTTAAAAATGAAAATCTTTGTGCACTTCGCGCGCATTCTTTCTACAGGTATCAACATTATGATGGTCTCGAACTAAACCAAATATTATATGTGGGACGTTAAAAACGTTATACTGGACCCTTTAAGTGTTATAAATGCAAAATTTTGCGCGCGATTAGTTTCAATGTTTCAAAATTTATAGTATCAGAAGGCTTCAACCAGTTTTCAATGACCATTTTAATTCAAAAACTGAAAAATTGGGCGTGCTCTGCGCGCATATTTTCTACAGGCTTTAATATTATAATGGCCCTCAAACCATACGATTTGGATTTGGACTTGATATATATGTAACTATGCAATATCAAACCGTCAAAAACGTCATACTTGACCATTTAAGTGTTAGAAATGCCAATTTTTGCGCGCTTCGCGCGTATTAGTATCAATGTTTCATTATTTAAGCTTTAACAAGACAGTTTTCCATGACCATTTTAATTCAAAAACTGATAAATTTTGCGCGCTTAGCGCGCATATTTTCTGCAAGTTTAAACATTAAAATGGCCCTCAAACCACAACAAATATTCTAAATGTGGAGTAATTCTGTTATACCCTTCACAGGGGTATTCACAGTGCATGAACGACGCATACTACTAATGTAGGGTGTGGATGGTATAACAGAATTATGCCCTAAATGTTATGTGGAGGACATTTAAACGTCATACTGTACCTTTCAAAATCACGATTTTTGCGTTCTTTGTATAGTTTCAACGTTTCAATATTTAAGATTAACAAGATGGCTTGAGGATTTTTGCACCCCCCCCCCCCCCCCCCCCATCAAAACAGTCCTGGATACGCCCTTGGCTCCCCCAGAACTATTCAATCAGCGCTATATGCTGCTTTATGTTAACATTTCAATTATCATTATCAAACTTGGGGTATTCACAGTGCATGAACGACGCATACTACTAATGTAGGGTGTGGATGGTATAACAGAATTATGCCCTAAATGTTATGTGGAGGACATTTAAACGTCATACTGTACCTTTCAAAATCACGATTTTTGCGCTCTTTGTATAGTTTCAACGTTTCAATATTTAAGATTAACAAGATGGCTTGAGGATTTTTGCACCCCCCCCCCCCATCAAAACAGTCCTGGATACGCCCTTGGCTCCCCCAGAACTATTCAATCAGCGCTATATGCTGCTTTATGTTAACATTTCAATTATCATTATCAAACTTGTGTACCCCCTCCCCCCCCCCCCCCCCCCCCCCCCCCCCCCCCCCCCCCAATGTGATGTGTCTGAAAACGGATTGACGCCTCTGACCACACAGTTCATTTTAAAATATGCGTGTACGAATTCCGGCGAGCGAAGCGAGCCAAAATTTTTTTAGTGTCGGCACAAATGGCTTTGTCGGCAATTGATGACCTTTACACCACCCCAATGAAAAGGGTCTGGGGACGCCCTTGTATGGAGTGTAAAACGTCTAGTATGTGTAAAGTAGGCCTATATTAAAATTTCGTTTATGATCTGTTTTGTTATTTGTTACATAAAAACTAATGAATCCGACATCATATTACCATCCCGATTACTATTCATCATGGAATAACTCTTGTATTGTATATTTTACAACTTATTGTAGCCTATCCATTCTTGACATTAAAGGTAGATGACCCGATCACATTTCGATTTTCAACTTGAAGTTTTCTATTCTACATGAAAGGTCATCCTTAAAAAAGTCGTGTTCCAAAGTTTGAGTTGCATAGCTCTAATGGTTCTTATTTTACACGCACAACTTGCTGTGAACTGTACCCATTGAGTATTACACAAACTATATCGGTGGTATACCACCATTCGCGGTAATTCGACGTTATTTCATCGATTTCTCCGTAATTATACCGATTTAGGCCGTCAAATTTCAGTATGATGATGAGAAAAATACGAGCTTTCATATGATATGAAAATCTCCGTATGTTTGAAATAATTCTGTGTTACGAAAATGTGATCGGGTCATCTACCTTTAAATGAACAGAGGAGAGATCATGCAAAAAAATGTTTCTAAAATGACTGATTCAGTGATCATAATTAAACATTTCAAACTCCATTGACCCTGATGACATTGGTTGCGCGATATACAATTATTATGTAAGTATAGGGTTAAAATACGCCCTTAAGTAACCTCCAATTTAAAAGATTAAGATCTTGAACGATTAGTGTAAAAAGAACTGTGATGGATTAATCTTATTGCGTGGTTGGTCAGTAGTTTGAGGTGAAATATTTCGATATTGGACAGTAAATATTTTAGGTATTTATCTTGATCAGTACTGAGTATTTGTATGTTGTGACAGACTTACGTGAATAAATTACTGAACCAGTACATATTTATAAGACATAAATAAAGGAAGGTCAACTGTCGTTCTCCTTATTCAGGAAAAAGGAAAAGCTATATTATGATATCGAAAAATACATTCTCATGACAAATGGGAACAGTGAAATTGTTAACAAACAAATGGTATTCATTAACACCACTATGTGATAGTAAAACAAATGACATTGTTTTAAGCATCTGTGTAGTGCATTGCTGTATGGATAACTGTGTGAAACACTAATAAAATACTAATGCAAAATAGCCAGTGCATGGCGTTCATGTTCCAGGATTTGAAAAACTAAGGGGGTAAAATTCATCGGCTCTATAATGTGAAATATGAGCATTAAATAGAAATAATAGGTATATACGACGGGTATTAAACAAATTATAAATATTTTAACCAGGTTCGCCGTCGGGGTAGAAAAGAGACAATAATGGGGAAACGATCTCGCCCGGGAATCGAACCCAGGATCTGTTGATTGCTTGTCAACTGCCTTGTCCATTGGGCCACATGACCTCGCATGGTAAAGCATCTGAAATTCAAACCTAAGCGATCTCGTTTCCCAGTCTCCTGCCACAAGTATTACCCGGAGTAGCTCGGGCCTATACAAGTGTAAATCAAGTGCCGTCCTCCCTGTAGAGGGAAAATACATAGAAATAATAGGCATATACGACGGGTATTAAACAAATTATAAATATTTTGATTTACACTTGTATAGGCCCGAGCTACTCCGGGTAATACTTGTGGCAGGAGACTGGGAAACGAGATCGCTTAGGTTTGAATTTCAGATGCTTTACCATGCGAGGTCTCATTGTGGCCCAATGGACAAGGCAGTTGACAAGCAATCAACAGATCCTGGGTTCGACTTCCCGGGCGAGATCGTTTTCCCATTATTGTCTCTTTTCTACCCCCGACGGCGAACCTGGTTAAAATATTTATAATTTGTTTAATACCCGTCGTATATGTCTATTATTTCTATGTATTTTCCCTCTACAGGGAGGACGGCACTTGATTTACACTTGTATAGGGCCGAGCTTCTCCGGGTAATACTTGTGGCAGGAGACTGGGAAACGAGATCGCTTAGGTTTGAATTTCAGATGCTTTACCATGCGAGGTCTTGTGGCCCAATGGACAAGGCAGTTGACAAGCAATCAACAGATCCTAGGTTCGATTCCAGGCGAGATCGTTTTCCCATTATTGTCTCTTTTCTACCCCCGACGGCGAACCTGGTTAAAATATTTATAATGAGCATTAAAGCCGAAGAATTGTGTCCTAAAATGTGCAACATGTTTGACCAACATCGAACATTAGTCAGTTTATAGTTACTCGCTACTCATTCCGGATGTAAACTTTCAATGAGGTTTTCCTCTGTTCTATACCAGTCAAATAATGTAATGCTAATGACTAAGAGTGTTTCTACTGGGGAACTTAACGTTAATTAACGGTAAGTTTTCCCGGTAGAAACAGCCAGATACCGTTAATTAACGGTAAGTTTTGTAACCGCAAAAACCTTCACAAACCAGGTTTGTTACCGGTAATTAACGGTAACATTTCCAGTAGAAAGAGCCAGCCGATTAAACCGTGTCACGCTGGATTATACGCATTGTGAGGCAATCTTTTTCAGGTGGGGCGGCATTGTTTAGTATAACAAAAGGTCAAATGTCGTGGCCCAACGACTAGGATCGATAAACTTAGCGGTAACTTTTCGCGAGTAGAAACAGTTAGCGTTAAATCCTACCGGTAAATCTTACCGTTAACTTTGCAGTGCCCCGGTAGGAACACGCTCTATTATGAGCGATATTCAAATGGTAAGAATACAACTCTGCATTTTTGCAGCAAAGATGGGTAATATAAATATGCATTCATGTTTTTATAAAATCAATATTGAACTTTCGGTGAGGTCGACATGCCTTACAATATTTTCTCAAAAGTTTAAGCTCCACAGTACCTACTCCCTACGCCAGCCACTGCACAGTGTACTTGAACTCGATCGCATTTTGACAAGGGGCCAACAAATATGCCAACAATACCAAATCTGCTTAAATCGACTGTATGTCGTCTGCTATTCGATCGCGCTTTTTGCTATCTTTTATTCGCTCGCAGACGACAATACACGTCAGCTCATTGGAATGTGACATTGGATGCAGCTCTGTCACAATCTATTTTGGTCGCCGCAAAGTTGAGTCAAATAAGACCGAGGAATCCCCGTGTCCCCTCAAGGACAAATCCGGTACTCTGCTACCGAACCACCGTGTTGCGCTGACTAACTATGTCACTTTGTGCTGCCAGACGAACAAGTCAGGGCACTCTTGTCTTCGGCAACAAGTTGGTGTAGGAGATTAATGTGGAGGGGAAAACTGGTAGGTACCATAAATACTTTGCTCTCCAGTATTTATGTAGGTACCATGGGTACAGCGCACAGTACAGTGCTAAGTTTTTAAAGTATTACATGTATTATATGCATTTGCATATCTGCAAATACAATCTTTTACGAATACAATAAAAGGGCGAATTATAAAATTGGGGAATTATTTTGCATGTCCCAGTTATGCATTGTTACGAAGTATGTAAAACTTTAACATGCCGAAAATATTCTCCTTAAAAGTTAGTTAAGTTAAGTAAACTTGAATAACTTATCTTGATACACATAATAATGTATCGATCATTTCATTATTTGTATATTATTTAGGCCTATTACCATAAGATCCTGCTTCTGAAAATAAAATGCGATTCAGATCAAATGAAATCATGGTAATGAATATGATCTTCTCATGTATGTATATTATCGGCCTTCATGCGGTTTTGTCCATAATATGATTTATTCTGCAAATTCATAGATGATGCTCTTGTATTTGCATTTGTCATTTCCGAATGTGTTGTGTTATATAAAATACCATGAATATATCATGTATATACTACATGCAACAAGCAGGTCTATCTAAAACGATGAAAACGTTATGACTATGCTACATCATTGCCATTAAAATGCGGTTGTGGTAGAGATCACCCATTTTTTTCCATTTCACCCTACTGAACTTAAAACCCTTTCATAAGACTATCCTCAACCCTAACCCTAACCCTAACCCTAACCCTAACCCTAACCCTAACCCTAACCCTAACCCTATCCTCAACCCTAACCCTAACCCTAACTCTAACCCTAACCCTAACTCTAACCCTAACCCTAAATCAGGCGAAAATCGGCGAACTCAATACCCCCATTGGCGTCAATCCAACATTAATAAACAAATTAAGCCAAATTTCCCCCATATTGTATTCAGAAACAGTTATTGTGCGTGCATTATTTGTTTTACTTATTTGTTTCTTTCAACTTAAAAAGATTGATTCGACCTTTATGATAACAGCTTTAAATGTGTATCAGATTTCCCTAGGTAGGAGATTCTAACGAAGTAAGATATGATCATTATGAATTAAATACGGTAGGCCTATACCTTAAAATACATTTATCTAAACAAATATGATTTTACCATATGATTATAAAACAAATTACTGAAATTTGGAATTATGACTAGTGACTACTCATCACTGCGAAGTATTAAGTAAATTATAATGCAAATGAAGAAAAATTAGTGGATTTTGTTTTTTTGTTATCGAGTCAGAGTACTTTACGCATGGCAAGGTATAAGAACAATGTTTGTTTCCAATCATATATTATATGCAATTGTATGAAGTATTAACCACAATTTTAGTTCTTCTATTGAAATGACTTGTTTTGTAGTTAATGGACACTGAACACAACTTGAAGACAAATGCCTCATTACCAGACCAATATTTACCCGTCACTATGGTAACGCATCTCTGACAGGTAAACAAATCGGTACAAAACATCACACTCAAGAATAAGATCAGCCATCTAAAACGTGCACAATATATCATTTGATTGCAGATTTAGCAATTGTAGTCAAATACAAATCTAGGTATAGTATCAGCCGATCTAAATAGTGCGACCAGGTTCGTTCAACTTATTCTCAACAAGACACATACTCTATTGTCCCACATATAATTCGGAAATGAACTTATCACTTGCTAGTTTACAATATTGACACATTATCTGATCCCTCGTCGACACCTTGATCTAACATCTTCATCTTACGTTACATGTGACGCAGCGCTAACCCCACAGCCAATCAGAAATGACTAGTGTCACATTGGCGCATGCGCAATACAATTGTTTGACCTAAATTCCATGACGATGTCGTCACGGTGTACCCCGCGGTAAAAGTTTACACACTGTGTGATACCTAATATCACTCAATCTCAATATAAGCAGCTCCCCAAAGAAGTAAGTTATACCAGCTGACCATTTGGCGTATTAGGTGCCCATCTTTTGTCTGTGTTAGGTTGCAAATTACGTCCGTTTTGTCTTACGTATCGTCCCCGGGTATCGTCTTAACACTTATTCTATAAATTGATTATCAAATCAGTGGTCGAAATCGTTTGGCACCAACATGATTATGGTATATGATATTCTGTGACATTTAAAGACACGCTATAGTTGCTTTTATAATGCTATGGACGAAATTCAAGCTATTTTACGCGAGCGTGATTTGTCGTTGTTCCCGGGGCTGCGTCCAAACCCATGATATGCGCGGCTACCCGCGAACAACTCAACTACGCATGCATGCGCGTGGTGATTTCACGTTTGACCTATCAGAACGCGCGGTTATTTTTTGAAAGCTTCCGGGTTTACGCACGTACGCACGCATTTGTCGAATTATATCCATATTGCATTACAACGCTGACTATAATTTTGGGCAGATATCCAATTGGTAGTGGTTTCTATGACGTATTTGTGATGGACAGACGGTGAGCTCAGGTGAGCAACAACATGATATCAAAATATTGATCATTGATATTGGTAGTGTCTGACTCATAATATGGTTATTAGATACTTGTTTATTTTCATGGCTAGTTTAATTGCAATCAAATGATAAACATTATTTTTATTTGTCATTCCATCACATCGAATTACATATTATCACGTCACACATTGTTGCATAGTATCAAATCACATCACTGAACAGTGAACCAATTGATTGGCCCATCAGTGCTCTTTGTAGAGAGCCACCAGTTTTTCTATTAAATCATTAATATTATTATTATTATAATTAACTTTGTCAATGTCTGTTGGCCGATTGTTTACATTTGCTCTGTACATATACAAACAAATCACAGATCATGGTATCGTCGTAAAAATAATTTAAAAAAAATAATAATAATAATAATAATAATAATAAAACATATCGCTAACACCAGGGGCGAGAAATAGAAAGAAAAAAGTATCGCATATCATCATT
The DNA here is from genome assembly GCA_035610835.1 of Ophiura sarsii. Lineage (NCBI taxonomy): Eukaryota > Metazoa > Echinodermata > Ophiuroidea > Amphilepidida > Ophiuridae > Ophiura > Ophiura sarsii. Next base: position 46,840,161 of record CM069444.1, read on the forward strand.
ACACATCACATTACATATCTCACAACTCTGTCATACCATTTCTTGAACCTTTGTGATCTGACAAACAATTTGAGATATCATTTGTTAAAATCGGAACATGTTCAAATTTTGACCCCCAAATCAATTGTCAACGACCTTTTCACGTTTTGCTCAATATCTCAGTAACCACACATCGGAAGTGGAGCAAACTATACATTTTTGGAATCCTTGTGCTCAGACAAACACAATTTGGTATGCTTGTCAGCTTAGTTGAAGGATTTTGATTTTTTGATCCCCCAGTATGGTGGCCATATTGGAATTGACCAATGGCCGTCCCATCAAAGAGTATGGTATGAGCAACATAATAATGGGCCAACTTTGGTGCTTTAGAAGAATGTGAACCAAATATCCCTATGCACCCCAACTATCACTTTTTATGCCACAACACAATCACACCACCTCACCTCACATCAATGATATTCCATCTCTGCACTGGGTATATATTTAACATGTTTAAGGTAATGTATACCTAATGCGAGTTTTCACGACCCATCCACATGAAACATAACGCGTGTCCGTTACGGAAACGCAAAACCAATATTGCCGTCATTGAATATGTATAATATTTTACCTGTTTACCATGTTTACTACATGCCTTTATAGACAATAAAATTTAATTTGAAGCCGCTTAATACGACCAATGATGGAATACTTTTCCTGAAATCGAAGTCTTATAAACATTTATTGCAGAATCTTAGTTCTATTGTGCCAACATCCAATGACCCATTGAACATTGTTTTAAACTGTAAACGAAATTAAGGCCAATTAAATTATAGTAAGCTGAAATATAGCGGTTAACTTTGTGCTTTGGTGGGTTTTCTTTCTTCGTGTTGACCGGGATGTGTGAGTGTGACGTTCGTGAAACGCATATGAAAAATATATATAGTTGCGGCCATTTCATCATGTCAAATGAGTAGTTCTACAAAATAACCTTCCCCTTATCACCAGTGTAGCATTACCATCTTCTTCAGACGGAAAGGTAGTAATAAAGTCTTGCAAAATACGACATAAATAGCCTATTTTTATTTACAAATGTTCATTATCATATTCTCGCGAGAATTTAGAAAAAACCCGATAAATAACTGCGTGGTTACTACATAGACAAAAAACAGACACATGAATTCAGTAAACATATTTCTTTTTCTCATCGTTTAGAGATAAATACATGACAAATTTGTCCCAGACAATTTGAGCGCCAAAATAAACATCTCAAAGTAAACTTGACACAAGATTTTTCTAACTTATTACATACAACTAAACTGTTGGTCAATTTAGATGACACATTTGTAGACAACCGCAGTTGGCAGTTAGACCAATGCGTATTAAATGAGTGGGTTGTTGGAATTCGTACACACACAAAACTCACGATATTTGTTATTTTTTCCAGTTACCAGCTTGAACTTGCATTACATACAAAAAATAGTTAAGATATCTACCATTGAGTGGACGATAAATGGCTCAACTTTAAATCCATGTGAGCGTAAATAAATATAATCCTGTTAGCATTCATGATAATGGTTGTAACTTGTAGAGCCTGTTAAAATCATGAAAATGCACCATAACATTGAAGAATGCCCACACATTGTCGCGTATTGAAGGAAGTCCAGAACGATTGAGTAACGCGGCACTTTTGATATGATAGGAACACTGCGTAAATGGTTAAAAAATAAGTTCGTATGCAAGGAAAGGCGGTAACTTGGACATAATACAATTAAAGGGCTCAAAGCTGCACCGCATATTATTATCATTTCCCAAGCTCACAGAAGTATCTGGATTTGTTTTATTGGTTTTATTCATTACTTGATACCATCTTGTGTGAATTATTCTTATCATATCCATTGTCATATGGGGAGATGCACTTTCTAATTTATTTTACAACTGACCAAGGTGGCCGGTCAAATCGATCATGTATTTTGTAAAATAGTGTGAATATGGTCGAGTAACTTGGGGTGCAATTGGGGTTAGCATGGTTTAAGGTATTAGTATGGATACGTTTTTCGGATCTAGACATGATTTATGCGGACCTTAAAGTTAAAGGTAGATGACCCGATCACATTTTCGTAACACAGAATTATTTCAAACATACGGAGATTTTCATATCATATGAAAGCTCGTATTTTTCTCATCATCATACTGAAATTTGACGGCCTAAATCGGTATAATTACGGAGAAATCGATGAAATAACGTCGAATTACCGCGAATGGTGGTAACCACCGATATAGTTTGTGTACTTCTCAATGGGTACAGTTCACAGCATCTTGTGCGTCTAAAATAAGAACCATTAGAGCTATGCAACTCAAACTTTGGAACACGACTTTTCTAATGATGACCTTTCATCATGTTCATGTGGAATAGAAAACTTCAAGTTGAAAATCGGAATGTGATCGGGTCATCTACCTTTAATACTAATAGGCCTGTGCACTCTGCGGTATACAGAGCAAAAGATCCTCTCGTAGATACAAATTTAAACTAATAGAAGAATTTAAAACATCACTTCATCCACTAGTGCCCCGTCGTATACATATACCGATTAATTCTATATATTACATCAGTCTCGTGACCTTATGCTATAATTATGGCAAGGTTGGGAACAAAAGAACTTTGATCTATAAACTCTGTTTTGAGCGAACATAGTGTATAAATATAGTCGTATTATGAAATGATTAACAAACGCTGAGCGTAATTACAGTAACTAGTCATAGCTCAGTAATCATCAAATTGTTATCAATTAAGTTTTGGGTCGTGTGAATTCAGATTTTGATAATTGTTTAAATCGAATATGCCCACGGCCACAAGGTATTAAGCGATATCATCAAATCAAATATGTGATCAAAAGAGGTCAAACTCTATCTATAGCGAATATAGTAACTTATCAAATACACGATTATCAGTGAATTGCAAAACTGTTACAAAGTTATCAAAAAGACGTATCACTCTTAGCGTAGTTAAACAATGAATTCAAACGCTTACATTCCTTTGATAAATGCCGCACAGGTAAGTGTTACAGTACGAGTGCCATTGAAGTGATATTTTAAAATTGATATTAAGAATATCTGGTCTGAACATTGACAGACCGCTGTATTTAAAACAAAAGAACACTCTAAAAATAATGTATCCAATGTTGGTTAAGGAGGGCCACATAAGCAGTTGGGTAAAAGTGTTGCCCAATACTGGGTAATTTTTACCCAATGTTGCATTTGATGGGTGCTATATCGTAGTGTGCTCATATCAGGGACTTTTCGAAATATGATTAAAACCATAGAATGTAGGCCTAGTTGAACAACTGTAAAATGGCGCATGGACATTGGTGGTTTGGATTCGCGATCAAAATTATCATTTAAAGAATGCTTCAACTTAAATCATTATCACGGATATTCATTTGGTAGAGTTATAAGTTTATGAATTTACACATACCAATGTATACCATTTCTTATTTTGTCTAAAGACACTCGTCTACTTGTAGGACCCGAACGCCGTTATCATTGCGAATTCAATTATACTCGCTGGCTACAGAAAACTGCGTTATGGCTAAAAACAAAAATGCAGGTTTGACTATTTTTCTGAATTTTTTAGGAATTATATTATGACAAATTGTGGTATGTTTTGAATAATGTTTCATCTCGGCAAAATGCTGAGTCATTTGTTGGGGCAAGTGGTCCGATTTGGTATGGGGCAACTGGTCCACCTGCAAAAACTTAATCAAAATTGTAAAATTCATTTTGAAAATTAGTTATTCATGTCAATAAAACAAGACTCGGTATTGATATACATTCTTAGATATTTTGGGGCATTTTGGGTCTAATACCACTATTGCTGCTATTGAATGATTACAATATGATACGAAATTGCTTTAGAATGGTTTAAAACCTCGGTATTATGAAATACATCTGTATTATATTTTAAATGGTGTCTGTAAATATATTTGAAAATGACGAAATATCATGATTTATGTATTTTATTCACTGCTTTTGTGTGTTTATTAACCGTTGGGTCATCATTGTCATCATTGACTAACTTCCCCTGTATTAACATGAAAGCTGGCTAAATATAAAGATGGTTTATTATAAGTACTAAATGATGATTATATGAAGTAAATACAATCATTAAAGAAAGGGGGTATATATAGACAAATGTATGGGGCATCTGAATATCACAACCATGTAACTATTTAACTATAGGTTCATACCGTTTTATCTAATAAACGTGCAGTCAAACATTTCGCTTGCTTTGTACACCATTAATATTACTGCTATTTACACGTTAACCACGAAAACTGTATAAAACATGGGTTTCGTGAGACATGTATCCTTTTTACGCGTTAATTAATATGGAAATGTGTTTGTAAAGAGAATACTGCCTAGTTTCCGTGTTGTCATTCACTGATTTCTGTGTATTCTAACCGTTGGAACATATAGGACCAGTTGCCCCATTGATGGGGTAACTGGTCCGTTCCAAGTAAAGTTTTCAGTTAGTGATAATTGGCCTTTTGTTTGGATATTTGTTAACATTGATAATATGTTATATGTAAACAGTTACATGGGTGATATTTTCATAGCAATTCCATAAATATTTACACGAGCTTTAAACTTTTATATCATGAAATATGCTTAAACGGACCAGTTGCCCCATCCTCCCTTACTCTGCTTCAATACTGTTTGGGTTAAACATGTTAAATTCGAGTAACGCGTACATTTTGAGCTTTGTTGACGATCCTGACTTTCTATTGTACTTAGATTTCTAGTTGGGTTGCAATATTTTTATCAAGCAAAATGGTAATGACTTGAACAAAGCATGATACGTGGAAAATATACTTAGTGTTATAGTGCCTCAATTAGATATTTCCAGGAAAATCAAATATCATTTTAAGTATCTAATGGCACCGTTTAAAAAGATTTACAAAGGCGTAGTATAAAAATGTTTATAGAGCACTAGAGTCCAGAGAGCATTGATTTTAGCCTTTCACTCCCAGGTCACAACAAGCTACGACATAAAAAATCAAAAGGTAACCCTTATTCCACAAATATCTCAAAATCCACATTGGTCATGTATTTGTGACGTTTCCATTCGATGATTGACGCTATTGATTTTTATTGACAAGACTTCTCTGTAATCTGGTAATATACTCCCAAGGCCCCGATGGTTGCGCCTTAAATATAAAGTGCTAAGCTAGACTTACCTTTTATGTATATAACAATACATGTCAATTGTTACAACTACTGATTTTTAGATAAGCCAAACAAATAGCAAATACAGCCCGGACTTGCATACATCGTGCGTTGAGATTATGTGATTCTAATACCACTAAACTGCTGACGCATTTCAAATATCAACATTTTTCATGACTGAATTAGTATACGTTTATGTTTTCTTCACTTCACGCGTGATTGAAATGTGTGACGCGATACCCCCAATTTAAAAATCAAAATTGAGTTTCTAGTATCAGACTGATGAAAGCCCCCCCCCCCCCTCCTCCACCAAATTATTAAACTGGAGAGACGTTTCCTTTTAACGTATGATTAGTATGCCAAATCGTCTGTAGTATTACATAGTGACGTATGACCATTTTGGGTAATTGTTATTAAGTTTTATTTCGTGTATGGCATGTATGGCAAAAAAAGTTGAAATGTTGGTTTTACATAGTCACATTATAACAAACTGATATCGGAAATCAAAATGTGTTTTTTTACATAGTTACGTTTCGCATACGCCACTTTAAGGGGCTACTTAAATGCTGAACACTACAGGTAGTGGTATGACATATTATTGACGTATAAATGTATACATCACCTTTAGTATGCTACTTTGCTATTACAAAAGTACATCGAAAACTAACACTTCTAGTATTACATAGTGACGTATAGCTTTGGAGCCATATTTTGTGCGATTTTAGGCTGTAATTTCCACTTTAAAATATGTCAGGATATAATGTTAACGTTTTGCTGCCATTTCTATCCAGTTAATTTTGAAATGATCTGAAGATTTAAGCGATGTGGTATGCCAAACAACTAATTTTCACTGTTCTATGGTGAATCTTGAGTAATCTTAACTAATGGAATAATAACTCAATTTTGAAATAAAATGTAGATGACGCACTTTCATATTCAAAAGAAAGCACAATGTGAACAAATCGAGTCATGGACCACGGAGATAATTGCCACCGAATTTAAGAACTCATTTGGATAGATACAGATTATTGCCTTGATATATTGTGCATAAAATAAGACGTTTTGTCGGTGCATCAAACGTAAGGAAACTTGACTGACTCTGAGCCTATAGTCGGGTTAAATACTGCTGCCCTTGAACTACTTACGTAAAAGGTTACTTTTGCTATTGATTTGTCTAAAATGCCATATATACGTATACAATATGACACCTTACTTACTGTTGAGTTATGCTCATTTAAACGAGTTGACAACTACTCTAAATTGCCACTCCACTTTGCGGTCGTCTGTCACAACAATAACAATTGATACGATTTCAATTGCTTGTCAATTATCAAAAAATTAAAATCTTTATTTCATAGAGCGTCACTGATTCTTAAAAAAGTTATTATTACGTTATTTTGTATTGCTGTGCCGGCCGTTCACCTTAGTTGTGTGAAAATAAAAAAAATGTGAATAACGTCGATTTATTATTAAAACACTAACAATTGAGTTAAACTACTTTATTGGTTTTAGAGGTAGAATTAGAAGCAAACTTTCAATTTATTTTCTATAAAACAGTACAGTAACTTCAGTGGTAGTATACCACACTGCTATTTGGCTTGTATCGTCTAAACGTAACATCTAACACGTTTAAATAACTTGATGATAATAACAAGATTTTTGTGTAATACACTCATGAGGCACAGATGTTTTGCACCTTAAAATCTGTAAGTGCACAGCTACACTTACGTTTTATTTGTAATAATACACGTCAATTGTTACAACTACGGATTTTTAGATAATCCAAAACAAAATCAAATACAGACCGGAGTTAGTACACGTGCGTTGAGTTTGTGTGATTTGGGCGTATCTAAGTAATGTTTGACTCTAATTTAAAATTACTGGATTGATAGCTCATTTTTCAAATAAGATGATTATATAGGCCTATGCGATGCACCTTTACCATGTTTATGTTGAAGATATTTTAAAGCACCATGTAAAAGAATCTTGCCACGCAGCAACACGAAAATAAAAACCAACAAAATGTAAAAACAGATTTTGAAAGATACAAATAAATGACTTTAAAAATATCTTGGGCATAAAGGGAAGGGAAATGAACTCACTCTGAGCCTAGTCGAGTTAAATTCGACTGCCCTTGAACTACTTTACGAGAGAAAAAAATCATTTTAATCAAAATGATCACAATTCTGTTCTCCAATTGCTGCGAACCTGTACTAGGTCTGAAGTAAAAATGACAATACAATATATTTATTCTGACACACTATTTGTATAAATTGTATTATAGACTTACATGCTCATTTAAACGAAGACAACAACAACTCTAGATTGCCACCCTACTTTTCGGTCGTCTGTCACAACAATAACAATTGATACGATTAAAATCGATCAACAATTAAAATTCAATATGTACACATAATGATCTTTTTAAATAGCATTCATTGATTTTAAAGTAGTTATCTATACAATACGTTATTCACAGATAGCTGTGTCATGTCAGTGACCTTAATAATCGCTGTGACTATCAAACACTATTATGATTCTTTATCAGACTGAGAGTGAGAATAACTTATTTTTGGTCACTTTTCTGAATTTGCGTAGTAGGAAATCTAATATGGGCGCTTCTACTTTCACTTACATACTCGGAGACATACAGTGAGATGTCACTTATCCAATTGGTTTTATTGAATGATATGTATTACAATATCTTAATTAAATTAAATGTCATTTGATCTTTAGACACGATATGCTCACAGGTTTATTAATACCGTGACAACTTACTTAAATCATGATCTCATTTGTTGATCACCGAATCACTTTGAATATATAGTTTTATTGACGTCGTTACATTTCTTTAAATGAATGTATAGAGATAAATAACAAAAAATACAGTGCTTTATATTATTAGCCTATATACCGAGGTTTTTTCCCTTCAAAATATGATACCCCTCTGAAGTTCTGTGCATCACGCAAAAACGAAATTGTTACGACATTATTTGTATTTCACGTAAACGACGTAATTTAGTACAAAGTTATAATAATTCTTTACAAAGTTCATATATTTGGTAATTATCACATTAGCAAGTTATGTTTGAGAAAAAAAGACTGTTTGTAATGACAAGTCAAGTGACTAAAGCCTACGAAGATTAGAAGTAAACTTTACAAAATCACAGTTCGTATCGATCTCTTTTATTTGTTTCACTTTTTTGTATCAATGCAACCATGTTGTTGACCATGACTTCATTTTCGTCCTAGGTCAATGATAACAGATATTGCATCGTAGTAAACTTCTATTGTGTCGGATGTCCGACCAACTTGGTATTGAAGATAATAATCATGCCAGTCGATTAGTGTTATGTAATATCATATCAGGTAGTGGCCGTTTCCATAGAAGCGCCGCCATTTTTAAAGATAAAACGTTTGTGACAAATGGTTTCCACTATAGTCAAAGATTGGGTCAAAGATCGGGACTTACCATTAGTTACGCAAATGCTCAGTGCTTTTAAACTCTCTTTACACTAATGTATTGTCTTCAATGTTCTATTGGGGAGGGGGGGATTTATGTGTCCTCGGATCAACTTAAAAAAAGGAACAGTGATACCTTACCATACCATTATACTATAGCAACATTTTAAAACTCCTATCACTTTTGGTTCGGTCGTAAAAAATCACAGACATTTACATACGAATACTATACGTTCCCCAAGTATAAATATGCGCGCCAAATTTGTAAAAAATCATTAAAAAATAAATCTAAGGGGTCCTAAGCTATAGTTTCATCATTTTCTATTCAAGGTGAACCATCTTTGCAAGAGGTGCGATAATGGCTCAAAATTATTGAAAATGTGTGACGCGATACCCCTTTTAAAATCAATATTGAGTTCCTAGTATCAGACTGATGAAAGCCCCCACCCCCACCCTCCCCTCCACCAAATTAAGCTGGAGAGACGCTTCCTATTTACGTATGATTAGTATGCTAAATCGTCAGTGGTATTACATAGTGACGTATGACTATTTTGGGTCATTTTTATGATAGTTGGCCTATTGGATTTAAATGTCATTTTCTTCAATTTTACCAAGTCTTGTTTTGTGTATGGCATGTATGGCAAATCTTGGTTTTATACGATATCGGAAATCAACATGGGATTTTACATAGTGACTTTTCGCATACGCCCCTTTAAGGGGCAACTTAAATGCTGAAAACTACAGGTAGTGGTATGACATATTATTGACGTATAAATGTATACATCACTTTTAGTATGCTACTTTGCTATTACAAAAGTACATCGATCGAAAACTAAAACTTCTAGTATTACATAATGACGTATAGCTTTGGAGCCATATTTTGTTTTAATGCTGTAATTTCCACTTTAAAATATGTCAGGATATAATGTTAACGTTTTGCTGCCATTTCTATCCAATTAATTTTAAAATGATCTGAAGATTTAAGCGATGTGGTATGCCAAACAACTAATTTTCACTGTTCTATGGTGAATCTTGAGTAATCTTAACTAATGGAATAATAACTCAATTTTGAAATAAAATGTAGATGATGCTTTCATATTCAAAAGAAAGTACAACGTGAACAAATCGAGTCATGGATCACGAAGATAATTGCGACAGAATTTAAGAACTCATTTGGATAGATACAGATTATTGCCTTGATATATTGTGCATAAAATAAGACGTTTTGTCGGTGCATCAAACGTAAGGAAACTTGACTGCCTCTGAGCCTATAGCATGTATAGTCGGGTTAAATACTGCTGCCCTTGAACTACTTACGTAAAAGGTTACTTTTGCTATTGATTTGTCCAAAATGCTATATAAACGCATACAATCAGACACCTTATTTGTATAAACTTTATTTTAGACTTACTGTTGAGTTATGCTCATTTAAACGAGTTGACAACTACTCTAAATTACCACCCCATTTTTCAGTCGTCTGTCACAACAATAACAATTGATACGATTTCAATTGCTTGTCAATTAATAAAAAATTAAAAATAATTATTTCATAGAGCGTCATTGATTCTTAAGAAAGTTATTATTACGTTATTTTGTATAGCTGTGCCGGTCGTTCACCTTAGTTGTGTGAAAATTAAAAACCGTGAATAACGTTGATTTATTATTAAAAGACTAACAATTGAGTTAAACTACTTTATTTGTTCTAGAGGTAGAATTAGAAGCAAACTTTCAATTTATTTTCTACAGAACAGTACAGTAACTTCAGTGGTAGTATACGACACTGCTATTTGGCTTGTATCATCTAAACGTAACATCTAAAACGTTTAAATAACTTGATGATAATAACAAGATTTAGTAATACACTCATGAGGCACAGATGTTTTGCACCTTAAAATCTGTAAGTGCAAAGCTACACTTACGTTTTATTTGTAATAATACACGTGAATTGTTACAACTACGGATTTTTAGATAATCCAAAACAAAATCAAATACAGACCGGAGTTAGTACACGTGCGTTGAGTTTGTGTGATTGTCATTACGGGTTCATCCCACAACACAAAGTTATAAGCCGTTCAAATATATCCCTAAATGTGCTATACCAAACACAAATGTTGGCACTGTTCTTCGGGCGTATCTAAGTAATTGTTGACTCTAAATTAAACTTCAAATAAGATGATTATATAGGCCTATGCGATGCACCTTTATCCATGTTTATGTTGAAGATATTTTAAAGCACCATGTAAAAGAATTTTGCCACGCAGCAACACGAAAATAAAAACCAACAAAATGTAAAAACAGATTTTGAAAGATACAGATAAATAACTTTAAAATATCTTGGGCATACAAGGAAAGAAAATGAATTCACTCTGAGCCTAGTCGAGTTAAATTCGACTGCCCTTTAACTACTTTACGAGAAAAAAAAATCATTTTTAAAATTTATTTTAATCAAAATTATCACAATACAATTTATTTATTCTGACACACTATTGTATAAATTGTATTATAGACTTACATGCTCATTTAAACGAAGACAACAACAACTCTAAATTGCCACCCTACTTTTCGGTCGTCTGTCACAACAATAACAATTGATACGATTAAAATCGATCAACAATTAAAATTCAAAATGTACACGTATGATCTTTTTAAATAGCATTCATTGATTTTAAAGTAGTTATCTATACAATACGTTATTACCCTTAGACAGCGGGAATTGAAAACACAGCCAAAGACAAAAATAGATTATATAGCCCTGAGGCTCCATACTAATTAGATTTTATTATACAACTATATTTACATAAGTTGAATAGTTTAGTTGATACTTAATTTAGCAGGGGCATCAGCCCTTATACTACAATAATTACATTGATAAATATTTTTAAATGTTTGGCCATACAAAGGATACGAGTACAAAAAAGGATAATAATACACAATTATCAAACCATAATTGGGGGTCCTAGTGATATACCTAAGGGACATAAACTTAGAGAACAGCTCAACAGAATTCCAATTATTTTAAAAGATGGTTATAACTTTTAAATAAACTTGGCCTAATTTATCAATGCTTTCTTTCAATGTTATTCAATTTGTAAATCATCAATTTGAAATATAAAATAATCAAATCTGAGGGGAATGGTTAAATGGCCAACAGCCCTACCACCGATGAAATCTTATCAAGTGATAGTTTCAGAAAATTGATTTTTGCACGGTAATTAACTAGTTGAACTCTAAATGAGTTGGCCTAATTAATATAATACCAATTATAGGATGAAGCAGTAATACATTTCTTTTGACTTCATAATAAATTGAATAACTTTCTTTTACCATTTATAAATATTTCTTATATTAAAGAGAATAATTGGGATTTAAATCCCTGACTTTTTAAAAATTTCTCCTTAAAATTACAATATATGCCATCCACTACATCATGCAGTAGAACAATTGGTAACTTCAATTAATATAAAATAAAGGATAATTAAGACCGGGCGATATGGCAATTGGTCCCCCCTGGTTGAGCCACGTGGGCAAGATACAAAGGAATAATTAAGACCGGGCGATATGGCAATTGGTCCCCCCTGGTTGAGCCGCGTGGGCAAGATACAAAGGAATAATTAAGACCGGGCGATATGGCAATTGGTCCCCCCTGGTTGAGCCGCGTGGGCAAGATACAAAGGGATAATTAAGACCGGGCGATATGGCAATTGGTCCCCCCTGGTTGAGCCGCGTGGGCAAGATACAAAGGAATAATTAAGACCGGGCGATATGGCAATTGGTCCCCCCTGGTTGAGCCGCGTGGGCAAGATACAAAGGAATAATTAAGACCGGGCGATATGGCAATTGGTCCCCCCTGGTTGAGCCGCGTGGGCAAGAAACAAAGGGATAATTAAGACCGGGCGATATGGCAATTGGTCCCCCCTGGTTGAGCCGCGTGGGCAAGGTACAAAGGAATAATTAAGACCGGGCGATATGGCAATTGGTCCCCCATGGTTGAGCCGCGTGGGCAAGATATAACGGGATAATTAAGACCTGGCGATATGGCAATTGGTCCCCCCTGGTTGAGCCGCGTGGGCAAGGTACAAAGGAATAATTAAGACCTGGCGATATGGCAATTGGTCCCCCATGGTTGAGCCGCGTGGGCAAGATACAAAGGGATAATTAAGACCGGGCGATGTGGCAAATGGTCCCCCCTGGTTGAGCCGCGTGGGCAAGGTACAAAGGAATAATTAAGACCGGGCGATATGGCAATTGGTCCCCCATGACTGAGCCGCGTGGGCAAGAAACAAAGGAATAATTAAGACCTGGCGATATGGCAAATGGTCCCCCCTGGTTGAGCCGCGTGGGCAAGGTACAAAGGAATAATTAAGACCTGGCGATATGGCAAATGGTCCCCCCTGGTTGAGCCGCGTGGGCAAGGTACAAAGGAATAATTAAGACCGGGCGATATGGCAATTGGTCCCCCATGGTTGAGCCGCGTGGGCAACGAATATATTCCGTGATTTTAGTACAATATATTTTATTTTTATTTTTATTTTTAAACAAAAAACAAAAACAAAACAACTAATCTGAAACAACCAACGAAACAAAAAACGATCCCGATTGAAAGCGGAACAAGATGAATATGGGAGGGTGGGAGTGGTTTTATTTAACAACAGATCCTCATAGTATGGAAACACAGAGCGAATGAAGTACAAAATGTACCAAATGGGCATAGCAAAACAATCAAACAAAGGGCTGCTTGCGGGCAACCGGAAGTAGCCGTGAATGGTCAAACGGTAACCAAGGACGCCCACAATTAGATGACAATGACCATTGACAATTACCGCTTCGGTGGTTAAAAGAGTTTGGGCTTTATTGAGCCCAAACTATATTACCCTTAGACAGCGGGAATTGAAAACACAGCCAAAGACAAAAATAGATTATATAGCCCTGAGGCTCCATACTAATTAGATTTTATTATACAACTATATTTACATAAGTTGAATAGTTTAGTTGATACTTAATTTAGCAGGGGCATCAGCCCTTATACTACAATAATTACATTGATAAATATTTTTAAATGTTTGGCCATACAAAGGATACGAGTACAAAAAAGGATAATAATACACAATTATCAAACCATAATTGGGGGTCCTAGTGATATACCTAAGGGACATAAACTTAGAGAACAGCTCAACAGAATTCCAATTATTTTAAAAGATGGTTATAACTTTTAAATAAACTTGGCCTAATTTATCAATGCTTTCTTTCAATGTTATTCAATTTGTAAATCATCAATTTGAAATATAAAATAATCAAATCTGAGGGGAATGGTTAAATGGCCAACAGCCCTACCACCGATGAAATCTTATCAAGTGATAGTTTCAGAAAATTGATTTTTGCACGGTAATTAACTAGTTGAACTCTAAATGAGTTGGCCTAATTAATATAATACCAATTATAGGATGAAGCAGTAATACATTTCTTTTGACTTCATAATAAATTGAATAACTTTCTTTTACCATTTATAAATATTTCTTATATTAAAGAGAATAATTGGGATTTAAATCCCTGACTTTTTAAAAATTTCTCCAAACAAGGCGACATTGAGGAGACTTGACTATTCCCCCTCCCCTTTTTTAAAAGGAGGTAAGGGAATCGGACCTAATATAAGAATCATAGCTCATAATTTAATTTATTCTAATCCTTAGGATATGCGAATACATCAGGGTTGTCACTGAAAAGGCAAAGTGCTGACTCTAAGTGAGACCTGAACACAGGTAAACCTTCATCATTCAAATGAATACCCTCAAATCTGTAAAGATTTCTAGTGTCCTTATTAAAAACTTGTAACGACGGATCACGTGAGTGTTGGGCATGAGTAGCAAACTCGGTAGGCGTGCTTATTGATGTTACGAATGCAATTGCTACCAGCACCGCGACGATGTTCCCGGTTAAAATGACACCTAGGGACTATCCAGGACCAAATGATCCTGGTAAGAGGGAACAAGTTGCGGATAGCCGCCAAACTTGTTGGGGTTGTGATTAAAGGAGTTGCAATTAAATAAGCAGAACATATTCAAAGCGTGACTTGAACACTCAATCTTATTTTTCATAACTCGAAACAAAGTAGGGCTAGTAGAATACATCCACTTTTATGTTAAGAACAAACTTTCAAGACTAACCATGATAGCAGCCGGCTGCGAACAACTCGAAAAACTCTGTGAGAAAACGAGAAACATAGTATTTGGCTCCAAGTGCTTGCTATCCCGAGCCAATCCGGGGGTTGAAATCTTAAGTATCGCCAAAAGCAAATATCCCAATCTTTGATAATTACCAGCAGTTAATAGTCTTAACGTAAATTGTTAAAAAGAGAACCGTATTCAGAATTGTGAACAAGATCAACAATTGCCCTAATTGGTCGGGCTTAAGACAAAGCAATCTCAGGCGAAAACCTAAGACGGGGACTTTTTTGACTAAGGATATTCGTTCATTCATAAAAAGGTTTATTAAAATAGACCATAGAAGTCATACTCTAAATTGCGGCCAGTATACAATACAACAATATCATTATCAACAATATACAATGTATACAAAATATAAGTAAATAGACGAAAATACACATCATACTAAATGTTCAAAGTAACCGCGCCAAATTAAAAACCATAGAAATGCAAACTGAATTAGCAATATTGCACATAATATACTAAGTAAAAAGCAATGAATTAAGGCAAATTGGAGATTGGAATGCATTAGGCCTACTACTCAAAACCCATGCTATTCCAATTATAACGAGTTGTATTGCACTTTTGAGTTGACAGTTTGTTAGCACCACGCAGATTTCTCTAGTGTACACATTGTGATTTTGCCATGAAGTAGGTTATTCATAGGACCATCCCAACAATAAATTCATTGCTATGATGGATTGTGATATGGGCAAATAAGGCCTAAGAACCGCACGTAGCATTAACATTGCATTGATCTATGTCACCATGTAAATCTTTGTATATAATTCCTGTTTTATAATATAAAACATTGTGTAATGAATTTGGACGCATTTAAAATAAATGAAACAAAAATATATGTATACAATACAAATCATATATTTGCTAAAGCGTATTAACTTGTAAAGCCACAATATGTTCTGAACACCTGCTTAAACTTTATCAATTGTTTTATGAACCCAAGAGTTGTTTGTATGCAGACGTGATTGTTAGTGTTGTTAATCAACGTGTTATCAATAAACAAAAACGTTGTGTAAAGTTATGGGATACATTTGTCGAGAGGGGAAATGTATGAATTCATGGCACTCGACAGGCTAGACATCACATGAACACACATTGCAA
The DNA here is from genome assembly GCA_035610835.1 of Ophiura sarsii. NCBI lineage: Eukaryota > Metazoa > Echinodermata > Ophiuroidea > Amphilepidida > Ophiuridae > Ophiura > Ophiura sarsii. The sequence goes on from CM069444.1 coordinate 46,856,150, forward strand.
AATTTGCCATAGTACAGTTATAATAAGACACATTGTATTTTCTCCGGAAGAACCTGATTCTATGAGAGATTGAAGACTAGAAATGAAACAACTATAATAGTAACATTATGCTAATACTGGATATGAAGTAGCACTCGAATGGCCATTGGCTACGGTAAGTAAGGCAAATATCCGTTTTTAAATTAGATTTCAGGAAAAGTGTGTTACCGGTGGTAATAGCTAATGCAGTAACCACTATGGCTACTTCTGTTATCCGTCGTCGATATCATCGCTTATATAAACGTCTATGACAATAATCATGACATTAAGCTGGGCGAAACAGATGCCGTATTGTCAGCTATTATGTCCGCTGTTCCCGGACACTGGTCCTTCACAAATGTTAATTGAGAATAATACCACAGTTAGCGAAGTTAAAACAATGCCATGGTTATAATGTTGCCAACATACAGATCTTACGTACCATTGATGAACCACAGTAGACGATAAGTAGTGGTATCCACTTGACATGTTGAATACACCATACCAGATTTAAAGGCATATTATGTGATCCTTTCCAGAGAGCGCCCTCTATTCATGATTATTTTTAGAAAGCAGATCCTCTTGCAGATCCACACCTCCGATCACAAATCATACACACACTCCAAGCTACAGAGCGACACGACTCCCAACCACCTCAAAATCATGGTTTAGAGTGAATTTAGAGTGAAAAATATAAAGTGTCAGGATTCCGACAGTTTATTTTCACTCTAAAACCATGACCTTGAAGCAATTAAGAATCGCATCGCCCTGCAACTCGGAATGCATGCATGATCCATGATCAGAAATGCAAATCTGCAAGAAAATCTGCTTTCTATTTTTTTTTATTTAACAACAGATCCTCATAGTATGGAAACACAGAGCGAATGAAGTACAAAATGTACCAAATGGGCATAGCAAAACAATCAAACAAAGGGCTGCTTGCGGGCAACCGGAAGTAGCCGTGAATGGTCAAACGGTAACCAAGGACGCCCACAATTAGATGACAATGACCATTGACAATTACCGCTTCGGTGGTTAAAAGAGTTTGGGCTTTATTGAGCCCAAACTATATTAACGGATAGCTGTGTCAGTGACCTTAATAATAATTGCTGTGAATATCAAACACTATTATTCTTCATCAGACATTCTTTATCAGACTGAGAATATAACCTATTTTGGTCACTTTTCTGAATTTGCGTAGTAGGAAATCTAATATGGGCGCTTCTACTTTCACTTACATACTCGGAGACATACAGTGAGATGTCACTTATCCAATTGGTCTTATTGAATGATATGTATTACAATATCTTAATTAAATTAAATGTCATTTGATCTTTAGACACGATATGCTCACAGGTTTATTAATACCGTGACAACTTACTTAAATCATGATCTCATTTGTTGATCACCGAATCACTTTGAATATATAGTTTCATTGACGTCGGTACATTTCTTTAAATGAATGTATAGAGATAAATAACAAAAAATACAGTGCTTTATATTATTAGCCTATTACCGAGGTTTTTTCCCTTCAAAATATGATACCCCTCTGAAGTTCTGTGCATCACGCAAAAACGAAATTGTTACGACATTATTTGTATTTCACGTAAACGACGTAATTTAGTACAAAGTTATAATAATTCTTCACAAAGTTCATATATTTGGTAATTATCACATTAGCAAGTTTTGTTTGAGAAAAAAAGACTGTTTGTAATGACAAGTCAAGTGACTAAAGCCTACGAAGATTAGAAGTAAACTTTACAAAATCACAGTTCGTATCGATCTCTTTTATTTGTTTTCACTTTTTTGTATCAATGCAACCATGTTGCTGACCATGACTTCATTTTCGTCCTAGGTCAATGATAACAGATAATATTACATGGTAGTAAACTTCTATTGTGTCGGATTTCCGACCAACTTGGTATTGAAGATACTAATCATGCCAGTCGATTAGTGTTATGTAATATCATATGCAGGTAGTGGCCGTTACCATAGAAGCGCCGCCATTTTTAAAGATAAAACGTTTGTGACAAATGGTTTCCACTAGTCAAAGATTAGGTCAAAGATCGGGACTTACCATTAGTTACGCAAATGCTCTGCTATTTAACTCTCTTTACACTAATGCATTGCCGTCAATGTCCTATAGGGGGGGGGGGGTGATTCATGGGTCCTCAGATCAACTTAAAAACGGAACAGTGATACATTACCATACCGTTCTATACTTTAGCCAAATTTTAAAACTCCTAACACTTTTGGTTCGGTCGTAAAAAATCACAGGCATTTACAGACCGTGATACCATACGTTCCCCAAGTATAAATATGCGCGCCAAATTTGTAAAAAATCATTCAAAAAAGATTCTTAGAGATTCCAAGCTAGTTTCATCATTTTCTATTCAAGGTGAACCATCTTTGCAAGAGGTGCGATAATGGCTCAAAATGGTAACATTTGACCTTTGACTTTTATTTTCTCCGTGCACCAACGAGATCCCAACAAATATTGTACTTTTGAAATTGTTAAAGTCTCTGAGTTCTTTCATCATGTTCATATGAACTTGTTTAGTTATGGGATCTTGTAGGCGCATCAAATAAGAAGGGCTTGAAAAAAAAACTGCATTAGGGCGCTGTTCGTCAAGGGTTTAGGCCAGCGTAATGTGACGCGCCGACGAGATCCAAAAAAATTTATCTTCTCACTTTTGTTATACCCAACTGGATACAACATATGTTTTCATTTCGTTGGGATGTGCTTGGTACGCACATTTATGTTTATACTTACGGGGAACGTAGTAATAGTTTTACTGGGATTCTTTCTGGAAATGTTAATGATTTTTTACGACCGAATCAAAAGTGTTAGGAATATTAAAAGTTGGCTATAGTATAATGGTGTTGTAATGTATCACAGTGTTTTTTTAAAAGTTGATCTGAGGACACATAAATCACCACATGATGGTACGCTCTTACAGGCACTTCTTGCTGTTCATGGTTAACAACAAAACCTAAACTTGCTTCAATGCGTATCAGATTTCAGTATGAATTTCTTTGGATTACTTTCATATATTGCATCGTATATCGTATAATCATCCCCAGTCCCATCCCCATTTATTGAAACTAAGTGGTATATGTGGTGACATGCATATTTTAACAATAAAACATTGTTATGAATATGCCATCTGTACGAATCTGTAAGTGTAAGATATATCTCAAACAGGTGCTAAGATCACACTGAACAACTTTGAATCTTAAATTGCTCTGGAAAAGCCTTATCTCATTTAATTTGCAGTAGTATTTTTACCTAGAATCTGTTATAAATTCTTATCACAAAATTATGGCTACATGTAGTGCATTCATTGCGGTAATACGCTAGTGTTCTATCCTCCGAATTCCCCACTTAATGACATCAATGTCATAATTAACATTTCCATCCATGATTATTTACTAGCAACTTTTGTTACTATGTTTCATTGTTTAAGTGATAATAGTACACATAAGGTGACTGTACTTACAGGTGTTCCGTTCAACCCTGATATGATAGCCTGCCCAAATGGTGTATCTGATCTGGTAGCAAGATTAAACACCAAATGCATCCCATTTAATTGCTGTATCTCATTTGTCCTATGATTCCATGACCCTTGTATGTACTCGGATGAAGGATTTCCTAATCATTCATTGTAGTACATGTAATAAAAACGTTTCAACTGTCGAAGACAACGAACGTGTTATATATATATTGAGTGTTAACAATATTACTCAATGTGAACAAGAAAGCAGTCGCAACTGCGTAATGCAGACGCAACTGCGTAATGCAGACGCAACTGCGTAATGCAGACGCAACTGCGTAATGCAGACGCAACTGCGTAATGCAGACGCAACTGCGTAATGCAGACTCAACTGCGTAATACATTCGCAACTGCGTAATACATTCGCAACTGCGTAATACATTCGCAACTGCGTAATGCAGTCGCAACTGCGTTATGCAGACGCAACTGCGTAATGCAGACGCAACTGCGTAATGCAGACGCAACTGCGTAATGCAGACGCAACAGCGTAATTCAGACGCAACTGCGTGATGCAGACGCAACTGCGTAATGCAGTCGGTAATGCAACATACAACCTAGACTAGATACGAATCTTACTGAAATAGTGTTGTTACGCTTTATTCCGCCGTGGACTTAAAGTAGCATCGGTTTTTTTTTTAATGTATGTTAGATTCAACAGTCGCCCCAGAAAGCAAAACACAGAATAATTGCGCTTCCATTATACAGGGTGACCCAGAAAATGTTGAACCCAAAAATCACAAAATTCAATATTTTGTTTTACCATTAAAATAACAAAATATTGCATAACTCGTTCACCAGCTATGTGCACCATACATTTAACTCTCTGAAACATTTTAGATCATAAAAATAGGCCACACGAAACTTAAAATACGTGTAATTTTGTAAGAAGGGTTGTTTTGTAGTGTAAGTGAAGTGCAAAAAAATGGTTTCATGCTACATGAGCAGAACAAGTGCCTGTTTGAAACCATTTCTGCACAGTATCTCATCAATATTAATTTATTATGTAAATCAATATTATTATTATATAAGAGACTTTGAAAACAAAAACTGAAGTCCCCTTGACTTCATTTGAAAATGTTAATTTGATAAATACAGATCAAAAGAAAAGATTACTTAACTCACCGTACTTAGAACAGAATTAAATTTCATATCTGAACCAAGTTACACTTTTTTCACTTTTACAAAAGGGCGAAAACACCCCCTGTCACACAATCAAGTGTATCTTTAGTTTGGTAAGGCCAATTTACATGATCTAAAGTTCTCCAGAAAGCTGAATAAATTTTGTACATAACTGATGAAAACAGAATGCCATATTTATTTATTTTCATTTTTAATTTGTTTTTTTTGTTTGTGATTTTTGGGTTCAACATTTTCTGGGTCACCCTGTATATATTACATACAAATGGTATGCGAGATTGGAACCAGCGACCTTGACTTTTATTCTATTCCATTCTCCTACACCTCTGACAGGTTGGGTTTGGGTCTTTTTTTTGGGGGGGGGGGGGTTATGTGGTTAGTTGACATGTCTACATGAATTGAAGACAACACTTTTAAATGTTAATCATGTTGACACAACTTAAAATGGAACGTAAATAACACTATGTGAAAAGTGCTTTCCTTTACAGACTTGTTCGTTATTATAAAAATGGTCGTACGTTAAAATGGATTAAAATAAATACTATTGTCACAATATTTATACATAAATTGTACCCTTTTAATTGCCACATGCGGTTGCCTTGGTTACAAGTGTTTGTTCCTAAGACATCAGTTAACATTATGTAAAAAGGAAAGGGACACCTTAGGCTAAATGGAAAAGAAAAACAACTTCCTCAGAAAACGAACATGTTACCCAACATTGTCTTATAATTGTGATCAACATCAAGTTTAACATAGTGAACCATGGTAAAAAAAAGGTTAACTAAAATAAAGCTATGGGTTTTTCATAATCCGACGATCATGCAGGAAATAAAAAAGGAACTTCCGAAAAACAAGTGAGAATTTCTGAATTGAATTGATGATATTCACCCCGACCTATATCTCAATTTATTGTGGAAACTCCAAACTGAACCGCTGACAGTGCTTTTAACTGTCACTGACCGCACCAACAGTCTGTTTCAGATAAGTAGTGTATTCGTGGAGAGAACTTTAACGATTACGTAACGAAATTGGGTAACTAAGCGATGCTCTATTCTGTGAAAACAAAGAATCGAACGTGGGATGAGAGTAAGTCTGAAGGAAGCAACTATTCGTTGGAGATGTGATTGCGTAACAGAGCTAAATTACCATGACGATGAGATAAAATAACAATCTATCATGGTCTTCACTTCCAACATCCCTTGGATGGACTCATCCGGTCAAAGTTGTAGATTATCACACAGTAGGCCTATGTATTTGCTTGAAAGTGATACCGCTGTGCCGATAAAGGGGAGTGTGCATAACATTTCGAAGTATCTTACTCGAGGTGGTTTTTATCTATAATGATTAAAAGTATCCGTTCATGCTTTAATTAATACTCCGGCAGCGCTGAAAATTCCGATGATATAGGTCCGGGTCAATGACGTCAGAGAGCGTAGATGATACTAAGGGTGGGGGGGGGGGGGGGGGGGGGTCGTTGAACTTGACGTTTAGCAAGTGACACAATTTTTGAATATCGCCAATGGATAAGGCACTTGTCCTGTAAGCCTGTTTCCCCATAGTTATCTCTTTTCTATCTACGACGGCGAACCCGTTTAAAAATGTTTATAATTTGTTTAATACCCGTCGTAAATGCCTATTATTTCTATGAACATTAATAATGTTCATAATATTAATAAGGATTATATTTTAACCTCACATTAAGAAGGATCATTGTAGAGAACCCTTTTCTCTTCCCTACCTCTTTCCCTTTGTCGCATCCTTGACTTTATTCACCTCATTATACTACTAGTACGCTTTTATATGAAAGTGCAGTAATACAGTTCGGGAAACTTTCGACTAGATTTTGTCAACGCAGATAGTTGTTATTGTAGGTTTGGTACCAGAATAATTCTACAAGTCTTCTCTATCCAAATATGTTTTTATTTTTATGCTGCGAATTATTTATCCGGGAATATACAATTTTGAAAAGGTTTTTGGGACACCCTGTATTTTAGATACTAGCGTAATATTGATTGATCCAATACTGTAAAGTCCGTTATTGATATATATTTCTGGACTGCACACGGTTGTGCGTGCGTTGGGTCATCTGTGAGATCACAAATCTTGTGTATGGCAAATATATTACTATTGTACTCGTGCAACATGTTGTCATTAGGTGTGGGAAACCTCGCCTTATACTATAATAAGCTTTTATCGTGCGGCAGTACCCCCTTCACTATTTGAGATGCACCGGTCCATTGCATTAATATTCAAATTGCTTGCATGGTTACTTAGGTATTTAGATGTGGGATCCCCTTAAATTTTACTGTACTGTGGGGACTCGACCAGATGAAATAACTATAATGAAGATAACTATAACAGACAAGTACACTTTTTCCCATTCCAATACAATAAATTGGTATTTCATCGTAGTATATAAACATTGTTGCAACAAATGTACTTTTCTCTTCGATCAGGGTTAGGCCTCCACAAATCATCAAGAACATTTATAGCATTGTAAATGTGTAACAATGGGTAGAGGCTTACCCACGCCAACATATCGTAATCACGGCCGGTGTAATGCACTTTTTGAAGCACTATAATGTATACTCGTCAAAAAAGGGAAGGCAGCGAGACCGCAGTTAGCCCCGGCATTTAAGGAAGGCCAAGTAAAATGTAAAAAAACATGTCTCGTCCGGGTTTTGAAAAATATGAGGAGGATGGGCTTTTTATTTTTTATTGGAAAACGGACCTATTACCCTGTTTAACAGCGTTTTAGCCCATATTTGGCATACAGAATGGTGTCTGCAAAAAGGAGGAGGCCCCTTTTTATTTTGCTATTTTTAGAGCTATACCCATCTAGTGATCACAAAACTCTCCACAAATGCTTCTAATACATTTTGAAAAGTTTTATGATAGGTTTAAACTTCTGAAACATTTTTTTTAAAGTTATGACTGAAAGTTTGCAAAATAAAAATAAAATTGCAAAATCTTCAAAAAAAGAAGCGGGAGGGGAGGCGAAACATGTTAATTCTTTAATTTGGCCTAATCATTTACAACCCAAACCAAGAAAGGTTCCTAAACCAGGTGCCCTATAGTGCAAGATTATTCAACGTGTTCAAAATCTAAAGCATGTATGGAAACTCTGAATTTCAAATTTAGCATTGAAATCTCTTTCCTCTAATAAATGAGTTGATATTTTCGAACAATAGTTAGGCCTATAGCATCGAAAGATGATAAAATATAAAGTGCTCAATCAGTTTAACTTTTTCCTTATCTTGGATTTGGATATCAAAAGTAATCCCCTATTGTTCTCATTATCCCTGCAAAATTTGAGGTCTGAATTTGTTTTCTTTTAGATGTTATAAGGCCATGTGTTTTGAACTCACCACCCAAAAAGGGTGGTGGCGTTGCATTTTTGGTGACGAATCATCCATCTCTCTCTAATAACTCAACAACTAAATGTGGTAGAGCTAATGGTTGAGGTGTCATCTGATGACCGATGATAGCAAAATTATACATTTTTGGAAAGCTCTCAAATAGGGGAATTCAAAAATGCCGTTTAAATCAGGATAGGGTGCATACCCCCAAAAGTATACTTGTAAACTCTAGTCTAATAAATATGAAATTTAAACGTTTGTGCTCATTTACTTCCCGATATAGTGTATTTCAACAAGTTACCATTGACAACCATTTTCTTCTGATGGGTAATTGCATGAGGAACTAATAGGCACAATAAATTATGATTGGGATCGGTATAAAATTATAATTGAGCTTTAATCAAAATATGAAAAAAACACGATACATTTTGAACATTCTTAATCACAACATGTTACCATAAGGTCCTATTTAAAATCCAGTAGCTTATTTGGATTCCTTTTGAGATTACCATTCAGAAAATATAAACTGTTTATGGGGTAGAACAAGTAGTTATTGCGATATGCTAATTCGAATCTCAGATGGTGTAAAATGTAAAAATCTGGACATGCAACGGGAAGAGTGTCGAGTTCAAAACACATGGCCATAAGCGCAAAAGTAATGGATTACCCCAATTATAAGTGAATGTTTACTTCCATCATGAGACTACTGAAGTAAAATCCTCTGCTCAAATTTAAGAAGCATCGTTTTCATGATCTGCCTTCATATGTAGGCCTACATAGTCAAGAAACCACAGAATTAAAAAGTCGTGTCATACATGTTTAATAAAATGGTCAGTGTGCTTTTATCATAGAGGAAATCACCAGTGTAGATAGTATACACAAAGCTAATCTATCCATTTCATTAGCTATAACTTTTTATTTTATCATTTCCTGATGCATGATAAACAATCATGCAAAAATCCAAATGAGCCTATTCCTGCTAATAATGCATGAACAAGTATTAAATATTATAAAAAGGTTTCGTCCAATCTAGATTGAATATTTCAGATCTTTGATATAGTCCTATCCATTACATTTTAAATAAGCATTCATGGTTAACATTCACGTTGTATTATTATTTCCTCTGCTTAAATTCATACACATCCCGATCAACTCTAAAACATCATTCAATCCTCTCACGGCTACAGGAGTATAATCTTTGTATAATATGTGCAAAGACCTTCATTTTTATTAACTACGTTAACGGGGAATCAAAAGTACATTGGTGTAAAAGTGCGTTACCATGTTTAAATTTGATTTGATACGTGTAAATGGGATGAATGAAATTGCAGGCGTATGTACAATGTGGATAAACTGAACGCATCCTGTTGTAGATTTACAAGTGGAAATTTACATTTTGGTATAAAAAATGGCCCGTAACCCGTTGGCATGACTCTGTAGGGAACGAAGGAAGGTGTTCATAGTTAAGTATTCTCTAGGGCTGGGTGTACATGTGTGTAAATGTTTTCATGGAGTGTCGGAATTAGAGATCAGAGACCTTTCATAATAATTGTCAGGTCTTTGTTAAAACTGTGGTTCTATAAAAGGTTACATGTGGGATTGCAATTCATTTCAAAAATGTAACATTCAAAGAATTAATTTAAACAAATAAAATGAATTGTTATAAATTTCTAAAAAATAATTAATTTGTTTATTTATTTATTTATTTATTCATTTCTTTATTTATTTGAATATTTCTATATCTCGCTCTGCATCGCATTGAGCAGTCTGCAAGAAGATGACTTCCTCAGCCAGCATGTATTTATTTATTTATTTATTTATTCGTTTATATAATATTTTATTTATTCTTTTTTTAAACATTTTTATAAATGAGAGAAATTGTTCACGACGTATGACGTAGCTGGAGTAAAGTAACGTTTATTAGAATTCAGGCTTTCGGAAATAACCTTCATCAGGAAAGCAGCATAGGCCTAACTGAAAATAAGACATAAGATTTATAAGTTCGATTTTAATTTATTTGTATGTATTCATTTAAAAAAAGTCTATTGTCTTAAAATTCGACTAATAATCCCGCGTTCCTTATCCCTTACCCTTGATCACGCAATAATATCATTCTTTTCGCACTGATAAACACTTTCACCACTCCGCGCGCTCCTACATATATGTAAATCAATACCAAGCTGGTTCATTTGGCAATTGGCATTACAAAATCAACCTTAACACTTTCTACGCGACTATTCATTTTAACATACAAAACAGATCATTTTTAAGAAACCGTTCCCAAATTTTAAGTATATATCACGGATTACTGAACCAATACTAGGCATGTTTGTACTTAATTTAATGCATTTATCATAATGATTTCAAATATGGTGATGAAATACAACAATTGTGACATTTCTGAAGCATTTTGTGACATTTTGGAACTGTAGACGACTACCGCGTCGATGGTGTTAAAACAAGCTTCCTATCTAAAGCTTCCTCCCCCGCTATCTTCCTCAAGAAAACGGAAATTATTGTAGCGTCCCAACTACCGGTACTACTAAGGATAAATTGTGGTCTAATCTATTATTATCTATTGGAAAGTACCTGCAGATGCTTTTATTTGGCAATATAACATGGGATTTTATTTTTCATGGTTTGGTCGTCTGCTCTCGGAAACACCAAAATCCCGCCTATATAATAGCGTGAAAGCGTTGGCCCGAGTGTTGACGAACAGTACAGGGTGAGTCAAAAAGAAGTTTACCCGGATTGGTGATGTTTAAAAAAAAAAAAAATGACACTCGAGAGTTCAGTAAAGCATATATTTAACAAGCATTCTCTCCTGCTTATTAGGAAAAAAGAATGACACAAATTGAGCATTGCTAAGAGGAGTTATGTCTATTTTAATAAAGGTACTCATTTTGCAAGCTGTCCACGGAATACTTGACCAAACAAATGTAAAGTATGCATTTTAGCTGCGTACCTCCCTATTGACCGAGATTGGTGATGTTTTTCAAAACAAATAAATGACACTTAAAAGTTCAGTAAAGCATTTATTTACCAAACATACTCTGCTGCTTATTAGAGAAAATCAATAAAGCAAATTGATCATTCCGAAGAGAAGTTATGCCTGTTTTACTGAAAGCGCTCATGTTTTAGTTGTAAATTGTTTAAAATGCTTACTTTACATTTGTTTTGTCAAGTATTCCGTGGACAGCTTGTAAAATGAGTACCTTTATTAAAATAGGCATAACTCCTCTTAGCAATGATCAATTTGTGTCATTCTTTTTTTCTAATAAGCAGGAGAGAATGCTTGTTCAATATATGCTTTACTGAACTCTCGAGTGTCATTTGTTTGGTTTTTAAAACATCACCAATCCGGGTAAACTTCTTTTGACTCACCCTGTATATTCTTTGAAATGAAAAATGATCTTGAATTTAAACAAATTAAAAAATTAAAAAAGGAACATAGGCCTACTTACATCGACAACCTCAAATTTCCCGGATTTCCTCATGAGGTATTGAGGTAGAATTTCGATGAGTAGTAAAAGTAGTGATCGGACATGTCGGATTGTCTTATCCGTTTCGATCAATTCCAACGACGTAATTTTTCAAACTGAACCTCAAATTAGATTTGAAGGATTGGAACAAGAATTAATTCTCGTCCTCAAATTTTGACAATGTCATACGCCTCAGTCATAGAGCGTGTTTCTACTGGGGCACTGAAAATTTAACGCCAAGAGCGTGTTTCTACTGGGGAACTTAACGGTAATTACCGCTAGAAACAACCAGATAACGTGTTGTAACCGCAAAAACCTTCACAAACCAGGTTTGTTAACAGTAATTAACGCTCACTTGCTACAAACAGCCAATGTTGGTATAACAAAAGGTCAAATGTCGTGGGCCATCGATTAGGACGCTTATAAATTTAGCGGTAACTTTTCGCGAGTAGAAACGGGGGTGGGGGGGGGGGGGGGAGGGTGATTAAAAAGTTAGCGTTAATTAGCGTAATCTGGCTGTTTCTACTGGACAACACTTAGAGGTTATTACCGTTAAGTTCCCCAATAGAAACACGCTCTTGTCGTGGGCAGACTATCGCGCGTGTATTCCCGCTGTCAAAACATAACTCAATTGAACCACAACGCGCGAGTGCCACGTCCAAGGAATTCTGAAGTAGAAAATTACCAATAATCATTAATACCCTCTCAGTTTATGTACAGTTAAGCCCACAATTATATTCATACCCTTTGAAAAATATGAGTTTTTTGCATTTTTCTCATATCTATACCAGCTGGAGTGGTGGAATGTTCGCTTTACACAAAAGACAGTTAGTTTGCAAATACATATCAATATATTTGGGTTCAACATTTTTTGCATAACAATAGAATTGAATAAGAATTGTGTTTTTATGCCTGTCCAAAATTATTCATACCCCATACCAAGTCTCAGGATTGAAGCAATTGTTTTTATGATAATATATACACATCTTGTTGACATTCCAAGCGTTCTTTTTATTGTGTGATAGGATTTTATATTGTCATGCAATTATTCCATGATGTGCATTACCCATTTTTCCTATTAACCCTAACACTACCATATACCCCAAAATACCACGACTGGGCACGTTGGTACCACCCGGCGTGGAAGTTTTTTGATGAAAAAAATGGACCCAATACGTACAGTCTGGGCAATACACTGCCCAGAACTGTGCTTGACAGCCGTGGTGAAGTGTGGAATCCCTCGCCTCTGATGCGAGAGGTCCCTGGATCAAATCCCGGGGGGATCGGGGGGATATTTTGGTCGATTTTCCGCGTTGAAGAAAAAATTCTGAAAAAAAGTGGGGGTAGAGTTAGGGTTAATGTACAGTGAGGGATATTATAGGACAACACTCTAGCTCTTTGTCAGCATGGCGAAGAAGACCAAAGAACTCAGTGAGGACCTTTGTGTGTGCATATTGTGAATGCTCACAAATAGAGGAAAACTACAAAGCTATTTCGAAGCAATTCCGAGTGACAGATTCCACCATACAAAGTATAATTAGGAAGAACAAGACGTTCAACTCAGTTAAAAACCTTGAAGGACACGGTCGGAAGCCAACGGTGTCCCCTTGTTTGACAAGAAAAGTATGGTGACAGGCCAACAACAATCCACAGATCACCGTCAATGTTCTACTGAACAACCTTGTTGAGTCTTGGACCAAGATATTAAGGCAGACACGCACATGAGAGTTCTCCATGGACTCCGACCAAGAAATACTCTACTCCTGAAAAGAGACAAAGAGAAACTCGTTTAGCATTTGCAAGAGCACTTCTGGACAAAGATCCAAGCTTTTGTTCCTCAGTGTTGGGGTTGGCTAAGATGCAAGACGAGTTTCTCTGTGTCTCTTTTCAGGAGTAGAGTCTTTCTCGGTCGGCCTCCATGGAGACCTCATGTGCAATGTCTGCTAGAGTGTCTGCCATGATACCTTGGTCCAAGAATTGCCAAGGTTGTTTAGGAGAGCATTGATGGTGATTTGTGGATTGCTGTTGGCCTTTCGCAATACTTTTCTTGCCAAACAAGGGGACACCATTGGCTTCCGACTGCGTCCTTCAATGTTTTTTTACTGAGTTGAACTTCTTGTTCTTCCTAATTATGCTTTTTAAGGTGGATTCTGGCACTTGGAATTGTTTCGAAATAGCTCTGTATGAGCCTTTCCCCTCTTTGTGAGCATTCACAATATGCACACACAAAATCCTCAATGAGTTATTTGATCCTCAATGAGTTATTTGATCTTCTTCGCCATATATGCTGACAAAGAGCTAGAGTGTTGTCTTATAACCATGATAACATCCATTACTGTACATGCATCCATATTGTATGCACACATCATGGAATAATTGCATAACAATATAAAAGCCTATCACACAATATAAAGAATGTTTGAAATGACAAAAACATGTGTATTATCACAACAAATGGCCTCAATCCTGAGACTTGGTATGGTGTATGAATAATTTTGGACCTAGGCATAAAAACACAATACTTGTTCAATTCTATTGTTATGCAAAAAATGTTGAGCCCAAATATATTGATTTGTACTTGCAAACTAATTGTCTTTAGTGTAAAGCGAAAGTTCCACCAGTCCAGCTGGTATAGATATGGGAAAAACGCAAAAAAAGGGTATAAATTATTGTTTAACTGTACATATTATTGCACAACTAAGGCAGAGCTGCTAAATTAACACGCTGTGCTGCAGAGTAAAAGTGACTTTCACCCTATATCGACTTGTCACGATGATGGATTAATATATTTTAATCTACCCGTCATCATACAAATATTCATAAAATTGGTTACGGTTAATCATTTAGGGAATAGCAACACATGCATTGGTTGATTTCAGTTTTATGCGTATTATTCCGATGAATAAAATGCAAAAGATTACTCCGGCTTCGCTCGTAAGCGTGCATGGTAGGAGTCAGAAATGAAAGACATTTTACTCTGGATCGCAGCGCGCGTACGTAAACGCAGTTCCATCTTATACCTGTCCACTGCGGGGTCCACTGCAGTGATGAAAGAGGTGTTGCTATTAAAGTTTGATACGTATATAGTAGAACATCGATATAAGGCACACAAAAAAGGTCTGTCTCACATACATTTGAAAAAATAGCTATGCTATATGATTTTTTTAAAGAAAAATATTTTGTTGCTGTGTTTTTGGCCTAATTGTCCGGGGGTTTTCTTCTTCTTTTTTTGTCTTCTTTTTTTTGACAAATAAAATACCAAAAAACACCCCTCCAAGTAGGGTTATGCGGCAAAAGTGACTCCACATATTTATGCGTGCGGGTATGTGACTGTAAGACAGATCTTGGCCTAAGTTTATTAATCATTGGCGATACTATCACGTACAAAACAGGAATACGGACACTTTCACGAACTGCAATTGATGACCGAATTCTTTGTTTTTACGCATCTCTTAGATCACGGGGTAACAGCAATATTTATAAACAAAAGCAACGGTCGAATGGACTGAACTGTCGGTACATGCTTGAGGGAACAGCATATGACCACAACACTGTCCGCTATGCCTAATTGCCCTTTATAATGCTTTGGCGCGAGTTTTAAAAGCACGGGTCCCAAACAAAACAGGATGCGCGCGCATACTGCCGGGCAAAGAACAATGGCAACTGCCGGTAAATGTTTGGTATTACGTCACCTGTCTACCCGTCTATATGACAACATCATTATTGCATGTTAGTCTGTTCCATAGAAAATATGTAACCCATCAAAATAATCTTTGCCACATGTTCTTTTGAAAGGTTTTCTACTGTAAATAAAAGGGTTTTTTGTTTTTTCAAAACATTTCGCACGGTCACAAAATTTGGCACGGTCACAAAAAATCGCCCTTCCCCCCCCCCCCCCATTTTTCCTGGTGGGTAGGTTTGAATTTCCTGCTGAGCACCTTCAGGGGGCATTGTGCCCCCACCCCCTGCCCCCGGCTGTTACGGGATTGAGATATTACGGGATTGAGATACACAATCCCATGTTAATTTGTATGACAGATTATAATCTGTTAAGGCCATGTGTTTTGAACTCGCCACCCTTCCCGTTGCATGTCCAGATTTTTACATTTTACACCATCTGAGATTCGAATTAGCATATCGCAATAACTACTTGTTCTACCCCATAAAAAGTATATATTTTCTGAACGGTAATCTCACAAGGAATCTAAATATGCGATTGGAATTTGCATAAGATCTAATGGTAACATGTTGTGATTAAGAATGTTAAAAAAATATCGATTTTTTTTCATATTTTGATTAAAGCTCAATATTTTTTTTATTCCTATCCCAATCATCATTTTACTGTGCACATTAGTTCCTCATGCAATTTACCCATCAGAACATAACGGTTGTCAAGTGTAACTTGTTGAAATATACTATATCGGGAAGTAAATGAGCACAAACGTTTACATTTCAAATTTATTAGAGTTTACACATATATTTTTTTGGTTATTCACCCTATCCTATTTTAAGCAAGATTTCTGAATTCCCCTATTCGAGAGCTTTCCAAAAATGTATAATTTTGCTATAATCGGTTGAATAATTTTGTTGTTATAGTCATGTATGTAAACCGATGAATTAGGGCAAGTTTACTGTGTAGTGAATAGGGAAAAAGCCAAAGACAATGCAATCGATTCGTGATTATAACTGTTACGTAAGAGTTGACACGTTTGTTGAAACAGAAACTTATAGAATATAAAACAATCGATAAAATGAGAGCAAAATCATGGTTGTTCCATACAGAAATGAGGAGTTATTGTAATTTGAACGTAGAATTGGGAACATTTTCTATATTCCCCATAGAGATTGTACACGACGCCACCGCCACCGCCGCCACCGCCGCCACCGCCACCGCCGCCACCCCTGACTTTCGAAGTATAATCAATCATATCTCAGCCAAACAGTTATAGAAATACCTGATTTATTCACACGGTGTAGCTAGATAAATAAGCTTTCAAATGACACCTAAACCATAGCTCTACCACATATAGTTGTTAAGTTAATAGAGAGAGATGGATGATTCGTCACCAAAAATGCAACGCCGCCACCCTTTTTGGGTGGTCAGTTCAAAACACATGGCCTTAACCTAGATTAGTAGATTACAGGATCCCAAAAATTAAAAATACCTCTGAAACGATATTCATGATACAAGTTTTGACAGAGCATGTTTTCCTTATACAATTTGGTTTGGCTTAAACAATTTAATTGTCTCCTGACATCGCAGTACCAGCGCATAAGGACGGTAGAGAGACGTATTGAGCGAAATAAGGTCGGGAGAGACACGTAGTGAGCGCCTCATTGATCTTACTGCAGTCGCAGAGGACAAGTAGTTTGTATGCGTCCTTGATACGTCAACGGGACGCTCACGTCGCTCGCTTTTTGCTGCCACGGCGACATTTTGGTAATTTGATAATGTTTCAGCGTAATCCAAGCGCCGGCCTGATCGCAGCAGAATGTGAAAGGGTTTTTTAGTGGCCTTGAATTGAAAATGGACAATTTCGGACAGTTTTCCGCGCTCTTTGTATTGTAATCATATTTTGGATACTTTTTGAGTGCAGTGCAATCGCTGGCCTGATCGCCGTATTATAATGTGTGACAGGGCTTTAATGAAATATGATAAAAACATCACATTATAAATTGTGATATATTTCACTAATTATCCAGAGGAAAAGGGCTAATACCTAACCGCTGACTACGCCAATTAAACGGAATCTCAATAATCATGATAATGACCTCGATTCTAACCTTTACCTGCACACAGATTAGATATTTTAAATGATAACCCCTTGACCGTGGTAACGAGGCTGACTCTTGTTATCATGCCGTTACAAGGCTCATCGTATATACCAGCACGACGATCTATAATTAAGCTTCAAGTTCAATTTCTCAATGTTACACCATCTTTAAAATAAACTGTACATCATTAAATAATTTAGCGCATGCAAATCAAGGTCAAATCAGCATGTGCGTTTAAATATAGCTGAAAACCGACAGTGATGAACGGGGTATGTCGATGTAAATTGCTGGCGTTTGGTTCTTTTTACTTTTTTGGCACTAATTAATTAGTATCAAAGATCATGGCATCGCCATCGGGCTTGCTACACACAGGTTTTACGCGCAGGCGGTAGGCTCATACAACTGTCGCACCTGGATGCCAGGGGACGCAGAGGCTACGGCCACCTAGCGCGTGTGAGAAGCGCTTTGGTCATTTTTTATTTTTTCTAGCCTCCAGTATCATGCAATATGAAAATATAAAATGATGTCAGATATTGCCAAAGCTTCTTGACCTCAGAGTTGAGGGGTTCCAGAAAGGACACCATCACACCGAGTGAAAGTACTTTGTGTCAGTATTCATAGCACGATTGTGGGTAAACATTAGACAAGATAAAAAGGTGTAACCCTTTTTTTTAAAACACCTCTCTAACTTTGATCTTCTGTTGATCAAGTAAAATGTTCAAATTCATGGGATGAACTAAAAGTATTTAGGCCTAATACAATTTCAAGATTATGACAGAAGTAGCGTTACCATCAACATGAAAAAAAAACATATCAAGTAGTAATATAGCCTAAATTAACTTCAACTGAGAATCGCTATCACAAAATCGACCTTTTGTATGGTACATGCACCTATAGTCCTAAATACATTAATGATGATGGTTAGGTTCAACTTACAGGTGGTGAACACGCGTAAATGTAAAACATGAATGCAACAGATCGCCCCCCTCGCCCCCTACTTTGGCTACGCCACTGGAATACAAACTTCTATCAAGTGTTAAAACCGTCAATTGGTTGTTCTTTAAGCCTCTGAATTTTCCTTTCTCTATCATACCTAATGAATGATGAAAGTAAATTGTTATGACTCAGATCATTTGATTGTTGGAAGTGGTCATCTCCTCTTTTTATATTCTATCTGTTTTTTTCTTCTTCTTTTTATAATCGTCAGGCCATCAATACTTCCAAAGGTTGGCACGTATTTATTTGAGTTTGATCACAACCGAACTCAAGAGTACCACAATCCCTCTATTCCCTCATAAACTGATATCACAAAATCAGGGTTTTGTAACACACCTGAAGTGTGCTATAAATATCAACATTGGAATTTTATGATTTGCTGAAATTTACACGGAAATGTTGATTCGGAAACAAACCCGGTCATCCCAATTGCAGTGGCTACAGAATGTCAAACTATTATATAAACATACATTTGTTTTGATGTCATTCTTACGGACGGACGTTACGTATATATAAGTCTATGGATCCGGGGTTAGTGGAGTTTCACATCGTCAAAATATAACAACAATCATTTACATACTACCTGTTTATGCAAATATAAAAGTTGTTGTTTTCATTATTATTTTTGGCCATCGGCCAGGCCATAAATATCGCGATATTACCGATGAAACAAAGTTACAGTTCAAAACATTAATTTTCTTAAATAATTTTAGATTATCAATTTTAATTTTGACTAGCGTCGAAAAGGTTTTTGAAATGTCCCGAAAAATGTTGTTGTTTACAGGGCTTATAGTTGGAGTATTCTCATAGTGATTCCATTAGGACCAATCACACAAAGCCTGGTAGAGCATCCGCTTGGAGTTTGAGAGGTCCCGGGTTCAACTTCCCGGTCAACTAAATTAATTTTTCAAATCTCGGGCACAACGAGGGAAAGATATCATCGCTTCCACCTCGTGAACTATATAAGTAACTTTAAATTTATGTTTAAATTGATAGAATTAATTAATATCATGCTTGTCTTTCAATTCTAAGACTTTAGATGCATTTTTAACGCCTCGATACTGACCAATTGTCCTCGTTAGCTCAGTTGATGCACGGCATTACATATTGGTTGATGGTAGATTGTCCGTCTGGAATTCGGAGGTCCCGGGTTCAAATATAGGTCGAGGAAATATATTTTTCATTTCTCGCCCACCACGAGGGAAAGATTAATTATTATAATCACAGCAAGTGGGGAACAACGTTGCATTTGCGATCATAAAACGCGCGTTTATAACGCGTGGTATCTATGAAGACACCGTATGTTTTCACATGCGATTTGCAAATCTTGCTATATTCACTGCTTCTTACTTTGTCTACATACCAAGCGGAAACCTGACACCTCGGACACCCTTAAATGAATCCCTAAATTAATAACAGAAAACTATAAGAGACAGTCATACAAACAGACATGTTAGACAACACCATGCAGCCAATCGCAGCATTATGTCCGCTAATCATTAAGTCGCGTAGATTTCTTTGCGTGATCTATGATATTCCGATGGTTTATGTGAAACGATTCACTTAGTTTGTCATGCGTCAAATCTGTTTTGAATCTTTGCCAAATCATTCAAATAAGTGTATATTATTCTGTTTGCCCTTTACATGCTAAACCTTTGGGCACCCTAATCATTGATGGAAAATGTATCATATAAATTGTGCTAGAGGTGCTAAGTTTTATATACGATCTTGGAAAAAAACATTTATCGTTTGAATAAAGCCTTTACATCAATGCATATGGCTATCTATTGTCAAGATATTGTAATCGTAGATATGTTCCAGAGTATGACGGAATATTGTCAAAATATGAGTCCGAGGATGTAAAGTGTTAAAAACGAATCAAGTCATTAATCCCCGTTCCAATACTTATATCTCAACAATCTCCGTATGAACATTTCATTTATCACATTTTTCCTTTTGAGGCATGGGCTACTCAGTAAAAGTGTAAATTTCTCTAGACTTTTGCGATGACGCTGTAGATGTGTAAAGTACTATTTAGAGAATAATGACTGCGTAACAACTCATTATTCTTATTCATTACTGATTAGTTCTTGTGTTTATTTTGTCCACCGCTTCTTAGTTTATTGAAACAGTTCAAATCAGGTCATCCCCTCATTAACATTTTTATCATTCAACCAATCAGAAATAAGCTTTAATCGTGTTTCTCATACTCATTGAATATTTAGTTTAGGGGCGTGAGGCTTTGATTCGGCGCAGTACTTTCTGGCAATTATTAGTAACCTGCGCTCGGCGGCGTGTGCGTTCCCATCTTACGATTAATTTCAATGGAACGCACTTGGTACGCAGCTATCGCGATTATTCATGAAGTAATTCATTTGTATTCATACACTCTTTGTAGTTACGAACCAATCAGAAACCAGGAAATTAAAATACGCGGAGTGCATTGACAGTGTATAATTGCATTCCGCGTACGCGTCGTACAATCGCACACCGCGAGCGTTGTTTTATTCGTTGTTCACGTAGCACGGGTTTGCCGATTTTGACTGCAGGTGGTATAAAACTTTGTTTTTAACAAGTTTTTCGTTTTACAAGAGAATAAAAGTAGCCTATGCACAAAATTGTAAACTTTGATTGATATTTCATTGTCATGTATAGATTAGGTCAATACATGCGTATGGTTTACTAGAAAATCAATTAGAAAATCAATGCCTTGTGCAAATGTTGATATGCTCACGGGGTCATGCCATTATTCACACACAGCAACATTAGCACGCGTGCATTTTTTTTTGGGGGGGGGGGCGAAGCCACCCTTATAGCATGTTATTGCAAAAACTTACACATTTTGGTCTTTCTAGACATAAGTGGGGGCCGCCATGTTTGTAGTCTTTGTAAATTACATGTACCTATGCAGTTTATTTCAACAGTCCTGCAGTCTGTGATAGAGTCAAAGCTATATTTGTTTAGCCTTGATGATTCAATAAGAGAGATGTTATTAGACTCCCAACAGAGAGACATAATAGCTTATCTTGTTTGACTAAGGAGAAATCCCCCAATTGTTGTGGGGTTGTCTAATAAATCAGAAAATCTTTGAATAAATGGTGAGTTGTGGCTGTCATATATACCTAGATTGTTCTTCAGACGGAACCCCCCCCCCCCCCCCCCCCCCCTTCCATGCACACAAATCAACTTTATTGGTTTCCTGTACTATTTTTAGACTGTGGTGTTCTGATTTGTTTTTTGGTTTGAATTATCGAAAATACACACAACATTTCCATGGTATTTTGTTTGGTATGCAACAGAAAATGGTTACAAAACATGCTTCTTTCTCTTGGATCGCCCCCATTCCATTTCAATGGAATTTTTATTCCAATCTATCTCGAAACAACTCTACGCATATGTATTGACCTATAATCAACCACCGTATAGATGAGGTGACCGTTGTTTACATCAGTAGTGTTTACAAATTGATTAGCGCCTGGTCTAAAGACATGCTAGAGGTACTAGTCCATGACTACATGTACTGCATGCATACTATTCGAAAGCAAAACACACATCACTGAGCGCCAATTTTAAAAGCACATGCCCTTATGGTGCGTACGCATACTGCCGGGCAACCAGATTTAGTGCCTGGTCTCTCACTGTGCTTAGGGATGCAGACCATGACTACTGCACTATTACACCGTAAGCATTTTAAGTAATGATCAATCAAGTGTGAATTAAAGCACATTCCCTATAGGTGCGCACGCATACTGCCGGGCACTACGTCACCGGTCACACCATCTATACATCTTCATTGTAATTGAAAGACCAGAGGGCATTGAATCCTTGTCCGAAAATACATACTGTATGACCATGTACGCCAAGTGATGCACAATATACTCCGGTGCCACCGTAAAAGTCTAGCGTATATGTAGCTTTTATTCTGGAACCCAGCGTATTGAATTCTTCTCTCCGCCTTTTCTGCCCAAATGTGTCATTGAGGACAAAAATCTACCGTAGGCCTAAATCGTTCTTCTTTACCTTTGTTCTTCTGGATCTGAGTGGATTGTATACATACATTCTATTCAAAATCCATTTATCAGTGTTTTATATTTAGGTATTAAATGAGTACATTCTGTATTTGGTAAAAAACAAACAAAAAACATCAACCAATCATTAAAAGTTTACAAGCTAGTACTAAATATACCTTAAACCGCAATCACGACGATTGTCGCGCAGCTCAGGTCCCGAAATTAACGAGGCTCGACCAAGACAAAAGTGAAGCTGAATTGAAATACTTCAAGTAAAAGAATTGAACTCTGTTTTATACCCAAATAATACTATTGTTAGTGGCCTGGCTGCTCTACCAGTAAACATAAGGTAGATGGTTCCTTAACACTTTGCCTGCTTGGGCTGAAACACGTCGATTTACAAAATGCAACTTATATTAAACAATTAAGTGTGAACATTGTTTTAAGCGTTTTTAAGCGCAATTGTGATTATAGCTCTATGATCAGGCTTGCGTAATGTGACGAAATTAATGAAGCATATAAGAGACAGTTTTTTGAAGACCAGTTGAACTTGATTTGAATGGCTTAGACTTGAACTTGACTCCACGACATACAGCAGTTCGGCGTTCAAGTCTACTTGAAGGGGTAGAGCCCGTGGTCAAAGGTGACCTACTAACATTCCGATGCTATGTTGTCATCAAAATAATGCTATCCGCGCTCGAGAATATTGGACTTTTTCACAGGGGTGAAAACACGGGTGAATGTTTTTGAGATTTTTAATCTCTTCTTGGTTGAAAGTGCTAACAATTGGTTTTCACTTCTCTGAATCTTGATAACATTCTAATGCTTCGGTATAGTGCACGTCAACTTGATATACAGGTATGTTATATTCAATGCAACCTGCAGGATAAAGCTTGTCTGTAAATCCAACAAACAGAGAAAGTTATAACTTCCCTATTTGACAGTACAGAACAATACATAACACTTGCCGTACATACAGGACTGCATGACGTCATTGTTTGGGAAGACCCGGTACAACTACCTGCCTTATGGAATTCATCTACTACTAGGTAAAAAAAGTCCCTGCAATTTTTTCTTCAAGATCAACGATTTGAATCTGATATTTCTCGCATTCTGAAGAGTTTGGAGATTGGGACTGATGTAGTGGAGTGCTAAGGTTCGGAGCGAGATAATCTAAACTGGACTATTTAAGGTAAGATTATCGATTCATATGATCAATATAGATGCACATATATATAACATTAACATTTATTAATACAATTCATCGGATACACAGGGATACTAATGTAGCAGATGAAATCGGAAGGTGGAGAATGCAGATTGGCAGAGCCTTTAGCATTAGGCACACCGGAAGTTCAGAGCTCTTCTCACCAATCCCTATAGGCCTATAGTGAA
This sequence comes from Ophiura sarsii, assembly GCA_035610835.1. NCBI lineage: Eukaryota > Metazoa > Echinodermata > Ophiuroidea > Amphilepidida > Ophiuridae > Ophiura > Ophiura sarsii. Next base: position 46,879,876 of record CM069444.1, read on the forward strand.
TACATAAATCATCTCCAGTTCCTTCCTTTCAGAGAGATTTCTTCATATGTATTTAATTATTTAATTTCTGACCCTTAGCCCTATTTATTATTATTTATACATGAAATGTTAACGTGGATAAAGATCTTGTAGGGTCGAATGCGAATCCAGATTGATATCAAACCCTCTTCCTCATTATCTCAGATGGTAGATCATCGGTTCAAAACCTGGATGGTTAGTCAGTTTTTTCACACACTTGGCCGTGTTAATACTGTTATGTGGTCTGTTCTAGTTCCATGTATAAGTTGTAGCCTATTAAATATAATTCATGAATTGCATCTGCGACCTGAATCTCGGCGCAAAAAAACAATTGTACTGCTTTCGTTTAGGATTTATACATTTATATCCTCCTATTTTGATTTCACTTTTTTCTTCTTCTACACAACTGAATGAAATGTTACCTTGTTTTGCATAAAATTACACCTTGATTTTCAGGAAATTATTTTTTTACATGCAAACAAAAGCCCCCTCTTTTGCAGTCAAAATCGTCCTCAATTATGCACGCAAACTCGTGTTATTTTTTGTTTTCGCCCGCCACTGCTCTCTACAAATCTGCTTTTGACATGTTTGATGCTGGATTTGGGGAAAGTGGCAGCCACATCCATTTCCGTTGTTTCATAACCATGATAACATTGAAAACAGAACATTTGTAAAATTGGCTCATCAATTTGTACAAATAAAAATAATTCGCTTGTTTTTATTCGCCAAAGCTAAATGGAAGCCGCTATTACCATATTTCACGATGTACCAGTTCCCGGATGCGCCAAACCCGCTAACAGGGAGTCTACGGCGTGTGATGGTGAACCCGGGTTCGATGCACAATACTTGAGATATTTGAATCCAGTTCAAGTAGGACGCTAAGGGTGATGAATGATATATAATTTACGTTTTTACTAATAATTTGTTTAAAAGAAAAATGGCAGACGCCGCAAGACTCGGAAAATGGTTGAAGTAGCCTACATTACCAAATGCCGCAAATCTATGTTACTTAGCTAGCCCCAATCATTGAACAGGTTGGCCTATATTGTACAATTCTATTCAAACATGATATTTGGTATGTCATCAAATGTATAATTTTAAGGTCAGTCGTTTAATCAGTCTTGGTTTGGGGGTAAAAATGTAGGTGTTGGGTTCTTATTTTCACCAGGTTGACTTTGCATCAAGTTTTAACTTGGATACTCAATTGAGCACTAAATAATACTTTCATTTATGATCTATTATTAACATTGTTTTAATTGCCTCACAAATTTGTACACAAGTCTTTTTAAATATACCAGCAACGGAATTACCCTCGGAAGTTACCTATTCATTACGCACGTGCTCTGGAATGGTTGGTTACAAATACAAAAACAGAGTCACGGTACGCTACCTTTGTAGTCCGGGCAAATTTGCAGATTTGTAAAGCTTACCAAATCTAGAAAGGTATACGAGGGTAATTCCCTTGCTGGTACATTTTAAAATACTTTGTGTAAAGATTTGTGAGACAATCCCACAATGTATTGTACACGTATTCAACAATTCAAATGTTATCTTTTATTAGTGAAATAAGGTGTTAACATTACATTTTTAATAAAATATCACGTTGAATTGATTGAGAAATAATAATTATTATGAGTGAATTGTGTCAAAAATTTATATATTTAAATGTCTTACTTAATGTACACTCGTCCAAAGAAGTTCCTTGCCACTTAGTAAATTCCAAATATTTCAAATTAATATTTAATAGAATATATATAATTGTATATCAAAATAAGCAGAAAGTAATCCTCTAACAGCTTAACATGGAATTTAGACATGATCACTCATGCATGGCAGATCCCATTCACTTGATAATGGCAAGGTCTGTGGAAGAAGATTGCAAAAAATGGGATAATCCCTTCATTCAAATGTTAATGTGAATGATTGAACACAATACATGCAATATGAACCTTGCCATTGCTTAATGAATGTGCTAAGCCATGCATGAATGCGTACATCTTAATTTCATACAGACATGATAGAGAATTATTGTCTGCTTATTTTGACATGCAATTGTTTAATTTATATTAAATATTTATGTGAAATATTTGAACTTCAATATTTGAACTTCAATGAGTGGCAAGGAACTTCTTTGGACGAGTGTATTAACCTCGCCTACAAAATAAAATAAAAAAACTCACTGCAAACATTTCGTCGATTTAGACTTAGGCCTAAACATGATGCTTGAGCGCACACCCATATATGAAGAGCTGTTTTGCAAAAGGCTTACATCCACTTCTGCATGTTACTCATTTTGCATTATTGAATGGATGGCTATTCATTATGTGGAATGTGGCTTGTATTGTTGGTGCCGCAATTGGCGCGCATGGATGCACTAATCCAAGTCATAGAAACAGTAATGATCACAGCCATACAATAATTTTATTCATTCCATGGACTTGTCAATGCAAATTCACTAATGCAAAATGAGTAACATGTGGGGTGGTCTGTAGGCCCTTTTGCAACAACGCTCTTCATATGGAGACCCCACCCTTTTATTTGTATCACAGTGCACGTTCAAACACTTCCCTGCATCGAAACAATACCGAGTGTTTGGCCCTAGTAGCAGCCTGGTTTGAGCAAATTAGTGCTTTACAATTTTGTCATGCGGGCGTAGAGCGTAGTATTTTCCGCCTGCAACATACGATACCATTTAATTGAGTTCAATAAAGAAACAGACACAGTCTATGAAGTGAATAATAATGTTCCAATAATGTCAATATAAATAAACATGTTGAGTATTTGTACTTTGCGTATAATATAATGTGCATCTCATCGAAGAAGAATCTCAAGATGACACGTTATATGGCGCCGCGCTTGATGTCTTGTATCGGAGCGCGAGCAAAAGCTACATAGGCGCAGCCTAGGCCTAAAAGGAGAAAATTGGTGCTCCCAACCAGGTAACATGTATCTGCAAAGTCGCTGAACACCTATAGGGATAACACACGGAAATGCTCTATTTTTTGCAAGTCACTTGCTGGAAAGGTGCCCACCAATTTATTTACGGAAATCGTTAAAGTTATCTTCACGTGATTCACGAACCGTCCTCCTGAAATTTCACAAAATCTAAAATAAGATGATACCAGTGTCTTACATGTGACGACATCATGTGATGATATTTTGTGAATCCTTATTTTCTTTCAAATCATGAGACAAATCTAGCTGCGCAACGACAAGGAAGTGATTGAATTTTACATAGCTATTTTAAAATCTCAAGCGTGTCTTCTGAGAAAAAAGTGCTGAACTAACTGCATATGATAATTCATGCGGCGAGTGATGCTCTGCATGTACTGCGTTTTACGTATTGTAATGACTTTTGCATCGAATTTGTCTTTTATAACCTCGAATTCATGTGTACGCCAACACTATAGTAATTGCATGGCGAGTAGGCCCTATGTAAATTTAGTAACATTTTTGATTGAGTTATCACGTGCAATTTTCTATGTAATAGTAGTCAATGTGACACAAACACTGTATGATATCCGCAAATGGTTGCTAAGGATATCTCAACTAAACTTAGACTAATTATCGTGACACAAACATAATATTAATCTAATTCTCCAATCACACCAAAATATATAATATTTATATTAATGTATTTAACTAATCTTAACAATATCAACATTTATTCCCCACCATACTCTTACATTTTAGGGGGATTTTTTTATTAGCATGATCAGTGGCTATGCATTTGCGTGTTGTATCCATTCACTTAACATGCTTTATAATTGAAGAGCTGTGTTGCAAAAGGGCCTACATCCATTTCTACCTGTTACTCATTTTGCATTATTGAATGGATGGCTATTCAGTATGTGGAATGTGGCTTGTATTGTTGGTGCCTCAATTGGCGTGCACGGATGCACTAATCCAAGTCATTAGAAACAGTAAATGAGTAACATGTTGGAGTGGTCTGGTGGCCCTTTTGCAACAAAGCTCTTCATATAAAGCGTATGGATTTAACAGCGATAGAAAAGTCAACAACAGTTAGTGGCTTGTTCTGGGTACCTGCTCCTCGTTTGGGTATCCTTAATTATAAACCTTTACCGACGGTTACTTTACAAAAATGCTTGCCAATATTTATTGATTATTCAATAAATGCGCATGTGTTGTTTTGAGAAGAATGAGATAAATCAATGCACGCGCGCTGATGTTGATGTGTGAGTGTGAATAATGGCACGACCCTGTAGGGGAGTTCCATTGTGAACATATTAACATTGCGCAAGTGCATTGATTTTTCTAATTTGTCGAGAAACAAAACATGCGCGAGTATTGACCTAATTCATACACGACAATACAAATCAAAAGTTGCAATTTTGTGCATACTTTTAATCGCTTTTAGTTACAAATAAAAACATCAACTTTAATATCACCCGCAGTTACAATCGGCGAACCCATGCTGCGTGAACAACGAATCAAAACAAAGCGCGTGGTGCGGAATGCAAGACGCGCACGCAGAGTTTCAATTATACACTTTCAATGCACTTCGCATCTTTTAGTTTCCTGTGTTCTTATTGCTTATTGGTTCGTAACTAATGCTCGAATCATACTAAAGTCGCTTTGCGATTAAATCGCTCCTATGACGAGTTTTACGTCATATAAAACCCCCCGATACATCGATCAAGAGATCGCTTGACTGGAAACGACCAGTCGCGGCCAGTTGACTTCATTTCAACTCGAAAGATCGGTCGCTCATGACGTAATGAACATCCTACTTTTTTCAACCAATGGGGGAGGTTATTTTGACTCTAAATTAGCATAACCAATCAGCAGCCATAATCCAGGTTGTCGTCTGCGTGACCAAAAAAGGACCTGAAAAGGCATGCGACTACCGGCGATTTAGTAGCTCGAGGCGACCTTTGGTCGCACCGAAATACTTCGAGCTAGCGATTATTGGTGAAGCGACCTGTTGCGACCAGCGACCGGCTACATGTAGTATGATTCGAGCATAAGAGTTTATGAATGAATACTATACTGGCCACAGCAGACACATGCAATTTCATCAATTCGATACTGAAACACTTTGTATTATAAGTTTTATGTTACAAATTAGATAACTGATTTGAGTTCTTATTTAAATATTAGGAAATGGCATGCAATTATTTGCATATTAGAAAGAAATTGTGATTAAAATCCTACAGTTTTATTGTTTTGCATCATTTGTGACATTTTAAAAACTTGACGGTCCCCCATACATATAACTGAGTCCTAGCTCCCATTACTCGCACGGAATAAGGGACGCACCATTACATTTTCAGGGGGGTGGGAGTAGGAATTGTTTTGTTTTTTAAATGCCCCCTCTATGCAGGCCAAAAAAAAAATCCCCCCCTGATGAGTAAAAAAAAATCTACCCCACCCAACTCAATATGAATGAATTAATTGAAAACAAAAATCCCCCCTTACGGCGGCAACCCCCCCCCCCCCCCCCACCCAACTTCCTACACCGCCCCCCTGAAAATCGAATGGTGCGTCCCTAAGCCACTACTATGACAAGTTTGTAGACGAAGTAAAGAACTGCTGATGCGTGCGGTACAAAACCGTGCACTAGATCATTGCTAATTCATGACACCCGTTATATTACAATTCAGTTCAAATCCTACAGCTAACTTTTCACTGTCTTAACTTATAGCCTAGCTCTTAGTCTTAACTTATAGCTCCATATGTTTGCCTATACTGCAACTCATCATGGTCTGTTGGTCTTAGTTCTTAGCTGCTCATAGACAAACATATCTCTCACTATCTTTGGAACTGTCCAAATGATTTATTCTTTCAAAAGTTTTAAAAAAATTAGGTCGAATCGTTTTTCAAACTTAAATAATTTTGGACTTATCGGTTTTGATTTTTTTTCCAATATGTTAATGTTTCATCATTGTAAGAGCTTAGAGTGAAGCATGGTTGTGCACTATAGGCCTATAAGCTGACAGTCATATCATTTTTATAGTATTACATTTTAAGTCTGTGATTTCATATCGCTGACCACTATTCACTCTCGCTGTCTTTGTTTGCAACCAAACCTTTGTTTCTTCATATATAAAGAATGTATAGAGTTGACCAATTATATGGGTCAACATTTAGGAACAATGCCAACATTTACATTGATTCAGCAAAATAATGCTATAAAAATCAATTCGCAGCACGCAAATAGCTCTGGGAATTCTTAAAATTTGCTTCAAAGAAGATAAACCATTCTTCCTGTCTGGCGTTTTCGACAACTTGGCATGGACAAAATCTGCAAAAATACAATAATTGTAAACATTGTCCTACCCTTGAACTCCCATCGGGGTAAAAAATGTCTTTATTTTTTTATTGCAAAATGGAGAATCTGCCTTCCACATTTCAACACCTCCAAATGTTCAAGAAATGTGGCGCGGGTAGCCATCAAAAACGACGCGGTGTGAAAATATATTAACAGGATCATACGGTCACATAAGCGTCAAGAACGTAGAGGTTGACAAAACAAAGTTAGTTTAATCTGTTCAATAAAACGTACGAAAGGTCTCTCTTGAAGGGTTCTTTCCTAACAAATAGTACCAACAAATCAATAGTGTGAATAATCATAAAATAGAAGTTATCCATGTAGCCCTGTGCAACGGAATACAAAGGGGAATCGCACCCGGCCTATTCTACATTCAATTGAATGGGTGCATGACGTCCAATACATTGCATGAACCGTGTTACCAAATTGGCCCATGAAACAGGTGTGCCTTCTTTCTGAAAATCTTAAACGCGGTTATTATTCCCGACAAGATGACAGCTTATCCGTTACATGGATAACCTCTATTTCTTACTCTTTGCCATGTGAACATCCGTACTGTCATTACCCAACATGTATCATTAATTGTCAGGCCCGTAAGCAGGATTTTTTTAGGGGGGGGGCGTATTTTCCGGAAAAGGTACATTGGTACCAACAAAATCGTCAAAGGTTGCCCCCAATTTTTTAGTCATCTCAGACAATTTTGAGAGCGGGGGGGGGGGGGGGGGGGGGGGGGGGGGTTAGGACATGTTTTAGTCCAAAACGGCCCGAAAAAAACCGCTTCTAGTTACGGGCCTGCGCCAGTTAATTGTTGTCGTATCCCTGATTTGAAAATAACACACCCACGCTACTTGTGGAATAACTTGCAATTTCTTGTTGATGACCAAATGTGTGAAGAACTTTTAAGACTCATCAATTCATTTTGTATTTTATATTGGTTATATCTCTGTTTTTGCTTTGCAATAGTTTTGCATGGTGCTTGAGCTGTCAAATGCATACTTACCTCGGACATGTTTTAATATATATTCAACTGTTATGATGGCATCGCGTATCCTATTATTTGTGTACGTTTTAATTAACGCACAAAACCCCGGGACACACAAAACCCTTAATAAGAAGGAAAATATCGACCTACTTTAAGTAGAATCTTACCCTGGGAATATTCCAAATGATTTGAACGAAAGAATCCCTGTTGTATCATATCACTTAATTCTTGCTCAATTCGATCTTTTTAATCCAATTAATCACAATATTCACCCAAATAATGATATCTAAATGGCTATCAAACCGTTGAAGTGTTCAATTCATTGCGGCGCGGTCAAGTTTAAGCGACCAAAGGTAAATGAAGTGTAACACATTAAAAGGCGGTATTTACAAACCTTTTAAATACTGTATCAGATTAAGTGTAATTATTAGAAAATCCTCTCCGGAGGTGTTTTCCACTCAATTTTAACCACATTTATCTTGCACAATTAGCATGTAACACGATAAAAATCGTTCTGAGATAGTTTCAAGCGGTTTGGTAGAGAGGGACGAGCGAGAGGGTATATTCATTATTTTATGTTTGACCTCAAACAAACTGAGCTGTTGTGAAGTAGGCTACACCGTCAGAAACAAACAGCGCGTGATAATCCAGGTGGGGCAAGGCAAGGAAGAACTCTATAACAAGAAAAGCACAATAGAAACATATGAACTACTTTCGCCGGTGTAAACTCGTGCTGATGAGTGGATGTTGAAGCATATTATAGTAACTTGTTTGAATTGCACCTTACTAACTTGAAAGTCTGGATTAATGCGCAATTTACTCAATTTGATCAGCTATAGATATGTGAAAAAACAAGAACATTTCAGAGGTGTGAATTTGTTTTTGAGTTTTTTTGTTTTCGTGAAATAGTTAAATTGACGCAATAAAAATATATTGGGTGAAAATCCTTTGTCTACCTGACTCAACACGCGTGAAGACTATTCCACAGGTGGTAAATAAATACACATTATACACATACATATCGCATATTAGCTACACCACTGGGCCTATGCATAAAAGTTGATCTCAAGAAATACTGAACATATTTTATTTGAATGCATTGTTCATGTTCATCAGCGTTGTAATCTAAATGAATACTACAATGAAGGAATGCCGCTGTGAACTCAGATATTTTGTTAGACTTCTTATGATTATTGCAAGACAATACGGGTTGTTTATATACAAATAAAATAATAGAGAAGAATTACACACATCTGATGTGCAAAAAGTGTAACTGTCTTTAAAAACTGTTTAAAACACTCCTTATGTCAGAGACATTTGTAATTATGGTCCATTTCTTTTTGTATTGGGAAAGTTTGCTATTGTTTTTTGTTATTTACCGCCGTTTGTCCTTTCTATTTGTGTTGTTATAAATGTTATGTTCCTTGAGCGCTCTTAATTGAATGGATATGTGCCTTGTCGCTATTATTAGTGTTATTATTACTATTATTATTCCTTCTCACTGGCACCATTTAAGCTCTTTTTTGCGTGTGTTTGATAAAACAATTAGCACATTTATTTTCCATACACTATAGACGATTGCTTTATATATTTAGAATTTGTTTAAATACTTCTTTTTGCTAAATCCACTATTGCGAATTGAGCGGGATTCGTTTTTAAGTATAGGCTTACTTATAAGCCAAAGTTATTCCAGGAACAAAATTGAGGCTGTTTTTTTTCTTCTTCAGATTTCATTATTAATGTACGTGTAATAATGAGTTACATTAAAACGTGTCCTTTAAAGAAATCTACGGTATTTACCTCGTGTGCAAAATATACCTGGAGCGTTAGAGTAAAGAGATATGTGTTTGCGAAGTACGAGGATCAAATTAAGGATAACTCCTACGCGGCGGACAGAGATGGCTATGGATTAAACATGTTACAAATAAAAACAAAACAACAATATCACTTTAGATTATTCTTCATTATGGTTTACGTACGTAAATCTATTTTCAGAAACATACGCGATTGTATAAATTAGTTAATATGATCAATTTCGCCGCTGGGGAACATGGAACCACCCACTTACCCGATCTGAGAGAGCAGCGCCTCACTCCAGGTGAGCTTGCTTTACAAACCGCACAACCCTACGCGTGTGGTGCGCTGTGCGTATGTATACAACACAGTGAGTCAGAAAAATAGTACGATGCATTATAAAAGTATCTAAAATCTAAAATCAGATATGTGATTTTTATACATTTAATGCATGATTATCGATACTGATATTAACACACCCAAATATATGAGTTAATACAATACATTTTTATTTAGAAAATTACCTGGCAACTGGAAATGGAAAAAAATAAAGACAATAAAAAAAAAAAATTCTTCCAGATATGTTGGTTTCATGCCCCGTTGACCTAACATATCTAGGCAACCGAATGTCCGATTGAAATAAAATGTTCAGTTCCAGAATCGTCAGACAAAGGGCTAAATACATTTGATTTGAAAGGAAATCTAAATGTTTGACTCGGTCATAGAGCCACCTTAACACGTTTAACAATACGTAATAAGTAGAGCCACCTTAACCACTGTTAACATGTTTAAAAGTATACAAGAGCTAGCAATATTTTCGAAGAATTTTCCACTACTGATGATTATTTTCACTTTGTTTCAGATACACTTACTGCAACTGGTAAATTAAGATATACATGTGAATGTGTCTAAAAAATACGACTATAGTAGATTCATAAACACTTCAAAAGAAGTAAGTTCCCCTTAAGGGTTTCCCTTATATTTTCAAAAATATACATTGGGTCGAAATGGGTTTTCTGTCAAATTGTTATGTGGTTCATACCAATACTTGACCAAAATTTCAAATCAACATGTTCTGTCATACTTGAGTGAGCTTGTATTGAATGACAGAATGTCCCATTTCAAAAGTTGTTAAAATAATGTTTAGTAGTGTGCGTATCCACCACGTTGGTGTATCAATTGATGACATCGATTTCTCATAGTGTTGATGAAGCGCGCTACTCGATATGGAAGTCCAACTCTTGTTGTACCAGAATTTTAACCCCACAGGTGCTTCCATGCTCAAATTAGCATGCATTGAAAGAGGGAATGTTTCTTTTGAAAATTAGCAATAGCTTGTGATGAAGGATGATCAGCCAGTGTGGCTTTCACTGCCTGATGCTAATGTGTTTATGATTAGTGTTCCCCATATTGTGTATGTAACCATGCCCCATTTATCCAGCCAGGAAAGGGCGATTGCGATTGGTCTCTTGCAGGCTATACTCCAGTAAAACAAGTTGCCCTTAGGATGAACACCTCCCCAAATGCAATCAGGAAACTGCGTTTTTAGCTTCCCTACGCTGGAGCTATAGGAAATGGATTTGTCTTGATGGACGACAATGCGCGCCCACATAGGGGAAGAGTTGCTAATCAGTTCTTGGAAGATGAAGGTATAGAGCGTTTGGTTTGGCCCGCGAACTCCCCAGATTTCAACCCAATCGAGCATCTGTGGGATCAGTTAAAGCGGGCCGTGGATCGTAGAGTGGATGATCACACTATTAAATCTTGCTAACTTACGTCTTCTGGTACAACAAGAGAGGGATGAGATCCCACAGCATCGAGTGGCGCGCCTCATCAACACTATGAGGCGTCGATGTCGGCAAGTCATACAACAACGCGGCGGATACACCCGCTACTAAACATACAAATAATTTATTTGAGCAACTTTTGAAATTAAACGTTATTTTAGCAACTTTTGAAATAGGACATTCCGTCATTCAATACGTGCTCACTCGACCATGACAGAACCTGTTGATTTGAAATGTTGGTCAAGTATTGGTATGAAGCCCATAATCATTTGACTGAAAACCCCATTTCATTCCAATGTATTGTTTTGGAAATATAAGGGAACCCCTAAAGGGGAACTTACTTCTTTTGAAGTGTTTATATTGGCCGATTGAATATTGATTTGGACTTATTCCATCTAACGTTAGAGCAGGGAGGTGTAATTAGTAATAACATCTCTCTGGTTAGAGGAACCACAATGATATCAGCATGGCTTGCTATAGGTTTCGCTGCGATATAATGGATTTCAAAGCGTTGACGCAATACATTGGACGCATGATATTTGGGGATGTACAGCGTGTATCAAAAAGAACGCAACACTTTTTGTCGAGAGCTGTACGGTCACAGTAAAAGACAAATCACTCTAAAACTTATATGATCTGTTAGGTCTCCTTATTGGCTATCACATAGTCAAATTACAACGATATCGAATATGTATTCGCTGAGATATTAAAGGTATAAGTAAAGAAGTGCAAAACACGTTTTACATCGTTCGTTCTAAAAACTTGGATTTTCCTGTCCGATTAGTGTTATGGGTTAACAGTTTAATAACTATGCAACCTTAATGTCTGGAATTCCTTTGTTTCAGTAAGGTGGTACATAAAATCATTGAATCGTGTAATCTGATAATCATTCGACCATTTGAATACGTCAATCACCCTTTCTAAGTTCTGAACCACCGATTGCTATGATCGCCACATGTCTATGGTACGTTCTTTCATAAATTAAAGTTCATAATCGATGCATCTTAAAACAAGGACAGCATTTTGAGGGTTGATGAGCACCATAATGTCCCATTCCCATTCATAACAGACTAACAATGACTGATTCATACAAGACAATTAATACCTTCACTGGACTATTCCATTTGTTTATCTTTTGAATAATGTGCCATACTGTTTTATTTATGACAATAACGAGAGAAAAAGAGAGAGGATTTGCAAACAGACTTTGTAATCTGGATTTTCAAGTTGTGTCATTAACTATCAACTAATTTATTGCCAGATTTGATTAATATTGATATGATACTATAATAGCCAGACATTTGATACCTTTAACATGACATTTTCTTCTCAGAATGATGAGTTTGATTCCAATTATTTAAGTACAATGAGTTATTAAAGTGTCTTGCTAATATTCACCTGATAAGAAAATGAGGCATACAGGATAAACGATGTAAAACGTGTTTTGCACTTGTCTACGTGTATCGTTGATATCTCAGCGAATCAATAATCGATATCGCTGTAATTTGACTATGTGATAGCCAATAAGTACACCTAACAGAATATATAAATTTCAGAGTGATTTGTGATTTGCCGTAATCGGAGAGCTCGCGACAAAAAGTGTTGCGTTTTTTTGATACACCCTGTATAACACATTCCCAAATATCATGCGTCCATGCATGAATGTAAACTACCCATGAAGCTTCATGAATTACCCGCGCAAATAGCGAGCTATTCAAACGTGCCGTTTTAAAAAAAGTGACACACATTGATCATTTTATAATCCTTCTTGTATAGGTGAGGATTAAATTAGAAAGAAAATCAATTTGGACAACGGCACGAGAAAACAGTGTCACTATTCTAAGAAATGTTACAATAAAATAAGTCGCTATAGTGCTTATCTTTGAGATTTAAGTTAATTTCAGTTTCACTCATTGGTCGGTTATTCGTGTAAATCAACTATGGATATTGACCGGTATCCCGAGAAATTATCTTCATATTTATATTTAGCTACATTAATTTTCACTGTGTCTCAGATATATAGGCCTATTAACTACAAGTTGCCAACTGGTAATTAAGATATTTAGTTCTGTATACAGAAAAGCAACCACCGAGTGACCTCTCATTGTAGGAACATACATAGGTCAATAAATGTGTTGTTTCGAGGGGATTTAGACAAATCAATGCACGCACGCTGATGTTGATATGAGAATAATGACAAGACCCCGCAGGCGGAGTGCTATTGTGAGCACATCACCATTTGCACTAGTGCGTTGATTTTCTAATTTTTGGAGAAACAAAACATGTACGCATGTATACCTTATACGACAATGTTAATCAAAGTGTACAATTCTGTGCATACTTTCTTCTGTTTAATGTAAAACGAATAAAACATGTTGTTAACAAGTTTGATAACACCTGCAGTAGAAATCGACGTACCCGTGCTGCGCTGCGTGAACAACGAATCACAACATATCGCGCAGTGCGTGCATGCACGGCGCGCACGCGAAGTTCAATTAGACACTTTCAAAATGTTCGATGGACTCCGCGCATTTTAGTTTCCTGCGTGCCCATTGGATCGAAGACTGACTAATAAGAGCATATGAATATGTGCATAGAGGTTGACAATGTAACGGATTAGCTGCCATCTTGTCAGGAATAATAACTGTGTTTAAAGATGTTTTGGTAATACGGTTCATCAGTGACAGTTATTCTTAAATGTCACTGGGTTCATGCAATGAATTAGACGTCATGTACTGATTCAATCGATGTAGAATAATATGTCCGGGTGCAATTCCCAGTTAGTAGTCCGTTGCGAATGGCTATATGGATACCCTCTACTAATCGTGTTCAATTCTCAGAAAACTTAAAGAATTTTTGTTCTTATAAATGATACAATTAAAGAAGTCTCGTGTTTTCAATGTTATCAAGGTTGTTTAACCCCGTTGTCGACTAAATATGAGTATGATCATGCAATTCATTGTTCTTTTGTACGTATGTATTAATTTTTCAGAAAACCTTAGAAAAAATATTCTAAGAAATTTTACAATTAGAAGAAGTTGCTCCCGTGCTATCTTTGAGGTATAGGTTCATTTCAGTTTCGCTCATTGGTCGGGTATTCGTGTAAAATCAACCCTGGATATGCGGGACAAGTAGCGACAATAATTAGATTGATTGACTTTAGCAACTTTAATATCTTCCTGGTTTCTATGAAGCTCCTTTCGCTTGTAACTCCACGCCCGGAGCCTGGATATCAAGGCTTTTGGTGAAATGGATGTGACAATATTGGGCTCGTGCTTGTGATTCCCGTGTCGTGTGGCCAGCTGGATTCGAGGAAGTAGTCAAATGCTGCAAATCATAGCTCGAATAATGTTGCAACTTATACAAAGATATTCTGGAAGTTTATAATATTTGAATTTTTTCTTTGTTAAAATTTAATAGTTTTCTAAACAGAATGATAAAAATATGTCAATTTCTTTATACTAGTTTACATTAGGCTTAAAAAAATTCAGTTGACCTGCCCTTTACGATTTGTTCTTTTATTTTCAATATCACATGTTGGTTAATTACCGGGTTTAATTAATAGCAAAATGTGTTCGTCAATTACTCACTTACGAGTTACGAATATAAGTTGACTATAAGTTAAATATTAAAAGTTCAGAGATTTAGGAAAGAACTTAAAGATGCATGTTCAGCATTTGTGTGCTTGTGTAGCATGTTTACCGAGAAGAAAAAAAATAGAAAAATTAAAATTAAAATTAAAAAGACAACCGACCGACCCAGATGTTGCTATACTTAAAGGGCAAGTCAACTTTTATTTATTTCTGCTTAATTAATCACGATAACGATAACTTAATAAAACGTTCAGATATCCAAGTGTTTTCTACTTCTGTTTCAAAAGTTAAAACCAATATCTATAGAAAGATAGTATACTTGATGAGGTGTAGAAAAAACACGACTGTAATTTTACTTTAGACGTTATGATTTGTAAAGCACAATTATACGATTTTGAAATTCTGCCAAAGTTTGTTCTTATCGGAATAAATACAATTCTAAATGTCAAGTCATGCTTTCCAAAATAATAAAAACATTTTGAAAGTTATAATGTGTGAAGATCAAGTATTTGTTGACGTTTTGTCAATATTGTTTTAGATTTGGACATGCAGTTTATTGGATCTGTATACATGGTATAGGATTTTGTCGCGTGACCATGTCTCATAACAACCGATGAATTTGGTTGAAAATTACCCACTGGATTCGCTAACTGCACTCAACTTAAGGATACCCTCTGCTTAAACTTTTGTGTATCCTCCGTTACATTTCTTGTGTTTACTGCATGCTTTACATCCATCCTCATAATTCTCGGATGTTGCACATTTACATTCCCCTTTATATTCCGCAGTCCATATAATATTGCCTTAGTCATGATTGTTCCTATGGAAGATCTATGAGCACAAGCTGGTAAGATTGTGCAGAAAACGTATAACTCTTCAGGAGTGGCGTAGCCAGAGGGGGCGAGGGGGCGATCGCCCCCCCCCCCCCCCCCCCCCAATATTGACTGTCGTGTCGTTTGAGATTGGCACTGTCCGTTCATTTGACAAGAGGAATCATGAAATTACGATGGTCAAAAGTACACAGATGGAAATTTTTCGCGCGCCACGTGCGTAAAAGTTCCCAAAAATGGAACATGTTTTGGTAGAAACGTCCTTAAAGCAGAAATGTACCTTATTCATAGCAAAAATAAATGTAGAAACCTACTCTGTTTGGCCATCTCGAGACAGTGACGTAACCGCGTATTCTACTAATTGCATCACATAACGCGCGCGCATACTCGCGGCGCTGGCGTACAAACACGAGCGTTGAAAGGCGGAAGATATACACGCGTGCGTAAGCTGCGCCTGTTCAGTTACGTCACTGTCTCGAGATGGCCAAACAGAGTATAGCTACGCCACTGTAACTCTTGGTTTTATACTCTGTCACCTATAGGGCTTTTAATTTACAATTTCTACGGTCTGATAAAACTTGATTGCACCAACAATATGTCGCAATCTGATGAACGCGCCTACAATTTTCACACTTCTATACTCTATTTGGCTTCCTCTGGACAGTGACGTAACTTAACTGGCGCAGCTTTTACGCACGCGTATGTATCTTCCGCCTTTCAACGCTCGTGTGTATACGCCAGCGCCGCGAGTAGGCGCGCGCGTTATGTGCTGCAATAAGTAAATACGCTGTTACGTCACTGTCTCGTGATGGCCAAATAGACTATAATTTACGAGCGTTCCGCGCAGTGCCACACGCTCTTATTTGTTTGTTCAATTAAACATTTAGTTATCGCATCATAAATGCACGCGATGACGTTTACACCAAATGCTACGCCGTTAACTAGATAACGCGCGAACGTCTCACTTCTCAACTTGAGTTAAGTGTAAAACTCTTACTTCTTCCCTGAAACCAATACAAGTGGTTAATTATCTTTTTTTAAAACTTGAATATAATTGGATTGTAATTAAATGGAAGTTCACAGTCACATCAAGTGTAGTTGGAAGGTGTTATAAATAAATGGGTAGAGCACTGGATTCATGATCTAAAGGTTGTGGGTTCGAGTCCCGCTGTGGTCAACATGTTGTGCTCTTGAGTAAGGCAC
This sequence comes from Ophiura sarsii, assembly GCA_035610835.1. NCBI lineage: Eukaryota > Metazoa > Echinodermata > Ophiuroidea > Amphilepidida > Ophiuridae > Ophiura > Ophiura sarsii. The sequence continues at coordinate 46,896,375 of CM069444.1, forward strand.
TTTACCGCAATTACTCCTCTCTACCCAAGTGTATTTAAATGGGTACCGGCATTCTTCAGTGCTGGGAAGGTAACAGACTCGCTGTGGAGGAGGTGTAGCGAGCCCCACACAGCACCGTTATAAAAAGGAGTGAGTCTGGCCCTATCGCTTTGAAAGAGAGATGGGCACTCCGCTCCTGGTATTACAGGATCGACCGCCTTTACCTTTTACCTACAAATAAAAACAGTGGATTTTAAATGTAAGGTAGACTTTAAAATTAAATGCTAACAGATATAGTGCTGATTTGCGGAATGGTTACCATTAGTTACAGGAAATCATTTGTTTATAAAACTAGCAAACCGATTGAACCGAATGCCCAAAACAACAACAAAAAAGCAGGAAAAAAGCAGACTGTCAATAAATATTTGGGTTTCTAAAATTGTATTCTAAATTGTTTGTTTGGCCCGACTGAGTGATATATTTGCTTTTATTCTGTAAGACATGTGTTGCACATCGCAAGCCTACGTTGTTCCATCTTTATTTATATTTAAGGTGGCCTTATAAGGGCTGAAAGGTATTGATGTGCCTTATATAACGTATGGATTTAGTGGAATAACCACATACAAATTAGATTAAGAGAGCGGATAATCATTTCCTCGTTCGTTGTATTCAGTACTGCCTTTTGTAGATAGATACTTCTATACGAAGATATTAACATAATAATATGTTCTATTTCTAATTAATCAACTATCCACGTGATGCTTCCATGCTGCACTGGAATAGACCTACGTATCTTCTTCATGTAATAAGACAGCAAAGCGTAGTAATTAATTCAGTAATATCAGCAAAACAATATCTACGCATTCGTTGTATTGGATATGAACCAGAAGTTTTCACAGCACGAGTCACGAACCAATCAATATGTCCGAGCTGCGCAATCCAATTGCGCACACTTCAATATTTTGGTAATTTAATGAGGACGATTGAATTTGAAATTCGGAGGGGTGAATGACTTAAATAAATGCAAAGTGTTTTGAAATATTGCTGAGTTAATTTGAACGGACGAACGCAAACTGCTGGTCATCATTTTGTTTTGTTTTTCGCTATTGATTTGATTTGAATAAACAAGCATGGTCATCGTCGTCCAACAATTCTCTAAATCCCTCCCACTTTATATTTTGGTGATCACGTTGTATGTTTAATACTAATTGAGCAATCGGTATAAACTTCTGCTTTTAATAGTACCCACCGACCGCCGCCACCAACGAGTTAAAAGTTTAACTGTCACGCCCACATGTCTGGCTGGCTACCTATTGCTAATGGACTAGTCCAATGCCTTGACTAGTCCAAGTTTACGCTACAGTCAGTGATAAAAGTAGGATCATGGTTTGATATAAGTACAGCGCTCTCGATACTGTCCGGTAGTATTTAATCATAGTTCCTTCCACTGGTAGATAACTTTTGACTGCGCTCCTCTTGGATTTTTATATACCTTTACTACTGTTAACATTTTACACAGGTTGTGTGAATGTGAAGATGTCATCCACTATGCTACCCGTACCGGTACCTCAATGCCAACAGCGATCACCAAGCAAGTGAGTAGTTCTCATGCTTTACTTTTCAGTATCATACTGTTGTTTGTATATTTACAACTTTTGAGTATATGAACCAAGTTATTAACATGTTAATTATGGTTTTAATTTTGGTTTCATCGTTTTGCTTTCAGTTTTTGTTGTGTTTTTGGTTTAAGTGGTTTTTTTTAATATCTGAATATTAAAAAAAAAAACTTTAGTTTAAAAAACATTCAAAAGTTAGAGTAAGTTTTGATGTTAAGTTATTCATGCATAATATAACCAATTCAAATAGAACTTTATAACAATTTGTTCATGTGCAATACAATTACTTTTTAATCCATCCGGTATGCGTACAACAAAAATGAAAAAAATTAAAGTCACTTTTTACATTTCAATCTTAAATATATTAATATATTTGTTTGCGTGATTAATCTTATTTATTTGTTTCAATTTGTTTAATTCCTTTAACAAATTTCATAAACGGTTTAGTGAGATCAACTGGCAAAAATATGTAGGCCTTCATTTAATAACAAGACTATGTTGATTAATAAGAACACTTTATTTAATGTGTTTTTGCACGAAAAAAAGTATTTAATTTCTACTATGGATGTCAAACATATATAATAAGAAACCATTAAATCTCTGTTTTCGCTCAAATTGTGACAGTACGACGGTTTAGTGACCTCGCCATCCCCATATAACGAATATCCTCTTATGACGTTTGATGCTCTGGGCAGAGTAAGCCTGTACTACTTTGCTGACAAGAGGCTCCCCATAAGCATGATAAGTAAAGCAGTTCAAAGGCAGTTTTAGTGCCCATGGCGCCTCCGTAGTGAGATATCTCTACTATAATATACCGCTTGCCTGTAATGCCATGCCCTGGACATAATAGACAGCACCGCCTTAACACGCTAGGCTTCCATAGACGGCGTAGCGCATACAGTTTAGTTAATTGAAAGATGTCAAGAATTTTGACGAATCCCATCCGTGTACTTCGCTGCCGCCTCGTAATCAGAATTCGGAAGAGGTGCTTCTTTTCTTTTTTTCTTCAAAGTAGCTCAAAGTCAACAGGTGCCTTGAGGCCTCTTGTATATGATGACAAAGAGAGTCCAGAGAATGGTATTATCGATGGGTTTGTTTTTAGCTTAATGGGTGGTCAATGTCATTACCATTCGACCTTAGAAGAACTTTATGATTAATGAACTTACTCAAATCCTGGACCCTGCTCAAATCAGCACTTCTTATACAATGGGTATTACAGGTTTTCATTGGCATATCGTTATATTAACAACGCTATAGACATATCTTTTGGATAACGCTGCAGTTATCACTTTTAATCCATAAAAAAATGAGCTAAATGGGATAAAAGTAACCTACACATGGTGGACACCTGTTTAGTCAAATTGGATTTTTCACAGTGCGATATAACAAACACCTTATACTATATACATAACTAGCGGCGTACCCTCGCTACGCTCGGGCACTCGCTAGCTGAGTATTATTATCTAAATTAGATACCTTCATGATTTGTAGCAAAATGGGCATAGATAATGATTTCAAAATTGTCGATCCCTGATTTTTTTTCTCATTTGAAATAGACTTTGTTCACAGAAATTGAGTTTTGTGATATCTTTGAATCTCGCACCCAATTTCAATACCCCATTTAGGAAGGAAACAATGTTATCATGGTTATAGTTACCCCATTTGTTGGAAGTGGCTCTTTTTTACTTCAGGCTTTTCTTCCATCTTTTCTAACTTTCATTTCATTCAGCTAGCATGCTTATATAGGCTTTTTAAGCCTGGCCCGAGCATTTTCATTTTGCTTGAGCCTGGTCCCTTCAGGACCCAAGCGTGTGTCCGTACGGATCGACGGTTTAAACAAACAAACAAACAAACAAACCCCCCAAAATGTGCAGTACCAACCCCATACCCCATATAGTGTATACATGGTATAGAAGATAGTGTGCGGTTAGTCGTCAACATGATCAAAGCATACGCTATTGTGCAATTATAGCAAGAGGTCCTTCATACTCAGGTGCCCTTAATCCTAATATCGGTGCCACGGCGCCCTTAATAATCCAGGGATCTTAATAAGGCCTACCCAGAAACGCTAAATATTATTAGGTATCCCATAAGACATGAAATAACCACTCTGGTATAGGCCCTACCCCATACATCCTTAAAATCCAGTTATCACAGGCAGGCCCGTAAGAAGGGGGGGGGGGGGGGGCGATGGTAGCGATCGCGCCCCCCCCCCTTTTTTTCCATACTCCAGGTACCCAGTGTACCATTATATTCCAGACAGGCCTATCCACCCCATGTGTTCATACACACGTGTAGGCCTAGATTTCACAACCCCCTTCGCGGACGCTCCCCCCCCTAAAAGTTGCCAAGTCTCTCATGGAACACGCCACCGCTGTATTAAATAAATTTAGGTCCGCGACGCCACTGGTTTTTTTAGTGGTTTTATTAAGGTTTATGGTAGGTCTTTCATAGTTCACCATGATCACTTTGTACCCACCCAGTTCAGTGTTAGCCATCCGTTTATTTTATTTTTCGGACTATTGACATTAAATTATTTCTCCAGTAGGACTATTTCTGCATGCATATTTTGTTCTAACAGTTCCTTGTTTATTTATAGGCCTATCCCCTGATAGGCCTATAAATAATAATGTATATGATATCACGGTTTTCTGGCCTATCTATGTTTTTATATAGCGCGCCCTGTCCGTGGCCCGCATTGTGGATGGGTCCGCGATGGGACTGAGGCACTGGCGTATAAACGCATTTTCCCTGTCACTATTTAGTATTAACACATGTTATCCTGGATGCAGGCCTACGGTTTGCGCCTTATACGGTTTGCGCCGGCGTTGCTCCCAGTTCCTTCAAAGGGGTTCCTGTATACCATGGCTATAAGATTGACTTTTTGTCTTATCATGCCGTTTTCTTGTACTATAGGGTTTGCACTATGGAGCAACGGATGCTTGCCGCTTTTACTCTACCACATAACAAACTACGCTTTGCGCCACTAACGCGTGTGCACCTACGCGTGTTCCGGTATCGCCCAATTACGCGTGCGCCGGCAATCGGCGCCTGAATACGCGTGCGCCGGCAATCGCCTGAATACGCGCGCGCCGACAATCGCCCGATTACGCGAGTTGTGCGCCGGCCATCGCCATGGCGTGTCCAGCGTATACGCGGCGCGTAGCAATAACGTAGCAACGGGCTACAAAACCTCGAATTTCACGGAATCTAACTCAAATTAAAAAAATCAAACATAAACTGGTTCGTCGTGGGACCCATACGCACTCGCACAGAAAATTTGAAGTCAATCAAAGGTGCGGAAAGGGGAGAACATCTCCGTACAAGAATGGGCAACTCCGTATTATATATAAGATATACATGTGCTTTCAGATTAAGCTTTACGTATCCTGCGTTGCGTATTTTCTCCCCTTCTTAAACTCTCGTCCTCGCTTCGGGGTCTCCTGTTTTAAACATTGTTAAAAGTCAATATTCAACTTGTAATCCGTAGATTGTGGTATAGATTGAACACGCACTTTAATAACCGCCGCCTAAGGATTGCGTGTTGACTTTCTTAAATGCGCGCAGCTTTTAAGTGCTTAACATTGCGTATTGTTGCAAAAACAGGGGCTGTTAAGGTTTTTACAGCAAAAAGTACGAGTTGTTCTCTAACTTTTTGTTCTGTACAAGGCCCCTGGCCATTAAACCAAACGCGTGATATCACATACCTAGTGTGGTTAAAGACGTCTAAATTGTCTTTTGCTTTATATATACACTAACATGATAAACAAATTGCATGAGTCACTGATTTAGACTGATCAACGGGTTATCCCTGGTATATATTTATAGAGACACAAACCTATAAAATTGATGTATTTTTGCATTGTGCTTATTTATACAATGACCAACCATACCAATACGGCATAAATTCATTGAACTGTCAAACCGCCAACATAATAGTGAATGGTGAACGTCTCTTTATTTTTTCGGTAACAAACAGCCAGTCACTTGAACTTGCAAGGTGTGATTAACGCACCAAAATGCAATGACACAATAGGATTAAGGTCAACAAACTCCTGCAAATGAATTGGTCTAATTTGATCAGGGTTTTTCGCAATATATCAATGTCGGGATTACGCCTCTTACGTTTTAATCGGTGATTTATTACAGCCTGCACTTGTATTTGTCTCAAAATGGCGCGGAATAAAAAGGCACATTTCTGAGTATGAAAAGGCCTTTGATAGTTGTATTGTAAATGCAGAGAGTGCAGGAATGCCTTCAATTATTACCCTTTTACGTGCAACTGTTACAAGACAATAATGTATTTAAAAACTCCCCTAGGATAGTTGTCGGAGATCTCTCCACCAAATCGCGTTAACAATTCCCTATAGTGTGGCGGATTAATAATCGCGCTACACTTTATTATGATCTTGGCGTTCAAATAGTTGTCCGTATCGAACTGAATTCAGTTATATCAAAGCTTATAAAAACAAGTAATAGAAAACATTGTGCTTTATCTGACAAATCTGACGGGGTTGTCTTGAAATTGTGAAAATATGCCACCGTTCCCTCCCTTGTATAGTGCATGCAACATGGAATGGTAGAGCGATGATGTAAGCACCACCCGGTAACTCCTTCCATTTAAGTCAGATTTATCATTAATCAAACCATTAAGGACCAGAATTCAAAAAGGGTCGGCATTTACATCGTTCACACCTATTACTAGTATTAGCATTCATTCATTCGTTCTGTTTTTTATATCTGATATTCAGGGGATAGAGAGACCCACTAACTACTGACGTCTTCTCATCAAAGATTATTCGCTTCAAAAATCATCAGACTTTAATTAGGCCTATAATGAATCCAACCAAATTATAATGAATATTTACTTTACTTATTTTCAGCTCGAGTCTTGAGAGCAGCACGCCTCCATCCCCGGACCATATGAGAATGGGCAGTTCTTCTGGGACGCCTCCTCCACGCACACACAATGGGCGACAAAGACTTCGACCGTTTCTCATCTCCTGCATTGAGTCTGGTCGAGTCAAAGGTCTTGAATGGATGAACAAGGAGAAAACACTCTTTAAGATACCATGGAAACACGCAGGAAAACAAGACTACAACCCAGAAGAAGATTCGAAAATATTTAAGGTAATGTCAAGCTTATTAATCAACAATCATGTTATGTATCAGAAGGAGGAAATTCAATGATGAATCGGCATACAGGTTATTCGACCCATTTTGTAGCATTTGTCTAGTACCCAGATCTATTTCCATCACGCAACAGTTTCAGTTAAACAGGGTCCTACACATGACATTCGTTATTGTGTTTGGTCATCCTCTTCACAATAGCTCAACATGTGCTGATAGGCATGCCTATCGCACTTTTAAGGCAATACAAATTGATTCCTAACACACGTATTGTGTACATTTCAAATCAAAACCATGTTATTGTTAGTTCTAGAACAATAGGTTAGCATAAATAACTTAATACAAAAGCACGTCAGCATTTACACTACTGCTACGCTTTGGCACTATTTGCACACGCCGTACGCGCGGCTGTTTGTGTGTTACATGTTCCAAGAACTTTCATTATCTGCTATTAATGAAATCAGAACATTCTATATTATATCTTTTTACATTCTACACACACTGATTCAATGATGATTTGATTCATATACATGTACATGTTGGTACATGTACCTACAATTGTGACAAGATTGGTTATAGTGTATTGCAACTGTTTGTTGTCTACATTATAAGTGCTACGACTTATGTATTGTTTGTATGTTTGTTTAACAAGTGTTTAATCATATGTGAATACAAGTATGTCCTTTGTTGTGCGCTTAACAAAATGATAGCGTTGTCTTTCCATATTGAACCATCCGTGAAAGTCATCTAACCTATTGTATTGCCTGTATGGGCAAGCGTTCGTCTGTAAACAAACAAAAATCACACCCGGCCACAGTCTCATGTTAGATGGTTAGTTCCATTATACTGTCACATGAATGCTTGTTTGTGAAATATCGCCGAAAGATTTGCTTTTTATGAAATCGCTCGTGTAAAGCAGTTGTGTCTAGAAACTACGTTTGACTGATCAGATTAGCGATACTTCCACCAGGTTGTTCGCAACTCCACGTCATGTTCGTGGTTGCAGCTGCAGAACAGACTATAATGGATATTCTTCAGGGTGTACATGATCATAAAAGCTCTGACTGAAAAAACCTGCCAATTCCTCGAATTTGTACAATCCTGAGAACTGATTTCCCGAAGGAGGGTCTGGGGTTTCCAAGAAATGGCGCATATTATTGCTTTATGGACTATTTCTACAGTTAAATTGTGTTAATACGTATTACGGATCTTGTTTGCGAACAATCATTTACTACGCCAGCTGCAACTCTGCTGCGAAAAACATTTTACCATGGTTATCCGCGATATCATTATTGCAAAGTACTTTAAAACATAATCGGATCAGAGTGCGCGCGACACGAGGGGGCGTGGTTAAGACTTTCATCGCCCTCTAATCGTCCTCATTTAACATGAATGTGCTTAATGGCTTTTCTAAACTTCTTGACAATTCTATTATGGCAAATGCAGATGGATTTGTCCAACGCAAAGTAGGGAGATCGTGTGAAATAGCATTCACAGTGCGTGATGTCATTGGATACATTGTATGCAAATAATCAATTCAGAATAGTTGAAGCAAATAATATTATGAACTCATTCTAAATAGCTGGGTGTTTTTTATAGATTATGTGTGGGTTAATTTAGTATTATGTTGTGATTTTGTCTTCCAATTTGCATGTTTGGTACTGCTGTCTGTATTTGAATAAGTAGTCAATTACGGGTGCTCTTTGAGTCTGTCAAATGATTCTGGAGGTTAAGATTAAAGTTAAAAATCAAACAAAGTGAGTAAATAATGTCTTGCGAGGGTTGAGGCCAATCAGGAAGACTTAGGAACTGACAATTTCTGGGGGAAAAGGATTTGTCTTTGTTTGTGCATTCTAAAACTAACACTTCTCGGTAGTGATTAATGATAAAAGGCATAAAAAGGATTACATTAAAATTGCACAACCCTTACTTTTACATGATCTACTATTGTAGATTCTGTCAATTTGAAACAGCACATTCTCAACAAAATTAGATACTTGGCAATTTATTACAACATCAACCAATCTACCATATGATAATTCGTATATTTTCCTTAATCATTCCAGCTTTGGTCATCTAACACCGGAAAATACAAGGAGGGTATCCACGTTCCCGAACCAGCTGTTTGGAAGACGCGCCTTCGCACCGCACTTAACAAGTTACCAGACATTGAAGAGATACAAGACAAGACACAACTGGACATCCCAGAACCCTACAGAGTCTACAAACTACATCCAAAGAAACGTGAGTTTTTGTAATAATAGTTATTAGAATTTTGTACGGTCACTTTGTCAACTCGTGGAAGAAAACATTCATGGATCCGAAATCATACAAAGCACTAAATATTTTGAATGTGAATGTGTACATGTATATGTATCCGTTGTGTGTTCTAAATTATTGCAAACAAAAGTTCAATCATTAATAGATGCGACAAATCAAGATTTAGTCTAGAACCACGAAATTTGTGGCTGAATAACAAGAAATTAGGTTCAATTCTCGGTCAATGGAAACAATTTGCCTGCCTCAAATCAACATATTCAAGAAAGAGCAGAATAGAAATGACTTAAATGCAGATATACCTGACTCAACTAGACTTTACCATTTCAATGATGAAGAAATTAAGTCGAGCACAAGAAGTTGTAAATTCGTTTAATTATTTATACAAAAATTTGATTCACACACTATATCGTCTGGGGCTTTTATAGGTCAAGTCGTCAGAGGTCCAATAGCTAATTCCGTGTCCAGACCTTCAAATTAGTATATTATTAGTTCCCTCCATGATATCAATATTACAACGATATATTCTCAAGCTTTTTCGCCGTCGACCACCATGCCGCGAAGCAGACGACCACATTGTGTAATTTCGCGCCATGACAACAAACTTTTTTTGAGCACCGGCCCACTCATGACGTCACGTCTTACGATATAACACACCGTACTCCCTCTACGTCATGTACAATAATGAATCATAGTAGTGTTTGTATCTCGAAGTGAAATATGATATGAAATATGGTATGAATGAAGTGATGCCATTTTTAGCACCAAGGGTGACCACAACCTTTTGGAATGCCTGCCTGCCCCCTGGTACGGGTCTTAACCCCGGTGTTGTCACAGCCGCTAGACCGCGCCAGATTTATGCAGACTTAGCTGTAATGTACTTTTGTCATTTGCAACATCAGAACGTTGATGTCAGAATTTAAGCTTCAAATTTCCACTTTGAAGACAAAATGTGCGTATCAATTTGAGGTGTCTGATATTTGTGCTAATTTCCATATCAGACGACGCGCCATTGTGCTTCAAGGGTGGTGCCATGAGAGTTTGTCGTGTTGAAAGTTGCTCATCAATTACCAGTCTGGTCAAGATAGCAATCCTTCCATTAATGCGTCACGAAGTCACATCTTTATACTTCTATAATAAGAACCCCATACATGTTGGTAGGCCCTACACGTCTGATACGTGGGCACGTTTTAATATATTCTACACCATTCACACACCTCCATATGTCGAACTAAGACATATTTTTCTCTTTCCTGAATCCCTAAGATAATCATTCTGTTAGTTGCAAAATGTAACCTCCCACATCCTACCCCGATAGTGATTTGATTCTCATTTCTCACTGTATATATATAAACATCATCTGGTTATCTGTGTCTTTTATATAGTAACTGGCAGAAAACGCCCCCCGAGTGAATATCAACCACAATGTCACCAGGTAAGTTAAAAGTCATGTACTCTAATACTCTATCATGGGTAATCTTAATCTAGCACTTAAAGGTATATTATGTGATCTTTCCAGGGAACGCCCTCAACATCGAAAAAAAAATTAAAAGAAGATTTTCTTGCAGATTTACATTTCTGATCATAAATCGTACATACATTCCAAGTTACAGGGCGATACGATTCTTAATTACTTCAAAATCATGATTTTAGAGTGAAAATAAACTGTCGGATAACTCCGACAGTTTATATTTTCACACTAAATTCACTCTAAAACCATGATTTTGAGGTAATTAGGAATCGTATCGCTCTGTAACTTGGAATGTATGTATGATTTATGATCAGAAATGTAAATCTGCAAGAAAATCTACTTTCTAAAAAAAATATTGAATAGAGGGCGCTCTCTGGAAAAGATCACATAATATGCCTTTAATCTATGAGAACACTTATGCCACGGAGTACTCAGGATATAATGGATACTCATAATCGATCTTGATCTATTTTGAGTATTTATTATCCATCATGGGTACTCTATCATGGGTACTCATTATGGGTACTCTATCATGGGCAGTCATGATTTGATCTTAAGGTACCCGTTATCTATTGGCACTCGTACTCATAATCCATCACGAATACTTATACTGCATCATGGGTATTCCTAATCCATCATGGGACCATAATTGATTTTGAGTACTTATAATCCTTCATTGGTACATTGTGGGAACTCCTCCGTCCATTGTGGGTATTCACTAAGGATCTTTGCACTCGAATCTGGAATACTTTTCCGTGGACTATGTACATGTATGATCATCTTTAACTTATCAAATGCTTCTTATGTACTATCACTATATGAAGAGCTTTTTTGCAAAAGAGCCTACAGACCACCTTACATGTTACTCATTTTGCATTAGTGAATTTGCATTGACAAGTCCATGGAATTATTCAAATTATTGTATGGCTGTGTTCATAACTGTTTCTATGACTTGGATTAGTGCATCCATGCACGCCAATTGAGGCACCAACAATACAAGCCACATTCCACATAATGAATAGCCATCCATTCAATAATGCAAAATGAGTAACATGCAGAAGTGGATGTAAGACAGCTCTGCAATTATGCTGCAGATACCTTGCATAAATTAAACCAATAAGGGTAGTAGAAAATTACGCATAGGGTACCCTTAACGAGCCTGTGTATTAATACAACGGGGATTTTTTACACTGCGTGTGAATTTCCTGTAGTTGAAATACCCACAAGCAATGGAGGACCAAATGAACTCATTTAATGGCCTTTTTCTTTTTTCTGTAATCAAACCAAAATCTTAATTTTACAAAAATGTTAGGATAACAGCATTATACTGATTAATTTTAAAAACTCTGTAACTATAACTGTATTACTTTAGGTTATGTTCATAACCACCAGGTAATTTGAACAAAAAATTATAATTCTCAGGTCAATGGATGTTTGCATATGCAATAAATTGATTTCTTCAAAGGTATCCCTTGATTCTTGTAATTTTAATTAAAACTGAGTAAAATTTCATACATTGGATTAAAATTCAACAATTAGTGAGTTATTGATTTGGATCCTCAAATGGTTCAATCTGTGTATATACAGCAATGTCATGATACCGGGCCTTGTGTTATTGTTATCTTTATCACGACGGAAATCACAAAAGGTACTCGGAAATTCACACCATATAGAACGAGGATATATCGAGTGTTACAAGGTGACCAGAGGGTACATAGTTTATGCAATCGAAACACATATTTAAACCTGTTGGGCCAACTTAAAGACCAATTAAAGAACATATAGAAAGTAAATAAAACTCTTAATTGAAAAGCGCTAACAGGTTTTTATTAAAAAACAGAAGCCCTAATAGATGGAGGTAAAACAGGTCCTAATTGTATGCAATTTTTTAGTCATGATGTTATTTTGAATTTAACCTACCACAAATATACACCGCAATAATGGTGTCTGGTATTTATGTGTATAACTAGATCAGTAAATATAACATCTATTAAGTTCACGTGTTTTAAGGTTAAAAGTTTCCCAGGGGTAAATATTTTTGAGGCTGATTCACATGACATTGTTTTTGTTTACCAATCATCACTTTGTCACAAGATCAGCTTGGGTTGGTTATGCGCAGCATTCATTTGACCATAGCTACAAGTCATGCTTTCAGATATAAGTCATGTGACAAATGTTATCAAACACAATAACATCAGGTGTATTTAAGGTGAAGTTTGTTATTTAAATAGCACCTAACATCGAGTTCCCTAAGCGCTTTTAAAAACATAGAAACAGTAATACAAACACAAATTAAGATAAACACATTCGAAACAAATTGTAGAAAGTATTTGTGCCACAGTTTAGTCTATCAGGATTTCTTGAAGTGATTTAGAGTCCCAGAGTAATTTGTTCACATAGAGTGGAAAATTGTTCCTTAATTCAGTAGCAGACACAGAGAAAGAACGTTGACTATAATAGTCATAATAGTAGTATCAATAATATACTAATTTTTTCCCCCTGCTCTACAAAATTATACTATACAAAACCCAGATGAACATGTATACACTAGTTTAGTAGAAATGTAAAAATGTAGCCACTACAACGACTTACTAAAGTTTGGTAAATAAAGCTTGTCTTCCAATGACCTGTGACTCAAATGATGCATGGATGAAGTCCATTTTTTTGTCAAGGAATCTAATATTGAAATTAAATTGTGATATATCTCTGTAGTTACACATAATTGTATACAACAACGTCACTAAATCAAGTATGTTTGTTTTGTATTATTTTCTTACAGGTTTCAGGCATGTCTCATTCAGTTCCATCATATATTTCAAGTAAGTTTTAAAACAACCGTTTGGATACGGTACTCTTATTGTTCTGTTCGAGTTATTAGTGTCAATACACACATACATGTATACTGAAGTATAATGATAAATGTCTAGCATTAAAGTGAGGTGATGCGCTATAGTTTACAGTATACAGTATTCAACCAAAAAATGGTTGGTGAGGTAATTGTATAAGTAGTTTTCTTTATATATGTTAACAATATCCTGATTTTTCCTACCTATTTACAGAGAGTCCAAATGGCTACGACATTCATCAAAGTGGACAATATCAGTCAAGGCATTATTATCCGGTATGTTTATTTAAAATGAATTTACTCTCCATATTTTATTGATTGAATGTTGGCCTATATATAGAAAATGTTCATATCGCTTTATATATTAAAAAGGATAAATGTAATTTAGTATAAACATTAGGAAATGACTTCCAATTATGTTCAATTCAATACAAGTTTGTGGGTACTTTATTTGACAAAACAACATCAAATGTACCTTAATTCGCTCAAAATAGATTTTAATTGGTGTTATCTTTTCCCACAGGGTCAACAGAGTATACCAGAATATGATTACAATGGTTATCCACTCGCAACGACTTATAGAAGAGGTAAATATTGATTTGATTGTCAATACAACTAGCCTGTGATTAGCCGCGACCATTCAAAAGCACGTTTACGTCAATTTCAGCAAAAAAAGTAAAAACTATTCTATTTCTAGGATCAATTTGAAGTCGCTTTATATGCTAATGCTGTGATTAAACAATGACAAATCTCTTGAATAAAACTAGAACTACCAGTTATATTTAACTATCTGTCTTCTGTCCATTCCAGATGCAACCAACGACCTGTTACAAGATGTCGACTCGGTAATCCGCCAGAATTCCCCTCCACATTTTACTCATGATCTGACCTCGTGCTCCCCATCATCTATGTATCATCATCAGTCACGTGATATGCCCGATGGCGGTGTCGTAGATGAAACGGCTACAAAAAGTAAGATATGTGTACAATTACACACTGTAAACCAGAACATATATGGGGGTTTTTCTATTCAGAGCTTCTCATGATAATGATATCATAAGTGGCTAGTTGGTATGTTTTTCTTTGTATTTTGTGCACTGATATGATTATATGAAGGGACTCGTCCAAAAGCATATACAAGTGAAGGCATATAACCAGAATAGATTATCTATTTTCGTAACATTGGATAAAATGTTGTAAAACACAAACTTGTAACTAGTCAGCATTGATCCGCATCTTTTTCTTGTATGGTAAAACATGGTGTGGCTTTCAGCCTTAAGAATAGCTGGTGCGTCGCAAGACTGCCATATGGGGGAGTAATTTTAAAACAACTGATCCAACTGGTGTTTTTGTTTACATTTTCGTACAGTTGCTCGAGCTATGATGGCAAACAACAACGATCCAATGCAATTGAATTTCCACGACTTGGTTCCTGCTGCAGGTCATCAGGAAAGCATGAATTACCATCCAACGACTAAGTCCTATACTGATTACAATCAAGCGCCATTGTATAACAGCACATGCACACCAACAACAATGGCAACAGATACCATGACGAACTGTGGTCCTAGATTAGACAATCCAGTACAACCCATGGATATGTCATGTCAGCAGTCGCAAGGAAGCAGACACTCTTCAGTAGATGAACTTCCCTCAGGTGGGTGTCAAGATTCAATGTAGTATTTTTGTATGTGTAAAAGCAAGTTAAGAGCTGCCAGGGTTGACAATTTAAGATTCACCCACAATTATCATGAGTATAGCGTAGTATCTGCAGTTTATATCACAAACCTTATGATAAGACCAATTCTGCGTAGCCTCCTGTCTCAAGTTGTTACTAACGTCGAAGGTCCTTTGAAAACAGGATTAATTAATATGATTAAGTAATTTCTCCATGTGCACAGTACATTGGCTACAGTAGGACTTGAACCCAAACTTAACGAGCCCAATAGTGGTCATCCATGTAGCCTTTCCAAACGGACTACAAAGGGGAATTGCAACCGGCCTATTCTACATTCAATTGAATCGGTTCATGCGCATTGCATGAACCGTGTTACCAAATTGGCCTACATATCATGAAACAGGTGTCTTCTTTCTGAAAATCTTGGCAGCTAATCCGTTACATGGATAACCTTTTTTCCAGTGTTTAATCGACCAAGATACATAGAGCTTGACATTCTCTATTTTTATGTTGTTTCTCTCTTTACAACAGAGCAAACCATGATGATCCAAGTCTACTATCGATCCCTGAATGCCGGCTCTTATCAGGTTGACAACCCATCTGGCTGTATGTTGTATTCAAAGCAACCTTGGGAAGATGGCAGAAGTCATGGAATGGAATCCATTCCATTACCAGACATCAGTGATCTCATCAGTCCAGACACACCGGGAATCAACCCGAAGACCATAGAGTTGACCAGCGAAGTTCTTCGTTGCTTTGAAAAGGGGTATGTATGGTAAGCATTCTATAAACAGTAGTGCCGACTGCTGGTGTTTGTTTCGGACGTTAGCTTTTGTCTTTGCTATTGTATCACTAGTTATGTAATAAATCACATCATCGTCCTTTACACACACCCCTCTTCATACTTTAGTGTTACGTTAAACCTCTGTGTATGTCTGTGTTAGAGTTTGTTGGTTATTTAATTTTCAACAATAGGATCGCTAAGGTAACAAAATGATCCAGAGATTTAAATTGCAACTTAGTGTGTCTGCTATTTAATTAAAGTAAACCTTTGAGTGCACGTGAATAAATTTAATCAAAAACATCATAATTATTATAATTCGCTATGAAATCAAAAAACATCTAAAGTTATATGCCCTCTCAAAAGAACCCTTAGAATTTGTTCAAGAGAACCCTTTTTTGAGGTTTTACATGGAGACTCTTTATAGAATCAGGAAAACGGAATGTGGACATTCGAAATACAAAATAGTTTCTTTATTGAACAGAAACTGATTTGGTTTCACGTCTGAGGAGTTTTAGTTGTTTTTCGAGAACCGTGGAAGGGATCACCTGAGAGGGCAACTATAGACTCCCTTTAGAACTAGTTTTCTTGGTGTGTATGTTCAAAATTAACCGAGTGTGAAGACCTAGACAGTGATCTCCTTCGTAAATCATAGACCAAATTCTACCACGGTGAAGCCACCATACGAATGCGTTACAATCAACACCATCTAGACATCAATATTATAGGTCGGCACCAGGCTAAAAGATAGCTGAGAACAAAAGGAACCATCGAGGTTCCTCAAAGGAAACTGGGACCCTTTAAGATAAAATTAGTTGCATTATAATAAAGTAATGTCGCCAAAACACACAATAACTTCAACTCGGTTGTTTCCCATACATATCAAATACAAGCTGGTTTGTTGGCTGTTTGGAGGAATGAGAGGAAACGGAAGAAAATCCGGCGTAGTATTGCCAGGAAATGATTGCCTGGTAAGGGACGTACCTACGTGGCAATCGGATAATATTAATATTAAACTTTTATTATTCCATGCAATTAATTGTACTTAATTTAGTGAAATAGTACAATTAGGTGTCAGTGTTGATCATATCATAATGCAATTGGTTGTTAAACTTTACAACCCGTGTTTTTTTCTTCTAGAGATAAAACATGTTGTACACTTTATTACTATTTACACAAACTGGAGCAACTTTTAGGAATCGTTTGATCATGTTGATGGCTAAGACACATTCATGATACATGTTTGCCTGGTTTATTTTTTAACATAAGGAAATAAAAAATGTTATCAATTGTATGCGATTTCAACGGCTTGGTGGGGCGGGTTCCTTGTTTTTTTCCGCTGTGGGAAACGCTTCTACAGTGTTTTGATAGAAGTTATGAAAACAAGATGGTGCATACTATCTTTGTTAACTCCACCCTTTTAACCGACTCTATCTAAAGTTCGGTCAGGGTGTAGGCCTATACTATTAGTAACAATCTACTGGTTTGATGCGTATCGTGGTATCCAAATACAATTTTCTCAATTTCGCTTTATGATAGATGGTAATTTATCAACTCATTGATGAAATCGATATCAATAACACTTGGAGCATTAGAAACGCGTTTTAGGTCTCTGGGGGCCCTGGGGCTGATTACATGAAAAGT
This sequence comes from Ophiura sarsii, assembly GCA_035610835.1. Lineage (NCBI taxonomy): Eukaryota > Metazoa > Echinodermata > Ophiuroidea > Amphilepidida > Ophiuridae > Ophiura > Ophiura sarsii. Next base: position 46,913,796 of record CM069444.1, read on the forward strand.
TTTTCATTTTAATAGAAACCAGGAAGTTTTAACAAGAACTTATTTACACGTGCATGACGTGCGAAACAATAGAACGGGCAAAATCTGCGTTTAGAGAGCGTTGATGTGTTTTATAAACCATGCTAACTATTAAATACAATGCTTTTGGAAAGACGCGTTATTAATCTAGCTTGGTTTCGGGAGTTCCCCGGATTATCCCCCGGTGCGTACTGCGTAGGGGATTCCCCATCATTAAGTCATTCATAATGTTCATTGCGATTCATTACGCCACCCTGCTACATGTAATAACTGTCGTTCATGTGTTCATGCTGCATTGCCTTATTGTTTCATGCGTCTAATGAATTATTTAGGGGGTTCCCCAAGTTTTGTACCTGATTGTAAGTTTACCAAAGCATGTTTGCATGTTGCAGACTATTGTTGATCGTCTTTGATGATATATTGAACAGACAATTAATTTCCTTGTTCTTTATTTTCTTTGTTTTTCTATCACAGAATGTCTATCCAGTGCAAAAATGGCGGCGACATTTACGTGACAAGGCGGTGTCGAAGCGTGGTGTTCTGGGGCCTCGCAGAGGGCTCTTCTGAAGGAGGTCACACCCACGACAAATTGGAGCGTGAAGAAGAGGTCAAAGTTTTCGACCTGCAAGAGTTTCGTGAGAGAATGCGCCAATATCTCCGTGGTGAAAAGCATTCACCGCCGCTACCCGAGATCTATTTCACCGTTGCGCAGAAATGGGCCGGTGCACCGGATGCCTCGCTTCATTCTTGCCTGGTGTCGATGGTTTTGACGCCTGTAAGAGCTGCAGTAGAGCTGAGAAGCGTAAATCATGATGTAAAGACACCGCCGCATAGCGCACACAGTGGAATGCTGCATTTCTCTGGTCCTGACGTACCTACACCTCCTAATCATTGGGCGGCAGAATGGAATACCCATTCTCATAATTACAATGCATCCCATTCCCCTACACCGCCAACTGTTTTCGCCGCATATACCTAATCTCGACGACAATGATGTTTTTTATTGAACAGATGATAAGTAACAATTATCAAAATCATAAATAACAATTATCAAAATCATCATAGAAACACCGTTGCAATGTTAGTAGTATTAGTTAATCCCTGCAAGTTGCTGTCAGCTGTTAATACGCTCAAATGTAGTTTCAGAAATTGAAGACATGTTGCTTAAATTTGATAAAATGCACAATTTACAATTTAGCTCAGAATTACCAATGAGTGTAAGACTCCGGCAAATACATGTACGTTTGATTAATATGATAGTCACGGTATCGGTATGGTCTTCAATGGTAATTTGCATAATTATATGTTCAAAAAATAAGATAAAAGATGGTGCCAATATCGGTCATTTTGATAACCAATAGTCATGTTGTAAATGACAATATTATGGTACATGATTGATCAATGGTTAGACGATATAGGCTTTATTTGCCATACTATTATTCATGTTATTAGAGACGTTGGATAAAGGTAACCCTTAGTTGCTTACCGGTTCCGGTGTAGATTTGGTTCCAAAGAATACAATAAATAAACCAGTACAAACCCCGCAAAGCAATGCCAATTTTTGTAATGTTTATAATAATTTAATAATGCTGTTAGTGTACATAATGTGTATAATATTAATGTTGTTTATAATACAAAGTACTTATAACCATTTTATACAGAACTATTCCGACAGGTTCGGTCTCGACCAAAGTACTTAAGAAGGCCTTGCTTTCCTATGCTTCCAATGTACAGATTGGTATAATTCTTTCTGTTAAATTAATATTTTCTACCGACAAAATATGATGAAAGGTTTAAGTAAGGACTTTAAATTCACATATTTCTGTAACTTATTCTATTAAAGTAATTGTGCCTTTAATGCCATATTGATGTGTATATAATTGGTTCCTTTATGACATTGTATAAGTATGATACTTTTTTATGTAATTTTTGTATACAGTATTTCTGAAAACCTGCTTGCATTTTAATTCAAATGTTACATTGTGATCAACTTTTTTTGACATTGTGCATACAACTCTTTTTGTAATGAAAAATATATCATATGGTCAAACTCAAACCCGCGGTGTTTTGTTTTGTTATGTTTTGTAATATATAATATTTAATACGGGATTGTATATCGTGTTTCAACCTGACCGAAAAGGTTAGCTCCGTGTGCCTTAATTTGGAACGTAGTATAAGCTTTAAGCCTTCATAAATATTCAAGAATTATTTTAAATAAACGCAAATTTTTCATTGATATTTCACAGGACATTATCAACCATTGCTCTTAATTCATTCTTATGGTCGTATCTTTAATCATTGCATGAATCTATGGGCAGTAGGTGTCATCACGTGACTGTCTATAGCCGATGACAACGCACCCTGGTTTTGTTACATGATTATTTTTTTAAAGAAAAAAAGTATAATCGATATTCGAAGAAATATTATTAATCATTACGATTAATTTATTATATTGACTCTCTTTTTAATCTTCATATGAATAACGTGACTGGTTATGACACCGCAACCCTGGTTTTGTGGCACAATATTACTTCATATAGTTGTGTTATTTATCATTGAACTTTTATTTACAGCTGGTCTGTATTTTGTAATAATTTATTTCAACATATTCATACCACAAATCAGTTTATATCTGTTGACCCCTACCAATACAGTGCAGTCACAAATTAACAGAGATATTTTTGAATTTCATTGTTTTTATGGAAATAAAAGATATATTTATTTTCTTGTATAATGTATATGAACATGTTATATGAGCTAATATGAAATGCCAAAATAATGTTTTATAGACACACTATTCATACAAGAGTAAGAGTGGAAAGTGTTTAAATCACAAAATATGTTGCTACAACATCATAAAGAAGAGCAAGTTATGAGTGACGTCAAGTTTCAATTCACAAGTAGATATTTTTACAAAGAACTGTACACTTCCAAATATTTGTATAAGTTTTATAAAACTTTTTGAAGTGTGTTTTACATTTCATTGCGGACCATTGTACATAATGTTGTTAAGTGTTTAATATGTTTTTACTCAGAATAAAAAGATATTAATGTAAAAAGCCAAGTTAATTGTTGTATTGAATGTTTCTTTTCAAAGTGCTATCCATTATGTGCAATACCTTTTACAACTGGTAACTACAGTTATCACAACCCTTAGAGCGGGACCACAGCAGCTCATGGAATCCCGCTGTGCACGTAATTGACAGGTGGTTCCGACCGAGAACCACCATATATAAACCATGGTTAAATCGCAACCGGTTTTGACCAAGATCGAGTAAGATCGTGGGGCGCTTATGTATCTAAAGGCCTAGAATTTTCCTTCCAATCAATCTGAATACCCCTGAGGTATCCAGATGTTAAGCGCCCCTGTATTTTAGAAAATATTGGCCAAAATATAGTTTCACCAAAAGATATTGGTGATTGGCAACTATAGCCTAAATGACCAATCCGTCATCCCGCTTATAATGCGTATCAAGTTCGATCACCAAAACAAGTTCGCGTAATGCTGGCGTATTTGCACAACGCAGTAGTTACGCGATGTGTGAGTTGTTCGCTTGCACGATTTTCGATCAGACTGATCGATTTGTGGGTGAAGCATTGTTAAATTGCCGTAAAAGTGTAATTTGTTAACGAATAATTAATAGTACAAGTAACGTTTCGTAATTTTAATTGAGGGTTTCGAATTATGATATTGACTTTGGATCAGTTGTTTTGTCGGTAACTTAACTGTCAAGTGAAAAATCAAATTATTTTAATTTGGGACCTCGGGATTTCCCTCTTGACTACGCGCGCCCCTCGTGCAATTTCTCGGTTCCAAAGTAAAAATTATTCACAGTTTAATACCTCTAAACGATTGATACGCAGTTATTATCCGTTAATGATAAATAGCATTTTTTTGGTGGACAAGTTAACTTGGCCACCTTAGCTTTCAGATGAAAGGTCATGGGTCATTATTATTGTTTCAATTAGCTAGTGGTGACGTTAAACGTTACAATTATTGTATTTACTAAATAATGTAAATTGTATATACATAAAGGAAGAAGTATTGATAGAAAAACTAATCTTATCTGTGGTTTCATGCAATTTGAGCTTTTTAATACAGCCGGCAGTAGACTTTTGGTATAAAATGCTAAATATCGCCAATCGCCGCCAAATTCAGATTTTCAAGGCAAAATTAGTATTTTAATGATATTTTATAATATATGTGTCTATTACAATAAATAAAATGGTGTTTTGATGGACATGTAGTTCAAATATCACATTTTAATAGTTTATTGAGTGGATAAACCAGACAGTCTCAATATTATTTTAACTTATGACTTCCAAATTTGTAATGACACCCCGGTGGTGTAGCGGTTGTTTCCTCCGGCTGTGGTGCATTGAACCTGGGTTCAATTCTGCTGGGGACAACATATCTTTTTGTATAATATTGGTACTTTTTGATGTTCCATTATATTAATTACTTACAATATCATTAGTTTGTTTATTAATGAGACTCTTTTTTTTATCTATTATTATTTTTTACTTTTTTGGTTCAATGAATATGTCATGAATATCACGATTTTCTTTTTTTTTATTCGGCTGTTGTTATGAACTTATACAGTGTATTTATTCGTGATTTATCTTTACAAAACGATTGACTACAAATTATCCTGGCGGTCCCAAGTTCGCGCCTTGGGAAATCCAAGTTATTTTGTGCACTTTTAAATTTGTCATTGGAATTTAAAATTAAATTATAAATAATGATATTTTTTCTTTCAATTCTTTTTCTTAACTTTACCATAATGATATAGGCCTAGCTCACAAACGTCTCGGTGATTTCCTTCCAGAAACAACACACTGTGATCCTCTTGCCAACTTCCACAAAATTCAACAGATCCATTATTCCAAGTCCACCCCCACCCCAGTTATTTAGAAGACCTTGTTAATACAAAACGATTGACTATTAGTATTATAATAATTATCCTGGCGCCCCGGGAAATCCAAGTTATTTTGTTGCATTTTTGAATTTGTCATAAATTACGTTTTTCTCGTAATTAATTAACATTGGAATTTAAATTAAATTATAAATTATGATATATTTTCTTTCAATTTTTTTTCTCCATAAACTTCACCACATAGGGCCTATCGCTCACATAACGTCTCGGTGATTTCCTTCCAGAAACAACACACTAGTGATCCTCTTGCCGACTTCCACAAAATTCAGCAGATCCATTCCAAGTCTTCTCATTATCCTTTTGACACTAAAAACACTTGTCCACCCAGTTTTTTAGAAGACCTTGTTTTAATATATTTCAAAAATTTCATTTAAAAATATATTTCAAAAATTATTTCAATAATTATGGGTCTCAACGTGAAAGTAACGAATAATATATCGAACGCAGATTGGGCAAATCCTGTCATCGTCACTCTGCGAATAGCGCCCTCTAGTTCCAAATTAATAAATTAGCGCTCATAACGGTGGCGCAAGACCTTATTTTAAAGTCAATAAAGAACACATGACCCCTCTCATGTGTTGTAACGAATTATTTTTAAAATCAGTGAAAATGAAAATAAAAAGGCAATTTCTCAGCATTTCTGAAAGCTTAGCTTTTTACCTTTTTTAGGTATCTTGATTAAAGATCACCGTCAATTGAACTATTAGTTGTTAATTTCGATATGATCTACATCGATATTAAACAAACTATCACATTCATGAATTTTACATGAAATATTTTAGATTTAAGGCTCTGTACTTTCAAGTGGTACATGTGTAAGCCTAGCAAGTAAACAATTATGTGAAAAACCTAACTTTTAACAAATTGAGGGCTCCCTCCCCTGCGGATCTCTCAGTGCCCTATAACCCTAACCCACCCGGTGGATTTTCCAACAAAAAAATTTTCAAGCGAAAAAAGCACACACAACAAGAGGTGCCACGCCCCGGGGTTTGAACCCACGACCTCTCGGTTGGCGGGCGGACACTCTACCAACTGCGCCACGGGGGAAGCTGTGCTGGGCGAGTGTATTCGCCCAGCTATATAGCTTACAGCCATTATTTCAGACAAAAACCTCAGCGCCAGGTGGAACCAGGAAGCTGGGAAATGGGATTTCATGGGATCTGGGGCTGTAAGGGTTAAGGACACAAGGGATCGACCGACATGCTCTGCATTGAATTTACCGACTGTAGCCTTTAATACTTGTAACAAAAACCAAAACCAAACGGACTCTTGGAAATCGCCTTAATGGGGCCCTCACATGTATCCGTGTGAGCTGAGCGGCCCCTTACCGTGTGAAATATGGGTGCGGACGGCGGCACACACGGTCCGTTTCCCGTCCGTTGAACACGTTCAGGGGACTTGCGGCCGGCCACCGGAGTTTTGAACATGCTCAAAACTCCTGGCGGGTGAGTAAAAGCGGCGGCGAACGATGAGAGCCCGGTATGAAGACGGTATAAGGACGGCGCACCCGTTCGCACTCGTTTCGCACCCGTTTCGCGCCCATTCGCAGGGCGGTGATGGACAGTGGTGAACGTCGACCATCTTAGCGACGGGCTGCGAATGGCCGCATGCAGCCTAGTAACCGTTCGCGGAACGGACTCTCAGCAGGCATGTTACAACTCTCTAAATGTAAAAGAGCTAAAACTCACTCTTTTGAGAGCTCTAGGAGGAACAGCTCTTTTTTTGGAGTGAAGTTCACTCTTAAAAAAGAGCCATTTTCACTCTAAAAAGAGTTAAACTCAAGCTGAAAAGAGTGGAAATCACTCTTAAAAGAGTGACAAATCACTCTGAAAAGAGTAAACTTCACTTCTTAGAAGAGCCGTCCCTCATAAGCTCTCGAAAGAGTGAGATGATTTAGCACTTTTACATTTAGAGAGTATTATAGATGTTGGTCGTACGAATTCCGGAATGCAAATGAAGCGGCGAGCTTGAGCGTTTAGCTTGAAAAGGGCGGTTTGATGATGTAATCAAGACGTTTCGGCCGGTACCCAGGCGTTTCGACCGGTTAGGAACCGGTATGGAGGTGGTATGCACACGGTGAGGACACGGTGAGAACGGTAAGCTAGAACTGTATGAGGCCGGTGATCCCGGGACAAGGCCGGTGAGAACCCGGGACAGACCCGGTGTAGAACGGTATGGACCGAGGACCCGGTGAGGAGGTGTTATGCACCCGGTGAGAACGGTAAGCTAGAAATGTATGAGGACGGTGAGCCCGGTACACGGCCGGTGAGGACCCGGTAAAGACCCTGTATATAACGTTATGGACCCGGTGGCCACAACAAAAAATTAATGCGCCCGTTGACATTTTTAGTGATTGTTTGGACTCTGTTGTTTTTCTATTAGACGGTAAGGTGGCCGCCTACCACTACCGCCCTGCGAACGGGCGCGAAACGGGTGTGCCGTCTTTATACCGTCCTCAAACCGGGCTCTCACCGTTTGCCGCCGCTTTTGCTCACCCGGCAGGACCCGGCAGGAATTTTGAACATGCTCAAAACTCCTGCCGGGTCCTGCCGGGCGCGGATGGCCGTCAATGTCCCCGGCAACGTGTTCAACGGACGGGAAACGGCCCACCGTGTGACATCACCGTGTGCCGCCGTCTGCACTAATTTGTCACACGGTAATGGGCCGGCCAGCTCACACGGATACATGTGAGGGCAAATGTATTTTACAGAGATTCCCGGAATGAGAGCGAAGCGGCGAGCTTGAGCGCTCAGCTTATATAGGGTAGTTTGATGACGTTATCAAGGCGGTTCGGTCGGTACCCAAGCGTTTCGGCCGGTGAGGACCTGGTGAGGAGGTGGTATGAGCCCGGTTCCAGGCCGATAAGGACCCGGTATAGAACAGTATGAACCCGGTGACAAAAAAAATAAAAATGCGGCCGTTGACAATTTTTGCTGATGGGTCACCGTGTTGGACTCTGTTGTTTTTCTATAAGACGGTAAGGGGCCGCCCAGCTCACACGGATACATGTGAGGGCCCCATAAGCATGTTAAGTAACATACAGACACAACTGCTGCAACCAATAGAGGCTAGCAGAACGTTCCAAACTATTAAACAAGACATATACCCCAAAATAAGCACCGATAAAAGTTCTTTGCCGAAAGGACAAACAACTGCGGAAAGATGCCATCTTCATCAAGCAGGAGACAAGCCCCACTATTAACAGGGACAGGGACGGGACTTTTCTACGATTTATGACTCCTCCTTGCTAAAACATCAACAGCGCCCTCTTCAACAAAACAACACCACGAAAGCAATCGTGTTGATTAGAACACTAACACTTAGCATCAAAACGCGTTTTGGGCCTCTGGGGTTGATTACATGAAAAGTTTGACATGTTTAAAAAGAAAGCAGGACAATTTACAAGAACTAAATACACGTGCGAAACAATAGACGCGAGCAAAATTTGCGTTTACAATGTTAGAGAGCGTTGATATGTTTTAAAACCATGATAACTATTAAATACAATGCTTTTGGAAAGACGCGTTATTAATCTAGCTTGCTTTCGAGAGTTCCCCGGATTATCCCCCGTGCGTAGGGGATTCCCCATCATTAAGTCATTCATAATGTTCATTGCGATTCATTAAGCCACCCTGCTACATGTAATAACTGTCGTTCATGTATTCATGCTGCATTGCCTTATTGTTTCATGCGTCTAATGAAATATTGTATTCCAAACTTTTAGGGGGTTCCCCAAGTTTTGTACCGGATTATAAGTTTACCAAAGTATGCTTGCATGTTGCAGACTATTGTTGATCGTCTTTGATGGTATATTGAACAGACAATTAATTTCCTTGTTCTTTATTTTCAATCACAGAATGTCCAGTGCAAACATGGCGGCGACATTTACGTGACAAGACCGTTGTCGAAGCGTGGTGTTCTGGGGCCTCGCAGAGGGCTCTTCTGAATGAGGTGACATTCACGACAAATTGGAGCGTGAAGAAGAGGTCAAAGTGTTCGACCTGCAAGAGTTTCGTGAGAGAATGCGACAATATCTCCGCGGTGAAAAGCATTCACCGCCGCTACCCGAGATCTATTTCACCGTTGCGCAGAAATGGGCCGGTGCAACGGATGCCTCGCTTCATTCTTGCCTGTTGTCGATGGTTTTGACGCCTGTAAGAGCTGCAGTAGAGCTGAGAAGCGTTAACCATGATGTAAAGACACCGCCGCATAGCGCACACAGTGGAATGCTGCATTTCTCTGGTCCTGACGTACCAACACCTCCTAATCATTGGGCGGCAGAATGGAATACCCATTCTCATCATTACAATGCATCCCATTCCCCTACACCGCCAACTGTTTTCGCCGCATACCGTATACCTAATCTCGACGACAATTATGTTTTTTGTCAACATCCTGGGATGTTGACATTTGAATTCAGATTCAGGCCTTGTGGTAGAGTCTATGAATTGCTTTCATGTATCTTGAATCAGTATTTGTACACAGATGTCTTTAAAATGTATATTAGATCTAGATATGAAAATATGAACACATATGTTGTTACAATTGTGGAGAAATGGTTTAAATAATATAAAACAAATGATAGAGTTTTGCAAAATCTGCGACATTCGTCGTGTTTACTTTATTCTGTTTGGTATATAAATGTAACGGTCAGATCAATAGACCCCCATATAAATTGCTAAAATGTCGCCCCCTATAATTGTTATTAACTTGTGTGGTCATACTTATTGACTATAGAGATAATGTATGGGTGAGTCATCATGATCCCTGTTTCCAACCCTGGGCCACAAAGGTAAATAAACACTTTGTGATTATGCCTACAGCTAAGAATAAGATGCACACGGATGTCTTATAAGCAAAACGATGGTATATAAATGTGAGACCTCCATGACTATATAAAGTAGACCAGTTTCTCACATTAAATTGAGTAAAAGTAATGATAAGACCTATGTTAAAAGTGTATCATCATTAGGCCTACAGGTCTTATGTAGGGATTAGAACAACATTTGTAAATAACACATTACATGATAACTAATTAAGAGTAATAATGTAGATTAGTGAAAATAAGGGATAACAAAATTTAGTTCTCTAAAGGTCTAAAAGTAGGTAGCACAGGGTTTCCAGATTTAGCACCCAAAATGAATAGCTAGCTAGTGACCTCCATGGCAGGTAGTTTGGGCTCGAAAGTTCAGTCATGTGTAACACGCTATAAGATGGAAGACAGATAAGTGACCCTCAGCTAAGTTCTTGGGAAGTTAATAATGACGGTATGTGCTTACTTTGTAAAAGTGGTTGTGAAGATATTAATCATTTTATGCTCTCATGCTTTACATGCAATCCGTGACAATGAGCTCCATAACTTAAAATTATTAAATCTTCGCCGTGCAGATCTATCATATGTATGGAATTTCATCAGTGTTAGTGATAATAATACACAACTTTGTTTAAATCTTAATAGGTAATACTTGTTTGAATGTCACCCCCATGGTGAGTAAATACTCATATGATGATACATTGATCGAAAAACAATTTGATGCTTTCTGTAAATCCTATTTAAAACGTGCATGGTCGTGTAGGACAGCGTTGTTAAGTAACAATAATAATGATAATAATAATATTAACTAATCAACATACACGCTCCACGTAAGGTTTCATATAACTTTATGAGCCCATCTCCGTATATGATTTTATATCGATGATTGTATGTTTATTTTGTAATTACTTCTCTCTCTTGTCTATATCATATTTTATATTGTACCTTGTATTTTTGTGTATTTTACTCTTATTCTTTTGGATGCACCACCTTCGGGTGGGTGCCGCTGTTTTGAAAGTGTTTTCCGAATAAATAAATAAAAAATAAAAATAGTTTCTATTGAAAGTTGATGATGTATAAATTATGCTTTTCTATTGTGATGAATAACTTGTGGATAAGTCCTTTGGAAATGGTGTTAAAATCTCATGTTTGCTGGGAGGATTTGCATATAAGGACTACCCTGTAGATGGAAATGTGGAATATTTTTATAGAGAGTTATGTATTAAAAGGGCACTAAGAGATGTGTTGGAGGCTGCGCCCTCAATTATGATAAAAACTGGGATTAGTCAATATTTTTATAATTGTATTACATGCATGAACTTACACCTTTAAGGATTAAGAAAAATAGCCCTCTTTGTACAAGAAAACGTCGATTAAAAATGCTCGTAAAGCCGCAACGAGCATTTTACGTCCGACAGTCATGACAGTATCCCCCTGCAGTACCCTTGATAACGCGAACCATTATTTGCATATACATGATATAGGGCGTTTTTAAATAAATAGCGATGATATTGTTTTAGTCAACTTTTGCTGTGTTTAAACAACCACAATGACAATGTTTAATGTTCATCTTGAATTCTGAAGTAAATTTTTAAACATTTAACATTTTCAACACCACTTTAAATGTCCCTATAAGTGTAACTACCGGGGTCCAAGGGTGATTATTATGGGATAACAACGTGGTGGAAAGTCGCGATTACTATGGGATGGTTGGATATATCTTGGAAGCTGCTCGGAAGCTGCTATATTTTCCGAAGCTGGCGATGTTTATAACATGTAACATAACTTATATTTTTATTCCTTGTTCAAAAATTGTTACTTATTATTTGAAGTTTTGATGTTCCTGTTTTAATTTTTTTAAATATGTGCTTACTCTTATTTACCTGTAGGGCCTATATCCTCTCTCCATTTTTTCTCCAACTTTTACCAGTTTTTATTTTTACCCCCCCCCCCCCAAACTTGTTTATTTAATATTCATAACCTTAAAACATTCTAAAGTTTTTTCAGTTTAGTCGGGTTAATTTTCAACCCGACCTCATCAAATGTTGAGGTACACAGGTGGGGCCTCATGGGATAGAATAAATGAGTCAGACGATGGAGGGTTTCAGAGAGAAAAGTGGGCCCAGCATTAAAACAAAGAGTTTTTGTTAAAATACATCATACAGTATACACTGTCTAAATCTTCTTTTTAATATTTCCTTTGTGTCGTCTGTTAATTTCATTTTAGGATGTTGACCAGTTTTTTGTAAATACCTTGTTATTGTACAGATGATAAATAACAATTATCAAAATCATCATAGAAACACCGTTGCAATGTTAGTAGTATTAGTTAATCCCTGCAAGTTGCTGTCAGCTGTTAATACGCTCAAATGTAGTTTCAGAAATTGAAGACATGTTGCTTAAATTGGATAAAATGCACAATTGACAATTTAGCTCAGAATTACCAATGAGTGTAAGACTCCGGCAAATACATGTACGTTTGATTAATATGATAGTCACTGTATCGGTACATAATATCTCGTCTTCAATAGTAATTTGCATAATTTGATGTTCCAAAAAAAAAGATAAAAAAAGATGACGCCAATATCGGTCATTTTGATAACCAATAGTCATGTTGTAAATGACAATATTATGGTACATTATTGATCAATGGTTAGATGATATGGGCTTTAGCTGCTTACCGGTTCCGGTGTAGATTTGGTTCCAAAGAATACAATAACTAAACCAGTACAAACCCCGCAAAACAATGCCAATTTTTGTAATGTTTATAATAATTTAATAATGCTGTACATAATGTGTATAATATTAATGTTGTTTATAATACAAAGTACTTATAACCATTTTATACAGAACTATTCCGACAGGTTCGGTCTCGACCAGAGTACTTAAGAAGGCCTTGCTTTCCTATGCTTCCTATGTACAGATTTGTATAATTCTTTCTGTTAAATTAATATTTTCTACCGACAAAATATGATGAAAGGTTTAAGTAAGGACTTTAATTTCACATATTTCTGTAACTTATTCTGTTAAAGTAATTGTGCCTTTAATCCCATATTGATGTGTATATAATTGGTTCCTTTATGACATTGTATAGTATGCTACTTTTTATGTAATTTTTGTATACAGTATTTACTGAAAATGTCCACCTACCTGCTTCTTATGCATTTTAATTCAAATGTTACATTGTGAAAATCGATTTTAGTTCGTTATCAACTTTTTTGACATTGTGCATACATCTCTTTTTGTAATGAAAAATATATCATATGATCAAACTCAATCTCGCGGTGTTTTGTTCTGTTTCGTAAATATGGGATTGGTGTATCGTTTTTCAACCTGACCGAAAAGGTTAGCTCCGTGTGCCTTAATTTGGAACGTAGTATAAGCTTTAAGCCTTCATAAATATGCAAGAATTATTTTAAATAAACACAAATTTATCATTGATATTTCACAGGACATTATCAACCATTGCTCTTAATTCATTATTATGGTCTTATCTTTAATCATTGCATGAATCTATGGACAGTAGGTGTCATCACGTGACTGTTTATAGCCAATGACAACGCACCCTGGTTTTGTTACATGAGTATTTTGTTAAAGAAAAAGAAAATCGATATTCAAAGAAACATTATTAATAATTGCGATTAATTTATAATTATTGACTTTCTTTTTTAATCTTCATATGAATAACGTGACTGGTTATGACAACGCAGCCCTGGTTTTGTTGCACAATATTACTTCATATAGTTTTGTTATTTATCATTGAAATTTTGTTTACAGCTGGTCTGTATTTTGTAATAATTTATTTCAACATATTCATACCACAAATCAGATTATATCTGTTGACCCCTACCAATACAGTACAGTCACAATTAACAGAGTTATTTTTGAATTTCATTGTTTTTATGAAAATAAAAATATATATTTATTTTCTTGTATATATGTAATATGAGCTATTAAATATGAAATGCCAAAATACATTTGTATAGGAACACTATTCATACAAGAGTGGAAAGTGTTTAAATCATAAAATATTTTGATACAACATCATAAAGAAGAACATGTTATGAGTGACGTCAAGTTTCAATTCACAAGTAGATATTTTTACAAAGAACTGTACACTTCCAAATAATTATTTGTATAAGTTTTATAAAACTTTTTGAAGTGTGTTTTACATTTCATTGCGGACCATTGTACATAATGTTGTTGAGTGTTTAATATGATTTTTTACTCAGAATAAAAAGATCTAAATGTAAAAAGCCAAGTTAATTGTTGTATTGAATGTTTCTTTTCATTCACTAACTACAGTTATCACAACCCTTAGAGCGGGACCACAGCAGCTTATGGGATCCCGCTGTGCACGTAATTGACAGCTGCTTCCGACCGAGATACAAGATGTAAAAGTTGTCTACAAGACAGATGAAGCTATCAACTACCATCAGTAGATATGAGTGGACTACAAAACAAATGAAGCCATGAACTGTCATCAGTAGATAGGAAAAAAATACAAAACAGATGGAGTCAGGAACTGTCACGAGAAGATAGGTGATGAAGGGGTTGACTACATAACAGATGAATCCATGAACTATCATCAGTAGTTAGGAGATGAAGGGGTGCACTACAGGGTGTCTCAAAAAAAATAGGACTCTGTTTCATGACGGTGTTATTCTTATTATAATCATTGGACCATGACCAATTTAGTCTCAATGTGAAGCCCAATTCATTATTATGATATCCTGAAAATATGAGATCAATCCGATCAAAAATAAGAAAACTAGCGTACTTTGTGTAAACCATGTCATTTACTCGTTGGTACAAAGGGAATTCACACAGTAACAGTCGAGTAAACATGAAAGTGCTCGACTTGTAACTCAATGAACCATCCAAACAGTAGGTTCGCAAACTGTGTAACAAAACTTCTTTTAATTTGCACAGAATATGCATGCATCTGTTTTGCGAATTTTTTTAGCAAGTATTGATTTGTGCCTAATTAAATGGATTACCAAAGTAAACTTTGCTATTGACTGATAGATTATTTAATATGTTGACAATTATTATAACGTAAACCATGTTATTTACTGGTCTGTATGTAGATCCCATTGTACAAACCAGCAAATGACATGGTTTACGCACATTACGCTAGTTTTCTTATTTTGCATTGGATTGATCTTATGTTTTCAGGATATCATAATAATTAATTGGGCTTTACATTGAGACTAAATTGGTCATGGTCCAATGATTACAATAATAATTACATCGTCATGAAACAGAGTCCTAATTTTTTGGAGACACCCTGTATATAACAGATGAAGCCATTAACGATCATCAATAAATAGAAGATGAACGAGTAGACTACAAAACATACGAAGCCATGAATTGTCATCAGTAGATACGAGATGAAGGGATATACTACAAAAGAAATAAAGCCATGAACTGTTGTCAGTAGATAGGAGGTGAAGAAGTATACTACATAACAGATAAACCATGAACTGTCATCAGTAGATACGAGATGAATGAATCGTCTTCATAACAGATGAAGCCATGAACTGTCGTCAGTAGATATGAAGGAGTTGACTTGAACGCAGATCTAAATTCTCATCAGTAAATAGGAGATCAAGAGATGGTCTACAAGACAGATAAAGCCATCAGTAGAAAGGAGTGGACTACAACCAAATGAAGCCATGAACCGGCCGTGAACTGTCATCAGTAGATATGAGGTAAAGGAGTATATATCAAAATAGATAAAGCTATAAACTGTCACCAGTAGATAATATATGAAGGAGAGAACTACAAGACAGATGATGATATGAACTGTCATCAGTATTTGGAGGGGAAATTGCAAAATAATAGAAGTCATGAACTGTCATCAGTAGATAGGTGATACAAGAGTAAACAACAAAACAGATGCAGTCAAGATAGGTGATGAAGGAGTGCACTACATAACAGATGAGGCCATCAATGTCATCAGTAGATATATGAGATGAAGGAGTTGGTCTACAATCAAGATAAAACCATGAACTGTCAGCAGTAAATGGAAACTTATCAAGTGCTCTACATACCAAATGAAGCCATGAACAGGCACCAGTAAATAGACGATGAAGGGGTGACCTACAAAACAAATGAACCAATCAACTGTCATCGGTAGATATGAGATGAAGGAGTAGTCTACATTACAGATGAATCCATGAACTGTATTCAGTAGAGAGGAGATGAAGGAGTGGACTATATAACTGCATGATGATGGTCCGCTACCGCTGGAACACCATTTCGCCTCTGGTGTTACTATAAATCACTACAGTCGAACTGTTATTCCAATGCCCATCATCAATACCAGCACACAATTGTGTATGCCACCAGCTTAGGAGATGAAGGAGTAGTCCACATAACAGGTAAAAGTCGCAATATACAGTCATGCTTTTAAATAAAACATCACATTTTGTTTGCTGTAAATACAATCTAATGCGCTAAAATATTGCTAATGATATGTAATATTCAAGAACTTCCATCCTTCAAATACAATTAATAGAGTCATAATCGGCCCTGATCTGGTAAAAGGGTGTATCTCAAAATACACCGCAGCATACAACTACGTGAGGGAGACAATCTATCACCAACAAGCGCAACCACACGGGCAGACTGGTGAAAACACGTTTGTTTTCTCCGGCATCTTCGGGGTTTTTCATGACACGCGAGTCATAGATTTGGGTGTCAAAACACGGCTAACCGGAGCCATTCGGAACCGATCCTACATTTTCGGATTTGAAATGGTCTATATCAAACCACCACTTTAGTTTGATTTGTTCCAAATTGACGACGCGAAGCTTTGTTACAGCAGCGAATGACGCGGGCCCACATCAAGGCAACAATATTAAGCGCACTGTGCATCATATGCGTGACGCGTGCGTGCGACCAAAACCAAGTGCGTGTGGCTATAATCCCGCGCGTACGCTTGGATCAATTTCGAGCCAGGATATAGAGCGTCCTTGATTTCGAGTACGAATAAATAAAAACCGAAATTTCTGGCAAATTTATAACTGATTATACCCTCACAGAGGTATTCATAGTGCATGATTTTAAAGAACGACGCATACTACCGATGTTGGTGTGTAGGGTATAACAAATCAAACTAAAGTGGTGGTTTGATATAGACCATTTCAAATCCGAAAATGTAGGATCGGTTCCGAATGGCTCCGGTTAGCCGTGTTTTGACACCCAAATCTATGACTCGCGTGTCATGAAAAACCCCGAAGATGCCGGAGAAAACAAACGTGTTTTCACCAGTCTGCCCGTGTGGTAGATTGCGCTTGTTGGTGATAGATTGTCTCCCTCACGTAGTTGTATGCTGCGGTGTTTCAGTACATAAATGGTGAGATAAAAGAGATACGGGGTAATATTTTCACATTATTACCTTCTGCTTGATATAGTGGAAGTTGCCGGTCGATGCCATTGTTGATAAAAAAATTAAAAAATAGTCTCGTTCCACGTTTTACTTCTCATTGGTGTACACGTGTATGTAAATATATAGTAAACCACTAGGCGGACACCCAATGCTATGAATGCGATCAACTGTTGCGATCACCAAAACAAGTTCGCGTAATGCTGGCGTCTTTGCACAACGCAGTAGTTACGCGACGTGTGAGTGGTTCGCTTGCAGGATTTTCGATCAGACTGATCGATTTGTGGGTGAAGCGTTGTTAAATTGTCGTAAAAGTGTAACTTTTTAACGAATAATTAATAGTACAACTAACGTCCTTATAATTAAATTACAATTTTAATTGACGGTTTCGAATTATGATAATGACTTTGGATCAGTTGTTTTGTCGGTAAACTGTGAAGAATCAAATTATTTTACTTTGGGACCTCAGAATTTCCCTCGTGGCTGCGCGCGCCCCTCGTGCAATTCCTCGCTTCCAAAGTAAAATTATTCACAGTTACCTCTATAAAACAACTGATACGCAGTTATTATCCGTTAATGATTAAAAGCATTTTTATTATCTTATCTTATGGGCCTCTACGTGATAGTAATGAATAATATCGAACGCAGATTTGGGCAAATCCTGTCATCGTCAGACGACGGTGGCTACGAACGGCCGTTAATTTTGAATTTCCGTTGGTTTCAATGTAACAATGGATTTTGATTATATGACCCCATAAAATTCATCATAGGTTAGAAGAACATTTTTCCAATCCAAAACCGTTCGGGATGGCTAATCATCCCAATTGTAAATGCTATTTTTTGAATTTAAACCGTTGTTAAGCGGTCGTCCCATTCACTTGATCAGGTAACCTCGTTCGCATATTTTAACCTGAATACTCGTGAATACTCTATGTCCAGCGTCGTCTGGTCATCGTCACTCTTCGAATAGCGCCCTCTTATTACAAATTAATAAATTAGCGCTCATACATGTACAACGGTGGCGCAAGACCTTCTACTTTTATAGTAAATCCAGAAAAATTGTAAGCTCTCGTATCAACCCACTGTTGTGTTAAGAGTCTGTAAAAATCTGTAATTATTCTTCAAAGATGGTACCTTTATAACTTTTAAAAGTGCAGTAGTTATCGGCGTCAGTTGGTAATGTATCATTATTATGTATGGATCTGTTCATCGGTGCTTTTAAGGAAGATTCGCTCAAAGAGGCGTTGAGAGATCCGGGAGATTGCTCCCATAAATGAACTGAAATGATATTATTTTTACCTTTTTCAGATAATATGATATGGGCTTATGTAGAAACCTCCTCTCATGTGTGTAACGATTTCTTCGAAAAATCAGTGAAAATTAAAATAAAAAGCATGTTTTCAGCATTTCTGAAGGCTTAATAGTTGTTCACCTTTTTTTGGTATCTTGATTAAAGATCACCCTCAATTGAATTATTAATATTAGTTGTTAATTTCGATATGATCTACATCGATATTAAACAAACTACTAGTATCCCTTTCATGAATTTTACATAAAATATTTCAAATTTAAAGCACTGTACTTTCAAGTGGTACATGTGTAAGCATCGTAAACAATTATGCGAAAAACCTAACTTTTAAAGAAATTGAGGGCTCCCTCCCCTGAGGATCTCTCAGTGCCCCTTTAAGGACACAAGGGATCGACCAACATGCTCTGCCTTGACCGTAACCTATAATACTTGGAGACAAAATAAATGGACTCTTGGAAAACGCCTGGAGCATGTTAAGGATCATATACAACTAACAGGACATACCCCAAAAATAAGCACCGACAAAAGTCCAAACAACTCCCTAGAAAGATGCCATCAAACAGGAAACCAGCTCCACTTTTAACCATTAACAAAGACAGGGACGGGACTTTTCTACGATTTATGACTCCTCCTTGTTAAAACATCAACAGCGCCCTCTTCAACAAAACAACACCACGGAAACGGCAGCAAAAGATCATCCATACACTGAATAATGCTGAAATGCTTATCTTCAGGTTTACATTATACAAATAATAATATACAAATATGGACTGCTCATGAGGGAAATGGGGTGAACTATTTCCCCCGAGGTGATCTGGAGACCGTAAGCCTACTATTTTCTCGAAAACGAAGGCTGAGGGGAAAAGTAGGCTTCCATGCTTACGGTCACCAGATCACCGAGGGACAATTATAGTTAACTCATTTCACGAATAAAGAGCAGTCCATATTTTGTTTTATTATAGGCGCATGAAAATATTTTAGTGTGCAATTTTGATGAAATTAAACGTGAAAAATACCTTTAAAATAATAGAGTCGATAGAATCAATAAAGTGTTTTGAATCAGTGCGGTTATACACTTGACAAAGGGTTAAGCCCGAAACGTTGTGCATTAAATTGTGCTCATCACCCGCACTGATTCAAAACACTTTATTGATTCTGCGACTTTATATTTTCCAGTGCAACGCAGTTCCACGACATTTAAAATAATAGGCTGTTCGATTCTTGACAAAAATAAGCTTATATCCATCGAGTCGCCGAGAAAACGCTCTGCTAATCTCATCTCGTCGATAGAGGCCGAGGCCTAGGCCTTGCAGAATGCATTATCAGGTGGATTGACAACAAAAATAATTATTCATCATTCCTTATGACTAAAATGTTACTGACTTGTTTAATACAGCCGATATAAAACAATAGCGCGGTAACTATGCAGACGACAAGCGATTCCTCTTGTCCCGTTGTGCACTGAGTGGACGGCCGAACGTTGTACACAGACGGCGGTGAAATCAATTTATTATTTACACCGACTAGATTTGTAGAAATCCCGGTAGAAATCTATGGTGTAAATACTGCTCAGTTTCATGTCACCGATCGGATCAGATGGTGATATGTCAACCGGGGAAATGTGCTACCAAAAGTCCAAAACCATAGACGGTACCGTCTATGCCAAAACCTACTATTGCCCGCTAATGACGTCATGAACGGTCAATAGTAGTTTTTGGTAGCACTTTTGGACCGCCTGTGAATATTCGGGGAAATGGTAGAAATATCCATGGTCACGTGACATGGTATCATCCAATGAAATCTAATGAAATGATGCCAATAATAAATGCGTCAAAGGATGCGTCGAATGCGTCAAAGAATGCGTAGAATGCGTTACAGAATGCGTAGAATGCATCATGACATGTATGGAATGCGCCAAAGAATGCGTAACGCATTCGACGCATTAGTTAATGCGTCAAAGACTGCGTCAAATGCATCAGAGAATGCTTAGAATGCGTCAAAGAATGTGTAACGCATTCACCTCATTGTGGACGATACAAAGAATGCGTCGAATGCGTTACGCATTCTTTGATGCATTCTACGCATTCTTTGACGCATTCGACGCCTTCTTTGACGCATTCGACGCCTTCTTTGACGCATTTGACGTATCCTTTGACGCATTTATTATTGGCATCATTTCATTAGATTTCTTTGGCCTAGTCATTTCTGGGGTAGGTGGCGGTACCCTTTGTTCCCTCGGAATACCCTCCCAGCTAACAATTGTACGTGTTTAAAACGTTCTTAAAACGTACCAGTTACGTGGTTTGGACGTTTTCTAAAAACGTTTTATAAACGTTTATTTGTGGAAGGTTTCAGACGGCGTAAAAACGTTTTATGGAACGTTTGTAAAACCTTTTATGAACGTAATTTGTACGTGTTTTAAACGTTCTTAAAACGTACTATGTAGGTGGTTTGGACGTTTTCTAAAAACGTTTTATAAACGTTTATTTGTGGAAGGTTTCAGACGCCGTAAAAACGTTTTATGGGACGTTTGTAAAACCTTTTATGATCGTAATTTGTACCTGTTTTAAACGTTCTTAAAACGTACTATGTACGTGGTTTGGACGCTTTTTAAAAACGTTTTATTAACGTTTATTTGTGGAAGGTTTCAAACATTTTAAAAACGTTTTATGGGACGTTTGTAAAACCTTTTATGGGGGGGGGGGTGGGGGGATGCAAGGGCATTGACTCTTGTATGTTTATGTTCTTGCACAATGTTATGCATTTGTTTAGTGAGCAAACACCTAACTCAAAACCAGTGCGAAAATATGCATATACAGGGGTATATCAATATAAATTCTATGGTGTTAAAACTAATGCATCGACTTAATTCAAATAAAATAATAGGTTTAAATGAATAACAGGTGGAAAATAACTCATTAGCATAATTGAAATGGTACAAACGAGCACCGGTACTAATTTTTGTACCATTGCAATTATGCTAATGAGCGATTTGCACAATTTACTCGGCTAATATAAGGCCAAGTAAATATGCAAATTAGCTCCAGACTGATTTATTGGTATATTTAATAACGTCTAAAACACGTTACTATACAACGACCTAAAAAACGTATTCCGGACTAGCTGAAAGTCTGAAAACGACGTCTTATAACGTTTTTAACACGTATACAAAGACGAAGACTTACAGAACCTATAGAACCTAACAAAAACGTTTTAAAAACGTTTCCAAAACACGTTTTAAATGTGTCGCACAAAATACGTCCAAGTAAAACGTTTTCTATACGTCGCAAAAAGACGTTTGTTACATTGGTATATTAATAACGTCTTAAACACGTTACTACAACGTCCTTAAAAAAACGTATTCCAGAATAGCTGATTTAAGTCTGAAAACGACGTCTTATAACGTTTTAACACGTCTATAAAGACGAAGACCTACAGAACCTATAGTACCCGGGATAGTACCTAACGAAAACGTTTTAAAAACGTTTCTAAAACACGTTTTAAATATGTCGCACAAAATACGTCCAAGTAAAACGTTTTCTATACGTCGCAAAAAGACGTTTGTTACATTGGTATATTAATAACGTCTAAAACACGTTACTACAACGTCCCGAAAAAACGTATTCCAGACTAGCTGATTTAAGTCTGAAAATGACGTCTTATAAACGTTTGTAAAACGTCTATAAAGACGAAGACCCACAGGACCTAAATAGCACCTACCGAAAACGTTTTTAAAACGTTTTGTGTTTGCTGGGCTATAGTATTATATTTACTAAAGTGACAGTGGGTATTGGGTAAAAATAATTAGAGATACTGAGAGGTACTTTGGTGAAAATCAGACTAGCGCCCTCATTTGTTGATATTATGGCTGATACGTGTGAAAATCAGACTAGCGCCCTCATTTGTTGATATTCTGGCAGAATACTGTAGCTGTAATTTTCATCCACCCCCACCCCGCACGCAATATCAATATAGGGGTTCCCCCTTGTTGTAAATACTATTAATTTGAGTCACAAGGGAGCCATTACTAGACTTATTCAAGTCGTCAATAAGGCTTCGATATCATTGTTTTACATCGTGAATGGGCACGTCACATGTATGAGAGTTCGACACCACCGAAACTTCAATCAATCAAAAATAATATTGAAGGTGAGTCCCGACAGCAGCACATGTGGCCGGCCCAGATATAGTTGCCTACATCGGCCTAACGTTGTTTATTTATAGCAACGTGGATCCAGAGTCAACACACAGTGGATATCTATGTAGGAATGCCAGGGCAATGTTGAATTTCTTTACCGTCTTTGTTTGAATGTTGATGCTAATAAGGTTTTTTTCTAAAACTTTGGGAAAAGATTCCTTGTCTCTGAAACGAGATGGAACTAACGGATTTAACAAAACGACGAGATGAAAGTCTCCCTAGTACTACATCATCTGCAATCATGAAGGATTCTGGAACTGTATGTGACGATGCAGATTTTGATTTCTACTTGTTGAACCAATCCAACAATGGATCAAATAAACAAGACAAAGAAACAGCGATCGCCGAAGAATCCAGCTCAACTATACCAACAGCATGTTCGGGTCCGAATAACACCACGGGTTCGATTCCCGTCAAAGAAAACGACAATCTCGTCTTTCTTGATCGGAATTTAAATCTTATACATTGTATATCTTTCATACTTGGATCAATAATTGGAACCGATATATTCTTCACCCCGCAAGGTGTTCTGGTAAACTCTGGATCAACAGGCGTCTCGCTCCTTATTTATTTACTATGTGGTTTTGTGTGTCTCCTGGCCGCCGCGTGTTACGCGGAACTGGCCACTATGTTCAGAAAATCTGGCGGGGAATTCACGTACCTGTATGCAGCGTTTGGAGATCGTCCTGCGTTTGTGCAGGTGTGGATTGCTTTGGTGATTGGCCGAACAGGTGGCATGGCGATGATGTCTGTGGCATTCGCGTCCATTTCAGGAAATATTTTATATACTGGTTGTGATGCACCTCCTGATTATCTTATTAATTTATTTGCAGCTATCACACTGTGTAAGTTTTATTTCAATAAGCGAAGGCTTATTAAAAATGGTATAGCGCACTAAAATACATGGGATTAAACACGACGGCTGCATTTCTATAATTGGCGAAAGATTTAATTTGATGTTCCGATTGCTGGCTCGATTTTCAACTTGATGTTTTCTATTTAACATGAAAGGTCATCCTTAAAATTGTCGCATTCCAAAGTTTTGAGTTGCATAACTCCAATGGTTCTATTTTTAGAAGCCCAAGGTTACAAGACATTTGCCCATTGAGTAGTACACAAACTGGTTGGTGGTTAACCACCTTTGGCAGTAATTCACCACATTTTAGCCTATAATTTCTAAATGGAACTTTTCTGGCCCCCAAGATTTTACAGACATAATGAGAAAAATATGGGGATTCTTCTGATACCAAAATATCTTGATGTGAAAAAAATATCATAGCACCAAAAATGTGATTGAAACATACACCTAATTGAGCAAAGCGTTCTGGCGCTATCGCGCCGTTTGAAATTCTCCAGTAGTCGAAAATTAATTTTTGTCAACCTTGAGCCTTATTTATTTTTGATATTAAACCATGTTGTAAAAATGAATAAAAACACAAATTAGCAAATTAATTATTCAAATTTCAAATATGTAAATTATGTACGCCATCATTTTTGTCATGATCATATTCCTAAAAACATGATATGTGTCACCATGTTTGACAAAAGTATATTGCACGACCATACTAGGTCTATATTGCGCTACTTTTGATTGTAATCATGGTAACCTATGCATAAATATCTAAATGCGTTTTAATTGTTTTAAAAATCGAAATATACCAATATTTATTGGAATACTGATGTGCAAGATAGAATATCTACTGTTTAAAATGTTGCCCCAAAATAAGGTATTTGAGCAAAATGTGAGGATTTATCAGGGCTAGCATGGTAAATTATTAACGGTATGCCTATACAGTGGTGGATCCAGGATTGAAATTTACGGGGGGCTGACACCAACAAAAACCGTAAAAGGGCCCCAATTTTTTTTGCCGTCAGCTCGTGAAATTCTGCTAAGTGTGGGGGGGGGGGGGGGGGGGGGTAGCGATGTGGTTGTCCCAAAACCGGCAAAAAAAAATCGCAGGGTACAAGTGGCAAACCAACGGAACCTACCTATGTCTCTGAAAAAGGTAAAGTGGTACACAAAAAAGGTATATTGTCAAATTTTACGGGGGGCGCGCGCCCCCAAAGCCCCCCCCCCCTGTATCCGCCACTGCCTATACGTCAATACGTGGAATGTACATATCGCTCATGGAAAATGCAGTTCTTGCAGGGTTGTTGACTAGAAATATTAAGGCAGCTGATTTCTGTGTATGCACTCAATGGAAAAATTAGTAGATTTCACGGGCTGTATTAAAGGTATATTATGTGATCTTTCCAACATCGAAAAAAAAATTGAAAGAAGATTTTCTCGCAGTTTTACATTTCTGATCATAAATCGTACATACATTCCAAGTTACAGGGCGATACGATTCTTAATTACTTCAAAATCATGATTTTAGAGTGATAATCCGACAGTTTATTATTTTCACTCTAAATTCACTCTAAAACCATGATTTTGAGGTAATTAGGAATCGTATCGCTCTGTAACTTGGAATGTATGATTTATGATCAGAAATGTAAATCTGCAAGAAAATCTACTTTCTAAAAAAAATAATGAATAGAGGGCGCTCTTTGGAAAAGATCACATAATATGCCTTTAAAACTACTCAAATACATTTCAAGTTAGAAAGAAAGACTTAACTAAATTACATAAAGTGAAAAGAAAGATATGCAATAAAAACTGCCAAAATACTAAAATCTGAAATTGAGGTAATTTCTGTTAACAAAACATGATTATATTATTTGAATTTAAATCCAAATGGATCAAATCGACCCCAACAATAACAAACTCATTAAAACAGTGATCTTTTTCTCGAAACAATAGAAATTGAGAGGACGTGTTGCTATTTGCTATGTTGATTGTTGCATCATATATTTCGATTGAAAATTCCGTTTAATCGACAGAGATATCGTCCTAACCATAATTTGTTATTTTCTGTTTTCACCAAATGGAATCAAAGTTTAACGAGCACAGATGTTGTAAAAAATCGTAGCACAAAATGTAATGGGTATGCGCGGTAGACGATTACATAGGCCCTATACATTTAAAGGCATATTATGTGATCTTTTCCAGAGAGCGCCCTCTATTCATGATTTTTTTTAGAAAGTAGATTTTCTTGCAGATTTACATTTCCGATCATAAATCATACATACATTCCAAGTTACAGAGCGATACGATTCCTAATTACCTCAAAATCATGGTTTTAGAGTGAATTTTAGAGTGAAAAATATAAACTGTCGGGATTCCGACAGTTTATTTTCACTCTAAAACCATGATCTTGAAGTAATTAAGAATCGTATCGCCCTGTAACTTGGAATGTATGCATGATTTATGATCAGAAATGTAAATCTGCAAGAAAATCTGCTTTCTATTTTTTTTCGATGTTGAGGGCGTTCCCTGGAAAGATCACATAATATACCTTTAAAGGGATACGGTACTAAGAGATGTTTTGAAGGCTGCGCCCTTAATTTAGGATAAAAACCAGGATTTCTACATTTTAACAATTGTATTTGTAATATAATTACATACACAAACTTACAGCTGTAAGGATAAAGAAAACCAGTTTTCTTTGTGCAATAAAACGTCGTTTCAAAATATTCTATCCCCGGCTCGGACAGCATTTTATGGTATTAATTGGTAAATAACGACATTCAAATAAGTTTTTGGTATTTGTTGTCACCATAATCGGGAACTGTCACTGGGCCGAGTAGTCTATAGGCGTTGGTGTAATGACTTGTATAGCTATGAAAACCGTTACGAGTTCCAATTTCACTGGGGTCACTTTTCTTTATTTATTGTCCTTATTTTTGTAACAAATGACATTGTTTTGTCAGTTTAAACTTTGGACATTTTTCACTCAAAATTCACTCTACAAGTAAAACCATGATTTTGAAGTTATTAGGAATCGTATCGCTCTGTAACTCAGAATATATTTATCTAATTTCTAAAAAGAAAATGAATAGAGGGCGCCCCTGGAAAAGATCACATAGTATCCCTTTAATGATGGATACTAACAAAAAGTATTATCTGAGCTCTAACGCATATGGTCATGGTTATAAAATTAGTAATCACCATCCTAGCGGACTTATATTTATAAGAAAACAAAAACGAATAAAAATCATTATTATGGTACTATTTTCTACATGATAGTCTAGATAGAGCCTGGATAAAGGCAATAAATGAATATAATCGACCAGATACCGGCACTGTATTAAAACCCTCCGACATCAGAGATATCGTATGTATAAAACAAATGTCCCGAAAGCCCACGTAAATAACTTTGAAGTGGAAATATTGTTTTCGATATGAAGTTTTAGTTAATCATCTATCATAATTCTATTCATTTATTTACCTTAAATAATATGTAAACATGAAATGCTTAAACGTGACCACAATATGCAAAAGTACTCAAACAATTTATGTCCAAAATATGTCAGTTTAAAGATCTTTTTTCGAGTTGCCTAGTTATGAATACGACAAAATCAAATAATATACCAGCCGAATTCCAATCAAGTATAGATCACCGTATATGTTGCAATGATTGCAACTTTAAAATGTTGATGAAACATGTTATGTATTAGGCCTATGCCAGCAATGTGGGTGAAGGTGACCTGGTCAAATGCACTTTTTCTCATCAAAATTAACATTTTATCAGACGAAAGCTCATATTTTTCTCATTCCCCTCGCAAAATGTTAGACCTACGAGACTTGCGTACATAACAGGACCTTGGACACATTTTAGTCCAAAACGGCCCGAAAAAATGATTTACTCAATGCGAAAGGAAGGCTTTTTCCGATGATAGGGTGGGGGTGTTTTCACACAAAAAGGTACATAGTACAAAAAAAAGTACATTTATACACAAAAAGGTACATTGGTACCACGATGGACATGTTATGGGGTCACATGAGGGATCGGGGTCAATTAGATGAACATTTTGAACTCCGGAAAAAAATAGGGATAGTCGAACCTCATTACATCACTATAGAGATGACTACCGTTAGGAATATTACCAAAAATGAAACTAAGTTTTGCTCATAAATGTAGAAACGTGTATTATGATTCTATAGACAGTTTTAATTTGTATACTCAGTTCAATCTAGCGACGATGACCAATATTAACAGACGACAACAAGAAATATTGAACTTTAAGAAATATATATATAGGCCATAGCCTATTTAGGCATTTTCTATTTTTCCTTTGTTTATGAAAATAAGAACAAAATCAATTTTAACAGGAATTTCCAAAAAAAATATGTTGAAAGGTCCAAATTGGTTTTGTTGAATTGTCTTTGATTTCAACACTGCACTACTTTCCCTTATTAAAAGTGCAAATCCACCCTAGAAATTACCTACGTCCTCAGCTATTCTGTGATACACAATTGCTGCTAGAACTTCCTAATGAAGTCAAATGATTCCATCATACGAGGGTCATTCAGTAAGTTCTACCGTCCTACCTCATAAATCTGCTATTATATAAGCCAGTCTTATGAGACATTCCACAATTGTAGCTTTGAACCTCAGCCGTACAAATTCATAGTTAATTGGCCTGAGTACTGGTTGTATTGTACTTGAGCGGCCCTAAAATGACGAGCGGGCGGTCGAGGACAACATAACAATTTTCTTTTTTGGCCTTAAGCTTAACCCTCTGCTATAGGGAACACTGCAAAACTCAGATCTGTATTTCACAACAAGAGATTTTCGATCAGGACTACCGTATACATGGTATATGGAGGGAATCCAAGTCTCTAATATTGACTAACTGATTTGAAGGGTTAACATAAAGAGAACTCATAAAGTGACTATCATGATAAAGATTAAACATACGAGGCATCACTATGACACTGGGGCATGAATTGTAACAACGAATGCGACAGATTAGCAGTATTTCAGTAATGCTAAAGGCATGGTGATACATTCGAGTTGGTATCATTATCATAGTTGCAAACATATACAAGAGTTCATATTGCTTAGAGTCTTATTTACACGTGAGTCCATGATAATTCCGTATTATATTCAGATATCATCCATTGTGTTCCATTCCATGTTCAGTATTCAAATCGTGCTCTTATATCTAACCATACAATACGGAGAAAAAACGCCAAACATGAATTTATTTTGAGGGTACTTTTCCCCGGTACTTTTCCGTTTCAGTTGTTTAAAATCTCTCTCTGACTTTGACTACATCAGAACAAAAGTGAAATAGATATCAATTATCATTTTCTATAAATGTGTAGCCATGATTCAGAGCTATAATCATGACAAAATAATGTCATGAGGCTGACATTCATATTAGTGATGTTATGAGGGAGGAATCATGAGGCAGAACTTATTGAATGACCCTCGTATTATCACTAAGTATTTACACTAACTTGGGTGGTTAACAATTGCTGGGGATAAATTACCTCGTGCCTAATTTTGCAGGGATATTGAGAAAAATTTAGGCTTTCATGTGACATCAATATCTCAATTTTAATGGGGAATGGAAATGGACTAGATGGGGTACTATATATATAACAATATTCACAAAATGTTACAACTATTTACCATTGCAGTGTTAATTCCTTGTTTCACAGCTCTTCTAGTTATTATAAACTGCACACGTGTACGATGGGCGTTACGACTACAGGTCGTTTTTACTGCAATAAAGGTTCTAGCCTTGCTCATTATAATTGTGGCTGGATTTGTTTGCATATTTAAAGGTAAGTTTTGAAAGAGTTCATTTAATATTTAACATCAAGAACATCGTTGATTCATTACTATCCTATGTTCATATCTTTCATTCACAGTAGACTATTTGAATTTACAAAATGGGAATGTATCGGTAGCAGTGAAAAGCTACCGCAGACTCGGACACTGACCAACACTCGATCAGTAGCAGTTAAAACCTGCAATCGGACACCACCGACACTCGATCTGTAGCCGTTAAAAGCTACTGGAGACTCGAACCCTCGAACACTGAGTCACTGACCAACATTCGATCGGTAGCAGAGCAGTTAAAAGCTACCGCAGACTCGGAACATTCGATCGGTAGCAGTTAAAAACCTACCGCATCGGACACTGACCAACACTCGATCGGTAGCAGTTAAGCTATACTGGAGACTCGGACACTGACCAACATCCGATCGGTAGCAGTTAAAACCTACTGCTATCGGACACTGACCAACACTCGGTCGGTAGCAGTTATGCTATACTGGAGACTCGGACACTGACCAACATCCGATCGGTAGCAGTTAAAAACTACTGCAATCGGACACTGACCAGCACTCGATCGGTAGCAGTTAAGTTATCATACTGACGACTCGGACACTGACCAACATCCGATCGGTACAGCAGCAGTTAAAACCTACTGCAATCGGACACTGACCAACACTCGATCGGTAGCAGTTAAGCTATACTGAAGACTCGGACACTGATCAACATCCGATCGGTAGCAGTTTTACCTACTGCAATCGGACACTGACCAGGGTTGCACAAAGTGCGGGAGCAGGGCGCACCGCTCCCGGGAAATAATGAGCAGAATTGGGGAAATGCCAAGTGGAAAAATAAAAAGTATTGGGGAAAAGGGTGACAAAAGATTAAGAGAAAAAATGCAACTTTGGGTTATGAGCTGTGGTTGCACAGGTATATACTAACGTGTTTATTGTTTTATTGCTTTTCCCCAGTGGCGGAGCTACATGGGGGAAAGGGGGCATTTCCCCAAAAAATATTTTTGTGCCCCACCAATCAATTTACACAATGTAGTTAAAATTAAGAAAACAATCGACAATTTTAGCATAAAAAGGCTTTTTTTTTCGCGCTTCGCGCACATTTTCGTACTAAATTAGGTTCAGTTAGAAAAATTTGACAATATTAGCGTAAAATGCCACAAAAAAAAATTCGCGCTTCGCGCACATCTTTTATATTCATGCCCCCTAAATAAATTTTTCACAAATGTTACATTATTACTATGGTACTGGTACATCGAAAGAACACAATAGCTAACATATTATTGTAATCTGATTTTTCTCAAACCTGTAAGTGTTGGTGGGGAAATGTTAAGCTCAAAACCTTGCTCCTGGGGAAGAAACAACTTTGTGCAACCCTGACTGACCCACACTCGATCGGTAGCAGTTAAAACCTACTACAAACTGATGATACGAACCTGAGACCCTACGATGAACCATCACTCGATCGGTAGCAGAATCTGTCACGAACCAAACTCACACTGTAGTACAATGTTGTTAAATCACATACACTAGGCTCCAGAATATGTAGTTTTAACTCAAGGTGACGCCGGGTAGCTCAAGGTGACGCAGGGTAACACCATGGTACGCCGTCTATGATGAGCACGTTAAGAATTCCCAGACGCAACTGCCGCGTTCATTTCTCACTTAGTTTTGGATAATAAGTAATAATTTATCTTCGTTTCGTTTTTTTTTTAAATCATCTAAACATACAACTTTAAATGATTTCAGGTCAAAGTAAGAGTTTACGAGATACAATAATTTCTCCTGATGACTTTACTCCGTCGGATTTACCCGTGGCAATTTATCGTGGTCTGTACGCCTACTCCGGATGGTGAGTATATTAAAGGGCTTATTTTCTGGAACAACCCGATCGATTTGTCTCGGGATGTTGAGTATATTAAAGGGCTTATTTTCTGGAACAACCCGATCGATTTGTCTCGGGATGGTGAGTATATTAAAGGGCTTATTTTCTGGAACAACCCGATCGATTTGTTTGTTATATGTCCGGGCACTCAGGCAAAACCATCATGATGATTTGACGTCATGAGCGGTCAATAGTAAGTTTTCGTGGCAATTTTTGGACGACCTGTGGAAATCCAGGTAGAAATATATTACGTCACGTGATATGGTATCCACCACTAGAACGATGTCAATATGTGTATGCGTTTCTAACGAGCAAAAAGACTCATCCTGATACTTTACTGCCCTTGCTGATACATTGACGAGACTATAATATTACACATGTTTTCGTTTTAATTCCAGGCAAACTATAGGTTTCTTAACTGAAGAAGTTAGACACCCAAATAGGTAAGATCAGAATTCCGTGCATTGATCCATCATGGACTTGGTTCCATATACAGATAGTTATTATAAGATAATTGTGAGACATGCTTTAGAGAATATGTACATAATATTACTGAAATTGTGGTAGGTCATGTACAAT
Organism: Ophiura sarsii; assembly: GCA_035610835.1. Taxonomy (NCBI): domain Eukaryota; kingdom Metazoa; phylum Echinodermata; class Ophiuroidea; order Amphilepidida; family Ophiuridae; genus Ophiura; species Ophiura sarsii. The sequence goes on from CM069444.1 coordinate 46,945,613, forward strand.
TAGGATTTTTAGACCGAAATATATGTTAATATAACCTGACGTATTTGAAAACTTTAATCTATGTCATCACTGAATCAAATAAGACATGAAATGTAATTGTATACGAATAAAAACCCAAAATGATATTGTGTAAACGTGCATATATTCGAGGTTCCATTATTAAATTAAGCTTCGTTTATACCATATTTTCCATCTTATTTCTTCAGAAATATTCCCCTTTCTTTGATGATATGTCTCCCCATTGTGATAGCATTGTACTGTCTTGTCGCCATCGTGTATTCATCCGTCCTATCACCAGAGCAGCTGATGTCATCCAACAAAGTAGCAATTGTAAGTGACATTTCACATTTCATCATTGTCAAAATAAAAAGTATGATCACATTTTTATCCAAAAGAAAATAAATTGATTAATGTTGTGTTGAGTATGATGAAAACTGCTTACAAACCGCGCACCGATGCATATTATATTATAACTCTACTTTCCTGGATGGCCTAATTGACCTATTTTCTTTTTCTTAGTCTCTTTAATGACCAAGTTTATAACGTTTTTATTGCTGATCAACAATACCAAAACATCATAACGCGTTATGCGATTCTTTCTTTAAATCAAACCTTTAGTATGTTTTCTATTATTGATGACCTAACATGTTTCTTTTCTAGATGACTAAACATATGAATGTTTTTGATACTGGTACAATGTCAGTGTTCCAGTATCATGATCGGGCGTTACTGGAACACAAAGATGTACCAGTATCGTCCAATATTAAGACAAATCACTACTGGTAGCATGTGTACCATTATCGCCCAATACTGGGACGTTTTTATGGAACACCCAGTATCGTTCGATTCTGGTACAATGTCAGTGTTCCAGTATCAGAAGACACTGGCACATATAAAATGTTCCAGTATCGAGCGATACTGGTACAAATATGTACCAGTATCGTCCAATAGTGAGACAAATCACTACTGGTAGCATATGTACCATTCTCGTCCGATAACATAAAAACGTCGATGTATTGCTCGATACTGGAACAAAAGTTGGTGTTCCAGTATATACCGATACTTAAACAATACAATTGTACCAAAACCGAGCGATTGACTTTTGAAACGTACGATACTGGTATACCAGTATCCCTCCGAGACCTAAAGTACACTTTTCCAATATTTTCTTTCTTGATGTTCAGGCAAAAAAATTGTTTTCATTTCTTGATAACGAAAACCTCAGTATATTTTTATATCTTGTTGACAAAATCTAATTGTTTAATGTCTTTGAAGACCAAACCTCAGTTCGATTTCATTTCTTAATGAACACACCTCATATCGTTTTCATTTTTTTATCCAATCTTCCCGTGATTTCATTTCATGATGACCAAACCTCATTTAGTTTTCATTTCTTGATGACCAAACCTCAGTTAGTTTTCATTTCATGATGACCAAACCTCAGTTAGTTTTCATTTCATGATGACCAAACCTTAGTTAATTTTCAATTCTTGATGACCAAACCTCAGTGCGTTCTTGATGACCAAATCTCAGTGCGTTTTCATTTCCTGATGACCAAACCTCGGTTTGTTTTCATTTCTTGATGACCAAACCTCAGTTAGTATTCATTTCTTGATGACAAAACCTCAGTTACTTTTCATTTCTTGATGACCAAACCTCAGTTAGTTTTCATTTCATGACCAAACCTCAGTTAATTTTCATTTCTTGATGACCAAACCTCAGTGCGTTCTTGATGACCAAATCTCAGTGCGTTTCATTTCCTGATGACAAACCTCAGTTTGTTTTCATTTCTTGATGACCAAACCTCAGTTAGTTTTCATTTCTTGATGACAAAACCTCAGTTACTTTTCATTTCTTGATGACCAAACCTCAGTTACTTTTCATTTCTTGATGACCAAACCTCAGTTAGTTTTCATTTCATGATGACCAAACCTCAGTTAATTTTCATTTCTTGATGACCAAACCTCAGTGCGTTCTTAATGACCAAATCTCAGTGCGTTTTTATTTCCTGATGACCAAACTTCAGTGCGTTTTCATTTCTTGATGACCAAACCTCAGTTAGTTTTCATTTCTTGATGACAAAACCTCAGTTACTTTTCATTTCTTGATGACCAAACCTCAGTTACTTTTCATTTCTTGATGACCAAAACACAGTTAGGTTTCATTTCTTGATGACCAAACCTAATCAATTCTTTTTCAGTTATCGTTGACCAACCATCAGTTCGTTTCAGTTTCTGATGACCAAACCTAAAATTCTTATTGACTAAATCTATGTTCTTCTACATGTCTTGATGAGCAAACCTCATTTCTTGATGACCAAAACTCAATTCGCTTTCGTTTCTTGATGACCAATCCTCTAGTTGTCTTCAGTTTTTGATGACCAAACCTAAATTTGTTTCCAATGTTGATGACGAAATCTCAGATCGTTTCAGTTTTTGATTACGTTACCTCAGTTAGTTTTCGTTTCATGATGACCAAACCTCTAGTTTGTTTTCATTTCATAATGACCAATTCTCTAATTTGTTTTGTTTGTTTTCATTTTTGATTTACCAAATCAATTTTGGTACATTTCTTGATGAGCAAAACCTACAGTTCGTTTTCATTTCTCCTCCAATCTTGCCATGTTTTCATATTTGATGTCCAAACCTTTAGTATGTATGTTTCCATTTCTGGATGCCTGAAATTGTAATACTATTCCCCGTGTTCGTCATTACTTTATAATTGCAGATTTACAGCAAAGCAGTTTTGGGTAAATGGTTTTGGATCGTACCGCCACTAATTGCCCTTTCAACACTTAGTACAATAAATGGTATGATCATTACGGGTTCAAGGTAATTGAATAATTATGTTATATAATAAACACATAACTTTTTGCTGTGACTTTATATCTGTTGCTGATGTGATGATCCAACATGTGCCAACAAGCATACTACCGGTACGTCAAATCTAGCGATTCTGTAGACGATGGGATAGGGCGTCTTTAACTGTTTTCAATATTGTTCAGACGACGATGGTCACGCGAATCCTAAATTTTGAATTCGTATTGGAATAACACGTAATCGCGAATGTTAATCTTATCATTTTGAATTATTCATCATAATTAGAAGAATTTCTGTCCAATCCAAAATCATTGTAAATGCTATTTTATACATTATTTTCATCGTTGCCATATTGGAACGATGAAATCGAATGGCCATCGTCGTCTGATATGGTTTAGCCTGTTTCAGTTCTAAAAGAATTGAAGCAGACTAACAATTATAGCAGAGGATGAAATGGGAGTACTTCGTGACAGCGCATAATTGCAACTATAGACTTCCAGTATACAACCCTATCATATCCAATCGGTAAAACTTCCGTCAGGTTCGTTAAAATGTCCAAAAGGCATAATATTATTTTAATCCATGATTCCGTTCCACCAACCATCAAACCTTTTATCATACGATTTGGCGCCTGAGCGCTGATAGATGATAGTCAATACTAATCAACAGAAAATAATTCCTCTACCAGCATAAATTCGTAATAACAAAGTAACGTTCCTTCCAACCGTATTTTATTAACGGGTTTTAAATATTGTGTTTATCATTGCAACAGAATGTTCTTAGTGGCGTCTCGTGAGCAGAAAGCACCTGAATGGTGGTCAATGATCCAGATACGATGGCGTACACCAACCCCCGCACTACTCACATTGGTAATTTGATATTGCATGAGTGCTCCCTTAAAAAAAACCTACTTTCTTTAATAGTAGGGTGAAAATCAACTCTTCGAAGAGTAAGGTGAAGGGCAACCACCACCAAAAGAGTTACAAATCTCTAAAAAACGAGTGCGATCTTTCATTTGTGAAGATTTTGTTTCTTCAATTTCACTCCAAAAGCGTCATATCATTCTCCGGCTGCAGAGCAGGCGATCATACGATTTCTCCAGCACGGGTGGTCTTAAGATCTGTCGTTCTTAAATCGTGCCTTCATTATCCCCATATACGTTAAAAGACTATCTGTGGTTAAAAGAATCAAATTAGAGGGTATCGTGAGTTGATGATTGTCATTTATTTAACGAAAGAGGGTAATTTTGATAACCATTTTTATGATATTTATTTGTGCGAAGTATTGGTTTTGTATTTAGATCATGAAATCACTAATCCAGCTCTCCAGAAACGCTACTATATACGTTTTACTGTATAAACCTGCCGAACAACTGAATTAAAACTAATTAGACAATTTGACACATATTTTATTTTTCATAGCTGAGTGTATCCTTGATTATGATACCAATACATCAAATTGCAACGGTTCTCGGGTGGCTGTATTCTTTCCTATGGGTATCAGTTGGCGCCGCCGTGGCTGTTATACCGATATTTAGGAGACGAGCCCCGAAATTGGATCGACCATTTATGGTATGTATGTTGGGTAGAAAGTAGAGGGCAGATATTGTCTTACTGGTAATGATTTGTAGAGTGTGGCAACTCTAAAAATTCATGGTCTTAACTCATACTATATGGGTATTTGCTTGCTCTAATCTTCAAAAATCCAACATTGTATGACAGATAATGCACTCGCATCGCATTTAATAACATAGCATAATAGGCTATTAGACAAGACAAGCCTAAGCCTAAATATTCAAATGACTATAATCACGGGTCATAAAATACTTTGTATATTGAAACTTTCCCTATCTCTATACTAAAACACAGCCTCATTGAGTATTATGCTAACATAAGCGATATATCTTCACAGCCGCACTGAGTATTATGCTAACATAAGCGATATATCGTCACAGCCGCACTGAGTATTATGCTAACATAAGCGATATATCTTCACAGCCGCACTGAGTATTATGCTAACATAAGTGATATATCTTCACAGCCGCACTGAGTATATGCTAACATAAGCGATATATCTTCACAGCCGCACTGAGTATATGCTAACAAGCGATATATCTTCACAGCCGCACTGAGTATTATGCTAACATAAGCGATATATCTTCACAGCCGCACTGAGTATATGCTAACATAAGCGATATATCTTCACAGCCGCACTGAGTATATGCTAACATAAGCGATATATCTTCACAGCCGCACTGAGTATTATGCTAACATAAGCGATATATCTTCACAGCCGCACTGAGTATTATGCTAACATAAGCGATATATCGTCACAGCCGCACTGAGTATTATGCTAACATAAGCGATATATCTTCACAGACGCACTGAGTATTATGCTAACATAAGCGATATATCTTCACAGCCGCACTGAGTATTATGCTAACATAAGCGATATATCGTCACAGCCGCACTGAGTATTATGCTAACATACGCGATATATCTTCACAGCCGCACTGAGTATTATGCTAGTAGCGATATATCGTCACAGCCGCACTGAGTATTATGTTAACATAAGCGATATATCTTCACAGCCGCACTGAGTATTATGCTAACATAAGCGATATATCTTCACAGCCGCACTGAGTATTATGCTAACATAAGCGATATATCTTATTGTTATCAGGTTCCTATAGCCTTCCCATTCATCTGTATTATCTTCTGTGTATTTGCTTTGGCCATGTCGCTCTATCTTGACGCCAGAGCCTGTGGCCTAACGTTGGCCTTTGCCGTCGTCGGATTCGTCATACGTCGAATATTAGATGTATTCCTCGAGAAGACCAAATGGTTTCCGAGATTGTTAGGTAAGTCAAATATTTATGAATCATTTAGTTTGGACTTTTGAATTCAGTACTATATACAGTTGGACTTTGAACTTGCGGTTGTTATGAGTTTTAGTGAAATTGTTATATTTATCAAGTGAAAGGAAATGCATTTGTATATAGTTAGTGATTTATAACAGCTGAAGTTTCTCACAAGGGTCAAGGTTTATGGCGCTTAAATGTGCTCACTCTGAAAGTCTACATGGTGCTCGCAAAACCTTATCCAGTAAGATGGTGCCAGAAAAGGAGTTTTTGACGAGTGCCACAGACAATACGGGGGCATTCAATAAATACCTGCAACCATTGAAAATCTCTGAACCGTGACATGTGTCAATAAAATAAACTTAGATGATACTTAAACTGTAAGCCTTACCCCTTTCTCACGGAAAAATTCAAACATGTGGGTCATTTTTATCATATAATTTCAGTACTATAAACATCATGGTCTCTGGGCACTGAAAATTGACAAGAATCAGCATTATAAATCAAGCACCAATATTAACACTGTAAACGCATATAAACACTGCACAAAAATATAGTAACCACTTTTTTCGAGACACACTGTGTTTTTAATTCCTAAGACCCTTAATACATTTGAAATATGGGCATTTTGATACCATACAATAGCTCCAATATTGATGAAGCAGTGGCTATTTGAATAACAAATGATGCAGTTTCCAATTTTGCACTTAATGCATGCCATAAACTTGTCTTTCAAATTTTCCGCCATTGTAACATTTAATTCCTTAACCAGTGCCCTGAGATCACGGTATTCACAGTGCTGAAATGTAATGATATAAATGACCTACGTGTTCGAGATTTTCTGTGAGAAAAGAGTAAGACTTATAGTTTAAGTATCATAAGTTTATTTTACTGACACGTGTCACGGTTCAGAGATTTTCAATGGTTGCAGGTATTTATTGTATGCCCCTCGTATGTATGTTTCATTTCGTTGGATTAGGGCACCAGACATGCCAGATATCAAATTGATTTCAATCCAAGCAAAAGCTGTTTCAATTTCAGTGCGTGTCACGAATCAACTTTTGAACCAAGTCTTTTGACTTGGCGTTCGATGTGCATCTATAAAAGAGGGATCTCCAAACGATACGCACTATGGTGTCTGAAATTAGTTTCTTCCTATCGATGCGCGAGCACAAATACCAAAACAAGCAAAACTGGGTTCTCAGATAATCAGTTAGCAGATATGAGGAAGTTGCTGAACACTTTAAAGAACAAACAGTGATATATATTCAGTTTGCTGAGGTGGTCGGTGAAGCTATTTGGGTTAGGCCTATCAGGCCTATCTTAAATTTGGACACCTTCTGAAAACTGCAGATGCAAGCAATTCAATTGAAATTACTTTAACTGTAGGTTTCCTACGAGTACAATGCAATTGCTACTAAATATTTCCTGAATAGAGCCAGATAAGGAACAGGAAACCGGCCAAGATACTTGTAAGTGATATCGTTGAACAAACCTGGTCATCCTGACTGGCTTGTGGCATTGACCCCTCCACAGGCTTGTGGCATTGACCCCTCCACAGGCTTGTGGCATTGACCCCCTCCACGGGCTTGTGGCATTGACCCCCTCCATGGGCTTGTGGCATTGACCCCCTACACGGGCTTGTGGCATTGACCCCCTCCATGGGCTTGTGGCATTGACCCCCTCCACGGGCTTGTGGCATTGACCCCCTCCATGGGCTTGTGGCATTGACCCCCTACACAGGCTTGTGGCATTGACCCCCTACACGGGCTTGTGGCATTGACCCCCTCCATGGGCTTGTGGCATTGACCCCCTCAACGGGCTTGTGGCATTGACCCCCTCCATGGGCTTGTGGCATTGACCCCCTACACAGGCTTGTGGCATTGACCCCCTCCATGGGCTTGTGGCATTGACCCCCTCCACGGGCTTGTGGCATTGACCCCCTCCATGGGCTTGTGGCATTGACCCCCTACACGGGCTTGTGGCATTGACCCCTCCATGGGCTTGTGGCATTGACCCCCTACACGGGCTTGTGGCATTGACCCCCTCCATGGGCTTGTGGCATTGACCCCCTACACGGGCTTGTGGCATTGACCCCCTCCATGGGCTTGTCTCCCAACTTTTTAACAAAGGAAGACATTTTTGTAGCCTTAAATCAATTTTGTTTTGAACATTTTTTCTCTTCAGATAAAACGACGTTATCTATTCAGAAATTGCTCATGGTTGTTCATCAAGAGAAGAAGACATACTGAGGTTTGATCACCAACGGTTGATTTTGGTCATAACACCTGTGGTTTGGTCATTAAGAATGAATAAGGATTGAGGTTTGGTCAGTGTGAATCAAAACGAACTGAGCTTTAGTAATTATGAATGGACACATTACAGAGGTTTGGTCATTTGATGTACTTTGATAACATGAACCTTCGATCAAGATTTCTGAATTAATGGTCATTAAGAAGAGGTCGAAATACTAAAGAAGACCCATTAGTTTCCTCAAATTTTGAAACTTGGTGGTATTAATTTAGATTTTGGTTGGTTTTGATTTAGAAAGCTACCATTCTGGAAGATGACCCTGTTGGACATGTTCAGGGTTAAGGGCATTATCTAATATAAAGTTCATGGTCTTTAACAAACCAGCGGTATTTTGTTAGGTTTTCGAATACAAGTATTTTTTGTTCAACATGTTCAAGATATTTTATATAATGGAGTTTTTAAACACTGCCAAAGACACAAACAATGTATTTAAAACATGTGTGTATGCACATTGCACAAGGGGCATGAGCTGAAAAGCACATGGGGCATGAGCTGAAACCGAACGAGCACTTTGTACCTGTCATCTTCAATGTATAGATTTCACTTCAGATGTGATACACTTGGAAAATATACCAACCTATTGACTGTCATTTTTTAAATTGTTCATTGTATTTATATCAGTGTAAGCCAACGAAAAAACACCACCCTGTTCTGTGCGCCCAACTGACCCATATTTTCGTTAAATTTTCAATATTTTAAACATTTTTGAAATGTTTTCAACAAATTTTGAAAATATCCAAAAAACTTGAAAGGAAAAAAATCTAAAAAACTTGGAAGAAAAAAAATCTAAAAAAATCTAAAGCACCTGACCGAATGACCATACTTGAGGTCTGTTTGCCCATAGAACAGGGTTGGATTTTTTCGTCACATTACCTAAACATTTTCTAGTGACAAAAATCAAGCACAAACAAAGAGCCCTCTAATTTCGCAATATTTTAAGCATCCATATTTATTAATATAATTTTACATAAATAATCAGCATTGTTAAAATGATAACAACATTTTAATACAATATATTATATTGTAACATAATCACTATTCCTGGTGTTAGTTAAGAAATGAAAAGACTATACCTAGTCTATTTTTCTTCCTCAAGAGGATGACTTCAGTTTTGTCATTGATTGATTGCATAACTTGTTTTGGTGTATAATACACATGCATGCAAAGGTGTGGTATGCGTAAAAGCTGTACAGATAATGTGACTTCGTCGATTCAGGAAAGGGAACATTTAAATCTTATTTAGGATCGTTCATAAATCTGGGGTATTTTGTGGGATTTCATGAGTAATGGTGACTTGGTGTGAAGAACTATCGGAAACAGGTAATATTTAAAAAGTTTTTTAAATAAAGAAATGGTACCAATACTGCCTCTGTGTAAAGTATCTACATAAATGCATAAGTGTCATATAAAATTGGCAATACATTTCATAGCATCTTGTATCTGGCAGCACAATAAATGTAGATCTTTGCAGTTAAGATTTCTGTGTTAACATTCATTTTAAGATGAACGATATAATACACCATGTCACGTGTTAGGTGCAGGATTGTTTCTTTTTTCACCATTCAATGGCAACTACACAATATGCATTTTGTTGTTGTTGAGAAAGCAGCTGTTATAGATACAATGCTGCACCTTAAAGGATGTCACCTACGTTTACAAATCAAAGAATAATTCTTTATCTTACGGTTCTACAAAACTGAGTCAAATTGTGATGTTATGTGACATGTAACTTATAATGAGGTGATATTGCAAGGTAATCAAACAAGATTGGTAAACAATGACCAACATGTGGCTATTGTAGGGCATGTATGGTTTTGTTGGGATACTTTAAACCACCTCAAATAATTATATGAAGATGATGTGAGACCATATCCCAGTGAGCATTCACCTTTTGCATGGATCTGCCATTATAGCGTAGAGAGCCTCAAACTGGTACCACAATGAATGAGACTATTCCATAACATTATGTAACCAGTTTGACTCTTCCTGCACAATATTACTGGTCATGCAATGAGACATATGTGACACTATGACAAAAAACAGACAACGATTTGAAAGCCAATTTTACCATTGTATATGCAATATTGCAATTGTTTGAAGAGAATAACAATAAAATCCATTTATAATATACCTTTTTGTTTGTTTAGATCATTGCATTGGACTGGGTGCTAATGAAAGTCAATGCTTAGGTTCCTGTTTCATACTTTTGGATTTGCATTTTTCATTATTTAACTATTTTGGCCAATTTCATTATTTACCAACCTTTTTTGATGCAGAATGACATATAAATTTCAAATACCACATTTTTTTTGTAATTTAATGTGTTTGTCAGCATTTCATACTCCTGCCAAACAATTTGTCACTGTATTTTCATATCCAACACTAGAACGGCATGAACAGTTCCAAAACACAATGCATCTAAATTGGGTTGGCTAAAATAGGTAAATTGTTTTCTTACTTTATAATAACAAAACGTGAATATAGTGAAATATTTGTAAAATAATGAATTTCCAACGCAGGGAGGAAAACGCAATGTGGGCGGGAAACAGGAGCCTAAGCACTGACTTTAATTCATTAGCCTTCATAAATTATGTCATCCACAAATTGAAACAATTCTGTTAGCCAAATGCAGAAGTCTTTGAAAGCTACATACAGCCCACACAGTCTCTGATGCTTCAATCATATAAATAGCAAATTGGCAATATGATACACAAACTCAGCAGACATAATGTGGAGATAAATATTACGTATATCTAAACAAAATAGTTTGTTTTGACAACACACTTAACAGGTTATCCTGATTTATACTACTGTACATCGACAGTGTTTGATATTCACAGAGAGATTTTTGAAAAAATGTTTTATATCTGTCTGTTTTGAGTTGTTTCCTATTGGAAGTAATGGGACTGTATCTTCAACACATCAACATGAACTTCTTGACTTACTGTTGCTTTCAGAATTCTTTGCTGGGGTCCTACCTTTGTGTGTACTTGTAAAACACTATAATTTCCCGGATACTTCATTTCGCGAATTTAAAATTACTGCTATTTTAACGGGCATTTAATTTTGCAAATCTGGAAATTTCACTGTTAGTTTCAATGCAAAATTGTCAGTTTCTCGGGTATTTAATTTCGAGAATCCACATCCCTCCCGAAATTCACTAAATTAAATCCATAGCGAAATCAAGTTGTTTAACAGTATTATGCAAAGTAACTGATGGTTCACCAGTGTAATAGGTGCTGTAGTACTCACAAGACCAACCCACAAAGCATTAAAACAACAAATGAAGGGAGGGCGACTTCCCTGAACAAAATAATGGCCTTTCGCATCCTCCTCTCCACCAAACAAATTAATGTATTCCACAAAATGTGCCAACTGTTTAGGGCTCTTGCCCAAACACAAGTAGAGGAAAGCTCGAGGAAAGAAGTACCCATTCAGTGAGGTGTTGATTAACGATCGTTTGTCACCCCTTTTAACGATATAGAAAAAGGATCGCGCTTTCCCCGCTCTTTCCTCAAGCCTTCCTCTACTTGTGTTTGGGCAAGAGCCCTTACTGTACACATTTTAAAATCAAAGCAAACTTCAAGGGGGGGTACTCATTATTTTTTTGGGTATAGGTGTGCCACCAAGGATTTTGAACTATGACCAAAATATTTAGCACTTAATTGGTGTTTAGCCTCCCATATTTACCACTAATTACCTTTTTACCACTAACAACTAATATAAGGCCCCACTGAAGAATAACGATCCCATAAATTTACCAAAAAATAAGAAAAATAAGTGGTCATAAGTTTACCAGACAGGTGAAAAGGCGACCCTATTTGATGGCACATCCCTATAACCTCAGATCACAGATAGTCAATCCACTGAGTGGCCCCCAACTCATCATAACAATCGGCACAATTGATTTGATACAACATTACTGCACAGTGTATGATAATATTTATACAATTACACATGTAATAGTGATACTCTATATACAGTAGGCAAGCAGTTCAACTACAACAAGCATTTATAGGGGTCAATAAAGGGTTAATAAACAATGGAAGCACAGAAGCTATGGCATGTGGCTGACAGAAAGGGAAAACCCCAAAGGAATCAGGGATTATACAGTAGTAAATAGCTTTTTGAGGTTCAATGTTCTCCAATTTTTCTTCAGGAAATAATTATTTATGAATGGTTGACATATCATGGTGGATTGGATAGAGACTTGATACACTGATTCACTGCCAGTATATCAATCAATAGGCAGTGAGTGGATAGTCCAAATCATAAAAAGTCTCTGGAAGTAGTAGTAGTGTAAGCCACAAACTTGTGAATTTGGAATAACCCTAACTCTACTACACCACATGGCAACTGTGCGGAAAAATGTTTTATAACCCGGCGTGCAGGTTTTTGGGCTACAAAACGGACCCAGGCTTTATAACGAGGCAAATATACTCGCCGAGTGTCGACTGGCAGCTGTGGTGTAGTGGCTAGGATTTGGGCCCTGGTGCTGGAGGTCCGTGGTTCAAATCCTGGGGGGTTGGGGTGACTTTTCTGGTGAATTTTTTGGGTCGGAAAAGAAATCTGTTGCCATGTGGTGATCTAGAGTTAGGGTTAAAACCTAAATTAAACCAGGAAAATTGACATGGGACCATCAAAAAGAACAATTACAAGAAAACAGAAATGTATGAGTTACATATGTTAAGTTTCCTGATAGGTATGATGCTGAAGTCAGGTTTCCCCCTAATCTAGTTGTGTCTTAGACTGGAATGAATTATATATTATTTTATATAATACAAGTACATGTAGTTACAATAGTAAAATTAAAAGCCAGGCAAAATGTAATCAATTCATAATGCTGATACACATTTTACACTATTAGCGCTTCTTAGTGTAATCTTAACGAAAATGGTGACATATTTGTCAATGCTACATGAGGTCTGACAACCAAAACATCTGTTATTCCAACAACAAAATCCATGTCTTTATACTCCACACACCCATCCTTTACAAGATCCGAACTACAGTCCTCAATATTAACTATGTAAGATTATATTGCCATAAAAAAACCAATTTCAGCGCTTTCTGAACACCTATAGTGCAACAATTATAATTACAACGTGAGACCTTCATAAGTTGGTCCTTCCGAGTCACCAGCCTCCTGCTTATTCCTCAAATGTTCCAAGGTATTGGTGAAATGTTTATTGATTTGCTCCGTCTCCTCGTTGTCTTCAAGATTAGGCAGATCTTCTCGGATCTTCTCAATCAATTGATTCAGAGTTGGAACGTTGACCTAAGATAACAAATCACAAAATATTCTCAGGATAAAAATGAAACCTCTCGAAGGATTAAGATTTTGTTAGACATCAAAATAAACCATGGTTTGTCCGAATTATATTAATGAAATTTAATATTTATAGGGCACCCTAACCCTCATCTTATCTAATCCCAACCATAACCCCACAACCCTTACCTTATGTATTAAGATTTGTGCACCACATAATGATGAAGAGTTCATTGCAAAATCAGATAAACACCATCCGTCAAAAATGAAGTGAACATGTTGGTCTCCAATTTGCTATTGACAATGAATTCGGTAATGTGTATATGATGTTTTTCCCCTGTTTGAACATGAAAAAGTATATTTAACACTTTCCATGTGCAGGGCCGTCAGCAACTTTTGCCCAATGGGGGTGCGTTTTCACGATTTTATACCGGAAAGGGGGGTGCGTTTTCACGATTTTTTACCGGAAAGGGGGGGTGCGTTTTCACGATTTTTTACCGGAAGTAGTAGTATGACGTCAGAGTGTTAGTGCTGCAGCACGCTGACGATGCGAGCGCCTTTGGCGCGAAGCCAATAACGGGTGGGGTCCAGGGGGCGAAGCCCCCGGAAGCTCTGAGCATTACAGCGAATTTAGGACACTATTTTCGTGTATCTTGCCATCGTTGACCCCATTTTCCATTCATAAAACAACATGTTACCCTAATAAAAAAGAAGTAAAAAAAAGAAGAGATTTTCAAGGGGGGTGCGTCCGCACCCAACGCACCTCCCCCTTCTGACGGCCCTGCATGTGGCATCTGCAGACGGCATTCCAAAATTTCACAAAATGTTTCAAAAATGTCATAACTATTGAATGTCGTTAACATATTTAGAATCAGCAGTACTATTGGTTCAGTAATCCTTGAGGTAGACCTTGAAAGTTGGGAAAGGTGTCTGAAAAATGTGTTTTGTATAATGGTAAAACCAAAAGCCGCATGGAAAATGTTAACATTGATAGCAGCAGCATTATGTTCAAGTTTGACAGATGGCTTTCATCTGATTTTGCAAAGGAACTTTTCATATCATTGAGGATGACACGTTTACTTTGGAAGTGTATCGCATTTTTGCAAATATGTGAATTTGCAGCTAGAAAGTAAGCTGCATGTTAAAGAAATGTGAATTATTGCAATTCTAGAAAAATTGCTAAGATCTTCAATTGTGATTCCAAACGCAGCTGATCATAGTCAAAATATAATATATAATTTCCCACTTTTCAGCAACTATCTATCATAATGTATCAAGATTGCAACGTCATACAGACCATGTATAATAAAATGTTATTAGACAACCAAACTTTTTCACTCTATCATGAATCAGTAATATTTCTATTAATAGATGAGACCTAATTACATATTTGACCCCGCTATTTGGTACTATCTATGACACATTAGCATTGTATGTTAATAATAACATAAATATGAGGGCCAATCAGGGTTAGTGATACATAATTTGTTGTAAGAAAATAAAAGTTGCCTCAGTGGAACTTGGAAAAAAAGGTTTCCTGAAACAAAACACAATTTAACTAGTTTTAATCATTTACAGAAATTAATAATGTAATTTCAATTGGCTAGTAAATGATTGTATGTGAATGCTGAACACCTAGGCCTATGCATGTGGAAAAAAAACCTTGTACAGGGTGTCCCAAAAGTCTATACACGTGTTTGAAGAGTCATATCTCATAAAATATAAATCATATGGTATAAATTTAACCATATTTTGATAGATGAGATTTGGGAAATTATTTTGATACCAAACACAACCCCTATTGGTGAACCCACAACATTATAAAACTGGTTGAAAGTTTTTGGCCGTGTGCAAGACCCACCCATACCAAGTACCACACATTGTTGCTAAAAGCAGGTGCGCATAAATTAACGGTATGAAAGCAACGTTGCGCATTAGTCACAGTTCACTGCTTACCTTGCAACATTAATGTTATTACCAAACTCTGTCACTCACAACATAAAGAGGCGTAGTAGACAACATTGCACAGCAAAAGTCTTCATTCAAGATGGTTTACAGCATAGATAAGCGAATACAAATTGTATGGTTCTACGCTGAAACAATGAACTTTATTCCTCCGAAGTATAAAATTACATTTTTGTAGTAATACATATTTTACTTCTAGGGTGGCATTACAAACAGATGTTACTCCAATGTTTGGTATCAAAGTTATTTCCCACATCTCCTATTTCTAAATATGTATTCATATTTTCAATACGACTTGTTTTGTGAAATACAAAGCTTCAAAGTCGTGCATAGACTTTTGGGACACCCTGTAGATTTCAAAGTTATTGAGGAAGGAAATCCTAGATAGTATTATATATCAACTAAAGTATGCAACCACTAGAATTATCAAGACCAAGATTAGGAACTAATCCACTGGTCCACATAAATCTTAGGGTTAAGGTCCCATTAACCAAATACTGTATAAGTATTTGTAATTTATATTTTGCGCAGATTTTCAACCGTTTTATGCGTTTTTTAAATTCACTATGTGTAGTTTCATCACATAGACCTATACGAAAAAGAATATATTTGTGTGTTATTTTTTTTGCGGTAACTGGTTTGAACGCGAAAATAAGTCTAGCTCAAAATGTCCACTTTTACAGTTCTTCTAAAAGAAACAAGTTCCAATCCTGGTTCTGAGGTGCACGTGCAACAAGGGTATTTTGGCACCTCTTTCCCTGATATGTGTCCACATGCCTGCCTCTTCTGTGAATATGATCAAAATTGATGTAGTACAACTTTAAAGCATTGCGGCAAATTGAACCATTTTTATGTGACAAAATGTAAATAAGCTTAATGAAACCATTATTTTGTCGTTCTCCGGAGTGAGCAAATGGACATAAATGCCGAGACCCTGTCCCTAGCATCCCCTAACCCAAATGCTTCTCAACAGATTTAAAGTAGGAAACCTATGTAAAACGAGAAAAGCATAACACTTTCCATGTCGCAGGCGTCTGCAGACGACATTCCAAAATGTTTCAAAAATTGTTGAATTTCATTACCATTTGGAATCAACATGTGAAATGCATTGAAATAAGTACAAACATTTGAAGTATTGATTCAGTAACCCCTTGGATAGACCTTGAAAATTCGGAAAGATTTCTGAAGAAAAAAACCCCAATAGCTGTGTGGAAAGTGTTTAAGTGATAAAGATCCTTAACTAAACTTAGTCATGAAAGAATTGATGTTTAAACCCAGACAACATTAGCCACGCGAAACCTAAATTTTGAATTCGTACTGGAATAACACGTAGTCCGAATGTTAATCTTATCATTTAGACAAATTCATCATAATTAGAAGATTTTTTTCCACTCCAAAACCGTTGGAGTTGGCTAACCAACTCCATTGTAAATGCTATTTTGAAAATTATTTTCATCGTTAACCGGGCGATGACTGTTAACAATATTTCAAAATGGTGCGCCCCCGTTGCCATATTGGGTAGTCCAAGATGCGAGGCCAGCGTCGTCTGTTTAAACACTCTTCCTCTGTACCGCTCAGTTGGTTGGGATTTTGTTTCAAAGGTTGCCAGTTCAAATCTAGTCAGACAAATGGTGTTTTGTTTTCATTCATTCTATTTGATCCTATCAATGGATTCCTTACCTGATCATTGCCTTTCTCATAGAAGTAGACATAACGGTTGAAGATTTCCACAAAGAGCTGCACCTGGACGGTGGGATCCATGCATTGTTTGGCGATACGTAGGGCCTTCTTCAGACATTCGACAACACGCTTGCCATCTTTGATCTAGAATGGGATCAAGGCCATCATACGAAACAGTTATGGATAGAACTATGATTAATAACAAGCCTAATGTATGAAGTTCAAGTATCAACATTGATTTCAATACCTCAGTTAAATATTATATATCAGTTTTCATATGATGAATTGAGATTAATTAGCTCTAAGGCAAGAACCCCATGATGATTGAACCTTGGAAGCTATAGCCACAGCTATAGAGCACAACATTATACATGCATGCTGCTACTAAATCATCAGAATTTTAAATCGCACAATTACACACAATTGTTGTATAAGGCAAACAGACGTCTCAGGTCTGTCGGTCAGGCGTTTTTTTTTTCTTTTCTTTTTTCTTGTTTTTTTCCAAAAAAATCGGGAATTATTGATGAATTTTCAACACTTTTTATCATTTTCAAAACAAGATCCAATTTTTTTCAAAAAATGTCCCCAAAATATTTCTTCAAAAACAGTGGCTTTGCCCAATGCCTAGCTGTTTTTAGTGTTTACTACGAACGAAAGATACATATTATGTAATGCAACAAAAAAAAAACCTGTTATACAGGCCCGACTGATCCGAGTTGTGTCTACAAAAAGTAAAAATGTTTACAGATGACTTTTGTCATTTTGAAGGGGAAAATACAGACTGATCAACCCAGCCTGAGAGGGTCGTTTGCCAGGTTTTGTTATCGCCTAAGATGGAAATTTACCTCAGCTCCTTCACTCTCCATCGTTCTCCCAGACCAAAATAATTGCGAGCAGACTCCCACACCACGACACTGGTCTGGTTTCTTGAGTAGCTTAGATGCAGCGAGGGCGCACTGTGTGCGTAGTGGTTCATGATTCTCCTCACCGAAGCAGCTCATCTGTTCAAATGTTGCTATGATGAGCGTGATGGCTGCCAACTGGGCCTTAGAGTCACTGATCTCATCTTCATAAAGGGAGAAAGCCTGCAAGTAAGTTAAAAAAATATCATGTTAGTGGAATGAAAATGACTTTGACAACATTGCTTTTTAACTGCTTGGATAGTACTGTTGTAATAGTTATTCATCAACTGTACATCAATACCACGCAAAGTCCACATCAGTCAATCATGGACACCATTCTTTTAATAACTCGTATCGTTCACAGCAAAATAAACGGACAAAAATATAAGAACAAATGAGCCTTTGTATCACTTCAGGCACAATGAAAGGGTCATAACTCTTTGGAGAAACCAAACCCATGAAGGCAAAGATGGAGATAACAACTTTAAAAAATCTTGGTGTAATCATTCTGAAAGTCTACACTGTATGCCATGCGAATCAAAACTGTAGCTCTTCTTCTACTTAAATTGTTACGCCCAAGAAATGATATTAAAATGTCAATATTTGAAATAAATGGGCCATATAAGGAGGGGTAAGCATAGAGAGGATAAAACCTGAGTCCCCTGAGTAGGGACTCCAGTCTTCCATGGGTGTTGCGGCACAAGAAAACCAAGTTCTTTTTGAGTGCAGATTTACCCTAACCCTTCATGGGGTTTGTAGCAATGAAGCTTAAATGGGGACACACAGGACAAATAGGACAAAAACTGGTATGTGCCGCCCCCAGGAATCAAACCTGGACTAACA
Organism: Ophiura sarsii; assembly: GCA_035610835.1. NCBI lineage: Eukaryota > Metazoa > Echinodermata > Ophiuroidea > Amphilepidida > Ophiuridae > Ophiura > Ophiura sarsii. Next base: position 46,964,264 of record CM069444.1, read on the forward strand.
CGGCCGGCCGGAGTTCAGGTGATCGTGCATCACGCTACAGGGGTCACTCTCCTAAATTAAATTTTTTGGAGCCTTTATGGACCTTTACGTTATTGCACAATGGGGAGTGGGGAGATGGGGGGGGGGGGGGGGGGTGCACTGACAGTGCTTCTGTTAAATTCTGTTGGATCAGTGACTGGTTGGATATAGCATGGTCAGGGTAAAGCCTGACATGATCCTACATACATACATAGGTTAATATAGCAAGATGATTCAAAATAGTGAAATTAAAATGCTACTAAAAGTGGTGTTTTGCAAATTCGCTAAATTAAATACCACTAAAAGTGGTGTTTTGCAAATTCGCTAAATTAAATGCCACTAAAAGTGGTGTTTTGCAAATTCGCTAAATTAAATGCCACTAAAAGTGGTGTTTTGCAAATTCGCTAAATTTATATGCCATGAAATGTTAGTGTTTTACAGTATTGTTGCTGTACTCAAAAGCATTGAAGTTAAACCCTAAACTAATATCAATAGTTTCATATAAACAGAGTACACAATAAGGTCAGAAGCCTAAATACAACATTTATGAAACTGAAACTAATCACACCACATTGGAAATGAGTTGTCTGACAGTTGAACCTCATTAACACAATGTTGCCCAGGCCTCATATTTTAGTTTGTGTTAACAGGAATATGTGTTATCCAGTCATAATGTAAGGCCAAAAATATTGTTGTTGTGTTGCCTCAAGTGCTAAAAGCCAGGTCGGTCAATGTTGGTTATTTTAAGATCCCCAATTGGTAAATGTCAATTTGACTAATGTTTCTAGTGTGGTTATAGTTAAAAAACAATTTATTCAAGCATAATTTCAGGCTGAAAATATTTTGACAATTAAAACTTTAAAAAAAACCAAAAAAACATTGCAACCCTAATTTTTGAGATTTTGGGTCGCTGGGGGGGGGGGGGGGGGCTAATGGTAAAATATAAACTTGGGACTTGAATAACACTTCATGCTTTTAGGAATTTTATGTTTAACAGAGTTTGTGTTAATGAGATTACACTGTATTATCAACAGGTTTACAATTATCCTGTCTACGACTACACACGCACGACACACATGTAGGCAATCGTCTTGTGATTTTCAAAATGCAATCTGTCCTACAGCAAGGTATATCAAACAGTTCCACTACTACACACACACTCACTTGTGACATGAACTCGTAGGCGACTGTCTCGTGATTTTCAAATCCAATCCGTCCCGCGGCAAGCGCCCCCTGGAGGAACAGTCGAAGAGGTAATTCTGCTAGCTCGGCTTTGATCAATGCGCTGATGGTTTGGTGACAAAATGTGAAAATCTTCTGACATTTTTTCTCCCATTTGTCATCCTATAAAAACAAAAGCAAGCATTAATTGACAGAATATATTTATTAATATTACTTTGCATAGAAAAGCTAAGAAAAGAGTGTCCTGTTTGGAAAAACACTGCATAGAAAAGAAAAGAGTTTCCTCTTTTGAAAAAGCTGAGTAGTGTTTCTGTCAATCATCAAAATCAATGTTTCATCTTTTACTGGTTGATAGCATTTCACACACAAAATGATATCTTTAATAGGGATCTGATTAATTTGTGGACGTTCAATTTCTCATTGAATTGAAACGCACAAAAAAAACTTGTCAGACCCTGTATGCAAATGTTGCCAAAATAAAATCATAAATCAAAATACCTGTCAGCAAATAAAGTTGACCATTTCTGTCAGAATTTTGTTTGAAAATAGACCTTCCATGGTATCTTGGGGATTTAATGCAATATCTTACCTCCTCAGCAAGTTGTTTATAATCAAAGGCTAGTCGGAATGCAGCAAACACCAATGGGGGTAGGGTGAACTTTATCCTCTTATTACCGCCGCTTCCAAAATGTTTACGAGCTGAATTCAATATCTAGGAAAAAAACACACACAAAAACTCAGATACTTTTCTAATTGATATGGTATTCACCATGAGGATTTAGATTTGTATTCAGTTACTGTAAAAGTGGAAATATTCGCGCTACATTTACTTTCGCGATTTTCGCCCTAAAATCAGCAAGCGCGAAAATAAAAACGAGCGAATATATTAATTTTATATGTAGGTCTATGTACAGAAGCTCAAAATCATGAAAATAAAAACAAGCAAAATTGTTCAAAATGTGCGAAGGGCGAAAATGTCTACTCGCGAAAATTTTCACTTCTACAGTATTAGTCAGATGCAGAATCCCTTATACCAAAGCAGATCATGAACATGAATGAAATGCAAATGTTGTGCAATACCTAATTTATTTCTTAAATGTGAACAGAGAGCATGTGTGGTCTAGTGGATAGCACACAGAACTAACAATACAAAGGTTGTGAGTTCTAGCCCCGCTACGGCCAACATGTTTGTATCCTTGGGCAAGGTACTTATTCTCAATTGCCTCGTGGTTCGGAAGTCACTTAGAAATGGTGGTCCTGTGCTTCGGAAGAGCAATACCCGAGCACGTTAAAGGTTACAGACTCTTTCGTAAAGAGTAGGGGATCATCCCGGTCTGTATCTGTTCACACACCTAACGGACCCCAATGGAAATAAGCTTTAATCGAGGCATTTTGGGCTATCCAGGGTCGTAAGGCCCAAATAAATAATAAAATAAATAAAATAAAATAAACATATTTAAAGCTGAAGATTTTCAATACAGGCATCTGAAACACACTATAGACAACAACTTTTGATGTGTCACTGATAAGAATAATGGCCACAATTTCCTTCCAAATTCATAATAATAAGGAACTCATCTCAATTTCCCATTTCATAAACATGATAAATGTTTATTGGCAATTTGACAGTGACAAACTATTTTCTAATCATTTCAAGTTTCACTCTTAATCACAAGGTCATGTGATGTGACCATAGTAACCCATCACCTGGTAAAGCATACCAAACAACAATCAATTGATTTGTTGGTGAATAAACAAAAACCATGAGCATCACTATGTTAGTATTCTGATTTGAGAATGTTTGCGTAGAAACCCGGAGATAGCCGTGGCGTAGGGGTAGTGGTGTGGTTGTACAAGCATTTATTTCTCATTCTTATATCCCTACAACCCTATCACCCTTAACCCTTCCATGGCTAACAATTAATATATTAACACTCACAGCAGTAAGAGCCACCGTTTCTTTTATCACATACCATGCAGTGGTTTAGCGCTGTGTGAGTGGCTTGGCTGTGTGAGTGGGGCTTGGGCACACTGTGTGACCATCCCGTGATCAGTGGTCATTACAAGGGAGTACCATGCGCGTCCAAGGACTTTCAAAAAGTACCCTAAATACGTAATCGTGTTAATGTGCAAAAGCACCCCCTAAACAAGTATGGCACAGTATTTTACATATCCTAAGCAAGTAATATCAGTATTTCCAATACCCTAAACAAGTACTCAAACTATTTTGATACCCTAAACAAGTACTCATAGAAATATTCAGATCACTTGCGAAGGATACAATTTGAGAAATATATCTCGCCCATGCATCATGGTAATTTAAAATCCTCATGGAGCAAATAAGGATCCTAAATACGAAAGCCAATGATTTAAAAAGTATACCCTTTTTCTTAATTTGGCTTGTTTTGATACCCTATTCACGTTACGTACGTAACGTGCTCCAGCTTGAAAAACTACCCTAATTACGTGATTTCTTGGACATGCATGGTACCCCTCTTGTAATGACTACTGAGCACCCCGGGATGACCATTCAGGCACTGCCTAAATTTGTTAAAGCAATATTATGTGATCTTTTTCAAATGTTTACACTTCTTTTTTTCTCTACTGTAATTTGAATGTTAGAAAAGATATTACTGGCTGGACTCAAATATATCTTGACTGTATTTTCGGTAAAAAACACCATCACAGAACTAACTAATACGTTATCAAAACATGAAATTCTATTTACGAACAAAACAACATGCCATGCGTATCAAAACTGTAGCTTTTCTTGTACTTAAATTATTAAGTTGTCGAAGTTAACTCAGACAGTTTCAAATCAAGATTTTGAAAGTAATTAGAAAATGTATTGCTCTGTAACTTAGAAGATATTTTAGTTTCATGTTTGCAAATGTAATTTGACCCAAAAAAATGTATTTACAGGAAAACTCAAAGATAATATATAGTATATGTCTTGTACTTTGCTCAGGATATTGCAAAATAATGATTTTCGATTGTACCGAAAATGTATCACGTGGATGAACACACATGCTCGGAGGCGGTCAGAAGGCGAGCGTCCAGGCTGAAAATAGGGGCGGCGCTGTTTAAATGATCATATCGTAAAATCTAATTGGAAGGGGTATCTGTTCTTGACTATTTCATTAAATTTTAATATTTGTTTGTTAGAATAAAGCATTCGAGACATTCCAAAAAGAGTTACTAAGGACCCAAAATCGTGACTCTTTTAGCTCTATTTTACACATAATCCAATGGGCGGTATATTTAGTGCTGTGCTCCCATAATGCTTCTGTGTCACACAAGCTGTCATAGAATACTATCAGGGTTCTAGCTAGGATGGGCGGCGCCGGGCGGGCCCGCCCACCACTGGGCTAGCCCGCCCGGCGCTGGGCCCGGAATTGGGCTGGCCGCCCGGCACTCTTTTTTTACAATTTGTGGATAAAATCATTAAACTGCCTCATAAAACAAGAAATTATGTGACAGGAACCCTCAAAGTGCATTAAAAACCCCTAAAAAGACATTAAGAAGGCCTCTGGATCCCATGCCATGATCCACTGCACACTTGGTTCGCTACATTTCTCCGTTCGCCGTCAGTAAATTTACCCGGTTCTAAAATGGTCCTGGCTAGAACCCTGAATACTATTGTGATGTGATTAGGATGTGATGCTATGTGAATGGATTTATACAGAGTAACCCTACTGATGAATGTGTATATTATCACCAGCTATCATCACAATCAATCAATGTCACTTATGACCAGGGAAGAAACCATTAGGCCTCGCCATGTGTTATTTTGTGCTCATAATACAGGGTGGGTAAAAGTAAGCTTAACCCATTATTGAACACAACTTTCATCTGATTGAATTGTTCAAATATAGTTGTTTAACCTTTTTTGAATTTGATTAAAAACACTCGATAAATAGTTCACTCAACATGATCACGTGCAAACCTGATTGGTCATGAATCACTTATCAGCTCAACCAATCCACTACGAGGTGTTATATTTGGCCAATATCATCAATTGTCAGCTACAACTCTAAATTCATATTTTTGCATACTGATTGTTAACATGCTAACATCCACTACTTTAAATGTATAAATGTATTAGGAAATAGTTTGAGATGGTTGTCAAAATTGGAACACCTTTATGAACTACCTGTATAGTCTAACACAGGCCTTCTCAACTAACTTTTATGAAGCACCATTTTCCAAATATTAGTAATCAAGAAGTGCCATTGATGTTGCAGCGAGCAAAACGAGCGGAGTGCAAAACGAGCGGAGCGACTAACAGTTGGGGTCCAGGGGCCTGCTTTAGGGTAGGGGTTGAGACGCTCAGATTTCCTCATTTTACCCTTTTTTGTACAAGATTTGTTTGATGAAAAAGTAATAAAATTAAGACAAATGTCTAATTTTCTACCTTAACCCTAACACTTCCCCCCACTTTTTTCAGAATTTTTTCTTCAACGCGGAAAAATCGACCAAAATATCCCCCCGATCCCCCCGGGATTTGATCCAGGGACCTCTCGCACCACAGGCGAGGGATTCCACACTTCACCACGGCTCTGGCACACAGTTCTGGGCAGTGTATAGCCCAGACTGTATGTATTGGGTCCATTTTTTCATCAAAAAACTTCCACGCCGGGTGGTACCAACGTGCCCAGTCGTGGTATTTTGGGGTATATGGTAGTGTTAGGGTTATATTAACGAAACTTAGAAACATTTTGAAGAAGAAAAAAAATTCAAAAAAATTCCTCGGTAACCCTAACACTTCCCCCCACTTTTTTCAGAATTTTTTCTTCAACGCAGAAAATCGACCAAAATATCCCCCCGATCCCCCCGGGATTTGATCCAGGGACCTCTCGCACCACAGGCGAGGGATTCCACACTTCACCACGGCTCTGGCACACAGTTCTGGGCAGTGTATAGCCCAGACTGTATGTATTGGGTCCATTTTTTCATCAAAAAACTTCCACGCCGGGTGGTACCAACGTGCCCAGTCGTGGTATTTTGGGGTATATGGTAGTGTTAGGGTTATCTGTCTGCTATTAGTGACTTTCAGATACATGTGCGAACGTTTTTACGCCTATTTATATGAATACAAAAACTTTGACTCTCTTTTCTTCTTTTCTTTTTCTTAATTTAATTTTATGGTAGTTGGCTGCGCGCTAATTTGACTGCCTCAAAGTGCCACAAATGGCGCGCGCTCCACCAGTTAAGAACGCCTGGTCTAACACATCACCTGATTGAGACTGGCTTTATTCGTTCAATAAAATATAAGGCCAAACAAAGAAGAAGGTTTGTCTCAAAAACATTTTGCAAAAAGTGTGATTTTTTTGATTTTGAGAAAAAAGGCTATGAGGGGCTTTTTTTCTTTTTCTTTTTTTGTTGTTGCCAATCCAAGCTTACAGAGACATATTTTTTTTAATTTGTAAAAAATAATTTAAAAAAAAAAAAAAAAAAAAAAAAAAATTAGGCCTCAGCGCGTAGACCTACGCGCCGTAGCTCATTTCACATACCAATATGGGCGGGCTTTTAAAACAAACAATCTTCTTTGTTTGGCTTTACATAGCAGAATGAGTTGGATGTCAGGAATATTGATTGTGATATGTTTTCTCAGTTGGTAAATTGTTTGTAACTTTAGAACTAGAAGTTCAATTTTAGTGGAGGTTGGACCATACTGTAGCATTTTCCATGTGCTTTTTAATGAAAACTGCATACATGTGACTTATTTTGCTTGGTCACGTCATGTAATCAAGATATTTCTTTGCATACACTTACCAGATATTGTTGATCAGGGTTCTCAGCCTGGAGGAGATTTATAAACCGTCCCATCAGCCCTTGCTCTTCAGCAAAATCTTCTGGGTCCTCCTGTGTTATCAATGAAAAGACAAAAGAGAGAAAAACAAGTTATTTATTGTTGTCAAATAGATATGCTATAGTGGGTTCACATTACATACAATAATAAATGAAGAAGCTCATCATCTTAACTAGATGGAGGATTCCTCAAGGGTATGTGATTGGTCAAGAACTCTCTAAAATGGGATGTTTGAGAAATTAGCTGAAATCAAACATCGTGATTCTATACATGTAAAGGAATATTTAAAGGGGTATTTGAGTGCCAACAAGGGTTTATCAAGTGGCATTAATGTTGTTAACAATAATGCATATCTTTTGAATACACAAGTCATCAGATAGCTAAATATTCAACCTTTCTATCATTTATTTTTTATCAAGCAGTCCATGTGTTAACAAATATGCCATTCGCACTTTTAATCAGACGTTCAACCCTTGTACACACTTCAATACAGGAAGCCTGTTATATCTATCTAGACCAACTAACATTTCTTTCAGATCACGTTTTTCCATGGGTTAACAATAACAACAATGTTTACAATTTGTCCAAAGATAGTTTTTCAATGCATTATAAATGTCAGTGCCTGCCCTTGCCTCCTTCCCCCACGCCCGTAATTAGATTATAGACACCTCAAAACAGGATTTAAGCCACTAGAGTCTATATAAGTGTACAATGCTATACATTGTAACCTTGTCACATATTGAACTTCAGAAAAATTTTAACCAGTAAGCTGCTTGCCCAACATACCAATGGAACTTGATTTTGAGTTTGAAAAATGTTACCCTTAGGCGAAGAAAAGAAACCAATGTGCAAATGACTCTAATAATTTTATTGGCATGTCAAATTACGGCAACATTTTCGAGATTGTATTATTTTTTAGGTTCATTTTGAAGGGGAAAAAAGAAAAAAGGGGAAAAAAAGTCAGACAGACTGACCAAACCAACCTGAGAGGTCCAATTTGCCCATAAAACAGGGTTTATTTTTTTGTAGCCTTACCCATGAAATGTAAGCCTTGTAATCTTCATCTGCCCAGTGCCACAGTTATCAAGGGGTTGGTTTATTTACTAATTCTAGCCAATTCAATTTTTCTTTTGTTGACAAACATACATCAAACAACAAATGTGAATGCTGAGGCTGGTATGAGGATGCTAATTCCAGGCCTTAACCGTGTAGTACTATCCATATCCATTTAGTAGAGTCCAGGAAAACTCTTAAACATTCTTGCAACCAAGCAATTCTTGAGTTACAGATTAGGCAAAATTAAGGCAAAATGAAGAAAATAAACAGCTTCTCTTTTTGGGTCAGCTTCAATTTTTTTTCTTTTTTCTTTATTTCAGTCATAATTGTTTTGTTCAGGTGTTTTAGAGTTTGAGATGTTTGTAACCAGCTTTGTTTCTCTCTGATATACAATTTAATCAAGTTCGTGGTGACCAAGCCCTCAGAACCATGAAATAAAACAATTTAAAGAAGCCTCCTTATCGCTAATAGGGTGATTTTGCGCTAAAGGTATTTTATTAAGTGGAAAAGAGGGCCTCCTTCCTTTTTCGAAGAAGTCCGGATGCTACACATGTTGGTTTTTTTTATTTGCCTTAAAGGTAGATGACCCGATCACATTTTCGTAACACAGAATTATTTCAAACATACGGAGATTTTCATATCATATGAAAGCTCGTATTTTTCTCATCATCATACTGAAATTTGACGGCCTAAATCGGTATAATTACGGAGAAATCGATGAAATAACGTCGAATTACCGCGAATGGTGGTAACCACCGATATAGTTTGTGTACTACTCAATGGGTACAGTTCACAGCATCTTGTGCATCTAAAATAAGAACCATTAGAGCTATGCAACTCAAACTTTGGAACACAACTTTTAAGGATGACCTTTCATGTAGAATAGAAAACTTCAAGTTGAAAATCGGAACATCTATCTTTAAGGGGGTGTGAACTCTCAGCACAGCCTCCGTAAAACTATTGTAACTCCTTCATTATTCATTTAATCTATATATAAGTATACATTTTCTAGAAGAAAAGGGTTCAATGAATCCAACAATTAACATGAAATTTTCTATTTTGGAGAAATTATAAAATACATGGTTTTTTTACCCATTTTAGGTTTTGTCAAGATAACTAAAAATATATTTTGTCAAATTTTGTCATACTAGTTTTATTATAATCCTAATATAATTATCTAGGAATGGTTTTGTTTTGTTTTGAATATCCCATTTACATTTTGAATTATTGACCAAAAAGTGCCAATATGATTTTCATGATTTTGGAGGTTAAAAAAAAATCACATTTGGATTCATTGAACCCTTTTCTACAAGAAAATGTGTACTTTTATATATATTAAATGAATAATGAATAAGTTACAGCAGTTTTACAGGTGCTATACCTGAGGGTTCACAACACGCTTAATGCAAATTATAGTTGCCTAGTTTGATTCAAACAATAACCCTTGTACACTCTTCAATACAGGAAGCATGTTATGTATCTAGAACAAGATGTCCTGTTCAGTTCTACACAAAATATACATCATTCAAAGATATGGGGGGGGGACTGGCACAAAATTTCCAAAGCTGTGTCAAAGATGTTCCAAGGACTTTCCCCCAGGATTGTAGGCATATAGGGACTGTTCTATTAAAACATAGCTAGACAAGAGCCGAGTCTACATCAAGTCCATTTTCAAGTCAAATAACCACAGTGTAGCATACAGGAGGACTTGTCTATTTATTTTTTTTATTTTTTTATTGTTTTAATAAATGTATAAATAGAGAAAGGAAAAAGATTACACACAAAAACAATTTGAACATCAACATTCTCGAAAGTACATTCTAGCGCGATTAATTTGTTGTGCTTTGCCGATTTTTAACTGTTCTGTAAGTTTTTAAATTCGGGATTTGTACTTGTAAGCTTCATTAACACATAGACCTATTTGCAAAAGAAAAATTTGTTTGTGTTAACCCAGTTTATTTTGTATAATATATTTTTGTTTTATCATTTTCACGATAGCTGATTTGAGTGAGAAAAGCGCAAACATAAATTAATACAGCACAAACATCTTCACTTTACAAAGCTGTCAGGTGGTAAAAAAAATACAACACATAAAAAAACTCTTTTTAGTGTCACATCAATGAAAAGTTATGGTAAAATGTGCTTTTCCTAATATTAGTTTCCCCGTCAACATGTACATGTATATAGATAGGCTCTAACATTGATGAACAAATCATAGTTAAATGTTATTACCAAGGAAGTACAGGCTTTTAGCTCATATAAGAGCAGATGGTGATCTGGGTTAGTTAAGGTTACTCTGTACAGGGTTCAACACATGACACATAGTGTCACCCCATTGCTGTCATCAAAATCCATCAGCTGTTTATTTATATCACTCATAGATACATGTTTGATGGGGGCAAAACTTCACAATTGTGTATGCTAGGTGTAAAAAGGGGCATAAAATTAGTATCGTGAGAGCAACGAAGGTATGGTGAGTGGAGGAAGAGAGGGAGAAGCTGTCATTGGAGGGAGGGGGCGGGGGTGGGGCTGCTGAAATATTACCCAGGCTTATCCTGGTTTATGGAAAATTAATACCCAGAGTGGAATGGAAGAACTAAATAAAGGAGAGAGAGCTGGTGTTTTATAATTCCCATTTGTGAAACTAAAACACACCAAAGAATTAGTGGGGGTTTAGTAACCTTTTCTTACAGTCCATACTATTTTATTTTATTTATAGCCCATAAGAAGTAGGTGAAAGTGTATAATGTAATGTAAAAACACTGAAGGACATGTCAACTCAATTTTGGCACGATTTTGGCAAGATAATTTGAGAGAACGAAAAATGTTACATAATGTGATGTGATCAAGGGAAATGGGTCATGTCAGAAGTTTTCAATTTTGATATCATAAATTAAAAGTAGGTGGAAAATGCTTCAGTAAACCCCACAAAAATTGAGCCTCTAGATTTTAAGTTACAAACAATTTACTTAGACAATTTACCAACTGAGAAAACAAAGTAAAACATAAGAATTTGTCACATCTTTTTATCTAAAAAAAATAAATCAAAATCAATATTTCTGACATCCGACTCATTCCGCTTGATCGAGTCACATGTGCACCACTCGTTACGACGTTACGTGCTGTCATCTGCGAATCCAGACTCAAGCATTTAATAGCTGGATGAATGACGCAGGCACGAATCCAGTGCTATATATATGTATAAATTGATGGGAGAATGAAATCCTTGTTGTGAAAACCATGTTCTTATGAGATTGGCTGTGAACCACCTTGAGGGAGGGAAGTGCACTTGCTGAGATGTAAGAAACTCAACCCTCAAGTCATACTGATATGCCAATTCACTGCTATTATAGGTATGACCTTAGATGCAAAGGTCACATTACTCTCCAATTATGATAGGGTCTGCAGGGAGTAGATACTAACAAAATATGGTGTGGCAAAACAATGAACATGAAATCAAGAGATAGGGTGAGACAGTGGACCATGGGAGGGTGGGACTGTAGGAGGGTGGGCCATGGAGAAAATGTTATGAATTTGACATCCAAAAATTGACCAATATCTAATTCTAAGGGTTTCTAACTTCATTTCTCCCTCCACCCCGTTTCACATGTATTTTAAGTATTAAAGTATTTGTAATATATCACAGATTGTTTTAATATTCCAATTCCAGGCAATACAAATATGGTAAAAGTCAAAATAGACCAATTGTGTTTTGTAATTTGTTATTTTGCGCACCAACAAATATCAGACAAAAATGTTGACAATGTTGACATTGATTTACAAAGGTTGTGTGACCTACTAGTTGGTATACCAAGCTTTTATTATTGTAAGGAAAGTGATGGTAACCACTGGTAACAGCCTTGTATCTATGTTTCTATTATAACCTTTCCCCTACATTTATAAAATCACTTCCTCCATAAAATCAAAATTTTCATAAGACACATTTTTGTATGCGTTGTAAATTTTTAAGGTATCGGGAAGGCGTTTTTTATTTTTAAAAATATTTTCGCATATATTCGTAAATGAATTTTCTTATCATGATCTGCTTATCACAATGCATTTATCAAGTTTACCATCATTTTAGTATCGGTCGTGAAAATAAAGGTATTGCAAATATATGGTTAACCAACCTAGCCTATCCCCTGCAGTCATTGATCTTTTAGTCCAGCCCCTATAACAGGTGACCATGGGGAGTGGCCAATCAAACAACCACTTAATAATATGTTGTACAGGGGGTGCCACTACCTGATAAGAGTGAATTAGGATATGCAGGAAAATATAGAATCCAATGTGTACTAGGGAACATTGAGGGCAGTGTTAAGGATAATGAACAGAAACAGGATGTGTGGTACTATGTGTTATACCGGCTTCTCTGTTATTTTGTCATGTATTGACAAAGGACATTAATGGTCTGTATTATTTGCGGTTCATCCCAACAGGGAACTCGCCAGTCGGTAATCGCGTACATAAGAACACATTATAACCTGCATGGCCTAGTGGCCACTTCTGACAAACAAGGTTTTACGACCAGTTGAGAAACCATTCAAGCTGACTGATTTTCCTTTGTAGACGAAACAAGTGGATTTAGCCAATGGGGTTCATAGACAAGAGATAGGTAGCTCAAGTCTCATTCGTACCACAAGTGGTTTAATGTAGCACTTGTAGTTCCAATACACATTTCCTGCCAGATGTAAAATGACTTGAGGTAGACATAATGTATCGATATCATTAACATTTGCTCTAGTTGACTGGGAAAGGTCACATTTTAACATTTTAGATCATGATTCAGGCTTTTTTGTATTGCTTTAAGTTAGGCTAATGAAATATGATTTCCAGTTTCCCATTTCATATTTTTAAAAGAGTGGGTAGGTGTCTATTTCATTATTCATTATTCATTATATCACTCAATTTCATTGTTGCATCTGAAAGGGGTGTTAACTACTAACTACCTATTGATTTGTATATCTTACACCTTAATTAACACTTTAACACTTTGAAAAACAATTAAGGAAGCATTTGTAGATGTGTTATTGAAAATGTCAACAAATCTGTCTGAAATATTGCAACGTCAATTACGTCTGAAATCTGAGTAGGTAATGCAAACAATTTCATTATCAACCATATACCATGACACCACTGCCATAAAAAATCCCTTAAAATCAACAGGAAGATATGCCTGGCATTTTGAGCCACTAAAAGTTTTGATTTTTATTCAAGTTTGTCAGAAAATGTAATTTTGCACAAAATAATGAAAGTTTTGGTAAAACTGAAAAGTTGGGTCGGTAGGGAAACGGGAAACTGGGAATCATATTTCATTAGCCTTACAGCCTTGAAATTGATGGATAGCACACTGCAAGTGCATAACTGGAATATATATCTATAGTGATAAAAGTGGTATCATTATTCATCTTTTATTTGATATCATGGGAACACGATATTAATTAAATTATTCAAATTACATTAATTTGGATAAATAATAAATTACATTGTACTAGGAAGCATTTGCTTAGTAGTGTAATGTATTGATGCATGCTAGTTTTCTATGTTATTTTGATTGTTATACAGTGAAATGCCATGAGCATTGCATGTGGGAGATACCGGTGCTTTATAAATTACCATTATAAAGACTCATACCAACTGATGTGAATGAAATTAACTAAGACCTTAAAAGCACACAGTCTCGAAAGCGATCCCTCTCCTCGCTCGCTATCATGGCAAAAGTAAATTAATTTAATAAAAACATCCTACTATCAGACAAAACTAAATCACAAAAGACCATAAGTATCACAAAATTGGCTTTGGTTTAAACCGGAACTTACTGCCATAACATAAAATTCAAAATTTCAGTTAGCTACAACATTGCGTCTGCTATTTTCAAAATTCAAAAATTCTGGGGTCCAATTGCATCTAAAATGATGAAAAATACATTAACTTTATTCAAAGTTCCCAGTGCTAAAAATAAGATTCCCAGTGCTAAAAACTTGGGCCTTTTTGCAAAGCCATCAATCTTCCTTTCAAATTCAAACATGTTGTGGTACAAGTACATAAAACTACGTCCTGGAGTCAGAACCCCAAACAGAGTGAAGCTTGATAAGAGTTTGTGGAAAATAATTAAAAGCACTTCACAGCATCAGAAAAGTTGGCCCTGCTATTTTAAAAGCTACAAATATTATCAAAACTATTTCATTCTTTACCAAATAAAGGTCCAATGAAATTCAAAACAATTAGAAGAAAGAACATTCACCAGTTTAGATACAAGACTATAAGACTATACAAGACTATCTGCAAGATAAAAGATTGTTTTGTCGGAGGAGTTGGAAGCCAGAGCATAATGTAAAAATGAACATCATTCTGGTACCGGATATAAGCCTCCTGGTTTGTTATTCTATGGCTGATGTATACACACTTGTAGATGAGTTCAGTGTTTTATGTTGAGATAACATACTAGATGTCAGCATCAAAACATATAGCAAGGATAGGGTGACACCCCCTTGCTCGCTCACTCATCACAGCCAACAGTTAACAGTAAAGCGAGGAAAAAAAATCACCCTGTTTTACAGGTCCAACCGACCCACTTTCTGCATTTTTTAAGATTTTTTTTAAAGATAATTTGTTCTCAAATCATGTAAAATCAGCCGTTTTTAGGCCAAAAATCTGTCGTAAACATAAATTTCAAATTTTTTAAAAAAAATTCTTGATTTTTGTAGATTTTGGTGACATTTGAGGTAAATAAAAAAAAATAAAAAAACGGACCGACCGACCCTACTTGACAGGTCCGTCCGCCCATAAAACAGGGTGGTTTTTCATCCCCTAAAGAATAATTAAATAGCTTTTGGATTCTTAGTGCAGCAGCAAATGGATCATTTTGTATCATTGCTTTTTAATAATTGTTTACAAGGTCTTTCCAGTCAGATGAACATCCTTTGAATGGTCACATGTCAGAAGAATATCGTAAATTATGGCAGGTTTTATAAATCTGCACAAGTTTATAAATCAATTGGATTGGATACTCTTATATCAACAACTTATGTCCAAGTTTATCATTATGCCTTTGAGGAAAGCCATGAAAGTAGCGGTTTTCATATTTGTATGTTCCTTACACCTTGTGCCCAGAGTTCCACTGGTTTAGCAAACGCCAAGAGTTTCAGCAATCAGGACAATTCAATTGATCGGTTTTAAACCAATTACTGTTGGGCTAAAAAAAGGAAGTTGGCTAACCCTTTAAGTGCCAACATCTGCGTTGGTCTGGCGATTTTTATTTATTTTTTAGGTAAACATACATATACTACACAAGAACACAGATTTCAAACAATGTTGAACACGCAACTTTCTTCTTTCCTAAAACTCTAACTAATAATAATGACTAATTGACAATTGTAAAATTGTACGCATTTAAGTTACAGTTAAACATAAACAGAATTCATACAAACTACTATTAATCATAACCAATAATTATACACTCGTCAAAAGAAGTTCCTGGACACTCATTGAAGTTCAAATATTTCACATAAATATTTAATATAAATTTAACAATTGCATGTCAAAATAAGCAGACAATAATTCTCTATCATGTCTGTATGAAATTAAGATGTACGCATTCATGCATGGCTGAGCACATTCATTAAGCAATGGTAAGGTGCGTAAAATGAAATTGCAAGAAATGAGCATTTACAGTCATTTGAATGGAGGGATTATCCAATTTTTTGCAATCTTCTTGCCATTGTCAAGTGAATGGGATCTGCCATGCATGAGTGATCATGTCTAAATTCCATGTTAAGCTGTTAGAGGATTACTTTCTGCTTATTTTGATATACAATTATATATATATAATCATATATATTCTATTAAATATTAATTTAATTAAAGTGTCCAAGAACTTCTTTTGCCGAGTGTATGATGTTTGAAATGGTTTACCAATATCAAAAATCATTTAAAAAAGAAAATTAAATACATTTTAAAAAACAAAGCGACCCTAGATTTTCAGTTTTTACAAAGGGCAAGTAAACTCTATTTCTTTTGTGGCCTTATGTTGATTTATCTAATGAACATTCTTACATCCTATCGATTGTGCCATAAACTGCCCCAAATAAAATATCAACTCGCAAAAATGAAATTTCATAAAATGTGTTTGAAATGGGTGGGACAGGACTACACTACAGTCACTAAGGTAATTTAAACCAAACAAAAAGGCTTACCTCTTCTGGTTGATCGGGCTGGTCTTGCACTAACGGCGCCACCATTGTTAAGATTTGGTCAACTTGTTCTTGCTCGGTAAGGTTTGTGCCGTTCTCCAGGGCATTATTAACAACATAGAGGCTCATACTCTTGCGTCCTTCGTAGTCAAAGTAATCAAAGAGCGGCCCAAAGTGCTTTAGCTCCAAAAGTGTAATTATGTTACTGTAGTTGTCTACTGGTATTTTGAGCATACGGGCTAATTCTTTTGCCACAGCAGTGTTGTATACAAGGCTAGATCTGTAAAGAATAAACATGAAATTGAAAAGTATTAAAGCAACACTATTTGCAAAATAGTTTGGCAGAAAGACAAGCGAGTTGCTGCCAGAAAGCTTCCTCAGAGGTAAGCATATTTAGTAGTTGTGAGTAAAAATAATCGCCATAATACAACACTATTTGTGTGTTTCCTATACGGTTTCTGAAATAGAAACAGTAATTACCTCGGAAAGTGGAAACAGCAACCCCATACATTTTATCGCATGATCCAGGGACTGACTTTTGACATTTCCAGAGCATCCAATAGCACTTTTGGGGTGCTGTAAGAATTAGAGCAGTCTAGAGCAAACAAGAGGAGCTGGTAATTTTGCATTGAAAGTGTACATGGGAATTATTAGGGATCCAAATTCTGCCGTCTTGAGTCTGTTTGTAAATGTATTTTTCGCAGTCTGCAAAATATTACACCATACCTTAGTTACAAAGGACATCCCATCTTTAACTTCCTTCTTAAAACTAATGTCAACAAACCCCCAAGACTTGAATGTGCATAGTAGCACATTGTAAGTAGATCTACACTGGCCATTTTTACGGCAAACTTGTGCCCAAACTTTCACCATTCGCACGCCAACAAAAACAAACTTGTGACACAACCCAAGTAAATTAGTAACACTTTTTCCCATGCAGCAATTCCGGTCTCAAGTAGAATAATTTTCCCTATTATTTCGCTCATGAAACGCAATTTGTAGCGAATTGAAAGTATTGCCATGAATTTTGCAGGATCAAAGATTGTAAAAAAAGTTCCAAGAGCATTATTTCTTTTGGTAATTTTTTATTTCCGTAAATCTTAAGCAATCTTCAGCATTGAGCAAGACGCTTGGTAAATCGAGCCCTTACAAATCATTCAAGACGCATGTAAGCGCTCAATCGAGCAAGAGCATCTTAAACGTTAATCCCTGCAATGATCCGGAAGTATATTCGTACTTGTAAATAAAAGTGATCTGATCTATCCACATTTCATTGACTTCATAGCTCTTCATATATACAGGGTGGTCCAAAAAGAACTATACCCAACTTTGGAGGCCATTTTCTCCTAGATGATAAAATATTTTAGTAATTTGGTTTGCATATTATTAAAGCATATATCGTTGAGCATTATTGGTGAAAATAGGGAAGATATTACATTAACATTTTTTGAGATATTGCTATTTTTAGTGAGTATGTGTAAAAATGGCTTTTCCACGGGAGCTGTCAATGCATCAACATGATATGCACTTTTATGACAATATGATATGACACAATAATATAATGACCCAAGACCCATTATAAGCAGTTAAAGATTAAGGTGTGCTTGTCATTGTCAACTGTGCAATGAATACAAAGGTGTGTCATTGTCATATCAAGGAGTTATTATAGTTAACTGGAGAAGGCACTAGGAAAAACATCGATAGCGTCAAGTGCTTCTTTTCAACAAACAATAGCCACCCACTTCACACGTCTTTATCATCACGGTCGACGGTCGCCTTTCAACCCAAGTCTGTCCCAGTAAATCCTCTTACTACGTCACGACATCGATATGCTAGTGAGGCAATTCGCTGGGAAACTACCGAATCAACTCGAGGCGCATAAAAACAAGTCAGTTTCTCATCTTGTTTGTATCTCTGCCGGGTATTTTCTGTTTACGAAACGAATAGTTTCAAATTGTTGAATTCACCAGCTTTCGTACGATACCAAAATTATTGTAGTGCGATTTTCTATTGATAAGTTGCTGTTTTACCGATATTTTTGTATTTTTCAATCTAAAATGAATTAGTTTCTTGTTAATTATCAAAATAGTCGCACACTGTCGCACATAATGTTGGAAATAAACGTGAACACAATGTTTTTAGCTACATTTTGATGCATAGATGGCATAGATCGTCGGACAAAAGGACTCGTTAGCACCTAGGACAGAGTTAGTTGAATGGCTTCGGAAGTCGAGCCTACTCCATTTAATATAATAACTCCTTGGTCATATCATATTCAAACATGTTGATGCATTGACAGCTCCCGTGGAAAAGCCATTTTTACACATACTCGCTAAAAATAGCAATATCTCAAAAAATATTAATGTAATATCTTCCCTATTTTCACCAATAATGCTCAACGATATATGCTCTAATAATATGCAAACCAAATTACTAAAGTATTTTATCATCTAGGAGAAAATGGCCTCCAAAGTTTATATAACAGAGGTTTCCGTACATTAATCAATTTATACTGCACATATCAGTGTGTGAATGCAAGTCCCAAAACTGCCCTTGCCAAGTGAAACAGCATTAACTTTAATAATAGGAATCATGTTTTGAAGGCCAATGTACTTAAATATGGTGTGTCACATTGCATTTTGGGTCCATTGTATGCAGGGACAATTACGATATGCTTGATTGATGACAATCAATGAATTGAGGAGCGAGAGTTGAGAAAAATCAGGACATTTAATTGATGTAACTTTGTTCCTGTTTCATGCTAATTGTTTATTTTTTTATGTTGCTTCACACTAATACTTACGGTTCTATTTTAAGTTTATTGAATATTTCCACAGTAGTTTCCAGCACCTTATCTATGTAATCCACTCTGTCTGGATAACATTTTAGAGCCAAATTAATGAGAGACACTTGAAGGGCAACTACATCTTCTGTTGGCATATCCTCACGTGCCTGAGGGATAAGAAACAAAATGAGATATAAGTATCAATTTTTTTTCTTTACAAAGGATATTTTGGCACATCATCACCATTATCTATTGTCTGTAGATTGTGCAATGAAAAACCCTATGTTCTATTAGGTAGGGTCTGTCCGTTGGTTGATTCTCAAAATTGTGTGACAAATTTAGTAAAAAAATGGGTCGAAATTAAAATTTCATAAACAAAAATATATAATCAAAATATATGGGTTGGCCAGGTGACCCAGGTCCATATAGAACAGTATTTCCCCATTGACCTTATAGGACTTCCGGGCATCAGGAACCATGGGGCATTAAGAACCAGTCAATAAATAATCAATAATTATGTAAATTAGATGACCCTGACCTCATATATCAAGTAGTTATGGTTGGGTGGTATATATTAGCTAATGTTTAAGGGTGATTATTTGCGAAGTGACATTGTGAGTGCACATACTTTATTATACACCACCATTTTTGAGGATGTACCTAAGTACACTTTGAACTTTGGAGGCTCTGGAACTCAAATATTGGCAAATGTAATCCTTTAAATTTCTACAGCTGAGTAGTCAGCAGAGCTTTATGTTGGTTTTACATATTAGAGGACATAATAATGAGTAAATATCCACATACATTTGCATGGTCAAGTACTTTAATGAGAAACTGTGTCATATTGGAACTTGAATGAAAGCCCATATGGCAAATTTAGCCAGGCCTAACAGAAATCTGCAAAATGCAGAGCTACCAACACCACAATCTTACAATCAGGAATAAAGTATCATATGGGCAACTATAGTATAAGGAAATCAGGAAGATTGATACATTTATTTATTTTAACAAGGGAATATCAATCCATTTTCAGGAAGACTTCTGCGGAATCAGGAAGGGTTGGCAGCTCTGAAAATGTGATGTGTTATTTGACAAGTTGACTTATTTTCATGATAAAGCCTTAGATGTTGTTTCTTTTTGCAAGAAATAATTGGGTTATCAATATATGTGATGCGATCTGTGTCATATTTAAGTTATTTATATCATAAGAAAGCTGAGACTGTGCTGATTACAACACTGTTTCGATCATTTTTCTACGATCACTACAAAAAAATTATGAGTGAATGATCATTGTGATGTCATAAAAAGCTACAAAACAAGAAATCATGAAAACAGGCCAAAGAAGATACATAGTTCAATAGAATAACATTATAAGGTTAATTAGAAAAGTAACCTAAATAAGTTTTTGAAGCTGAAATTTCATAAAAGATGATGACATAAAGTATTGGATATTAATTTTCTAAAAGAATCTTTAAAAAAATAAATGTAAAAAAAATGTTTTTATTTTTTTTACATATTTTACATTTTACCCATAATCCCTAGTTCACATTTTGCGACATCTGACAGGTTTTTACAGATCGCATCACATATATGCATATTTCATTCAGGAAAATTGATGAAATTCTATTACATTACTTTTCTGAGCATACATTTAAATTGGTGGTTTTTAATGCCCCACACACTGATTTGACGTCGTATTAGATGTCTTTATTCTATCTTTAAAATGCACAATTCTTTGATTTTATGCTTTGTATGTCTGCAATTTGTTTAAACAGCTTGATTGTGATTTTATGGTATACTTAAAATCCTAGATCATGTTATAGGTGGTTCTTAATGCCCCACATATTTTTTGCTATGACAAAGGTGACCAAAATAAAATGCATCATCTCCCACAAATGGTATGTCATCAAACATTGTCAAACTAGGTAGAGAAACAGGATGGAGTTTGGGGAAAAAGCTGAAGATAAGACTTTAGAAAGATAATTGATTTAAAATTCATAAGATGAGGATATAGTCAACAACTGGCTATCAAATGCTGCAGTATAATAAAAAACACTTTTTTCACAAATGTAACTGATGCAAACCTGGGACCTAAAGTACGCTTCATCCAAGCTTTGACCTTAATTGAAACCCAATTCGTTACGCTTGCATACCTGTATAACGGCAGCGATCTGATGTGAAAATATGTCAAATAATTTGAGTTCTTGTGGTATACCGGCTGTGTCATCTCGGCAAGCAAACAAGGCCAACCTATGAGAAAAATAAAAACATGATCATTTAACATCAGAATGGATAGATATTCACATGGGGGTAGTGTGAAAGCAAAGCCATAGTTCACTCTGGGGGTAGGGGGTCACTCGGTATGTTTCGGATCCAAGAAAAACCTTAAAACGGTTCAAGATTTTGCTACATGACGTCATCGACTTCTTTCAGAAAAGGGAGTGATTTTAAGTACATTCCATTGACGTTTAGGGTTAGTAATTATCTTTGTGAGTGGAACAAAATGAGTAGAAAAAACATATTTTTGTTGCGCATGTAAAAATAGGCAAATACCAGCACACAATATGGCATCGAAAATTTGTAACATACCATTTCCGGTTGTTCTGTTTTTAAATAATATATAGACTCGGACAAACTATCTGGAATTAAATTATCAAAAACCTTAAAAATACACTGTCTCGAACCCGGTCCTATCGCGGCAAAGGATTACCCACTGCACCACGGGGACTGTGTTTACATGGGTATCAGATGAATGACCACTACTGTATACAAAGTCTGTGACTCTGTTCTTTAATCATATATTTTATTATAGTAATACAATTGTTATAGTAATTCCAAAGTAGCGTACCTATCTATGAGTGCGATGATTATGTTCTTGACATTGACTTCTGGGCAGACATCAGCACAGGCCTTGAGGAATTGATTAAGTGTCTGCAGATGGAACTCATCAGGAAACACCTGTATGATACATTCCATTAGGTATTCCTGTGCTATGTAATCCTTACAGCTCACGGCTTGCTCTAATACATCTGGTAGTACTGCCTGTAAGAGACAGGAAAATGATGATAACGTTTTGAGACAACTTGCACCTTACTCGTAATATGTATGTATGACTATCAGGGGAGCAAGAATAAAGACTGATATAGTTTAATCATTTTAAAATTGGCGAGAAATATTCAGTTTTACGCACGCAAAAGTAATCCAAACGTACTCGTGCAATTATGGCCACATGCGCGCGGTTTTGGACGGTGCGCTTGTTACCTTTGTGTGCCCGATGATGAGTTCATGGATATTTATGAGGTGTGGTCAAACATACTAGAGTCTATTTTCCTTCATCTGGACCGTGACGGAACCGCACAGGCACAGCTTTAACTCACACGCACAGGTATGTATCTTCCATCTTTGATCAGACTTTCTATGCCTCACCTCAAGAGGGGGTACGTTTATTCAATGTAATGGCAGTGAATGATGCAGTGATGTCACTGTCTTGTGGAAGAGCAATAGACTACAATGCATGTTTAATCATCAAAACTTTACCTTTTGATAACGTTCTACATCAATGCTCTCCAGCTGACTGAGTCGTACCAAGTTTGTTCCCACCAGTATACGTAGTTCCATTCTCTCCTTCTCTCTCTTCTCCTTATGCCGTGTATGACCTTGATGCTGCATACGAACCCACAGCTTGTTCATCTCACTATAGTTGAGTAAGATGAAATCTATGGAGTCCTCTACTACACCAGAGTTGTTCTCACTGCAATCACAAGAAAATAATAATAATATAATAATAATAATAATAATAATAATAATAATAGTGGATATTTATATAGCGCCGGTATCCGCCGCAAGCGACGCTCATGGCGCTGTAGCCTATATGTATTATTACACTGTCGTTAGGAAATCGTCACAATTCATTTCGCTTTCATCTATCGTAGGCTGCCGGCTAGGCGCACATCAATATCAGCACTTAGATTGTAATATCACCCTTTTTAACAGCTCCCCAATCTCGCTTGGGTCGACGAGGCAATTGAGACTAAGTACCTTGCCCAAGGATACAAACATGTTGGACCTAGTGGGGCTCGAACTCACAACCTTTGCATCATGAGACCGGCGTCTTATCCACTATCGTCTCGAAAAGAGGGATTTAGCATTAAGGACCCCATTACACATTATAGTGAGTTATATTTGAATCAAAATCCATTCAATTAAAAGCTATATGACCTCAGGAGTTTTCTATGCTGTACATGAAAGTACACCAGAATAAACAGAATTATTCAAGATGTTGGTTAAATCTCTCCAGTGGTTCTAATGATATATAAGCAAATGTTCATATATATTTTGCCCACTGTACAGTCAACTATATTTGTGTATCTTTTTTCACTTACTTACTGAAGACAAATTCTTTCTGGCCCGAATTTTGCGAGGTAATGAGAAAATATGGGTTTTCTCAAAATAATAAATCAAAATGTATCCATATTTAAGACCATGATAAAACAATAATCTTTTATGGAAATGTGTGGTTGTTGATGTCAAAGTTTAAAACAGCAAAGATAATGACATAAAATATAATAGCCAACAATAGACATTTACACATCATACCACAATCAGGTTGATATACTTTAAATGTCTTCCTGCTCAAGATACGGCAAGATGTTACGAGTGCACTGAAGCAGATAGTTACAAATGAAGAGACCTCTCAGCCGGTTCTGGACACCACAACACATCTCTACAAGATATTTGTGTACAATACAATCAGGTTGACTTACTTTTCTTCCGTCTCGCAATCTGGTAAGATGTTACGAGTGCATTGCAGCAGATAGTTACGAAGGAAAAGACCTCTCAGAGGGTGTTGGACACCACGGCACATCTCTACAAGATCTTTGAGGATATCCTTGCGGGAATGCTGGCTGGTTTTGATATACACGATGCCAACAGTGATGAGTAGGTACCTGTAGTTTACATGGGTTTTAATGGGACAAAAATCACTAAAATGGCCATTGTGATGTAGCATAGGAGAGGGCTAGTAGCATGGCACAGGGCTGGTAGCATGGTATATAGGGCTGGTAGCATGGGATATGGCTAGTAGCATGGCACAGGTCTGGTAGCATAGGACAGCTAGTAGCATGGCACAGGGCAGGTATCATGGTATAGGGCTGGTAGCATGGTATAGGGCTGGTATCATGGTATATAGGGCTAGTAGCATGGGATAGGGCTGGTAGCATGGCACAGGTCTGGTAGCATGGCACAGGGCTGGTAGCATGGTATAGGGCTGGTAGCATGGTATAGGGCTGGTATCATGGTATATAGGGCTAGTAGCATGGGATAGGGCTGGTAGCATGGCACAGGTCTGGTAGCATGGTATAGGGCTGGTAGCATGGTATAGGGCTGGTATCATGGTATATAGGGCTAGTAGCATGGGATAGGGCTGGTAGCATGGGATAGGGCTGGTAGCATGGCACAGGTCTGGTAGCATGGTATAGGGCTGGTAGCATGGTATAGGGCTGGTATCATGGTATATAGGGCTAGTAGCATGGGATAGGGCTGGTAGCATGGGATAGGGCTGGTAGCATGGCACAGGTCTGGTAGCATGGCACAGGGCTGGTAGCATGGAATAGGGCTGGTAGCATAGCACAGGGCTTGTAGCATGGCACAGGGCTGGTAGCATGGGATAGGGCTGGTACAATAAAAGAATTCTGCCCAGCATTGTATATTTTCCCACTATTTCTTATGTTAATTAAAAGTACAAATAAAGGTGTTCCTTCTAAAATGACCAAATTTCCCTGGAGCATGTATGGTTTCACATTTCCCATATTTGTCAGACATGCATGAAATCATATCCTAACAAGTCAGCAACATTGATAGAATATCAATAGAGTTATTGGACCTCGGTATTAGCTTAACAAAACATCCATCTTAAAGCCATTTTGGAAAGTTATTTTCTTTCATTTACATGCTTTTCCAAACCACAGCTCAGGTATTTATGGACACTATGTTAATATAACAATAACAATATCATAATTAAAGAAAAATACTGCAAGTCACGACTTGCGAATCCCCTGGCTGGGAGATCAACTAAATGAGGTCAACGGTCATATATGGGTCATGTTCCCCCGGTGTTCATGTTTCTTTTCTCCAAGTTTGAGGTCAATCGGTCAACTTTAACGATTTGACCTCTGGATGACCTTTGACCTCAGATGACCTCGGATGACCTCTAATTATTTTTTTACATGTTCCCACGGTGTTCATTGCACAAATTAACCCCTTGTTGACCTTTGACCTTGGTTGACCTCTAATGACCGTCGACCTCGGATGACCTCTAATTTATTTTAGACATGTTCCCCCGGTGTTCATGTTTCTTGTCTCCAAGTTTGACGTCGATCGGGCAACTTTTACGATTTGACCTCTGGATGACCTTTGACCTCAGATGACCTCTAATTTATTTTAGACATGTTCACCCGGTGTTCATGTTTCTTGTCTCCAAGTTTGACGTCAATCGGGCAACTTTTACGATTTGACCTCTGGATGACCTTTGACCTCAGATTACCTCTAATTTATTTTAGACATGTTCACCCGGTGTTCAAAGATCATTTGAAGAGGCTGCCTATAAAGAATGGAACATTTTACCCACACACGTAAGACTAGCGCCATCTATTAATGTTTTCAAAAAACAACTTAAAACCTTCTTATTTGATTTTTAAATTTGTTCAAGTGCAATATCATGAATAATGTCATAGTCATAGATCCTTGTTTTTTTGTGGCTCTGCTTTATCTCGGCAATCATGTTCTGGTTCGACCTCACGTATCATCTCGGCCTTTAAATGGTTTGTTTGTGCAATGCTCTGCAATAGCCACAAAAGTTTGAATTTGGCATACTTCTATCAATCTCTTTTTTATTGTTGTATATTACTGTTTTGCATATATTATACTTTTTACCTTTTAGTATTTCACACAGTTTTATTGTATCTTGATTTTAACGGTGTAATTTAATCAAAATTGTGTAATATCATATATATTATGTTCAGTTGTCCATCCATGCATTTGCGTGTTTATCCTCTTCCTTTGTTATTTGCTCGCCCTCCTGTCATTTCTCTCTCACGCATGTGCATGCATGGGCAACCTGATATCATGGTGCACTATGATCCTTCATGTATCATCTCGGCCTTTTAATGGTTTCTTTGTGCAATGCTCTGCAATAGCCACAACAGTTTGAATTTGGCATACCTCTATCAATCTCTTTTTTATTGCTGTATATTATACTGCTTTTGCATACATCTATTCTTAGAATTTTTACTCTTTTAGTATTTCACACAGTTTTACTGTATCTTAGATTTTAATGTTGTAATTTAATCAAAATTGTGTAATATCATACTATGTTCAGTTCTCCATCCATGCATTTGCGTGTTTATCCTCTTCCTTTGTTGTTTGCTCGACCTCCTGTCTTTTCCCTCTCACGCATATGTGCATGTATGGACGACCTGATCATAGGTTGCAAAATAGCGTGTCGAAATTTATGAGACCATTTGGTCGTGTCCGTCTTTCTCCATGTGTCCTAATGCTCGACCCACTATTTTAGAGACCTTTTTATATATATTGTTTGTGATTATTGTGTTATATGCTATCATAATATGTTGTTAAGCGCCTTGAGGCCCCTTTGGGCTAAGGGCGCTATATAAGCGCTTGGTATTATTATTATTATTATTATTATTCATGTTTCTTGTCTTCAAGTTTGACGTCAATCAGGCAACTTTTACGATTTGACTTCTGGATGACCTTTGACCTCAGATGACCTTGGATGACCTCTAATTTATTTTAGACATGTTCACCCAGTGTTCATGTTTCTTGTCTCCAAGTTTGACGTCGATCGGGCAACTTTTACGATTTGACCTCTGGATGACCTTTGACCTCAGATGACCTCTAATTTATTTTAGACATGTTCACCTGGTGTTCATGTTTCTTGTCTCCAAGTTTGACGTCAATCGGGCAACTTTTACGATTTGACCTCTGGATGACCTTTGACCTCAGATGACCTCTAATTTATTTTAGACATGTTCACCTGGTGTTCATGTTTCTTGTCTCCAAGTTTGACGTCAATCGGGCAACTTTTACGATTTGACCTCTGGATGACCTTTGACCTCAGATGACCTTGGATGACCTCTAATTTATTTTAGACATGTTCACCCGGTGTTCATGTTTCTTTTCTCCAAGTTTGACGTCAATCGGGCAACTTTTACGATTTGACCTCTAGATGACCTTTGACCTCAGATGACCTTTGCAAATTAGACCCCCAAACAAGCAGCTACAGTGTTTGACCATGGCCTACCTATCACTGAAGGTTTGAAGTCAATCCGTCCATCCTTTCAACAGATACAGCATTCGGGCAACTTTTACGATTTGACCTCTAGATGACCTTTGACCTCAGATGACCTTTGCAAATTAGACCCCCAAACAAGCAGCTACAGTGTTTGACCGTGGCCTACCTATCACTGAAGGTTTGAAGTCAATCCGTCCATCCTTTCAACAGATACAGCATTTGGAAAAAAAGGCTAACCAAAAGGCACACACGCACACACCCCTACACACATACATACGCACATACATACAGACGCACATTACATGATGACAAAATCCCCTTCTGGTTTTACAAACCAGGGGGATAAAAATGCAGAGCAACTTAAAAATGTTGACTATTTACTCACAATCTTGGTACAATATTGCCCGCATACTGCACCAGCTCATAGAGGTCTGATATACGATGTCCTTTCTGATATTCATCTAGGAGATACTGCTCCAAGTAACGCAACTCATCACATACTTGCATGTCTAACAAGGAATAGGCTAAGGAAAAATAAGACATGTTGCATGAAGATTACCATATCACATGGTAACACACTCTGCTATGACCCCATAAACAGGCCTGGAAATAGCACCCGCCCACCTGCCCATAGCGGGTAACTTTTGCATCGGGCTGGCGAAGATACAGAAGTACCTGCCCAATTGGCGGGTAAAGTTTTTCAAACTCTATCAGGCAGGTTTTTTGTGAGTTACCTGCCTGACTGGCTGATTGAGAAAAAAATCTGAAATTCTAGCACTGTCCTAATCAATCAAATTCCAAAATGTTGAGGCTACGGAAGTCCAAGAGATTGAAATCTCTTCTTAGGGACACATAATGCTGTTGTATTATGTTCTCCGCTTCAAAATCTTTGGCATTTTGCAGGCCTCTACAAGTGAACCTCACATTCCATCATTTTGGAGTATAAATACATTAGCATCCTGAACTCCAAAGTCCCAAAACCCTATAAATTTAAGTTTGTAGACAAGCATACAACACTTGAATTTATTTAGAATTTACTATGTGTGACCCAAGTCTTCATCAGAAAAGATCCTGTGGTTACTATAAAGAGTGCTACCCTCTATCTATCTCATCTGATGACATAGGTTGCTCGATCAGGATGCTATATAAAGAAGTTCTTGATCTGGGTTTAGCTCTAGTGTGGGGGGGGGGGGGGGAGGTCCAGATTTGAAGAGTCTTATGTGATAGAGGGCAGCATCAATCATAACATCCCTCAATCCTTATGAGTTAAGCTTACTTTTAAACTTTGGAAAACACTCAACCAAAGAAGTTCACTAAAATAATTTCCAATTTGGAAATGAAGGCTCTGAATCAATAAAGCGCATCATATAGATGTCATAGGACCATGTATCATACCATGTAACTGATTCACACCTAATCTTAATGTCTTCCGTGACACTAATTTGTCTTTCCATGGAGTTTTTATTCATCATTTTAATAATATTTTCATACATTTTCAACATTACTTATTAATCTTTTTAATCATGAGAGCATCAATCATGTCAATACAGTCCAATGTCCATGTTACTGATCGCACTTGCTTCTCATGTGCAACCAAGATATGAAACCATAATTTAGCAAAATTAAGAACAGCCATATTTCTCACAAAAAGTGTCAAAGGATACATAGCTCATAATAGCTTTTTGGTGATAGCATTGATGTACGTAACTCTCCCAGCATGTTGGAGGCATGCTTCAGTCCATCCATAAGTTTGCCTTTGTCCTATAAAAAGGATAAAATGAGAAATTATTATCATTATCAGGATGGGTCAGTCGAATAGGTGCTTTATTACATAAACATAAAAGCTTAATTTATTGTACAGAAACTGCTACACAAAGGTTTTTTTGCATAGCAAGTCCAAAATTATACATCACAGTTTTTTTGCTATACAAAATATGCTTTGTATAGCAATTTTTTGCTTTTTCCTTATTCACCAGGCCCAGGTAAAAAACATGATTTTAAAAGTAAATAAGCTTACTTTTATACTTTTATTTAGTCCAATTTTATTTCCTGCATGACAATATATCAATTCTGCAAGTTATTCCTGGCAGAGAAGTTTCATAATATTGATCCCTCGAAGGAAATTACAACAACGTTTCTAGAAAGTAAATCCCCACATGCACAATAGTGATTCAGGGGTATAGCAAATATTGATCCCCTTGAAGGAAATGATCAAACTATAGTAGTCTGACGATTGCCACTACCCTGTGTGGTTGGTATAGGCTATACCTATCTTTTTTACATAAATAAACAAATTTCTAAATAAAAACAAACAAACACACAAGTACAAGTAAGTTACAATAAATGTATAAAACACCTACCAGACATCTTTTCATCTGAAATGACTGCACCTTGACAACCTGCTGTGCTTCATCAAGAAGCTTTTCCTGCTCCTCCGTGGGGGATAACTGAGTTTGAGGCTGAAAATGATGCACATTAAAAAATAAATTGATTTACGTACAATGTTACAAATGATTGGAAGAGAAAATGTCCCATCTATAATATTAATTAATTAAAGTGGCCTACTCTTTCTTGTTTCAATGTACGGTATCATTATAAGGTCTTAAAAATATATGTATGGTCTCAAATAAAGTTTATGTATTATGTATATAATATACGATAATTTTTTTCAGCTAGATTGTGGCCTTTTAATGTTGTTTATTGCAACATTTTAACATTGGCCTATACAAAATACATCAGACGCAAACTAAAAAGGGATTTTGTGTACAGCTAAGGTTAGTGACATTGATTGTGGATGGCAACGCCACCATGAAAATACATCAATTTTCCCGTAGTCAATGGATCGATGACATGTTATAGAAATGTACTATATTCAGCAAAATTATTTTACAAAATAACCGGCTGAGATTCATTATTTCTTTAAAAATACGACACTACAACAAATCTCACACCCCTAGTGATTCATGATAAAAATTATAAGATTCGATGAGCTTGTTTTGGTTACATTTACATCGTGAGCAAGAGGGGGTGCCACGCTGAAGAACAGTGTCTATGAGAGCCGCCACTCGACTAACATGGCAATATCATATTTCTGTGCCCAGTAATGGACATACTCATACGGAATAAGCTGTAAAATGTATGCGTTTATTAGTACATACATACATATATACTACATCTATAGTCGAGTACCAACCCATGTGAGGACCCGTATTAAAACGTGTGTAAAAAAAAGTATAGAAGTTACAGTCAATCTGAGGACATTTTTTTTTTACCATACATGTAGGGACATTTGTATGATAATGTGTATTGACGCCTAATCGAGGACATGGCCATACACCCTTAGGGGGGTAAGGACCCAACTTCTATACATTTTTATGCAGGAAAAAAGAGAGGACTTCAAAAAAGGTCCTCACATTTTTTTTTGTCCTCACATTGCCGGCTGGTAGGGACAAAGGTCCTCGGATTGGCGGGTTCAACAATACATACTGTTATACTGTACACAGCGCCCTACTGGGCATTAACGGTACAGTGCCCCTGAAACCTAGGGACATGAGTTTTTGTGTACAGGTAACAGACCCGGGATGATCCCCTACTCTTTACGATGAGGTCTGCAACTATCTAACGTGTTCAGGGTGAAGCGTCTGAATACAAGGGACCAACGGCTTAACATGACTCTCCAAATCAGGGTGAACTGACACTTACTGTATAGACCATTTCAAATTGAGATCGGAAATCTTCGGAAAAACAGGTCATGTGGAGTAGGTGCGTTGCGCGTTCTTCGCAACAGTTGATCACATTCAAAGCATTGTCCTAGTTGGTTGTCCGCCTAGTGATTTACTATGTTTACATACACACGTGCACACATGAGAAGTAAAACGTGGAATGAGACTATTTTGTTTTTTATCAACAAAGGCGTTGACGGGCAAATTCCAAATGTATCGAGAGCAGACGGTAAAAAATGAAAATATTACACCAAATCTCTTTCATCTCACTGTTTTTGTTACTGAAATGCCGCAACATCAACTTTGTGAGGGATACAATCTATCACCAACACCAGCGCAATCTACCACACGGGCAGACGGGTGAAAAACATGTTTGTTTTTCTCCGGCACATGGACATGACCTGTGAGCTGAGTGACAGATCATGTAACCGCGCGTCAAGTCACTCGGCTAATCGGAAGCATTCGGAACAGATCGTATATTTTCGGATTCGAAATGGTCTATAGACCTGCATGTTGTACACAGTGAATGGAGTAGAGGAGAAATTCTACAATTAAATCTGATTATCAGCTTAAACCACGGAAAGAGACTTCGATAACTAACCCTCATTGAATTAAGATTAGATTGTAGAATTTCCGACCTAGATAGGAACTTTTTAGGGTGAACAAAGAATCCTGGTTTCAAGGCGACTTGAACCCACGATTGATAGAAAACTCCCAACCGACGATCAGCGCGCTAGACCGCTCAGCCAACCTCTACTTAAATTTAAGGTGAAATTCTAAGCCAATTCATTTCAATGGCACTGCCACTAGCGATGTTTATCGTTTATCGAAACTCAACTTTGATTATAGTGACTGATAGAGGTATCTCGAGTCGTTTTAAACTTTTTAATCTAAAACATTCTCAGCTCGTAAGGGGTGTGCGTACATAGACGTTTGTTCTTTTGCGATGGGAGACAAGACTAAATCTGGACTGCGTGTTGCATGATGGAATAGCAAGAAAGTCCGAAAACTAATTCTGCCATTGCGTTACACGGTGGAGAATTATGGTTAAATATGGAATAATTTAGCATTTTCATGTAATAAACTGAGGCTGAAAGATGAAAAGAAAGAAGAGGTCTTTATGAAACAAGGTGTGTAGCTAATATTATGAAAATCAATGGGAATGTTGTTTTGCTGTAATCCCTAGTACAACAAATCATACTTAGTGATATTTGTCATCAGTTGGTATTATTCATCATTGGGGCAATTCCATAGATTGGTGATATGACTTGAAAATGTTAAATTCAATTTGGATGCTTATTACCCATTTTATTTTATTGTATACACTTGTAGGTATATGGGACAATCAAATGTTTGAATGATTTGTTTGTAAATTTCAAGAAATTATCGTCATAAGTTGGAAAATGTTTTTTTCATAAAAAATAAGTGAAAAATGTGTGTCCAGGTTATGTTGACCTCTTACATTTAATATTAACTGTAAATATAAATATTTGTTGATTTCTGAAATGCATAATACCTTAGTTTCAAGTTACCAACTATGAAAAATACCTATGCATTGACACAAGTTGGGAGGAATCTCCTGTGTGTCCGATGGTAATTGAAAATGTAACGTGAGTAACGATAAACATCAAATAGTTGTCCTACTCATTTGTTCTTTGCTTTTAAATACTGCCAAATGGAATAATAATCATACTCCAGGTACTTAATTTGAAAACAGGAAATAAAATGGGCTATGTGTAGTTTTATTAAAATGGCAGAGGTTTGAAAACTGTAACGTGAGTAACAATTGTAACGTGAGTAACAAAAATGTAACGTGAGTAACGGCCTAAAATGCATTGTAGCAATAAGAAATGGATCTGTTTTTGTTTTTACTGCACTTAGTTTTATTCATTTATCAGTCTTATGTCAGTCTGGCACTTCCATCACTTCGTACGCACTATTTCCAGGGGTCATTGCGTGTCTTTCCAAGTTTTTCAACAAGTAAAACAGTAACTTTGTCCTCTGAAAGTCACTTTACGCTTTTAAAAACAGGTAGAGAGTTTGCAAAATGTCCTGTGAACTTGTGTAGCGGTCATATTTGACCGTTTGGAGACATAATAACATTTTGGGAAATTAAATACATCATGTCAAGACTATTTCATAACATTTTGAGCTAATCTGCATGAGCTATATAAATACAATTTGAATATGTAAAAACAAGTAACGTGAGTAACGTAACGTGAGTAACAGCTATTTTGGTCAATTTTCTGAAAAGTGTTTGCCTAATCAGATTAGTTTCACCTTCCATTTGTAGATCTTAATGTTAGCTTTATCAACCATCTTAAACTTGTTTCCAAAAATATCCTGTATGAGGACACTTTGTGAATGAAGGCTTGTTGCCATTTTATGGTGTCCAATCAAATGTAACGTGAGTAACAAAAGTGTTTTCCTTCTCACTCGCAAGTCATGTCTTGTGTTGCAATTCTAATTGCATATAAAGTTAGTGTTGGGTCTTGTGTAACTACTGCAGAAAAAATAATTCTGTCAAGCATGTTCTTCTAAAAAATATAGCACTTCCAAAAGTGTAACGTAGTGAAAAAGCGTAACGTGAGTAACATGGAATTGCCCATAGGGTATTTTGCATGTTTCACTATCTGTCCCCATCCTAAGTATGACTCCTTCTAAATATGATTTTCGTGTTAATTTCTGTATCGCTTACCAGAGCTCAAAACACACTTCTTTGTGCTTGTTCTTATCTACTCTTTCTCATCTATCTTGCCATTCGTTTAATATTTTGTACAAATGCAATATTCCCTTGAAATTTGAGGTGAAATTCTAAGCCAATTCACTTTAACGGCACTCGCAATGTTTATCGAAATCGGCGCCATGTTTTATTATAATAGACTCGTTTCAATACATTCGTAAGTTCGTAAAAAAGTGATGTGCGTATAAGATGTTGGCGATGGGAATGAGACTAAATTCACCGCTCAAATCATTTTGAGATGCACTCAATTCACTTCATACAGCAAATGAAATTGACAGTTTCTCGCAATACAATTTCCCCATACGTTGGTAGGGGAAGAAGAAAAAAAACCACCAGCGTATGGGTTTCCTGTACTATGACGTAATCCCCCCATGTATCATTGAAACGTGGCGCCATTCACTAGTACAGCAAATCAATTTGATGTTTTCAAGCGATTTCCCCATACGCCTACGGACCATACGTTGTCGTTGGTGGGGAAAAAATAAAAATATATAAAAATAAACAACAACGTTACGTATACGGTATGGGCATGGCTTTAATTTAATCCATTAACGGGGCAGCAAACATGATATTGCCGAAAATACATTTGTCTACAGTTACATACAACTACTAAACAAGGCGTAAGCACGTATTCATCTGTATGACTAATCTGTAATCAATTCAATTGACATTATTAATATTATATCATTCATAATCATTATATTGTAAAAATAAGCTTACTTCATTTTAAAAACCGTGGATGTTAAACTACACATCATTGCAATTTTTTTCTTCAAGTTTTGCACAAATCGACTATTCATCCTATTCATTATATTTTACAATTATACGCAACAAATATAGCACTTCTATGTATTCATTATTTATCTTATTTTACAGAAAATCTACGGAAACACCCACCATCTTGTCTATCGCGATTCCTGTTTCACGTGACCCGATGGATACTGACTGTATCAGGGATACTATTAACTTTGGGATAGGAAAGTAGTATACCAACGTACGTAACGAAAACGGACCTTTTGCATATTTGAATAAATTATAGTAATCCGTCTGGAATGCGTCGGTGACCGGCGTTTAACGCGTTTAACAATGTTTAACCAGGTTTAACGGCAGGTTAAACGGCATGTTAGTCAGCATAGGTTTGGGGGCGCTGTAGATGACGGTGGCCACGTGAAACCTAAATTTTGAATTCGTAGTTAAAAACACGTAATCGCGAATTTTAAACTATCATTTTGACAAATACATCATAATTAAAAGGATTTTTATCGTTAACCGGGCGATGACTGTTAAAAATAATTCAAAATGGTGCACTCCCGTTGCCAAATTGGGTCGTCTGAGAGACGCGTGGCCAGCGTTGCGTCGTCTGCTACTACAATCATCACGCCTGATCGGTATAGCGCCCTCAATTCTATGCTGACTAAGTTCGATTTAAAAGTGGACCCGATCGGCAAGCTCAGTGGCGTACCCCTGACTGTATTCCTTACGAGATAATTGATTGGCTGTGAGCCTGTGAAATCCACCTGTCAATGAGCCAAAGCGGAGCAATGTAAACACGACGTCGATTGGCTATTTACATACCAAACTTTTTGCTGATGTTTGAGGGCAGTATATATTGTGTTAATTTAATAAAATCAGATTGAGGGTGGATAGGGGCAGTTAGCGTACTTAGGGTCTCCATTTGGGGTGGGGGGGGGGGGGGGGGGGCGGGGGGGGGGGGCATATCTGACTATTTTTGTTAGTATACATAGAGTTCGTGTGCATAGAGTTTGTCATTTTATTTGGGGGGACATCGGGGGCAAGCCTTCTGGCAGGGGGAAAATGCACCCTGCCCCCCCCCCCCCCCCCCCTGGTTACGTTACGCCAATGAGCACTGGTGGCTGATGGGGTGGGAGCAGTGGTGTAGCTAGGATTTTTTTCAGGGGGGGGGGGCGGTAACATTTCCAAAATTTCGTAAAAGGTTGACCCAATTTTTTTTGCCGTCAGTTCAGAAATTTTGAGGGCGGGGCGGGTGGTGTGGTTAGGCCATGTTTTACACAAAACGCGCTCGAAAAATGGTCCATGTAAGTTGTCATAATACCTATACACAACTCTTTTTTGTTGTTTTGTTTTTTGTATTTTTTTGGTGGGGGCGGTGGCATAGGGCCTAAATGGGAAATGGGGGTCAGGGGGCATTTGCCCACACGGCCCCACCGCAGGGGTGTACTTTCGCGACATCCTGCGAGAATCCAAATGGATTCTCGCAGAGGAATTTTGCGAGAATCCATGAATTCTCGCAAATGGATTCTCGCAGAATATATTTGCGAGAATCCTTTTTACTGAATTTAAATTCTGCATTTTAAACATTTATTGTACTATTGTTAAGAACAATCATCATTTTAATTTCAACTTGAACAGTTTAGAGTCAAATACCAGTCATCTAAGGTCCTGTTTTGAACTTTGAAAAATAAAATTGAAAAAAAAAAAAAAAAAATTTTTTTTTTTTTTTTTTGTGTTTTTTTGCGAGAATCCACCTGGATTCACGCGGAAGTGATTTTACGCGAATCTTCACGCGAATCGATTCGCGGATTCGCGCCGAAAGTACAGCCCTGCACCGGTAGCTACGCTACGCTACCGGGTGGGAGAGGGGCCGGTCGCTGAGAGCGGAATGGGTCCGACCCCGGGGAAAGTCAAATTTGTTTTGGTATGCAAGGCTGTTATAAAACCCCATCCTTTTCAGTGCTACTCTCATCAAAAAAAAATAAATTGATAAGGACATATTTTTATCCAAACCGGCCCGATAAAATGCTTTACACAATG
The DNA here is from genome assembly GCA_035610835.1 of Ophiura sarsii. Taxonomy (NCBI): domain Eukaryota; kingdom Metazoa; phylum Echinodermata; class Ophiuroidea; order Amphilepidida; family Ophiuridae; genus Ophiura; species Ophiura sarsii. The sequence continues at coordinate 47,000,875 of CM069444.1, forward strand.
GGAAGGGGGCGTTTGAAAAACTTTCACCCAAAGACTCCATTTAGGTATTTTGGCATCCTCTGTCTGAACCCTCTTTATAGCCCCCTATCTTTGATGGTTCTCTTCATCCAATGCCAGCCTTGCACATACATATCCATTTCATACCTGTGTCGAGTGCCCCTGGATGACGCAAAGGAATTATGTTGCTTCAATGCGACACTTTTGAATGAGAAATGGTCACTTTACAGCTGATTATCTACCAAGTTTTTCTCCAAAAGGTAAAAAACAAGTTTTCTCCCAATGAGAAAAAGCAAGGTTTTGTGCTCGAAAAATAAAGTGTTTTGAATACAACTTCAAACCAAGTTTTTCATATTGAAAAATCAAGTTTTATGAATAAAACAGGTTTCTTTAGTTTTGTTCGAAAAACAAAGTTTTCTGAATAGAATTTAAACAAAGTTTTTCAGTTATTCAAATTTTTCTTTCTGGTGTGGAAAGTTTTCCGAATCGCAATTAAATAAAACTTTTTTTTTAAATAAAAGACTCGTTTTCCTGATTCATTAGTTTTTAAAAATTATTTTACACTGCGCCTGCCACACATTTGATAACAGATTGGGAGACATTACATTAGCCTTGACATTAAATATGGAATATTTGTATTGAACTTGTTGGAACACCCCCTGACTATTTTTATGAATCTGACTCCAATTAAGGTACATTTTGGTTATAAATGGCTTTAAAAACGATATTCCTGGACACGTCAGAGGTGGATTTAGGGGAGGGGGGGGGGGGGGGGGGGGGGGCTACTATTAAGGCTTTCCTAAAGTCATGTTGTTTGTGTGCATTATAATAATTCTTCATTTATCTGTGCAAATACACGGAAACCTTTCGTCCATTTGGCTCTTTTTTATGGGAATTCATATACAATGTGTCATTTCAAAAGCAAATTTTGGCCAAATGGAAATTTGAATATGGCATTTCAAAACTAGATAAACATTTGCTTTTCTTAAATTTTTGTTGATATTGGCTTCATAAAAGCTTTGCCACGAATGAAATGAACTTTAAGATTACAACTTGAAACACACAGGAGACAAACAGTAATGGTTCTCATTTGTTACATGATCAAGTGGAATGAGTCGGATGTCGGGAATATTGATTTTGAGTTATAGGTAAAGAGAAGTGATAAATTCCTATGTTTTACTTTGATTTCTCAGTTGTAATCAACTTAAAAACTTAAAAACAAGAAGTACAATTTTAGTGGGGTTTGGACCATACTGTAGCATTTTTGACCCGCTTTTAAACGATAGACAAATATAAAAATTGAAAACTGCCGACATGCGACTCATTCTGCTTGATCACGTCACATTTTAATTATTTTCTCCGTTACATTAATGTTAATAAATACATGTAGTGCATTTAAACCATGTATTAAGTAAGGCTGTTTAATATAATCAAATTATATTAAAACAGATAGGTACTTGATTGTCTTAGAACTACTACTACTTTGTGGTATATTAAATAGTAACTATACAGGGTGTCTCAATAAAAAACGTGCACGTGTTTACTCAACTTATTGACCATGAACTTCTAAAATTTGGTGTAACAATTGTATACATATTGATAGACTAAACGCTTAGCTTTCATGTGCCGTTGATTTCATCTAATTTGGTTTTGTAAATCCTGAGATATGATCAATTAACTAAAGCTACCTAAAATCGACTTTGTGCCACTTTTACAGAAAGAATGCTTAATATAAGCATTGAAACCCTCATCCTCCTAAGGAAGGGTGGTCACCGATTGCGCTAAAACGCTAAGAACAGTTACCCCATGTGTCTAGGGGATCGCTTTTACATCCCCTGCGCTCATTTTGACAAAACCAAATTTTGGGTGCCACCTTACCCGGGGGTAGGGTAAGCCGTCAAAGTCCGATAGTAGGGAGAGGGGTGGTTGCCACCTTACATTTTTTTGAATCGCCATTTTTTTTTTTTAATTGGATGGTCCTGAATATTATAGCATATGCCTATGTTAAAAACACCATTTCCCTCACTTAAGCAAAAAACCGGGTGAAATTCTGATAATTGGAACTTTTTTGGAGAAGATTTCTATTTTGGCCTATATTTTACTGTCCGTCGAATACGGCGGGGTCGGCCATGTTTGATGACGTCATTGTGACGTCATGCGTGGGATGTTTGTACTTTTTTTGCTATGTATGGATAGAGGGAACCTCTAGCTATACCATGGTACTTAAATAAGCATACTCTGCATTTCGTATTGGATTTATTTTAGGGGGTGGTAACAAACCCCGCCCCTCCCCTCTCCGGAGTAACCATTTCTATTCATCGCAAACTGTAAAGTGGCACAACGTCGATTTTAGGTAGCTTTAGTTAATTGATCATATCTCAAGATTGGCAAAACCAAATCAGATGAAATAAACGGCATATAAAAGCTTAGCGTTTAGTCTATCAATATGTATACAATTGTTACACCAAATTCTGGAAGTTCATGGTCAATTAGTTGGGTAAACACGTGCACGTTTTTTTATTGAGACACCCTGTAAGTATAATTTGTTTGTATCTTTGTATTATGGTGCCCATTGAACCTATGATGACAATATATGCTGACATTACCTCCCAACTGAATGTGATGTGGATGGCCAATGCTTCAAATTATGTAACAAAACAAGGAATAAATTCATTCTTGGAACAGTCGGATTTGTAGCTATAATGTAAGCTTTAAAATACAGGATGAGTCAAAAAACTGCAATAGTGGAAAGAAGCCATTTTGTTTTAAAAACCAAGTTGACGTTTGAAACTTTTTATACGTTGCAAGAATGATATATTTGTTCCTAACTTTATAGTGAAAAAATGAAATCGATCACATTTTCCATTCGTCTTTGGTGACCCTATTTGCGTATTTGTCAATGAGCACAGTGATTTTCAATTTACATTTTTATATTTGAATATACCGCCAACACAAATTTGGGAAATTCAAATTTTTTATTCAAATTTCGAACTATATAAGCAATTCATAGCATGGCTGCATGGGTAATGTTAACTCACATGCGAACTAGAAAAGATGCATTAAATTCCAATTACATCACAAATTTACTCAAGTTTCCAAATTTGAACGAGAGACATATTTTACGATCTAATGCATGTTTTTGGATATCCTGTGGACAAACTTGTGAAATGGGTGCACCAAAAGCAAACAGTAAATGATAATAACTTCATTTTTTCGCACAAAGTTAGTGACAAATGAGGCATTCTTTTAACGTTTAAAAATGTTCAAGTTTTTGAAAATAAGATGGCTTCTTTCCACTATTGCATTTTTATTACATACCCTGTATACTACCTGTCAACGCAAATCTAATGACGAACAATATTCAAAAATAATAAATTAAGCTAGGTTTACTTTTTTAGAATCTAATTCACAATACTACAAGTAGTCATATTATATCTTATAAGAATATAAAACGTATAAATAATATTACACATAAAAGTTGTAAACATTATGATTGAATACACCTAGGTGTATGCGGACGGTCTAAATAAGTAATCAATGCACTGGTTTTAATTTACCTAAACCGTAGTATGGTTACACCAATGCAGAAAATATAAACCTTAAAATCCTGTATCCCCTTTTATTGTATGAGTAATTTACTCCTTGAACAAGAAACAGATCATCAACATAAGAATATTACATATTATACATTGCCAATGTCAAATCAAAATTTTCAAACTGTGTAAAAGGGGATCAAATGTATTAGTTTCATACATACATTCAACATCCATGATTACACAGGTGAATCCAAAAAACATTAGACAGTGATTTGATTAGATAAGCACATTTTTCTAAGTTTTTTATCTTGATTTTGTAGATTTTAAACTCTATACCCTGACATAACTTACAATAGGTGAGAAATGGTTATTCTACAGATTATAACTGTTGCAAAATATAATCAACACTTAGTTCATGTAGTGAGGACACCAGCATCAACAACAAAAATTGTTTGGGAGGGGACTGAAAATATGTGGAGAGGAATATTGTGGGGGAAATATGGCTTTTATTGTAAAATTGCATGAAATAAGATTCATTTGTTCCATAAAATTAGATTTTTCAGACCAATTTCAAGCTAATTCAAAGTAATTTTGATATTAAAATTCAACATGTTCGACTGTTTGGGGGATGAAATGGGGTGGAACTTGAGTTGACTTGGGGGTCAACTGAGGGAAGGGGGCAAAGGTCTAAACTGCTAAACTGGGGGAGGCATCCCCCCGCCCCCTAGTGCCGCCAGTGAGTTCATGTAACTCTGTTCAGTGACATCAGAGCATATTCTAGTAATTATTTCAAAATTTATGTGCGAGTGCTACTAAATGTCTTTGATTGCTTGTGTATTGCTTTCACTCTTGTTATAATGAGGTGTGATCATTAGGATATGCTTTGACATCAATGCACATAGTCATGTTAATGCAGTGTTTAGCTATGAAGTTTTAGAATCTGTAAGTTTTAGACTGGGGTGGGGGGGGGGGCATTGACATTGGAAAGGGGTATAGGTATGTGCCGCCCTGAAGATCACCTTTTTCACCCTCTTCTGCAAGCTCTTAAGACCCCTTTTTGAGCCTGCATCAGCTCTTCTTAAGACCCCCATTTTAATGAAAATTCATAAATGTGCGTTCTTACTAATCAAATTTTTAAAAACAAACCAGTTCTTAAGACCTACTTTTTGAGAAAATCAGTTCTTAAGACCATATTTTTGGTCATAAAATAAGCCCCCCTTTTTGTGACCCTGGGCGGCACACTCCTACCAAAAACAAAAACTCTTAACTTTTAGAATTCGAAAAATGTCTTTGTCCTACTGAAAACTCATTCACAAAAATTAAACAGGTCTGTAAACTCATTCTAGAAGTAGTTATACAGGATATTATCATTGAGCTACAAAAATAGATAATCTTGTGCACACTATATTTATAGGACATGTTGCATAGCAAAGATAAAAGTATTACTTATATGGGGCAGAAATATATAACCCTGTAAAAAATCTAGATCAATGTATTTGACCTTCAACAAACTACCACCTGACTTTTAAGTCAGCTTTTATATGAATTTAAAATTTGATTTGCAAACTTAGTAGAAGATCTTTAATTATTTCTTAGATCATTTGAAAAATGTCTTTGTCCTACTGAAAATTCATTCAAAAAAGTAAAACAGGTCCGTAAACTCACCCTTGAAGTAGTAATACAGGATCTATTAAACTACAAAAATAGAGTATCATGTGTACACTATATTTATGTGACATCTTGCATAGGCAAAGATATTGCTTATATGGGGCAGGAATATATAAAACTGTAAACTATGTCAATGAACTTGACCTTCAACAAACTATCCCTGTGACTTAAGTTCATTTGCAAATTAATTAGTAACCTAGCTTTGGTCAACCTACATGTAAGATGAATAAGGCATGCTATTATGGAACCACTATTATGAACAAAGGCATCTGACAATAGCATAAATATCAGGTTAACAGTGCTGTAAACACCTCAAGCTAGAGAAGTATCTAGATGTGCAACTGCTACTGAAGATATTCAACTTGAACACACTCTTGATATATTACTCTTACACCACAAACCAAGTTCCTGCAACAAAAAATATATTGAAAAGAATTAATCAACTTCATTGAACTTGTAAACATTGGATAACATCTCTAAGTGTTTATTATCTGACTTGTTAGCACCTTTTGTCTGATGGGGTGGACTTGGGGGTATACAGGTGAGTAAAAAAAAGTGTACTTAAAGTAAAATATTTATTACAAATATTTTTATTAGAATATGAAGGCAACTAATGTATTCGGCAATAGATGCATTTATCCACTTTCATCAGCAAAAACAATCATGACATTTCATGGTACTGTTTACCAGATATACTATTTTGGTAAAGTTACTGCATTTTGAAACCTCACATAATATTGAATATTTTACTCAATAATGCTTGATATTAATGAACAAGCGGAATTATGTATGGTACACAATAGCTAACCAATAAAGATAAATCAAACATTCTCAGTTATTTGTTCAAACAATAAATGCGAAATAATTACATAACAATGTCATTATTACACACATTTAGCAACAACAACAACCAAATTGGCTTTTGTGATAGTCAGACTCAGTTCGGACTAGAGCGTGGACTGTTTTCAATAGTGGAATTCAAGAGATCTTATAAGAGAAAATATCTCAAATCTTGTTCGGTTTATAAAATGTTCACTTTTAAGAAAATGAGTATAAAATATATTTACCATATCTAATTTCAACCAACTAAATTTTTTAGAAAGCTTATGAGATAACCTGTCTGCCTTAATAAAAAATCTGTGGAATTTCGGCACAGATTTAAGATATAAAATTCCAAAGTTGAGAACACTTTTTTTACTCACACTGTAACCCCAACACTCAACTTCCCCCACCACCTTTAATCAGAAATGAGCTAAGGGAGCACCTAATTGATTGAAATTTTAAATACAGGATGTCCCAAAAGTTTCAATACCTTTTTAAAGCTTATACCTCCAGTAAACTAATTCGCAGTATAAACCTGGAAACATATTTGGATAGAGGAAACTTGCAGAAATATTGTGATACCAAACTTGTTCCCGTTTCTGAGGCCCATTAAATTTATAACACAAGCTGAAAGGTTGGTCAACTTTTGTGTCACCCTGTATTACATAATTGGCTGCATATAGTATCTATATATATATCAAATCATTAATGTAAAGAGTCTCAGAGAGCATCTTACAACTAAAAAATTGCTCCCCACCTTGACTTTTTATAAATCTGTGCATTTCGCTGTAAATCCCCCATGAAATCACTCTCTTGTTTGCACACTTATTAATTATCAATGCCAAATTATATGATAGCTATTGTTTTCATGGACATGAATTAATTTCTCTAAATCTTAGTCAATTGCATTACACACAAACTTGATAAGTGATTCTAGTAGCTCCCACTGACAAGTTTTACCTAATTTATAAATCAAACAGTTCTATTTCAATAGGCTGTGACCAGACCTGCAAGTTTCCCGTATGGCATTGCAATTTGCACCTTAAAAATCTGCGATACAACTTTCAAAGGCTGGGGCAAAATTGCGATACAGGATTTTGCCTCAATCAAGTTGCTATCCCGATTCACCAATTATTGCACCTCACCTTTAAGGTATCGCACCTTGACTTCAAAAGTAAGGTGCAGTTTTGCACCTCAAGCTGCGAACTACCTATCACTGCAGTTAACTTCAATCTAATATGCGAGTGATTTGTCATTCAAATATATCAAGAAGCTGGCTGCAATTGCAATGTGTGTATCACAATACACTCGGGCTACTTTTTGAAAATTATATATTTTGAATATTTTAGCCAATTTTTGATTTATTTTTTTTGAAAATTAAGAAATAATTGTTCTCTGCATAAGACCAGATATTTTATTATCACTTTAAGCTATCTTCATGGTAAATTATTGCAAATGAAATCCACATGTTTTAGAACCAATTGTCTGGATCATCAGCCAATAGAAGTCATTGAGATAATGTATTGCCGCTTATGGTTTATTCTGTAATTTCTATTTTTAAATGCTCAAGTTTAACACATACCTGGTACTGCCATGGTGGCCATATGTTCAGGTTTCTCCAGATGATCAACATTTCCATGTCTGAATGCCTTGGATATGTCAGCACTGAAATGTCTGCGTAAAATCACAAAATAAACAACACACTGTAAACATTAGAATTGATAAACTTCCACACTGCCTAAATTTTGAAAGGGTTCACACATCAAATGGCAGGATCTGCTATCATCAACTGTGACATGGTTTCCCCCAAACTGGCGCAAACAATTGAGCTTTCGATAACCGACAGTGCCAATCTCAATTGACAGTGCCGACTGCCGATCTCGACCAACATGACTCGAAAATTGGGGGGGGGGGGGCGATCGCCTCCCTCGCCCCTCTCTGGCTATGCTATAGCTCTGCTGCATCGCCCAGATTTCCCCATTATTTGCCCATCCTGTGTGTTAGATATTGAATCCAAGTTCTAGAAACACTTATGCAGGTCAATTATCTACCAACACTCTCTCTATGCAGTCACCCGATAGTCCATACCGGTGTGTTGGTGTGTACAGATGGTCAGTGACTAGCAGCTATTAGTAACATGAGCAGTTTGTCTTTGATCTGGTCGATGGTGTCAGTAGAGGTGTCAGTGATTAGCTGTGGCTGTACATAGTCTGTACATGCTGTTATGATTTACATGTATTAGTGTATGGTTAGTGCATGGAAGTACAATTCTTCCATGTTGGTGTAGGGGAGGGAGGGGGGGGGTGTGTTGATGAAGGGGTGTGACTAAAAGAGGCTCTGTAGCAGAGCTAGCTACGCCATTGAAGCTAGTCGAAATGACCCTATAAACTTTCATAAAATCAGCCTAAATAAATTACAGGCAAATGTGTGTTTAAACATTAAATATTGTCTTCATTTGAGTTGGGTCTGTCCTGACAAGAAGAGGTGAGTGCCCTCAATTTCCCTGAATGTTTACAAGTGGACAAAATAATATGTGACTTGACTTATACTTTGACAAATAGATTTGTGACTTGACTTGTAGTGCTTGGAGCAAATGACATGACTTGACTTGATTTGTGACCATGACTTGTGACTTGATTTTGACTTGCAATAAATGACTTGCGGCTTGACTTGGACTTTCAAAAATGACTTATTGTCATCTCTGCTAACTTACCCTTTCCAGTGTTCCTCTGAATCCCAGATTTCATATATAGCAAACTCGCTGGTCCCGCTGAATGTGCGCACACTGATACTGTATAGAAAAGATAAAATAAGTATTTATTGAAGAAAGTAAGTAACTAAATGCCTCAAAATAGTTCTGAATTTGTTCGAATTTAATACCAATAGATAATCTTGTGCTCATCTACCATTTGCCTCTGTGGCTCTATTCAACTATATGAACCTATTTGGTAAGGCTTAAAATATGTTTGTTCCCTGTAGGTGACAACAAAAACAAATGCAAAATTGAATACAAAATTGTATTTATTTATTTTTGTGAGTTATGATTTTTAGCTTCAATTCATCTAAAATTCAACTTTTGTTGGATCCCTGATTACCAAAGAGGGTGGTTGCAGCCAAGAAATTAGACACCGTTTAGCGGATGGCTAGATCAGCAATGGTCAACCTAAGCAAGATCTGGGCTGACAGAGGAATAACCAGAGCAACAAACACCAGGCTTGTCCAAGCCCTTGTATTTCCAATTGCCACGTATGCCTGTGAGACGTGGACCCTAACAAAAGCTGACAAAAACAGAATAGCTGCTTTCGAGATGTGGTGTTGGAGGTGTATGCTTCACATCTCATGGTCAATGAGAAGGACCAATGCCAGTATTATTGAAGAGATCGGGGTGTCTTAACGAGTTCTTCATGCTATCAACACCCAAATGCTGAGCTACTTTGGCCATATCTCACGTCGCAAGGGTAACAACATAGAGAAGATGATCATGCAAGGCAGGGGACCTCTCACTTTCTAAAAGTGACGCGTCAGGTTTCAAATTGGAAAGACTTGCGGGTCCCGATCAAAAGGGACCCCTTAAATTTGACGATGTATGGAAATGGAAACCTTAAGAAATTCTGTAAATTACATATCCATCCTTTGCTCACAATATAAATTCATTAAAACTGTCCGTAAAAAAGTAAAATTGTCAAATACCCAAACTTTAGGACCCCTCAATTTCTTGGGGGACCCCTTAAATTTGTTTTTTGAAGTCCTACCGGGTCCTGAAAAATGTCATGGGACCTCTCACATTTTTGATCCAGTGCTATCCCTGATGCAAGGCATGATTGAAGGGAAGAGAAAGAAAGGCGGACCTCGTTCCCGGTGGATTGATCAAATAATACTGATTACTGGACACCCTCTCCGTGATTGTTACTCCTTTGCTGAAAATCGTTATCTATGGCGTAGTATCTGTAAGGTCACAAGCTGTCAGTCATGACAGGACCGAATCAACCACCATTTTCAAACAAAAAACAAAATGCAGTTAAATGGCTCAAAAAATGAAATGCGCATAGCGCATACAAAATTGCCTACAGGATTGAAAACTTGTTTTTAAGTCTAAATGTACAGATACATGCCACTTCAATCCCTACCACTCATTATAACTGATATGTCTTACTTGAAGCATCCATCTTCATTACAAGATGATTCTATGTAGGTTTTCAAGCTCTTTCTGAATGCTTTATCTTCGTCTTCAACAACAGAAAATTTCCTGCACACAAGCCACTTCTACGTAATAAAAGACAGGAAAATCAAATAATAAACGGATCGGATCAGTGGCGGCACCAGCAAGTAACATTTTCATTTATTTATTTGGGGGGGGGGGGGGGTAACAGGGGGAAAGATAAAATCTGGGAGACAAGACCAAAATATATGAAATACTTTAACAAACTGTTGATATTTGCTCAAATTTATCCAATTTACAACTATCTCATATGCTGTAGTTAACCAGTGAATATTAAAAGTGACATAAAATTGTGTGCAATGCTATACTAATAAAATGGCGCTGTAAAAGGCCCGGAGAAGGTAGGAAGGCTATAAACAGAAACGAGTTGATGATGATCTTGTAGAACACCACCTATTAACCAGAGGTAGCATTAACCCCTATTTGAGGGTGAATGACCCATCCAAATGAAATTTTCACAAATTTTCACCCCTTCATATTGGGACTTTTTGAAATCAGACCCAACTTTTGGACCTGTAGCCTACAATCTTTAGTATGGTAAAACTATTTTTCACCCCCAAAAATCTATATTCTCCCCATTTTTTAATTTTTTACATGCTCGGGGTGAGAAAAGACCCTGAAATTTGGGCCTTAATGCTACCCCTGCTATTAACCAAAATAAGATAAACACCTAAAACTGAGTAAGTCATTACGGGAATACTGACCAGGTTGTCTTTTTTATCCATGACAAGTTCTTCATCTACAGGGTCAATCTTGACTTTATGCTCCAGTTTGTCTACAAGATCTTGTAGTCTCAACACTTGGCCACTGAAAGTATTCATGGCTGCAGGTAAACAACAAAACAACAAAATGAATACATATTTCAAGCTGTTTCAAACCAATTTCATGGGCATTGTTTATACAAATTCAAGTTCATCAACTAATTGTTGACCTTCTTGGCATTTACAAACATTTATGAAACAAATGTATACTACGAAGCATACAAATATTTTATATTTGCAATGAAGCTATGTTTAATGTTATATTTGTTATAACTATCAATATCTGTGTCTTGGAACTAAAATTCTGTTGCATTAAATATAGAGGCCATTGATTGTCCTGAATTTTCAAAAAGAGAGTGGATCATACTGGGTCATATAGCTAAACCATGGGAGTCTTTTTCTGAATCCAAGTGGGACATTTCCCCTCTGAAACCCCGGATCCCAACCACAGTTATGTATGAAAATGCCTGACGGTCTATATATTCAGAATCTTGTGTTATTGAATAAAGGTAGAACAAATGAAAATTTGATGAAAATTTGACTTGTCATTGTCAACAAGTTTGATCTTGAAGTGTGAAATACACTATACTTCATCCCATTACAGTAAGAATGTGAATTCCATTGACCGATGCACCATTTCCCCATCATTTATGCATCAATTAACAAATGCATCTTTGATTAGCCAGCACCCTACAATCACATGCGATAATTACATTTTCAGACACGCATGCAAGGAAAACTTAAATTGGTGGCAGGAAGTTGAATCATGCCCATTGCCCTCTGGGTCATAGCTTATTTCCTCCGCGGCCAAGTCATGAGGAAGTTTTGTTTTGGTCCATTCTTTTATTTGACTACATTTGACTGCATCCACATCAGACATGTTTAGCACTGAGGAAATACAATTGCTATGGTTACCGTCAAATGCTATCACTACCATCCTGGTTTCACATTTCAATGTTTCTAACAACAATAAGCTATGCTAAATATCATAAGCTCTGACGTCACGTTTGCACTTCAAGTGAGATGAAGTAAAGCTTTTAAACCAAACACATTTCATGCTATGGTTATAAGGAAGTATGCCACTGTTAAACCCAGTTTAATATCCGGTGGGGGGGGGCACTGACATTGGAAAGGGGTATAGGTATGTGCCGCCCTGAAGACCCTTTTTTCACCCTCTTCTGCTCGCTCTTAAGACCCCCTTTTGAGCCTACATCAGCTATTAAAACCCCATTTTATTGAACATTCAAAAATCGTGAAGTTTTGCATGTCGAAGCCCCAATTTTTTGAGAAATGTGCATTCTAAAACCCCACTTTTTCAAAAAATTGGCATTCTTACAAAACAAATTTGGGAAAAAGTCAATTCTTAAGACCCTACTTTTTATTTAGAGAAAATCAATTTTAAGACCCTGTTTTTGTCAAAAATACGCTCCGAAGCCCCAATTTTTGAGACCCTGGATGGCCCCCTGGGTTTCAGATACTTTTATGTATAAAACTTACCATCCATATCTCTAGGGATACTTGTCTGTGTAGCAAACTGTCTTCTAGCTCGTCTCTTGATCCAGCCAGCGTTACTAATATTGGGTCCTGTGTCCTCAATATAAGTCTGGGATTGACCTTGCCTATGGGGATAAAAAGTATCATAGATTGTCGTAGATTAATTTACACCAAAAAAGTTGCATGTATCAATAGCATTGCTATTGGTCAGAGTGCTTGTGATTCTAAATTCTACATCTTTTATGGGACAAATTTAGGATTTCAAAAATCAGACGTTTCTGACAGAAACAAGAGACAGTTTGGTAAAAATGGTAGATTCCAAGTTCGATCGATATTATCTCTTATGGAAATCTTTAGATTACTTTCTATCTTCAGCAAAAAGGTTATTGAAATGTTTGGAAATTAGTGTACTTTAGGTCTCAGTCATGCATCAAGTCTTGATGGAATAAATAATAACGTTTTTTGTAGGAAATTGCCCGGGGTAATTGTTGTGTAATACTATCCAAGGACAACTCAGCAGACTCTAAAAATAGTACCTTTATCTCTGATTTTCATAAATGTCTTACTTACTTTTCCTTCAGAGCATCTTTCTCCAAGTGATCAGATGCTGCATCCACTGACATCTGAACTGAACCCAACTGATTGAGGATCTCCTTGAGCAGGAATCGAACTGTGAACCTCTCTTGAAAAGATTTGTTGGGATATTCCTGTTTGGAGAAAGAGCACATAATTGGATGAATTTACGTCATTTTCTTGTTCTTACATACTTTTCAACATTTTGAAGTTTAAGTGAAACATAATCTGGGGTGTGGTAGTTTAAAGTAGGACCCATGCCACAATTCACCAAATGAGATCGCCCTTTACTTCCGTAAGTTCAGAGATCAAATTCAAATCAATTTCTTTATAAATCATTGGTAATTGGTTTCAAAAGGAATACAATACTTGAACATTATGACTAATATAGTAATAGTAATAAGTTCCTTTTTTAGAGGTTCAGAAATAGAAATAGCTTTAGGTTCATCCATCTGGCAAAAAAACATCGGTGATGGGCAGTACTCAGTCTTTGTCAAGTTTTGAAACCAAGTCACTTTGTTCATGTTTGTTATTGACAAAACAGTAATCCCTGGTTGATACATTACCTTTGCAGTGCTCATAAGTGCCAATGACACTGATGAATTCACATCTTCCATTGCTGCAAAGATCTCTTTGTATGGGCCCAAATGTTCTGAAAAATAAGCTGACGATACAAAATGGATTAATGTTAGTTTGATTAGGAGACAAAAACATCCCTATTGCACAGGTCGTTGCACGGGTGAACGGACCTCTAAGGTCGGTTTGCTCGAGCTTTTTTCTCTTCTCTTTTCTCTTATTTTCCATTGAAAATGACCGTAATTTTTATTTTTAAATCTGTACACTTTTTGCCGTTTTTGGACAAGCAAACAAAAATGTGGGGTGGTTATTCATTTGCAATGTGAACAATTTGTTGACTAATTTCTAAAACAATGGGTCAATCTGGCCCGTACAGCAACAGGGTTTCTTTTTTGTCACCTTTTAATACCAGTTAAAGGCACAATCAATAATTTGATACAGAGAAGCTTTTTAAAACTTTTTGAAATGTTATTCTACATGTATAGTGGGCTGTAGAGGGTCATATCAATCAATCAATCAATCAATCAATCAAACAACTTCTTCAATTTAATGAAAAAGTGTGTTAATGTTGATCATCTTTCTTTCTAACTTACTGCATAGTTCTCCTGTATCAATATTGTTGGTATTGTGTGTATCTATCTCATGAAATAGTGCATCTATCTCATTATTCTCCAGTACTCCATCTGCAAAGAATGCCCGGAATTCTTCCATTGAAAGGCAATTATCATCTGAAAAAAGGAATACAAATCAATCAAATCAATCAAAATCATGGTTTGAATGGGTTAAAATAAACTGTCGGGTTAACTCCGACAACTTATTTTCCGAGTGTTTTTTGGTTCGTAAGTAGAATAACATGGTGTGACATCATGTTAACGCCGTTTACAGTGTTTCTGGCTACGATCGCAATGTACACAAGTGATAACACAAGTCCGGAAGGCTTTTTTATGATGAAAATCAGAAAAATATGTTGAAAATTCCTTAAATAATTTGAAGCAGATTTCCATAGTGATTTAGTAAAGTTATGAGATTTTCCTACAAAAAATACAGTCAAGATCGACTTATGAGTCTCGGAATGTCTTTCCTGTTAGTCAAACCTAATTATAAAACAGAAAAAAAATATGTGTAAAAGCTTGAAAAAGATCACATAATATACAGTAATTTTTTAACATTTACTTATTTTACTAATTCAATTTTATTAAATTCTTTGCATTTGATTGATTCAAGGGCTATTTACCTGGTTTGTTTTGTTTAGAAATTATGGTATTTTGAGGATATTTTTTTAAGTTTCATGTGGTGCAAAGTTGAAGCAAAATTCCTTCTAAGTTTGTGCCAAATGGAATTAAGAAGATCTTTAAATACTTATTTTCAAAATATATAGTTACCCTGGGTCAAAAGGATTACTGTAAAACCACTTAATTTTGTGAGGTATTTAATTTCGTGAATGTCATGAGAACCTTAAATTTGCGAAATTAAAACCCGCGAAATAAACCATGTGGTAAAAGCTTAAAATCAGAGTCAAATTTTGGAATCGTAAAATTAAATCCTCACGAAAATGTCGGCTTTTGGTAATTTGCGAAAATAAAGTACCCGCAAATTTTAAGTGTTTTACAGTAGATACTCACCATTTTTATCTGCTCTTCTAAAAACCTGAAATGATGAAAAAATTAAAAAAATTATACATTGTTGTAAGTTGAGAACTTGGATTAAGATATTGATTTCCATGGTTGCCTCTCTCACCATTATTAAATATCAATTGTTGGTATTTGATCATTTTATATCAATTTTTGGTATTCATATCATGCACTCATACACTCATTATGCTATTTTTATTGTCAACTGGATCTACATACATTAACATCTACATCATTACTCGGCAAAGTCCTTCAGTCAAGATATTGACGCCAAGGTCCTAACCGTGCAGCAGAGTCAGAAGTTTGGCAAAGGGTGCGAGAATCCATTTAGATTCTTGCAAACTATGGATTCTCCTCCATTCATCCGTGGGAAGATTTATGTACAGATACAGACCCAGGATGTACTTTTTACGATGAAGTCTGTGACTTTTCAGATGTAATGTGCCTTAGGTAGGGTATTGCACTTGTACAGGCTGTCAACTTTTGCTCGGAGGGAGAGATACATGTACCAAGTGTGAACATACAATTGTGCCCTGCCGCCTCATCACATTTTTGAGAGCGAGGAAGATGCATGAGGGCAATTATGATTGCTGAAGGAAACTCAAGACTAAAAAGTAGGCCCTATGTAAAAGTTTGCCATGTACCAGACAGGCTTAAACCCACAACCTCGCCTGAACACTATACATCCGTCTACGGTGGACCGAGTTGATTGTTCCATACCATAAATACCAGTATTTATGATTGTATTTCACCTTCGACCACTCTGAGTCTGCAACCTGGAGTTCTGTCAATAATTATGTAACGTTTAATAAGGCCAAACAAAATTAATACTTTTGTCTCAGCACCTTTTTGTAGTGAAGAAATACAAACCGTGTCAACTCTCATAAAAATTAAAATATTATATACAATGTAGTCAATAGTCTGTTTTGCAATACTTTGCTGATTCCAAAATTTCACAATAATAAAAGTTGCCGAGTATCGCCAAAACAAACTAGTTAAAAATTTAAAAAAACATCGCTACCGCGTAGTGCTAAGCGCTAAATCTCATTTTAAAAGCAAGCCGCGCGGGCTGCTGAGACAAAGTATAAAATGTTATTGGCTTAAAATTCTTTTTTTATTTTCCACTAGGGAACAGATACTTTTTATCAGCGCACTGTGATTCAAATTCAGGGGCATGTAACGGGCAAATTTGTCGAAGGCATTTGACGACGGCAACAATAGATGATGTATCTCTCTGTAGAATGTAAAATGATGTGATTCCACATGGGTATATAATAATGGGATGGACTATTGAAAGTTTAAGCCAAAGTTAAAACCACCGTTCCTTTTACAAATTAGACTCGATGTTACCGTTTATATACAGTACGTACTGCGTATTATCCAGGCACTGCTTGGACTAGTCAACTTTGTAGACCCTTTTCATTTTCTTTGTCACTCTATGACCACACTCTCTGGCTGCGACACTGTAGTGTATGAACCGATAGAGGGCTCACTCCCCATGGACCGCTCCCCATCCTCTGATCGTTCTCGGATGGGAAGTATCAGAGGGGGTTGTTCGATTGTGTGACAGTGAAATTATACAAGGTATACAAAGTCGACTATGCTTGGACGAGCGTGCAGTTTTCCTCAAGCTCCACCCACGCATGCACTGATGATCCACTGCGTAAATTATATACATATTTATTTAAAGGATTGGCTTTTATTTCAGGCAAATAAACAATATTGAATACAAATATAAAGCTTAGTTTTAGCCTGCACAATGTACAAAATGAACCTTAGGAAATCAGTAGTATACATTTTTATATTGACTTAGACTTGTTCAATTGTTGAGTCATTGACACCATTGCACTGGTCATCATGTCATTCAATTCATTGCAATGAGCAATGTATTTTTGTGCCCTGCCTATTAAAATGTTATGTAATTAATTGTAAGTACATCGTAGGCCTACTTTAAACTCCTCTGGTAGTGGTACTTACATCCAAGAATATTGACAATCCTTTCTCATTTTCACTATCAGCGGTTGCCATCCTATCTATTTATTTCTCAAACGAATATGCAAGAGTACAAAATGCCTATTTCTTTTACACGTACACCCATCAGCTGATCATAAAATTCTCTAATTCACCTTTTCCGGATTTGTTTACCAGAGGCGAATGTTTAGATTTAACCAATTTTCTATTGGTGAATCTAAATTATTTAGACTACACTATTGTTGCGTGTTTTTTTCGCAAAGGTAGTTCAGATCATGAAAGTATTTTAAACATCTAGAAGCTGAATAAAACTGGAGATATTTTCTGAATTTTTACTTTCATATACAATTAATACTCATAAAATACTGAAAGAACTTATTATGTTTAAGATTGCACGTACCTTGTGAATTAATCGACTGATCCATTTACGACAGGCGTTCCATAGCGAATTTGACGAGCTCCCCGTACAGATTTCTATTTGCAACGTGAAAATTAAATTTTGCTTCGATTTTGTTCACTTTTTGTAGCCGTTACCATGGCAGGAAAGCAGTTATTGAACCATTTGCTTGCGAAAGTAACAAGCACGACTATGCCAAAAGTTGCTAAATGCGAAGTTAATAGGCTGAAGCTCGATACATATGTGATGAAAGTAAGTCTAAAAAAGTTGGGGTGCAGAATTCTGCAGCCAATAATAATTACATGTAATTGTAAGCTTACTTAGTTATTGGAGTTGGATTAGGTTTGGGGTTTATGATGAACTTACTGAACTTACTGAAGTGCCACACTCTTCATCTTGGCTGCAAGTGCAAACCATAGATTAGTTGTAGTGTGGCAAGGGTGAGGGGGCTGTTCGCCCTTAGTAACCCAAATGTGACTTGATATTTGTTTTGAAGGTGTTGATTGTGGGTGCGCTTACAGCTGATTCAGGCAGGTTGTTCCAGTCTTGGATGACTCTTTGGCTGAAGGTGTATTTTCTGGCGTCTACCCTCATATGTTGTTTTTGGAGCTTGTAGGAATGACCTCTGGTTGTTGTTTTATCGGCTAGCTGAAATAGATCTGATGAGTTTATGTTGTCGATGCCATTGAAGATTCGGTAAACTTGGATTAGGTCTGCTCTCCTTGCTCTGTCCGCTAGGGTCATGAGGTTTAGTTTCTTTAGTCTCTCTTCATATGGCATGTGTTTTAGTTCTGGTATTATTTTTGATGTCCTCCGTTGAACTCCCTCCAGCAGTTTTATGTCCTTGGATAGATGTGGCCTCCATACTTGGATACAGTAATCTACATGGGGTCTGATGAGAGATTTGTAGAGTAGCATAACAATATCCCGGCTTTTGTATTTGAACGCTCGCTTGATCATCCCTAGGGTTTGATTGGCCTTTTTTGTTGCTTCTGCACATTGTTTGGAAACTTTCAGGTCGTCTTGTATCCATACTCCAAGATCTTTTTCCTCTTTGGTGTTGTTCAATGCTTTGCTGTCCATCTGGTATACATGGCGAGGGTTGTTGTGGCCTATGTGCATGACTGAGCATTTAGTGACGTTGAAGGTCATTTTCCATTTTGTGGACCAGTCGATTAGTTTGTTGAGGTCGTCTTGAAGTGCGTCTATGTCTTGGTCTGTTGGTACCGGTCTTGATAGCTTTGTGTCATCTGCAAATTTGCTTATCTTTGAGTCTATGCCATCTTCTAAGTCGTTCATGAAGACTAGGAAACATAGGGGTCCTAGTACCGATCCTTGCACAACTGAACTTTGGACTAGACTTTCTTCTGATTTAGCTCCTTGTACTACAACTCTCTGGGTTCTGTCTGCCAGCCATGCTTGGATCCATTTCACTACTTTTCCATCTATTCCATGTGCCCGCAGTTTTTCAATGAGTCTTCGGTGAGGGACCTTGTCAAAAGCTTTGGCCAGATCTAGGTACATGACATCTACTGGTGTGTCCTCAGCCGTATACTTTGTCAGCATATCCATGTGGAGTAGTAGATTGGTTGTGCATGATCTTCCTTTCAGGAACCCATGCTGTGTCTCTCTGATGAGTTGATATGTCTCCAGATGGTCAGTGATATGGTCACGAATTATTTTTTCAAGAGTCTTGCAAATAACAGATGTCAAGCTGATCGGTCGATAATTTCCAGCTTGTGATCTTGATCCTTTTTTAAAGATCGGTGTGACATTTGCTGTTTTCCAAATGTTTGGTACCTGGCCTTCTTGGAGTGACTTGTTGAAGATCAGTGCTAGTGGTTCAGCAAGTTCTTTAGCTAGTTCGTTCAGTAACTTGGGTGACATATCGTCTGGACCTGCAGCTTTTGAAGGGTTGAGCTCTTGGAGATATTTTTCGACCTCTTCTGTAGTGACAACGATGTTGGTAAGTTTCAGGTCATCCTTATAGTTGAACATTATCTTGGCTGGTGGTGATTCTCCTATCTCTTCGGTAAACACTGAGGTGAAGAATTTGTTTAGTTCCTCTGCTGTGTCTTTCCCTGGAGGGATGATTTCGCCAGCCTCGTTTTTCAGTGGTCCTACGGTGTCTTTTACTTTCCTCTTTGATCTTATATAGGCATAGAATCCCTTTGTGTTTTGCTTGATGTCATCTGCTAACTTTTTCTCAAAGTTAAATTTAGCGGCCCGGATCTTCTTTTTGGCAGCTTTCTCACGTGATCTATAACGCTGGAGATCCTCTTCACTACGGGATATTTTGTACATTTTCCATGCTTTCTTCTTTCTTCGTATTGATTTCATGGTTGCTCTAGTCATCCACTTCTGTTTGGACTGGGTTGTTTTCTTTTTCATTGGTACATGTTCTTCCACTAGGGAGTTTAATTTGTCATGTAGTAGATCCCAAGCTTGTTGTGTGTCACAGGTCGAAAGATTTTCTTTCCAGTTTGTGTGTTGCAGACTCTCTTTCATAGCAGGGTAGTCACCTCTGTTGTAATTTCTTGAGTAGGTTGATGGTTCAATTTCTACACTGCATATTAGTTTGTAGCTGATGATATGGTGATCACTTGTGCCTAGTTTGTCCAGTACCTGTAGTTCCTCGATCATGTTTGGGTCTGATGTCATCACAAGGTCTAGGATAGATTTTTGTCGCGTTGGTTTTTTGACATGCTGCGTCCACAGATTATCCATAACTACTTCAAGGAATTTGTCTCCTTGTGCCGTTGACGATTGGAGCAATTCCCAGTTTATTTCTCTGAAATTGAAGTCGCCCATCACCAGAGTAGCCGTTTCTTCACCTGCTTTTTCTAAGTCGCGGTACATTTTGCAGATATCTTCGTCTGTCGTTGCTTGAGTTTTGTATACTACTCCTATCAGGATTTTGTCGCTATCAGATTTTTTTGTCGCATGTTGGTTGTTGTCACGTTTGGCATTGTCCCGTTTGGCTTTGTCACGTTTGGCACTGTTCGTCTCATATTGGTTTTGGTCATAATTGGCATTGTTTCTCATACTCGTTGGTTGTGTTTTGTTTGTTTCAATGTTGCATAATTCACACCATACAGATTCTCGGAATTCGAAGTCTTCTCTTTGAACTACGTCGAAGTTTGCTTTGATATAGAGTGCAGCTCCTCCACATCTAACTGTTGTTCTCTCTCTGTCAGTTCTGAATATTTTATATCCAGGTAATTGGATTTCTGCATCTTTGATGTCATCGTCTAGCCATGTTTCTACGATTCCTATGATGTCCGGATTTTCATTTGTAATCCTGCATTCAAATTCATCCCACTGTTTGATTATGCTCCTTGCATTTGTAAACATACAATTTAGACTTGTCTGCCTTGGGTGTTTAAATACATGTACATCGTTTCTCTTTGATGATTTTTCATTTTCAGAGTTTTCTTTTCCGTTACTTGTGGTGCAATTTATTTTTCTTTTGGAAGTCTCATTTGCAATTGGGTGTCTTTCCCTTACAACTTCTTGATGACTTCCAGTGTATGGTTGCTGTGATGTTTTGTCTGCGCAGGGGTAACTTCCCTTCTGGGCTTCTTGACTCACATCGTCTTGGTCTTCATGTGCATTCTTTACATTTGTGCTGGTGCAGTTCTGCTTTTGGTACACTACTTTGTGTTCGTGGGTGCTTGGTGTCTTACTTGTACTAGTGCTTGTGTGTGTCACTGTTTCTCTGTTTAGGAGGTGTGCTTTTACTAACTGATAGTAACTATTTTCCCCATCGCAATTTTTAAGTTTTTTTCCCCGTTGTCTCTACGATTTCTCAGCTCTCTTCGTAGTTCTCCTTCTTTTTGTCTCTGTGTGTAGGTCAGGTCTGGGTTCAGATATACCTTCTTGTACACTTCATCGTTTTGTAGGTTTTTGGCATTTTTGAGCACAGTCCGCCATGCCTCTCTGTTTTTCATTTGCACTTCAATGATAGATACTTCTCCAAAATAATAGTAGATTATACGGCAGTATTGCTCAAAGCAGCCATTGTATGCAGCTGGCAGGGACATAAATCTCGAAATTTTGACAGTTCAGTTGTTGGGCTGCAAAAACTCGCTATCAATTCATTCATCAATCAATTTCTAGAGTGTTATCATAAACTTGCCTCGTTGCCATTTTTTGGTCTTATCTTGCTCTATCCTCGATGTGAGTATAACTTAAGTATTAGAGGTTAATGAGAATGATTGGCGCTGCTATCGCAACACTCTGTGTGCCCCTCCCCCCTTCAAAAATAATTAAAAGTCTTCCAGCGAAGATTTTTCTGCTGCTCTTACCTGGGTAGTTTGGTTTGCATCCCGATTGCGGAGTGCCCCCATCCCTAATGGTTTTGACCAGGAAGAAAAGCTTAAACTACCGGGATTAAAGTTGGAAGTGATTTTTTTAATTTTCTGTACATACAGTGTGTGGGGTGGGGGCGAGGGCTCAATTTGAGTCCTATGGGTTTTGATTAGCACTGTTGGTTAGTTTCTAGCTCGCACCAGTTTGGGGACCCCATGTCACATATATAATGTATTTTTTAAATTTTATTTTCCAAAACTGCCTGTCCATAAGGCCAATCGAGTTCATATAAAGGTAAATATTTCATTATTCATTATTTTCAAGATTTCATTGTTTCATTTTCAAGCCTGGATTTCATGACGTAAAACTACGATTTTGCATCTTCACATGACCATCGGATATTTCAAGCAAAGGCTGTGTACTTCATGCATAAACACATACATGCTAGGGCAAGAAATCACCCACTCCTCAATCAAATTGTAATTTTTATACTAATTTTTCAACTCGTTCAGGCAGTCAAAACTTCCCAAATTGATTGAAAAAAGTGGAAAAAACCCTTAATAACTTTATTGAAGTAGGTTTTTCCCTAATATTGAATTATTTTAGATTTTGCAATGCAAACGCAGCCAAAAATGTATAACGCAGGCGGGTGAT
Source organism: Ophiura sarsii (assembly GCA_035610835.1). Taxonomy (NCBI): domain Eukaryota; kingdom Metazoa; phylum Echinodermata; class Ophiuroidea; order Amphilepidida; family Ophiuridae; genus Ophiura; species Ophiura sarsii. The sequence continues at coordinate 47,023,485 of CM069444.1, forward strand.
GGGAAACTATAAATCAAGTTTCATTGACATTGGCCAACTCAGGTTGAGGATTTGTCCACTTTAAAAACAGGTGGTCGAGTTGCTGTGTCACAAGATAAAGTGTGTTAGTGTCATAGACCTGACGGGGAAGTCCTCTTTTGGTCTGTACATTGGCACGCTTGCTATTAAAGAGAAAGCTGAGAGATGGGTCTATAACAGAGTAAAATCACATTGAAACTCTGGAATTTAAATAACAGAGTAACAGCAGGTTCAATCTGAATAAGTAGGGGTGGCGGCTCAGGCGGTGGCGCGCAATGTATTAGCATAGGGAAATACAAGATTTTCGTAGTGTTGATTTGAATAAATTGTTGTATTTTCGTAACCCCTTGTCATATCAACCTCATCAATATCTCATTTTAAAGATAAATTTGTAATAAATACAAATTCCTCTAAAAAAGAATAATGATTGCCATTTATCAACCCATTAGGGCATGCTGAAGTTCTGTTATCTCTGATTTATAGCGATGGTAATTATCAATTAAATGGCTGTATAATTAATAATGTGTTATCATGGTTTAAAATATTTTAGAGATACATTCAATCATGTAGGACCTATTTAGTAATGCTTTAAAGAAATGTTAGAGCATTTTAAAGTCATTTACCTTTGGATAAATAATAAATATCAAAAGAAGATGTAAAAATGCTTTAAGCCACTTAGTAAGATCGCTTAATTAACATAATTAACTAATTACATAAGTGTTTTTCACCACAATGTTACTTCTTATGTATCTATTTATCATATGCAGTGGACTCAAACTTGAAACTTAACTACTTTGGTAATTATACATAGTGATAAACAATAATTTCATTCTGGGTATACCGCCTAAATTAAGGTTATAATTAAATTGTAATTAATATGCAAATTACAATATTTTTTACTAAATTTCACTGCTCAATTTGGGAATTAGTATGTTTTCAATATATTCTGAATGTATCAGTTTAATACAACCAACTACTTCAATTGTGTGCTTCTTTTAGTACAGAAGGTCCAAATTGAGAAAAACGCATTTGAAAATTCAAGTTTACATTGCCAACAATGGACTAATTAACTCTTAATTAGCCGATTTTGCCTTAACGAAAGGGATTTTTATCAAAAAAGTGGTATGAATTATTAGAGGGTGACAATATCTATAACATATAACAAAATACCTTTTTTGTCAATTTTGCCCATGTAACACAAATTACACCACCTTGTGACATGGGACCAGTGGCCAAATGCTAAAAATTAGTAGCAAAAATGGTTAAAGCTAAAAAATGGTAAATTCATCTCAAAAGCCAATGAAAATTAAATTTATTTATTTGTTGAGTGTATATAAGATGTAAAACATTAAAAGATTTAGTTAACTGGCAGTTGCTATGGCAATCTCTTTCCTTTCCAATGGTACCAGTACATTTGACTCAAAGTTGGCATAATTTTCATGTATTTGTTTTCAATTTTAGGGACTTGGTGAAACAAAATGTTGGCCAAAATGATTCACTAAATATTGTAGTTTATTGTTTATGTGTTTTCTGATGTATTTTTTAATATGTTTCTGGCTATGTATGGGATTTTCCTAGTTTTTTAGGTTCAATTCCCAGCTGGTGCTCCGAAATGTTATTATATGTTAGGGGGTATGTGACACAATCTTTTAACTTGTACATGTACCATACAATACAAATAAACATTGTTTCTTTTCTGTCTCATTTCTATCTCATGCAGTATTTCCCGACAAGGAGAACCGTGTTTGCAAGAGATGTCGAGAGAATGGCCAAGATTGGCGACATTGTCCTACTTCAGGAACTACCTAATAAAACCTCAAACCGTGTAACTCACAGAGTGCATCGAATCATTTACAGCATAGGAAATGTGACCGATCCAGTCACAGGACTGAAGTGTGATAAAGATGGATATTGGGAAACAGTACCTGGAGAATGGGAAATGAAGCATGGAACGAAGAGTATTTTAGAAACAAGTGAAGGGAATGCTATAGATGCATCTATGGAGGACAGGACTGACAGTGCTAGCAAGGAGGGCACAGCTGTATGACATGAGTCGGTCACACTTTAATTTGTGCTACTGTATTAAACAAACGATTGTGTAGAACTCCTTGAACACATTGCATGGAATGGGGATAGTTTTTAGGTCTATCCTCAACCATGTATTTATCAAGGAATGAAGCATTGCATGGACTTATGTAGAGACAATAATTGAAAGAAACTGCATTCTCATTGTAGATCTAAGTCTTATTGTCGTGGATTGATGTCTTCAAATATCAGTTTGATTCAAACTACTGCCAAATAAATCAGATGATACTGACAATAAACAATTAAAATGGACGCAATCCTGCTTTTATAAAATGATACAGTTGAACCTCGTTAACACAAACTCTGTTAACACAAAATTCCTGTTAATACAAAGATTTTTTCAAGTCACAAGCTTATATTTTACCAATGTTATAATATGATTGGATAAGGCCAAAAACACAAACAAGTTTGTTTCCAATAGCAAGCCTGAAAAGTCAAATGCGAAATGTGTTTTTTTATTTTCATTTTTTTGCTCAAATTTATTGTGGAGATTCACTTGAAATGGTTTTATTTAGTCAAATCTGTGCATTTTTGTTACTCTTATGCTTGCTAAAATGTTATATTCGCCGCGGATTTTCACTTTCCGTATGTGGCCAATCACCATCTTGAAACATGTTGGACACAATTTCGACAAAAGACGGCGCCCTAACAATATCTTTTCCCGTTTTTTTCTAAATGCATACCACATTTTCATGTTTAAAAATAAAAAACAAGAGTACACAAATGAATTGGAACATTTTTACATTTTTGAGATATACCATACTTGATGTAGGCCTATCGATTCCCCAAATTTTACTGGAAATCAATTATATCAAGTTAGTGTTTTACTTGAGCTGTAAGTTCCATAGGTTCAAAGACAGAAGTAGATGCATTGACAATACAATTATAAACCATTTATTGAATAAAAATGTTACCAGTTTTCATCAATAAGTGTCCTTAACACTTTCCACGTGGCAGGCGTCTGCAGACGACATTCAAAAATTTCACAAATTGTTTCAAAAATTTCAAAATAATTGAATTTCAACCCCATATTTGGAATCATCATGAGAAATACATTAAAATAAGTACAAACATGCTAAGTATTGGTTCAGTAATTCTCGAATTAAGACTTTGAAAGTTGGGAAAAGTTGAAAAGTCTGGTTTGTATATTATGGCAAATCTAATAGCCGTGTGAAAAGTGTTAAACAGAGTACAATCCCTCCCTAAAGCCCAAACAGCAAATATGCCTTGCATTTTTGCATATATGTTTTACATAAATTTGAATAACGGTTTCAAACATAACTGACATTTAACACTATATAACAGTCATAAAGTTGGTATTGGATTTGTATGAAATTAATGGAGTATCATTTACAACATTAATAGCTCTCCGGCTCCCAGTATTGTACGAATTTTTGTGCGACATGCAGTCCATAAAGACCAACAGTAAAATATTAAAGTTCAGCTTTTTTTGAAACTTTTTCAGTCATCATGATCACATCCTTCGCAAATTTCTCTCCTTTGCAAATTTGTTCTGTTTTTTTTCTTGATGAAAGAAGTAGTGATACAGGGTGTCCCAGAATGAGTTATACTGGGAAAGGTGCACTTAATTAGCTATGAATACCAATGTAATGTTATTGGTCAAAGTGCTTGATTCAAACATGCAAATATATTTAGTTTTCTTAAGAAATTTGAGTTTTAAAAATCAGAAGTTTCTGACAGAAAATATGTATTATTTGTAAAAGTGGTAAATTCCAAGTTTGACTGAAATTAATTACCTAATTTGAAGAAGAAGAAAAATTAAAAGTGATTTATATTGTACTTTCAGCAGCATTTGTGAAATTTGGCGCGAGTTTTAAAGTGAATTAAACAATTTTTCTGATTTTCAATAACGTCAGGCTATATTTGAATGGATAGAGATATTTTGATGAAATTAACAGAATACGTAGAAAACATGTTCCCCATTATACTACAGACAATTAGACTTGGTCTGCAAAGTTGTTTTTATATATGCATTTTTCAAACCCGATATAAATCATTCTGGGACACCCTGTACCTTAGATACCTTCAGCCCAGAGTATATTGAACCTGGACTTTTTTAACTTGGACTCTGCATGCGTAAAAGTACTGTAGTGATATAACAGGAGTAATGACCATGGTGAGGTGTCCATACAATTCCTACTCATTATCCTGAATTTACAGCCCTGCGCTAGACGTTATGTTTGCATTTAAACAGAAATGTCCCAATGCAGAGAGCGCATAAGCAGGTGAGCAAATTTGAATGACATTAATATACATGTAAATGGACATCAGAATTGCTTCGGTTGGAGATTTAAATGCATCATGAGCCATCAGTTTTGTATATAGTTTGATTAGTTCTAAATTGGCGAAGCCTCCTTGCAACAGCGAATGAACACAACAGAAGGAGGCCCGCGCGCATGCAAGTCAACAAGCATGCAACAAGTGCACTGCATAATATGTATGACATGTGTGCCACCAAAACTGTGTGCGTGTGGCCTTAATCATCCTCGTACGCTTGGATTACTTTCACACACATAGAGAAGTGATAGAAACTGAACATTTCTCTCCAATTTGGAAATAATGAACTATTAACTTATCCTATAACGTTTTATACTTCAGCAGCGATGCTATACATAATGTGGATTAGAGAAATGTGAATGTGCACTGTGTATGGCAGTCTAAGACAAAATATGCAATAAAGAAAAAACAAAGTTAATCGAGTAAATGAAACACTCTTCAAAACATGGTTCAATATTCAGAGGACATCAAGTTCCCTGGACTAGTTTATTTCACACAAGAAACATACTGTTTTCAACCCTTACGATGCAGTCAAAATTTAAAAAAAATAGTGATTCAAGTATGTTTCATTTGACAAGAGTATTGTGAAGACAAATAACATTACAAAATTAAACACTGATATTGTTTAGGAATCAATCAAAATACAGACAAATACATGTATTTGTATCAGTCTATGTAGATAAGTGTATCAGTTTTCAGTTACAACTCATCTGCATGCTTTATCATATTCTTTTAAATGGCAATTACTTTTTTGTTTTATGGCTAATGCATATCTTTTCCCTGGATAATAATAAAGTGTATTTGTCTTCCTTTTAAAACATACTCCATTGAATGAAACATACCAGGATCACAATTGTTGCCAACTTTGAATAACAACCTTTCTTCCTAGAGGTAATCACCAGACTCCTATTTTAATACTGCTCCCCTTCTGTTTTGCTATACTACTATAGCTGGCCTGTCAGAAACGGCAGGTACAGTAGCTGCCGTACCACTTTTCAGGAAATTAATAACCATGAAAATTGTCATTTTATTTTCCATAATGCTCTAGCATAAAGGGGCGTTGCTGTTCGCCCCTACGAACTCTGCTGGAGGTTCACCTTCAGAAACCCCACTTCTGCTGTTTCACTTCAAAATTGGTTCCAACGGGCCTGTACTACAGTATTATTATTTCTAGAAAAAAAGAAAATGGGAACAAAGCCTGGATCTGTACAATTAGGTGTGAAATACAATCATTACACTATTTCTATACCACACACTCGCACACTCAATGTGCGCAACAAATGTGCGCAACAGTCTCTAAGACGTTTTATTATCACTGAATGAAAAAAATAAATTTCTACATAATATACATTATACATACACAGTATGTTAATTAATGATAGAGAACTCACCAATTAAAAAATGATGATGATTGTTTTGTTTCAAACGTAAACCTCAACTCTTCCTTCCTTCAAAAGCTTATTCATGTGAATGGATTATTTATCAATTGTTTGCAGTTTTCATGTTTCAAATATTTAAATTGTGTGAAAAATTGCAAAGAAATATTATTCTTAATAAAATAAGATTAAGATCGTCAAATTGAGGGGAAGAAAAAGCACACCTTATTAATTTTGAAATATTTGTACATCGAAATAAAGAAATGAAATGTCCACAGTTAAGGAAGAGTAGGTGATTGATGACAAAATAAATTTACAATAACAAATGATTGTTTAGGACTTCATCAATGTATTGTATTATTCGTTGATTTATGAAGTGTATGCAGAGTCATAGGAATCAAAAGATATTGGATTATAGACGTTTTTCGTGATTGGCGATTTCATGTCAAAGAGGGAGACATACTTGATGTCACGCCGATAAACATACAATCTCATACTTTTACTGCAATATAATTAACTGACTTTCTACATTTTCCTAGAAAGTGTCTGTTATCAGCAAAAATTTCATTTCAAACTAGTGAAATATATAGTTTATATGTTCAAGTTTATTTCACGAATGAAATAAGGTCAAATATTGAACAGCTCAGAAGTATGAAGAATTTTTATGATTAGTGCAAAGTTCACCACATTGAAAAACTACATAACTCGTCTCGGCTACATAAATAGCCTTTTTTCGCAGCACTAATTGCTTTGAGCATGCTCAGTTGGATAGCACAGCCCTCTTTTGACGTAAGTGCGCCAATTACTAATAACGTCTATTATACATTTCTCAAAAACAGTAAATTCACAGGTAATAAATATGCTCAAAAATCTGAAAATATAGTTCCAGCTGAACTATATAATATAAATCACAAAATTTCGAATAAATTTCTCTTCAATTTGAGATATTGTTCACGAAAATCAGTTAACAATTAAGAGCGCTACAATGAAAAGAATGAGACAAAGTGCAACTTTTATTTTTGCACTTTAGTTCTGATTTTGATTGATGTGCCAGGTGTATGGGCTGCGTTGATCAATTGAATAGCCCTAATTCTCATCTTACTATTGACCGGTGAGTTGGCACTACCAGTTATCTGCCTATTGCTAGACGGAGGCTGCGTGTTGAAGAACCAAATGCTAAAAATGAAAATGGATTTTGTTTTGGTTTGGGACAGATAGATCTGTTAATATTCAGTCAATTGTCACGTGTCATATCTCAAATTAAAGAGAAGAAATGTCTATACAAATTTATAATAGCTCCTAAATATTTATACTTGGGAGCTATAATAGTTTTGTAGTTAAAGAGTATATGTATTACCTGGTAAGCTATTTTTTTGAGGACTGTATGTCAAAAAGATAAAGCAGTTGAACATTAATATTTGAACTAGAAACCACTTCTGTAAGCAGAAAAGTAGAAAGACCTGTGTATGTGTAAAAGCAGCATTTGCAACGTTGATGTATAGCTGAAGAAGTTTCATTGCATCAAGACATCATTAAATTCTTGTAATATTTGGAAAATATTTTAGTGTCAAGTAATGGTGATTATGAATTTAAATCAACCAAGACTTACATGTACACATAATTGTATTACAGATATTAGATAACATTTGTGAAATAAATGTTGAAATCTATCTTGAATCATAATTCTGCTATTTTGACTACTTTCTGTGAAATGGTGTACATAATTACATCGTTGAGGGGAAAATGTAAGTGAAAAAAGACTGAATTGAATGTACAGTAATCTAGCAGTTAGGGAATGTTCCCTCCATGACCTAGATTTGGAATATCACAGTAACCTCCAACTAACATTGATACGCTTCCACTGCTTTTCTACCTTTCTGGTTGGAAACCCAGATTTCACCCATAATCCCACAAACAGGGATCAATATACACGGGGCAATTCAACCCCACCCCCATCCCTGCATGGGGGCTACTGTTGAAAAATGTTGACCCCCGATCACAAATCATCTGAGAAAGTTTTATTTTCTTCTTTAATTTCCTTCAAATTTCAATTCTTAGGAACCGGTGACTATCAGTGTTGAATTATAACTGAGAAATGGGGCAATATTGAAAAAATTGAAACTTCCTGTGTAAATATATTCAACAAGTTGAACTATTCACTAATCACTATCAGTCACAACACATTTACCTTATGCAACACTCCACATAAAATGCGATTATTGGTTCAGAAATGCTTACCTGGAGGCTTGACCATATTTATTTCTCATGGTGGGTATGTGCTGTGGCAGTCAGTATATCTATGGTATCAATATCTCCTTCCTGATCTACACCTAAACCAAAATGATCCTGACTAGATGCTAACTAATTCAAAATCCAAGGTTGGTAACAAAATCTGATATATACAATGGACGCACGTCACATGAGGTTGACCTCGCGTAAAGTATGCGAGGTCAACCTCGCCAAAATATGGGGCAACAGACTAGACTGGATCCCAGCGTCCCTCTATATGGCCGTCATCTTTAAAAATGGCGGACCAAAAAGATTTAGATTCAGCTAGATAATGTCGTCCAGTCAGAAACTCTTTTGTTTTAGAAGTATGTGTCACAATCAGTGCACTTTTCAATATACAATTTTAATTACAATGGCTTGTTTTCATTAGAGGTAGAAAAGTCCTTGCACGAACATTTTACTGCTGGCAGAAACCAGTTCACTAACACATTGTTACAGTGGCAGTAAGAGAATATTTCGTCGGTCTCATCACATACAGATCTATTCGACGCAACACGCTTTTCAAGAAAATCAAGATTTGAAAATCCTGTCGTCAGATTTGGCTTCAAACTTGCTTATTTCTTAACCAATATTCCTAGATAGGATATATACATGAAGAAGACCCTTGGTACTTTTTATTTAGGTCATTTTTGTGTGCTAATCGTTTGAATAACATAGATTAAAATGGTACCAAACTTATAGCTCTGTATGTCAACACACAAAAAAAATCATTATTTACGATAATTTCTCGTATAGAGCGCATATTATAGATCTCTATGTAATAGATCTGTATGTGAAACGCGAAGAATTAGCGATATTCAAATAGCTCATGGCATAGATCTGTATGTGATGCGTCGTCCACGTTATAGATCTGTATGTGATACACACTTACGTATGGGCAAAAGAAGAAGAATATGGAATAGCGCTATATGTGAAACACTGAAATGTAAAAAACAGCAAATACACCAAATTCAAGGACTTATAATATCTCATTAATTAAACAGAATTGAGGTCTGTAACTTGGGTTATTGAAAGAGCACGATACAATATTACTAAAAACCGATTTTCTCAAAAATTCATAATCTCTCGAATAGATCAGTATGTGATGAGACCGACGATTTGAATTGTAATCAATGTAATCAGGATATCATGTATGACACCCCAAAACAAATTCAAGGATAAAAATCTTGATTGCTACCTGTAATAGATACTACAGAATAATGTACATTACATAATAGTTTGATCAGTTCCAAATTGGCGAAGCCTCCATACAGCAGCGAATGAATACAGAAGGATGCTGGAGCATTGTAGGCAACAATCGCAGTATGCATCATATGCGTGACACATGCGTATGACCAAATTTGCGTGAGTGTGGTCATAATCGCGTATGTGCGATTGGATTACTTATGCGCGCGGAGAGATAAAAACCGAATATTTCTTGCCAATTTGGAACTGATTAAACTATAGCCAGTCGCTGATTGTGGCGATTTGGAGTCGCTTGAGTGGACTATGGCATGCAAATCACTCGCAGCAACTCGAACGACCAGTCGTGCACGAGTTGGATCAAAGTCAACTGCAGCATTTCAGGTCTAGTGACCTGGTGCGCTTTTTGGAAAGTCGCGTGTGTTCGCCGCTGATTAAAATGGAAAAGTTTGAAGATCAAATGACGTATATAACATCAATAATTAGGAGCGACCCAGATCGCAAAGCTACCGTAGTATGTTATCAGCATAAGCATAAACTTTATAATTAAACTCCACAATTAATTCTACTTGCAGCGTTTTACCCCGTTAAACATAACGGCCCTGAGAGCTACAAAATCATACATTACTACAATGTTACAAAATATTGTTCAAACCCTTTGTAGGTCTAATGGGAGGTGTTCCCCATTCTCCCCCAGATCAATGTTGAATGTCACAATTTATCCACCGGCAGCACATGGCCTTGAATCATTGATCAGAGGGGAAGGGGGAGGCATTATGAGGAAGGGTTATTTTCAGGCAATCATAAACATATTTTTACATTCACATAGCTCAAATAGTGTGCATGTTTTGGTAAAGACAATGTGTAAATTTGAGCCCATGTTTGAATACATTTTTTCTAAGATTGTTGGTACTGTACTAATAGTTCACCCTTCTCCGGTCTATCGTGTGGTGGGATCAGGTGGAGCTGGTCTTTTCACTCTCATTTGACCCATTTTTCTTCCCTGATAGTTTTATTCCCAAAACCAAACCTAAAGTCTAGTTCCAAATTAGCGAGTCATCTTACAGCAGCGAATTAATACAGAAAAACATGGATGCACATGAGGCTCGAATTGCACAACAGGGCGCACTAATGAATCATCCATGATGGGTGTGGATGCCAAAATTGAGCACTTACGTTTGGATTACTTTAGCGATATAAGCCGCATATTTCACACCAAATTGGAACTGAGTAACTACGAGGGTCATTCAATAAGTTCTACCTCCTACCTCATTACTTTGCTATTATTTAAGCCAGTTGTATGAAATATTCCACACAATTGTAGCTTGAATCTCAGCTACTAATTCATGGTAAATTGGTCTGAGTCCTTGTTGTACTTTTCTGGAGATGCAGTGAAAACCGAATATCCATTTAGTGTGACAGAAACAGTTGAAAAACAGCAAAATATCTCCAAAGTGCTTATCATTTCGCCAATTCAAGGAGACAAAAATGCACCTATTGGTCAAATAAAACCATTCTAAAATTCAGATATCTCTTTAACAGACTATAACCAATAAAAGTGACTGATTTGATATGAAAAATATGGCGTCTCAACAGCCAGAACCAGATCAAGACAATCATTAAGCTTAACCCCTCTCCCCCCCCCCCCCCCTCCTATAGGAACACTGCAGAAATCATATTTGTTTTTCGTAACTGAGAGGTCAATATACAAGACTAAATTGAGGGATTCCAAGTCTCTCCAAGAGTTCTACTATTAACTATCTATTGGACTATTCTGCAGGTTGCCCTTAAAGAAAACTCATTAAGAGACTATCATGCTAAAGATTTAACAAACATAGCATCACTGTGGCATGAATTGTAACAAAGAATTGAACCGATAGCAGTATGCTAGGGCATACCATACATTCGAGTTGATATTATACCATTTGCAAGCCTACAAGAGTTAATATTGCTTAACAATCATATTTATACATGATAATACCGTATTATATTAAGATATCATCCATTGTTTTCCATTTTCAGTATTAAAATTGTGCTTTTATATCTAACCATACAATACGGAGAAAAACCGAAAAAAACCATGTATTTATTTTGAGGGTAATTGTCTGTGTCCGTTGTCCAAAACCTCTCTCTGGCTTGGACCACATCAGAATAAAAGTGAAACACATATCCATTATCATTTACTATAAATGTGTAGCCATGATTCAGAGATATAATAATGACAAATGTCATATGGCTGACATTCAAATTAGCGAAAGTTATGAAGTAGGAGGTAGAACTTATTGAATGACCCTCGTATATAGTAAAGGGGTTGTGGTTAAAGGGCAGCCAACATGATTATTACCTGGTTTGACAATACATGTGCATTTGGTCCAAATCAACCATGTCTATTCTATTGAGTGCATTCATCATTGCATATTAAGTCTCTCTCCTATTGTGGGCATTTTACTATAGGTCAACAAATCATCAATAGCCTCTGCCATTTGATCTTCATCACCATCACTGCCTGGATTATCGCTGACCCCCGGAGAGGAGATGCTATCGCTTTCGTTCCCTTTCTCCACATCCGAGTCTACATCCTGTGTCTTACGTTTTGTGCTCCATCCGAGTGGCTTGTCCCCTGTCAAACTCTCATCGCTTGAGGACGATATCACCTGCGTGTAACTACCGAGACTTTCTTGATTACTACGAGCATCGGTATCGGACTCGCTACTGCTGCTATCTTCGAAGATATCCTCAACTTCTTTGTCCATACTTGCCAAGTCCTCTGTAGAGAAACTATATATGGGGTTATATTCGCTTGAAAGACTGGGTCTAGGTCTAGCTCCTGCTGGTTTCCCATCGGCAGAGCTTCCAGGGGTGTCGTCAATACCAGAGTCCGATTGCAATTTTGGCTTTTTCATTCTCGGTTTGGATTTGCCGTTACCGTCAGGAGAACCTTTTCGTTTTTTCTTGCTTGACGCATCACTGTCACTGTTTGGTGGTGTGTTGCATCTACTGCTGCCCTGAGAGGAGGATTTCATACCAGGAAGGATAAACATACGCTCATCAACTCTATCCCATCTCTCGTAGCAGCACCAAAGCCAGTCAGCTGTAACTATGTGTATCTTCTTACACCTCTGAGCCGTGTGCACCTAGAAATATAGAATAAAATACAGAGAGACATTAATTAAACATTCAACTAAATGTTGCCCTTTTCAACATGCTTGTACTATCCTATCTTTGGGCCAGGGTTCTAGCTAGGACGGGCAATTTGTGGATAAAATCATTAAACTGCCTCATAAAACAAGAAATTATGTGGCAGGAACCCTCAAAGTGCATTAAAAAACCCTAAAAAGACATTAAGAAGGCCTCTGGATCCTATGCCATGATCCACTGCACTTCGTTCGCTACATTTTCTCCGTTCGCCATCAGTAAATTTACCCTGGTTCTAAAATGGTCCTGGCTAGAACCCTGCTTTGGGCGAAGCAAAAGTGACAAAACAACATTTATTTTGGTAGCAATACAATACATGGTGAAATCAATGTACGAAGGGGTATCAAAAAGTTCTTGAAATCACCCAGAAGTGAAGGAGTCAGAAACTTTTTTTCGTTATGTGACCCTTCAGACATGTTTAAAAAGTCACTGTGCGAAGTCACACATTTCTCCCACTATTTATGACCTGTCCACTGACCGCCATTGTAGAGGTCCTCAGATTGACTGCCATTGATTGATCCTCAGATTCCCTCAGATTGCGTTATTCCCAAAACATTCTCATTAAGCAATTTGGTACCACTTGGTAGCATCGAGACTACCTCATTTAGGTGGTCTCGATGCTGTATACATCCTGAATGTAATATCGAAACCACTCATTTTGCATTTCCATTAGGCCTTGATCCTACATTGAGTTCAAATACTGGTTCTAAACAGGCGTAGTGGAAACGTGCCCATAGAATGCATCAATCTTCTTCAATCTTGTTCTTAAGTTGCTGTCATAATACTGTGGGAAAAAATTGACCAAACTTGCGTGTGTGCGCTGGTAACTAAATTCCAGTGCCTAGTATTATGTCTTAAAGGAAGGGTCCTGCAAGCACAACATTTAGCATTACTTGTAAGAAAAATAATTATCGAGCCGAAATTATGTTATTATATAGAACCAAACACCATACTAGTCACAAAAATGAATAAAAACTGCCATCACTCAACATGCATGTTTTAAAATTCACAGCGATCGAAAGTCCCGGTGTCGATGACGTCATGGGTATCAGTGCTCAAATTTGCACATGTGCATTGTATAACTATGACATCATCGACACTGGGATACTTTCGATCGCCGCGAATTTTAAAAAGTGCATGTTGAGAGATTGCATTTTTTATTTGTTTTTGTCATAAGTGTGGTGTTTTGTTCCATTCAATTACAAAAGTTGGGCTCGATAGTTATTTGTCAAACATATAATGCACACTTGTATACTTGCGGGACACCTCCTTTAAGCATTATGATAAAAGATATTTCAATATGACCAACTAACCAATTAACCTACCTTGTTAGTGCCTGGTTTTGCTGCAATCATATGTGTAGTAGCATTAGACGGACCACTGCCAGTCTTATCCCTCGGTATAATCTTACTAGAGACCTGCCCCCCTAATGCAACCGCTGTCTTCCATGCTCTGCTCTGTTCAGGTGGCATATTGGTAGGAAATACTCCACTGAATACAATGTATACCCCTGATAACACGCTATTGCGCATCTTAGGAACAATGTCCTTCAAATCGGCTCTCAGTGTTGAATCCGTGTCGGTTGTGGTCTGGTTGTGATCTTTGAAATAAGCAGCATGTATACGGATGAGGATGTCTTCCAGATACAAAAAGTAGTCATCACTACAATCCTCCTTATCCTTCTCAACAGACTTGGTCTTATCATCTTGAGTTCTTTGTTCTTTCTCATCCTCTTTCTTGTCAGGTGCTTCTTTTGTCTCAACTTCTCCTTCCTCTAAGTCATCTTTCACAGCTGCATCGGTCTTCGTGGATTCCTTGTCATCCTTGACGGAATCATTTGTCTGTTTTTTGGAAGTTTCATCCTTGGAAGAATCATTGACGATATCTTCATCTTCAGCCTTTTTACTGTCTTTGGTGTCTTGGTCTGCTTCAGTGTCTTTACTCTCCTTGACATCAGAGAGTTCAACTTTGGGGTCTTCCTTGAGGTCAGACTTTGACTCATCTTTGGTCTCTTCTTTGAGTGCAACTTTGGAGTCAGCCTTAGGATCCACTTCTGACTTATCTTTGAGGTCAACTTTGGCATCATCCTTGGATGCTTCTGCAGTATCTGCTTTGAGGTCAGCTGTGGTCGATTTTGCATCAGAGTTTGGGCCAGATTTTGCATCGGGTTTTGCATCAGAAATTGCATCAGCATTTGGGTTTTTAGGAAGCCCAAGTGAGTTGATATCTCCTGTGCCTTCAAAATATTTGTATGGTCTCACTTGAACTAAGTTTGGTGCAAAGTTCCATACATCATCTCTGTCATCAATGATACACACCATGGAATCCCCGCATGGAAATATGGCCCTAAAAGATAAAAAGAGATGAAATAATAGGGGTGATAAGTGTAAAACATGACAAGTGGGTTTACACCAGATGGTATTATCTGAAATATTGCCAATGCTTTGTTCCTTTCAACCCCAACTAGGAATATGATGTTAGAACATATTCCAGTTATTGCAAACTTTATAGCAGACTACCAGTTACAACCAAAAATATTGAAAACCGTGCTACTAATCCTAGAGCAGAAGGATTCGCTATGAATAAATTAATTGGCAGTACCCACCCAGCTAAAGTATACAATTACTTTATTGCCATGGGTTTTTCCGGTCAAATGGGGGAAATGTTTTACAACATGCTAACACATCATTGTATATTAGATCTCAAAAACTTGCACAAGGCTAGAATTTCGTTTCACCTTACGATTCTTGCAACCACATATGACGAGAATCCAAGATTCTCAGCAATTGAGTTTATACATGTGCGATTTTTAAAATTTGGGCGAACCCGATTAGACTTGCAAATCTGTCCACGAGAATCAATTGAGAATCAGATTCTCAGATTTTTGCCGAATTTCTAGTCCTGTTGCAGATGTATTTGTTTGACACAGTATTTGAAATGGATGGTCGATTTTCAGTTACCTTGGTTACAACGTGCTTATGTATCTGAAAACATTGAAGTCTTTCAGATCCTGAACATTTTGAGGTGGTTTGCTTAATTTAGAAATTACTGGCGCTTCTATTTTGGATCAATTTTTGGGACATGCTGTATCAATAAAATAAACTACAATTTGATTTACAAATGATTTTTAACTTTTCATTCAGAAAACTATTTTAGTTTTAAATCTAGGATCTTAATTACTGGTTTTACCTATAAGTACGTTATCACAAAATAGTCTTCTGAAAAGACTTCTATTGAATGAGTTGTAAAGATTTATTCCTTACTACACCTAGACACCCTACCACTCTTGTAGGATTAAAATCGCTACCTCGGCACCGACAGCCTAGCTGGCCTCACGGTTATGACATTCGCATTTTCTCAAAATTGGGACAAAGTTTCTTAAGTAAGTAATACTAATGCAGGAGTTGACAACATCCCAGCAGAGCTTGTCCAAGCAGGAGGAGATACCATGGTCGACACCCTTCTAACTATCTGCAACAAAATCTGGCAGACAGGAGAGTGGCCCGCACCTTGGACACAGTCAATGGTCATCACACTTCCCAAGAAAGGCAATCTTCAGCAGTGCTCTAATTACCGCACGATCAGCCTCATCTGTCACCCAAGCAAAGTCATGCTGAAGATCTTACTAAACAGACTGAACCCACAAGCAGAAAAGATCATTGCTGAGGAACAGGCAGGCTTCAGACCAAGACGTAGCACTACAGAGCAGATCCTCAACCTTAGGATAATTTGCGAAAAATACCTTCAACATCAACAAGACCTCTACCATGTATTTGTGGATTTCAAAAAGGCGTTTGACAGGGTTTGGCATGCAGCCCTGTGGTCTACCATGAGGATGTACAATATCAACACCAACCTGACCAGAGCCATTGAGAACCTCTATAACAAGGCCTCCAGTGCAGTATACCTCAACGGCAGCTTAAGGGAATGGTTCAAAACAACAGTCGGGGTTAGGCAAGGTTGTTTGCTCTCACCTACCCTATTCAACATCTATTTGGAAAGAATAATGACTGACGCTTTGGAAGATCATCAAGGATCGGTCAGCATCGGAGGCAGAATAATCACCAATATGCGCTTCGCCGATGATATTGATGGACTAGCTGGGTCAGAGGGAGAATTAGCAAGGCTCGTCGAACGTCTGGACAGGACCTCATTAGCGTACGGCATGGAGATTAGTGCAGGGAAAACTAAACTGATGACCAACAACACCAACGGCATCAGCACTGACATCAAAGCCAACGGCGAGAAGCTGGAAACAGTCAAAAGCTTCAAGTACCTGGGGTCAATCATCACAGACCAAGGTTCCAAACCTGAAATTCTATCTAGGATCGCACAGACAGTAGCATCTCTGACTAAACTGAAGGTCATCTGGAGTGATAAAAACATCTCACTTAAGTCTAACATCAGACTGACGCACTCCTTGGTCACCACGATACTCCTCTATGCGTGTGAATCGTGGACCCTAACAGCGGACTTAGAGAGGAGAATCCAGGCTGCAGAGATAATAATAATAATAATAAAAGTGACAAGGCACATATCCACTCTAAATAAGAGCGCTCAAGGCGCACAAACATAAAATACAATATAATAGAAAACGATAAACAATAAAACTACTTAATTATTACAAAATGTCTCAGACATCAGATGTGTTTTCAACAGTTTTTTGAAGATTGTAACAGTTTTTGCAGTTTTAATATGGATAGGAAGTTCATTCCAGAGACGAGGAGCTGCAATAGCAAAAGATCTGTCTCCCCAAGAGCGCTTAGATATAGTTTCTTGAAGAAGTTGCATTTGTCCAGAACGAAGAGTGCGAGTTGGCACATAGTTTGATAACAATTCAGATAAATATGATGGGGCAACATTGTTGATACATTTATATACAATAAGCAATATTTTGAAAACAATTCTCTGAGCTACAGGGAGCCAATGGAGTCCCTTTAAAATTGGCGTAATATGGTAAGATCTTTTAGAGAATGTGAGAATGCGAGCTGCAGTGTTTTGAATTTTCTGAAGACGATAGAGTTCATTAGCTGGTAATCCATAAAGAAGAGCATTGTTGTTATCAAGACGAGAGGTTATAAACGAATGAATTAATTGTTCTGTAGCATCACGACTAAGATATTTGCGGATTCTGCTGATATTACGTAGTTGAAATGCTGAGCAACGAATGACATTGGAGATGTGTGGTTTCATATTCATGGAAGAGTCGAAAATTGCACCCAGATTCCGAGCTTTGGCAACTGAGGCAATGTTGGAGTCGCCGATATGCACGTGTTCAATGTTTATCTTAGACAATTGGTGGTGGGATCCAAACAGTAGAAATTCAGTTTTTTCGTCGTTTAGCTTTAAGAAGTTTGATTTCATCCATTTACGAATTTCATCGATGCATAGTTCAAGGGTAGCTATGGAAGAGTCAGCATTTTGTTGAGATGAATCAAATGACAAATAAAGCTGTGTGTCATCAGCGTAAACATGATAGGTTAATTTGTGGCGAAGAATGATGTCACGGACAGGGTAAGTGTATACAGTGAACCATTGCGGTCCAAGCACAGATCCTTGTGGAACAGAATAATCAAGCACAGTGGGATGAGAAGTAGCAGTACCAATGCGAACATATTGGGGTCTGTTGGAAAGGTAGGATTTGCACCAATCCAAAGCAAGATCCTGAATGCCAAGATAATCATGAAGACGAGAGATGAGAACGTTATGGTCAACAGTGTCAAATGCAGCACTTAGATCCAGGAGAATTAAGCCTGTAATTTGTCCATTGTTGAGAGCAGTGAGAATGTCATTATTAACTCGGAGAAGAGCAGTTTCTGTTCCATGATATTGTTTATATGCAGATTGATATGGATCCGATAAGGAATTGGTATTAATATGATCAGATATTCTTTTTGACACAATCCTTTCAATCGTCTTTCCGAGAAATTTTAAGTTTGAAATCGGTCTGTAGTTTTTTAAGATGTCCTTATCCAAACTAGGCTTCTTGATGAGAGGACGAACATATGCAATTTTCTGACTTTGAGGGAAAGTACCTGTCATCAGCGATTTATTAACAATGCTAGTTATATATGGTACAAAAATATCAATATTGTCTTTCATCAATGATGTTGGCAGAGGATCAAGTTCACATGATTTAGATGGTGATTTCATGATGACTTTTTTGATCTCTTCATCATTGGTGGGTGCAAATGCAGTTAATTTAGGTATCAAGCAGGATGAATTTGATGAGGCACATGTAGAATCAATGTTGAAGGTTTTCCGAATGGTTTCAATTTTTTCCCGAAAAAAGTTGGCAAATTTGATGGCCAGCAATTTATCAGATTCTGAAGAGGGCAGTACAGGTATTTTTGACTTGTGAAGAAGTTTATCAATAACATTGAAAAGTCTCTTTTGATCTCCAGCACTTTCGTTTACTTGACCCGAGTAGTAGTCTATTTTTGAGTTTGTTATCAAACTTTTCACAAGAGCATGTTGGTTTTGATATTCAAGCCTATGGATTGCAAGTTTTCCATTATTACGCCACTTACGCTCAAGCTGACGACGTTTCTTTCTGGCTGCACGAATATCATCATTGAACCAGTTCGATTCGGTGCTAAGTTTGAGAGTGCGGGTTTTTGCAGGAGCATGCTTGTCTAATGTAGTCTGAAGAATATTTTCATACAATTCAACACAAGAATCAGTATCACTATTTATAAAGTCAATATTCGAAAGACTAGTTGCAATATCTCTGCAAAAATTCTTGGCATCAATACAATTCAGACGGCGAGTTGTAATTTTCATTCTGGGCATAGGCGGCCTCTTCAGATTTAGATTAGCAAATATAGAGAAATGATCACTAAATCCAGGATTCACGGTGATGTTTGAAACAAATGGATCTGGAAGATCGCGAGTGATGACAAAATCAATGCAATGGCCATAGCGATGTGTGGGTTCATTTACATGTTGGATGAGCCCATATGATGATAGTAGTTCTTTAAATCTTGTTGAATTGCTGTCAGATGTGTCAAAATGAATGTTAAAATCCCCCGTAAGTAATATTTCAGATGGATGCACGAGGTAGTCGGAGACGAGGGTTTCAAATTCTTGGAGAAACCAAGAAAATTTAACACGATGTCCAACTAAGTCTAATTCAGGCCGGTAGATTACAATGAGTCGAAGCGCTTTTGAGTTGCATGATATTTCAGCGTGCAAAGATTCAAATGTTTGGTAGTCCTTGTGGTTATCTTTGATAGTAACCGATATACTTGATTTGAAGAGAAGGGCAACTCCCCCACCAGACTTATTCTGCCGACGAACATGACGAAAGGTATAACCTGGTGGAGTGCATTCACGGATGATAAGATCGTCCTCTGGCTTTAACCAGGTTTCAGAAATGGCAACAACATCAAGATCTCGTTGCAAGACATAGTCATTGAATTCATCAGTTTTGTTTCTAATTGATCGCATATTGAGGCAACAAAAATTAACCTTTGATTCATTGTGGATTTGCTCTGCTGAGGAAGTTGATGTTGATGAATCATTGAGAGGGGAGGAGTCGGAGTGTTGCAAATTCGGCTTGCACAAGTTCTTTTGTCTCCTTCTCCCTCCTTTTTTACATCTATGGAAGCGAGTTTTTTTCTGTTTGGCATGATTGGCTAATATTCCAAGATATGTTAAATGATGTATAAGAGTTGGTGATATAATACTACTGGTATTGGATTTGAAGTTATTGATATTATGTAGTTGTTCATGGTTATATTTGAATATAACATTTGAATTAACTGCGTCACAATGTAGATCGGGTCCTGGGTTAGGGTTAATATCCCCTCCAGTCAAAATATCCACTTGAAAAGTTGAAGATGAGTTGTCATAATAAGAAACTCTTGCTTTCAAATACCTCTTATGTTGAAAATATTGCCTGGTATTATATGTATATTCACAGGTTACAGTACATGTAGGTCGTAGAGTGGTATTGTCAACAAGCGATCCAGACAGGATATTAATAAATATCAAGGTGATTAATAATGCCATAATGTCCCAGTAGCTTATAGTTCATGATCACACACAGCATAATATATACAAAAAATCAAGTGGAGATATAATCCAGGGGGACAAGTGGCTCCACTCAAGGGTATAGTCCAAGGCAAAGCAACATATGTCCATGTAGTATAGTAAAGCATTGTGTATAGTCATGATAGTAGTATTGTGTATTCCAAAAAGATGAGAAGATATCAGATACATTTTCACTGATTTCTTGAAGATAAATCCACATTAAAATCCATAAAATGTTCAGAAGATTCCAGGAGTGATAACAAACATGTCAGTATAAAAATTAAAGTAGTTCCATCACCAAAAACAGTCAAAATAGACAAACAATACAGAGAGATGAGGAGGTCACTTGTTAGGCGCGCCACCACTCAACTCAACTTTTGAGTTTGAGGTGCCTTCGCAAACTCCTTGGTATTTCCTACAAAGACCACATCACCAACGACGAAGTCAGAAAAAGAATTGTTGCAGCCTTCGGCGCTTGTAAAGACCTCCTAACCACAGTGAAAAGACGCAAGCTACAGTGGTATGGGCACGTGTCACGATCAACAGGACTTGCCAAAACGGTATTGCAAGGCACAGTGCCAGGAGGGCGAAAGAGAGGTCGGCATATATAGAAGAAGGTGGGAAGACAACATATCTGAATGGACTGACCTGGAGCTTAGTGATACACTGAGATTGGCAGAGAACAGAAAAGGATGGAGAGAGCTGGTGGTCAGGGCATCTGTGGCGCCCCAACGGTCGACAAGACTACGGTATAGATAGATAGATAGATAGACTAATGACTAGGCTAATTCGTGATAGCTTACTCATAGGTACATGTAACACCAATTTACTGCATTAAAAACTACATACTTTAAATTAGCTGTCTTTGAGTTTGGATCAAAACACTCGTCTCTGGAGAGGATGCGGTGTGAAAAGAATCGTTTGTCTGGATCTAAGAACCCTGCTATGGTATGCGCATACATCCTGGCACCCATTGTAAAGATATGTAGCTCGTAGTACTTGGATATCTTCTCCAGGAATTCTTTACATCCAGGTCGAATCTTGGTATGGTACCATGGCCTCTGTGGTCCTGAACCCCACAACTGAAAGTGCATCACTCCCTGTTGTAAGAAATGGTATTGTGGAAAAAAAGGACATGTCAAGACAGATTGAAAACTTATGTTTGGTTCAAAATATTTATGCAGAACTGTTACTTAATGCATAGGTGCCTCTCATAATTTCCAAACCACAATTAGGCAGCACAATTCGTTTCGAGCGTGCAGTATAAATTGGCAAACAATGGATTCAGAATATAAGGGAAGCTGTATGCTATAGTCTAAATCTCTTTTGATCACTGTCCGTCTATGTCTATTTTGTATCGGGAATGCTATATTCTGACTTTGGTGTCCACCTGTCCTAAGGATAGTTGTATTCTAATACGAATGCGGTATTCTATGGCTCTGTCTTTGGCGTCCATCTGTGTCTGTTTTGAATTGGGCAAGCTGTACACTATATGGGCCGTATTCTCATGCTAAATGTTTTAGCTTAAAACCGTGTTTAACTAAATGCGTGTCTAACTTAAACACAAGTTTATCTTTTAAACAATGTGTTTAACAAAACACGGTTTCAAACTCCGCGAATCTCGTCCCCAGAGTGGTCGTGCGTTACTGTATACAGGTATTTATTTTTGTTGTGGCCCTAATGGATTCCAATAGATATTGACCAAATACCTCAAAAGCATGTGTATTTTTAATACTACACGAGCTGAACGTCAGCTTGCAGCAGGCACGGTTGAGTCATTATTCAAGGCATACAGTTGGTGAATGAGTTTAGTAAACACACTTTAAACTATCCCCATACCTAACCCATAC
Organism: Ophiura sarsii; assembly: GCA_035610835.1. Classification (NCBI taxonomy): domain Eukaryota; kingdom Metazoa; phylum Echinodermata; class Ophiuroidea; order Amphilepidida; family Ophiuridae; genus Ophiura; species Ophiura sarsii. The sequence goes on from CM069444.1 coordinate 47,045,812, forward strand.
CCATGTTTAAAGTGAGACACTCTTTAGTGAGATAGACGTGTATTTAAGTTAAACAAACTTTCGAGAATTACGTCTAGTTAAAACGATGTGTCTGAAGTCAAAGTTAGATGCGTGTTTAGCTTAAAACCGTGTTTAACAATGTACAAGAATACATGTATTTTATAGACCTCTCCTTTTGGTATCCATTTATATCTAATTTGTAATCAGGTGAGCTGTAATCTATGGATCTATTTTGACGTCCACTTATGTCTATCTTGATACATTTGACAGGAAGCAGAAACCAGCTCGTTGTTTCATTAACATGCTGTAAATGTTTTATCAGCCACATAATAGTTTTCTTCAATATGTGGTGTTTTCAAGTTTCATCACTGGAGCTGAGATGTACTGAAATGTAATCCCACAATGGTTAAGGATCAAAGGTTAATTCACCGGATTTGCATTGTGGGACTGAATTTTGGTACAACTCGACTTCCAGTGCTGAAACCCAAAACTTGATTTAATGAGGATCTTTCACTTTCATTGATTACTTCTAGAATATTCGTACAAACGTATTCATTGATTCCTCTGGAGGATTTTTACATCTGTAAATTGATTTTTTCTGGAATATTCTATTTCTTACAAACCTATATCCAATACCCAAATATAGTAAATGTTATTACTCACTGGAAGATTTGGTGATACATTGTCCATAGTTGTGTGTATAACAGTCTGATCCAGATCAACAACAAGAGTGAGCTTTTTATTCTTCAATAAACGGACTTCATCTTGACTGGCTAGCTTCAAGGCTTCCTGTTGAACAACAATCAATGTATTCACATTATTGAATATGATATCATGACATGCCTTGTTTTGATTGCCCTGGGGATGGTGATACAAATATTTTGGTTTCTGCTTTGCATACCATATTAGACTTTTCAACAGGTATAAAAGGAAGAGTTTAATGGGTTGTCGTGGACAAGTTTATTACTGCCAAGCTTTCATCATGATTAGCTACGATTTCTTTAGGACAATATTATTATGATCGAATCATATAGACTGCCACTTTTCTCTATATGACCAGTCAATCACAAAGGACATGTTGTCGGCAAAGTTTTGAGATACCAAGTCATACCAATAACTAAGAATTGATTTGGGGCCTCCAACATGTCCATTTTGATGTGACAGGGTCACATATGTTATCAACGTTTGTGCTTGCCAGATGATTTGAGAGCGGGTGCCCCATTCCTGTTGGAAAATGGTTCAAGACATGGCATGTTTTCAACCATTTTCCTACATTTTTACATTGTAAAACTTCTGGAATTTGTCTTCCTTCCCAGGAAATACACATTTTGTCCAGCCCTGTCCAAAAGAGTTCTGCAGAAAAGTCTATGCAAGATCAATCCAAAAGGTAGGAATAAATTATGTCTTGTCAACCACACATCATAAATGATGATCGGTGAAAGATTTTGCTCATCCTCCAGGAATTGAACCTGTGACCTTTGAAAATCTGTGATTTCTGTTGGGGAAGAACGGTGATTTTATTATCTATAGGCTTTAAATAAAATTCCTGGAGGGTCAGCGAAATTCTTTCAATGTTTGTCATATGATAATTATCCAAACAAAATAAGTTACTCATATCTATTACCCATATGATTAACTTACTTACTGTAAAAGTAGTAATTTTTGGGCGATTAATTTTTCGCATTTTGCCAGTTTTGAAATGTTTTGTGTGTTTTTTAAATTCGTGATTTGTAACTTCATCGCATAGTCCTATACTTAAAAGAAATGTATTTGCGTGTCATTATTTTCGCGGTAGCTCATTCAAGCACAAAATATATGTAGCGCGAAAATTTCCACTTTTACAGTATTATATTTCCCACATTGGAATTGAGAATTATACCTAGTGGCCAGTGTACAATGTAGCAATGTACATGTATTAGCATTGAATTTAGAAGGGTGAATTTTGTCCCACCAAGTACATTCTTCCAGATGCCAAAGTATAATTTTGTATCATCTGAATACTTGCCTCTTTTGACACTTGCAATTCTGGTATGCTATGTACCATAGCTACAGATGCCACCCGGGATTTGATGCTATCAGACCTATAAGGTATAACATACAAGACGGAAAAAAACATCAGTTTAAGGGAAGTGTCAACCCTATTATTTTGATGATCAACTTTTGCTTCTAAGTTTGAGAATATTGAATAAAAGTACATAAAAGTATACATTTTTAGAAAGGAAATTTGATAAGGAAGCCGATGGTGATATCAATGTGATACCAAATAAACTAAATTTTGAGAAATGAACCAAAAAGCCATTTATTTACCCCAAATTTTTCAGACAGCATAACTATAAAATACAAAATGGTAATTTGTTCTAATATACGTTTTTGTAAACAAAACAATTTTGTCTAGGAGGCAATTTTTTCTTTTTCCAAAATAAAGCTTGGTTTTGGAAATATTGCTAAAAACATCGGAAAAGTGTAAAAGTCGTGTTTTTTTGCGTACATTTCGCTAGAAATGGATGCATATCTCGAGTTTAAAATCCATAATCGAAAAAATAAAAAATTGCCTCCTAGCGCTGAAAGTCCTCTACACAATAGTAGTAAAAGCTTACCTGATAGTTTGATATATTTTTAGTTATGTTGTCTGAAAATTCGTAAAATTCCTTCAAATTTGAACTTCTAGAAAACATCGATTTAGTAAAAATATTGACATTTTCCACCATTTAAAGCTAAATGTTCACGGAACACACGGGCGTGTGACCTAAAAAGCGAGTATACTATTATGAACAATCATAATAAACTATCAGATTCAATTTATATTGTCATAATGTGAAGAAATTGGAAGAAAACTGAAATTTAAATGATCGTAAGATTGGCCTTTGTTTACATTTTAGACATTGTTTTGCGCTCTTTTGTTTTTCGCGTCTACGTCGCGGATATTAAGCGGCGCGTCTAGTATTACGCGCGGGAAGTTTCAGCGCGCGACGCAATGATCGAACAGCTGTCGCAGCATTTGAAAAGCGCGGAACTCCGCTTAAATTCCCGCCAAATAACTATGCGCCTTTTCCTGACTCAAACTTACCAAAACAACAATTTAAAATCACCCATAAGAACGGGAAATAATAGCTTTCGATTAGTAACTTATGATGGTAATGATAGAATACATATAAAAGTATTAAATAATAGAGAAATATGAAATTCAATTTTTGAAACAAGTGCCGGGTTGACACTGCCCTTAATTGCTAACAATCTCTATAAATTAAAGAATCAATTTCATAATCAAAACTTAACTATTTAATGAGATCATCAATGATGCAAAAATAAAATACCCGCAAAACCCTGAGCAATTCCAAAATGATCTGGCTGGTAAGAGTGGACCTAAATAATGATTTTATATTAAAACATTAAAAAATACTGCAAGTTGCCAATTGTGAATCCCCTGGCTGGGAGATTCACCTAAATCTAGTTTGTAAATTATGGAATAGGATTAGTCTACATGTACCATAGAATGGGGCTACTTTGACCCTTGATGGGTTACTTTGGACCACCAAAAAAAAGACTTTATTTGTGCAATTTTTAGAAAAGTTTTATAGTGATTTTTTTAATTTGGTATAATTACAACAACATAATATTACCATGCTACATAATGATATGGGTATCTGGAACTGGACCTAAACACAATAAGCTGCAAATTTTATCTTTATTCTTAGGTATTTTTAGGAGCATTTTTTTTCTCAACAAATTGCAACTGCCTCACCCATATGGTGGATATTCAGCAACTTTTATGTTGTGGTTGGGCAGACAATTTACCTATGACAAAACAATACCCAATTAATTTTCATTTGCATTCTTTATTACGACACAGTCCAGCAATTACTGAAAAAAGGCGAAAAGTGGGGCAAACCTTACCTACATGTATGAAAACAGTTTGAAATATCTTATCATTCAAGTAGGTTTGAACGAGTTTTCCGCAAGTGGGCCAAAGTTACACCCATGTGGGTTAACTTTAGCCCCCCTCAAAGATTAGAGGGAAAACTATCTAGAAATACTTATAAAAATGTAAAAAAGCGGGTCCAAGTATCCCCCTTCTACTGTACACTATTATGCAGATCTTGCAATTATAATAAAATGTCAAAATGTCCCTACAATCAATCTGCCTACAATGCTACCACACTGAGTTTCCATAATTCTTAGGCACAAATACTTACTCTCTAAGATCAGCTCCACATTCTGCACACATGTCCTTCATTACGGTAGGATGAGTACAGAGAGATAACTTCAAAATTGGCATTCTGTAAGAAATTAAAAACAGAAATTAATGCACATTTCACTTAAATGAACAAGATGGCATGAAATCCAAAAAAGAGGGGGTTAAAGATGATATATCACACCAGTATTATACATGGGTCATCTCAAGATACGGTTTTACAGCCATTTCTAGACACAGATCCTGGGTTTAGACAAGTTTGTATTGTTTTACAAAAGTCATAAAACTCAACTCACAAAACTCAACCCAGGCAACTCACTAAAATCTGATCAGAAGTTGCCTGCTGAACTGGCGTGTTCAAAACAATGTCGCCGAAGCATGTTTTTTCCCGACCACACCATTTTCTTCAAATACAATTTAATAATGATGTAATCCACCGATTGTCATGTTTAAATTGTATCTGTGACTCTGAAGTATTTGCTAAGCCCAAGTGGCATTTTCTAAGACGTCAAATGTAGCCTGGACGGTGGTGCATACCACTACTGAAAATTGGAATTATATACCACCAGCCACCATTGGCATTAATTACAACACAGGGTTCCGTAATAAACAGATCAACCTTGGCTTTGGGGGGTTATTTGCGTGTTTGTTTGTTTGTTTGTTATTTATTAGGTAAAACGACAATATACAAAATACAACATACAAAAAAATGCATGACACAAAAGATATACATATAATCATGAACACAGACACCAAAATGCCGAGATGCCATGATAACCCATAAAGTCTGCTAAAAATTTATTTCCAATGGGGTCCCACAAAAAGAACAAAAAGGCGCCTGGAACGAGGACCCAACGATTTGTACTCCATTGGAACAATTGGCTATATATCTTGCCTCACGTCCCGTACGGAATAAACCGTATTCACTACAACGTATTTTAATTGGTTTGAGCATGCGCACTTGAGTTGAGTTACGGGACGTCTAGCCAGATATTGCTGAACAATTATTTGGGGTTTCAAACATGAAAAGTAGTGAATTTATTACGCATTTTGTCTTGGTGGGCAAATTTTGCCACAAAATTGGCTGGCAAATTTGTCCACCACCGTCCCGACTTGACAGCAGGGCCGGCGCCGGGCCAGGCCCAGGGAATGATTTATTTTATGACTTATTTATGTTGTGTAACTTGTTGTCCTCGTCCTCGAGTCTGTTACTTTTTGTACTAAAGTAGGCATAGCTAGAGGCTAATCCTAATGTTTTTAGTATCCAATAATTTCTTAAAGCCTTTTTGCGTACTGAAAATGTTGTAAGCATTACAATACTAATATTCAATAATGAATTTTACCCTTCAGAAACTACTTCGCCGATCTTCATGAAAACCTCTTCGACCGTTCCATACGCATTGGCTTTGAATTTATGGAGGACTGAGCCAACGTCACCGCTACCATCTTCATCAAATATCTTGTACGTTGCAATGAGCGTCCCTTTGGATAGGAAAGACTTGCATTTAACTTTCATATTCACGATTTTACATGATTTTCCTGAGACCCTAGGAAACAAAACATCGTCCATGGGTGCCGCCATGTTGGATTTTAGGAAACAAATTTCTGCTCTGAAATTAAAATATTTATTGCTTAACTATAAGTACACTTAAAACATCGAGAATAATAAATATATTAAAATGTAATAAATGTAAGTTTTATAATGATTTATAAGAAAAGTGTTGGTAAATTGAAACACTATAAATAACACTATTTCATATAATTTGTGAACAAGGTTGTAATCCTTCCCATCAGGCTGTTGGATAAATATTATTTTCTCAGTAAAATTAGCGGTTATTTTGAAAAAAATCCGTCAAATTGACATTTAACCAGACTGAATTCCAATAATTTATTAGTAAGTGGTTTGAGATTTATAAATGTATTTATTCGGAGGGTGTACATGTTTTTGTCCATTCTTGTTGTGCAGAACGATGGAAATTACTGTGATGAAAATGTTTTGTTGATCAGGTCGCCTGTCGAATTCTGCACTTTTATGAATCAGAATAGCCTCAGTCAATATTATTACAATTAAAGGTATATGACCCGATCACATTTTCGTAACACAGAATTATTTCAAACATACGGAGATTTTCATATCATATGAAAGCTCGTATTTTTCTCATCATCATACTGAAATTTGACGGCCTAGATCGGTATAATTACGGAGAAATCGATGAAATAACGTCGAATTACCGCGAATGGTGGTATACCACCGATATAGTTTGTGTACAACTCAATGGGTACAGTTCACAGCATCTTGTGCGTCTAAAATAAGAACCATTAGAGCTATGCAACTCAAACTTTGGAACACGACTTTTTTAAGGATGACCTTTCATGTAGAATAGAAAACTTCAAGTTGAAAATCGGAATCTGATCGGGTCATCTACCTTTTTAAAGGCCTAATATTATAATCAAATCTAATAATTGTCAATCCTTTCAAATCGTTCCCTCATATATACGGCAATATCCTCAAATAGGTCTTACACACGGAATAAAGCACAAGGCAGCAATTGTTTTGCAGTTGTTTTACATTGTAAAACTGATAGCTGCCTTGCCCTTGTTCTTTATTCCGTGTGTAAGACCTATTTGAGGATATTGCCTTGAATCTTGAATCGTTACTCCCTTTAACAGCTCATATAGAGCTAAACTGGGAGGGGTTTGCCGGTGACTAGCCGGCTGGTGCGGTGCAAAACAAACGCTTCCTCAGTGAAAATAAATTTAAATTTTTTAAATTTGGCCATGCGTTTTGTACTGGTAGCCTGATATTGGGAAGCTGGGACATTTGTGCGAGATTTTCACACAAAATGTTAATTTATTTCATGAAGGCAGGTACCTACATAGACAAATGACCTATCAAAATGAAAGCTATTGATGAATGCTTTAAAATGACATCAAAAGTTTGCATAAGTCTTATCTGATCCGCAGAAACCTACGTACCAGCTCACAAAAACTTAGACAACTGGCATATTTCACACTGGTCAGACCACTCCTTGAATATTGCAGCACAGTGTGGAATCCGTACACGCAAAAATCAATCACTAGGATCGAAAACATACAACGACGTGCTGCAAGATTTGTTCTCAACAACTACCACCATAGAGACAGTGTGTCCGCCATGATATCCCAACTGGAATGGTCATCACTAGAACAACGCAGAAAACAAGCCAGCCTTCTGATGATGTACAAGATTCACCATGGTCTTATCGCTGTCAACCCAAATGAGTACCTGACTCCAATGCAACCCAGGGCCACAAGATCATACCACCCATCCAAATCCAAGCTGATTCCAGCCAGAATCCAAGTCTACAAGTATTCTTTTTTTCCTCGTACTGTATCCTGGTGGTATTCTCTCCCTGATGCCACCCTGACCTCGCCATCCATTGGGGTCTTCAAGGGTGCAGTTTCAAGGTTCATCTAAGTACCCCCTGGTTTTTACTTGCACCTGTATATATCTTCACATACATCTATGATTCTGCACATACGTATCCACAATTCATCGGCTATACATCCTGACTTATGGATCCTGCTGATTATTGACGTAGAAGTAGAAGTTCTTGAGTTATGCTAATTTAAATTTTAAAATGACAGCGGGGAGCAGGCTCGGGATAAGAAGGCTCGGGATAAGACAATTTGCTCTTAAATTAAGGACAACATATTAAATTCATTTTTTGAGTTATTTCAGTCAAATTGGAAAGTTGTTTGTGGTGTTTGACATTAATCAGACATACAACTTTAAAGGTATTTAATGTATTAAAGTGTGTAATTATTTTTAATTACCAGTGTTCAAATATTGTAGGCCATGCGTTTTGAACCGGTGGCTTGATATTGGGGAGCTGGGACATTTGTGCGAGATTTTCGCCCCAAATGTCAATTTATTTCACAAAGGCAGGTACCTACATAGACAAATGACATATCAAATGAAAGCTATTAACAGGTGCTTTAAAATGACATCAACAGTTTGCACATAGGTCTTATAGTTCTTGAGTTATGCTCATTTAAATAACAAAATTACAGCATGGAGCAGGCTTGGGATAGGCCGGCTTGGGATAAGACATTTTGCTTTGAATAAAGGACTACGTATTAAATTCAATTTTTTGAGTTATTTTATCCAATGGGAAGTTGTTTGTGGTGTTTTAGATTATTCAAACATACAATTTTAAGTTATTTAATGTATTCAAGTTTGTAATTACCAGTGCATGTGGCCATGCGTTTTGAACTGGTGGCTTGATATTGGGGAGCTGGGACATTTGTGCGCGATTATCGCCCCAAATGTCAATTTATTTCGTAAAGGCAGGTACCTACATAGACAAATGACCTATCAAACGAAAGCTATTATTGAGTGCTTTAAAATGACATCAACAGTTTGCACATAGGTCTTATAGTTCTTGAGTTATGCTCATTTAAATAACAAAATCACAGGGGGAAACCGGCTTGGGATAAGACATTAATTTGAACCTCGCACAATTTTAAATGAATAATAGGTAGCATAGTAAAAGTAAATATATTCTGAAAGGCCTCCATGTGAGGAGCTCAGAAATGAAGTCCTTTTTGATGTAGGGGTAATGCATGTTTTCAAAATGTCAACCTGAAATTTTGCAATTTTTTGTGGAAATTTCTTCATTCTCAGGTGGATATTTTTGTAAGCATTAACCCTACCTCAAAAATGACCATATTTTTGAGTTCCTCATGAAATCTCCTTTCAGAAAATGTATACTTTTACTATGGTGGCATATATGGTTAGTGAACAAAATCATTTTGAACCAAAAACATGCGATTTTGTGAAAATTGCAGAATGTCTCGAGAAAATCCCCCAGTTCAAAACGCATGGCCATTTATGTGTGCCAACAAATATGTACATGTGAAAAGGGTGTAAGTAAAAATGGGAGTAATATTTAAAGTGTGCGTAGGCTTGGTGGTGGTCTCATTGCAACGACCACAGGTAGTGATGTGTTTTTAAAGGACACTACCGACTGGGCATGAACTGCGTTTTGTGGTAATCTGTATATACTATACGACATCTGCGTGACAGTGTTGTGCGCCTGTAGTTTTGGAATGCAGTGCGTCGCAAGACCACACACACGGAGAGACTGAGTGAGAGAGAGAGTCCAGACCAAGATATAATTATAATTTTATACAGTTTTTGGGATGAACGGTAAAGACATGTCCGAAGTCGGTATCATGAAGGCGATGCGAGCGCTCGGATATTCAGCGGTACCCAGTCAGCTCGACGAAGTAAAACTGTTATGTACTCAACGGTTGACCGACTCGACGGACGAACCAACTCGACGTACGAGCCAACTCGACGGTTGACCGACTCGACTTCCCGTGGACCATCTCGACGTACGAGCCTCATTCTCTTGTTAGGCAGGATCATAACATGTTGAAATTGTTTGAAAATGCAATGACAATAATTTCAATAAACATGATACTTTTCTATGAAAAAATAATAATTCAACCATGACTGTAGGTTAAATATTGACAAAGTTATGACCAAAAATATTTTTACTTATCGCCAGAAAGTGGTTAAAGCATAACGAGTCATGACACGAGTATGACGCTCTGATCGTCAATATTATTGTGTACTTTTGTATATATTTGTTTTGATTTTTTTGTCAGGTTCGGGTATACGGCATACGGGTAAAGCATATAAACCTTTCAATGCCCATTTAATCATAAACATTAAGGGGCTGTGCACCTTCAGGTACAGCCTCCCTAAAACTGCCGTAACTTCTTTATTATTTATTAAATCTATATAAAAGTATACATTTTTTTGCATAAAAGGGTTCAATGAATCCAAACATGATCATAAAATTGACCATTTTGGGAGTAAATGATAAAAAACACGTTTTTTGACCCATTTTAGGTTCTGCAAAGATAACTCAAAATATATTTTGTTAAATTTTATCATACTAGTTTTATTATATTCCTCATGCAATTCCCTAGGAACCTTTTTTTATTTTTTATTTTACTTTATTATTTTTTGAATTATCGACCAAAAAGTGCCAAAAAATATGATTTTTTACCAACAAAATGTGATTTTCACGATTTTGGAGGTTAAAAATCACGTTTTTTAGCACTTTTTGGTCTATAATTCAAAAAATAATAAAGTAAAGATTAATAAAAAAAAGATTCCTAGGGAATTGCATGAGGAATATAACAAAACTAGTATGACACAATTTGGTGGCTATGCAAAGGTGCACATCCCCCTTAAGGGTCATGTATGGGGTAGATAGATCCAGGTCATTTGGGTGACAAATTTGTACTCCAAAAATGTATGTAATACAATAGGCAGGATCCACACCACATTTTCTTGATACACTAATTAAGTGCACTTACCGACCATTCTATATGTATTGACTTCAATTCCTACAATTAGCTATCCAGGGTATGCAACATTTCAAATCCCAAAGCCCATTGAATTTTGAGCAATTCCTTACAGTGAAAAGAATAATTATTTGAAAAAATAATGTAACAGAATTTCTTCTTACCAATTGCCACGTGGTGGTCGGCCATGTTTTGCTGTGGGCAGATCGTAGTCTGATCCTGATTGGTTAAATTTGATGTCAGTTTCATAAAAAAAGTGATGACCATGCGATTGCCTTTTGGGGCGATCACATGACAGCATGTCGTCGTAGATGGTGGGTAGGTCATAACCTGTGTCTCTGTTGAGGGTCGGTTTCTGTGTACTTATTTGTTTCGATGTCCTCTCAGATCTTACATTTCCAAAATTGATCCTCTCTGGCGATAACTTGGACAGTCCTTTAGCTTTTATACGGCTTGTCAAAAATCTAAGATTACTTGATGGACTGGTAAGTTTACATTCGGGCTGGTATGGTAACTTTTACTTGCTACCTGCCCGACTGGCTGCTTGGAAAAAGTGTAGATGCATGCTGCATGCCCATACCCCTGTTAATTTACATCAACTACACTACTCTAAGAATATTTTATTGTTGATCAATTTAGTCTGTTTTCATTTCTATTTCTAGAGATGGCTTCATCATCAGTTCACACTCCTGAATCCCAGATGGTTCGCTTTGACAGTAGTGCTACAGGATCACAACAAAAACAGAGTAGTTCATGTTGGCCTACAAGAAGACACACTCCCTACACAAAGACACCAAGGTCACGAAAACTCAATAGTAAGTTCATCAGTTGGGTTACTCTTTATTTAAAGATAATTTATAAAAACATCCTCTTGTTCAGATGATCTTGGGCTTAAACTTAACGTGTATAAAGATGCACAGTCTAGTCATCAGCCTCATTTTTCAGTATCATTTTGATAATGATACATACATGTAGTCTTTTCAAGAATGTACAAATACCTTTCTTGAGTAGCCTAGAGCTATGATGTACATTTTTCAGTGTTTTAAGTAATCTTCCTCATTTTGTGTATGTAACCTCTCACACCCCTGAGACTAATTGTTAACATGGATTCCTCCCCCCAACAAACACCAATTAATTCTTTCTTAGAACATAAATAAATGTTTGTTTCTCTGTTTTGTTTTCAGGTAAGAAAGGTCGGCTTGAGAGAACCCCCGTCCTTGCGACTGACGCCTCCGTAGATCTTCACAATCTTGTTAATAAAACATGGCATGTCTATCAGGTCACACCACTGTCAGAGTTAAAACATGACGCAGCATCACTCAAGAAATACTCAAGACATCTGTCTGCATTCCTACAAGCTGTAAGTAAAATGGATAGTTACTTAATTATAGAAACAAGAGTACTGAATCACATGGTGTTAATATCGGGGGATTTTATCGAAACCTGAACCAAGAGCCATTTTGTGACAGAAATAACTCTTGGGTCACAGAAATGTTTGGTAAAACATCAGTAATTTTGTTCCAAATAGAAGCCACATATGAATTTTACATGAACTGCCTGTCATACTCATGGGATCATATTATTTTCATTCCTGGTTTAATTTCTTGCGTTATTTGGTCAAAATGAATGTTGCTTGTCATCTATGCAGTTTTGACTTCCCAATGTTGTTTACAAACAGCTTCATTGCTTACCCAAATTTCCCCTTGTTTGTTTATGTGGGTAAAGTTTATAGTTTTGATAATTATTCATCATTTTTGTTACACATGGTCAGAAAAACCTGAAATAGGACATCTGGTTTCAAAGATGAATGACAATTTACAAACGAATGTTTGTCCCCTATATTTATGTAGATGACATAGACTCAAATCCTTGATCATGACACATATGAATACATTGACTTATGCAGTTTCATACTTCAGTTGTTGTCACATTGATTTGGACCAAATTTGACCAAATTCTGGAGGCTGAATTTTAGTGCCCTATGTTTGATTATGTGTTACGCATGGATGCGCCTCCTTATTTTGAATTATTTCCAAAGTACTACATGTATGACGGTGTCTAAAGCTAGTGTTGTTGGAGTTGTCCCATGATGAGTTTGACATGCTGTCATTCAAAAATGTCTCCAATAGTTACCCAAAAGGTGGCTGTAGATAGACCTTTAGTTCTCCAGGGATTAATGATTTTACTATGATTTATGTTTTACAGGAATCTCAGAAAGGTATAGGTGTAGACGTGGAGAATGAGATCGGAGATAGAGCTGTATTCAGTGTGTTGAAAGGTCTTACATCATCACCAGGTATAGTATTATAGTAATTATAAAATATCAATTTTGGTCAATCCCTATCACCAAGTATAGAAAGAGATTAAGAGAGAACTGCATTTAGTTATTTAGTATGATGATGGATGTTGCCTCATCAAGATGAAGTCGCCACATTATATCCTCCTTGGCCTATCCCAAGTCTGTATTCCATGTGTTCAAAGATCTTAGTCATCAGGTAAGGTCACCATTATTATTACTCCCTGCCTATCTCTATCACATAGTATGGAATAAGTTTGAAGATAGAGCTGTATTAAAGGTAGATGTTCTGATTGCTGGCCTGATTTTCAATTTGATGTTTTCTATTTTACATGAAAGGTCATCCTTAAAGTTGTCACATTCCAAAGTTTGAGTTGCATAACTCCAATGGTTCAAAAAGCACAAGCTCACACCACATTTGCCCATTGAGTAGTACACAAACTTGCTGGTGGTTAACCACCTTTGGCAGTAATTCACCACATTATAGCCTATAATTTCTAAATGGAACATTTCTGGCCCTTAAGATTTTACAGACATAATGAGGAAAATTTTGGGATTCTTCTGATCTGATACCAAAATATCTTGATGTGAAAAAAAATCATAGCCAAAAATAAAGTTATCAGAACATACATGTGTTGCTAGGTCTTTCATCTGCTTGTAAATGTTGCACTTTTCCTATCTCTATCATTATATTTAGAACAAGATTGAAGAGATACAGTATGTTAAAAGGTCTCATCTCTTTACAAGTTTAAGTTTCTGCTGCATAGTTATGTCACTCATGTCCTGTCCCTATCATCAAATTCAAATCAATTTGATAGCCTAATTGTGAGATGAACTAAGCCAGTCTTGAGAGAATAATGGTTGTGCTGTCATCTCACAAAGTTTTAGCAAAATATAGGGGTTGAACAGTCATTAGGCCAACAAACAAAATAAGAGTTGTGTTGCCCTCAGGCTCAGCAACCGACCCTAAAATCGCAAAACTTATGGTAGGCTTTTTTTTTTTCAATTTTTTTTTCTCCATTTTTTTCCCCCTTCAATTTTCATTTTCTTTTAGATTTTAATTTGTCCTTAAAGTGTCTAAATGTTTTATTTCTTGCTGGAAATGAATAAGTTAGCTTTTCTTAATGTTTTTAGACTAAATTATCACATAAGAAACATTAGTTAAATTGACATATTGGCCTATACCAATTTTTTCTTGACATAAACCATATATATAAACCAAAATCAATCCAACCGACCGACCCAATTAAAAAAAATAGCACTTGAGGGCAACACAACCTTTTTTGGGGGGTCTTATTCTACTCTAAAGCCATATATACTATAAATTACTAAGTTTGATCTCACAGAGTCAAATAAGTCACAAAATATCATGAGGTCATTTGCGATTGTCAGATTTACTGTGTACATTCTGAATTCTTTTTTTGATGAGGAGCACCACATATCGTTTTTTATTTGTTTTGTTTTTTGATTTTTCTTGAGTGGGAGTAAAAAAGCGTCGGTCAGATTACACAAATACAACAATTTTGTGTTGCCTATGAAATGTCAATAAATCACATTTTACTTTTTTTCCCCAGATGATAATGAAGCGATAGAGCTGACAGTGAAAGTGAAGTCTCCTGGAGCCTCTACAGCTGGTAATACACGAGTTACACTGAATGCTATACTGTGTTCAGTAGGAGCTGATATCAATGGCAATGTTACATTGGATGATAGTCTTATGTCTTTACCTGTACTCCTGATGAAAGGCACTGTGACGGTGTCATCATGTGTTATCAGATGGCTGGAGGTAAATAAATATGATCAACAAAGAACATCAACAGATGATAATCTTGTTGCATTTCCTTTTTGATAGATTTATTAAATGTATACAAAACTAAAACATCCTGGATAATAATCAGCCTTGCAAAACATTCATTACCAATTGTATTAAACAATGGTAATTCGGTGCCCTTCCTCACTTGCTTTGCAGTAAATGTTTTTAGAAAATTTAAATTGTGGCGCTCAGTGTTAACATGTGTATAGTAAATGAGGGAAAATCACACAAGTCACTTGCTTTATGATGTTATGTATTTAAGTCACTATTGTTGAGGGAGTGACCAAGTCATTTTCTAACAAACTTTTCCACTCTAGTAGATCAGTGTTATGACTTTTGCCCCACTTTAAACAAGATAGATCATTTCAAATCCAAAAATATATGATCAGTTTCCAATGTTTCTGATTAGCCGAGTGTTTTTAGCACCCTTGCACAGAAAAACAAATGTGTTGTCACCCGGTGTCTTTATAACCTGTGTGTAGATTGCGCTGGTGTTGGTGAGAGGTATCTTAAGAAACTGCTTTGTAAAGACATAACAATCAAAAGAAAAAAATGACACATTCTCACATTTTAAAAAAGTTGTCAGTAATCATGTTAATGCCAATATATAGACAAAATCTGTGGAATATATATTTCTTACAGAGTCAGTTTGATTGCCGAATCCGTCGTATGACCTTTAACCCCATGAGTCTTGCTTGGATAGTGTCTATGTGGGCTGGAGTGACAACAGGTGAGTTGATATTGTCTTTCATAATTATAACTTGAATCACATAGTCAACCTGAAAGAGTGTTACTGGGTGCAAAGGTCAATCCCTTCATATTGTAAACCATTTACAACAGAAAAATATTGCTGTGATTAGAGATGGACTGTTCAATATCTATTACTATTATTTATATCAGGCTTCCCAACTACAATAAAACAGTATTGAATATTGTTCAACCATAGTACCAAGATGCGAACAATATTTTAAAAATATTGTTCAATTGGCATGGGCAGAAGATATGCATGATAGTAGTATGTATGTGCACAAGTACATTTAGGTGATCGGCGGGGCATGTCACTTGCGCTAAGATTTAGTTCAGTTTGGGCAAAAAGTGGTTTTTTTTCCTTCAAAATATAGCATTGTTATAATCAATAAAAATAATAATATTGAATATCTAATTGTTGTGTGATTCAAGAATATATTGTACTCGATACAAATATTGTTGTATTCAAACACTCAAACCCATTCAGTAGTATAATAGTATAAGTATCATCTATTTTCACAACCAATGCTAGCATGAAGTTCATATTAGGATGATCTGATGTGAAACTTGTTTACTAATACATAGACTTCATTTGTATATTGCATATGTGCAGAGGATGGAGATAAGCCAGTAGAATTACAGTACACTGTGCCACAAGATATCGAGGGTCTCAATAGAATAACACTGACTATAGAGCAGCAAGATGCACAGAATCTGTGGCAGAGGTTAGTGGAACAATTTGATTATTCTGTTAAGACCCATGATCATAAGTAGATCCAACTTTGCTTTGTTGACAGTTTCAAATACGTTTCGTTAGAATGAATCTAGGTAAACATCATCAATAAGATTGTAATTAAGCGTAAGATATGAGAGATTTAGCCAGAGAAATTGGTGGTTCCCAACTCCATTGAAAATAGATATAATCTGCTACAAGTGATGATACCATTCCATATCATCTGACTGTATATCTCATCAACACCAAGATAACCTTCAAGCATAATCTCAAGACTTGTTTGTTTAGTAACTGATTTTCTGTACATGCTTTCTTATTCTTTCCATTCAGTTCCTGTATGATGATGCCTGGGATTGTATTGCTTATAGGTTATATTTTTGCTAAGCGCTGTGATCATTTTTGGAACATCGCTATATAAGCACTGTTATTATTATTACATTTTATGATACAACCAATCTCAATTTATGCAACCCAAGTTGTTTGTTATCACAATTACTCTTTTTTAATTTAATCAGATTAATGATTCCATTTTAAAGGTGTGTAACCCAATCACATGTACTTTTCCCCCATCAAAATTGAGATTGTGGTATCAGAAGAAAGCCCAAATTTGTCTGATTAACCAATATCTTAAGCCAGAGAAAGGTTTCTTTTAGATGCTATAACTTAAGTGAAAATGTAGTGAAGTACTTCTAAAAGTGGAATACCACCACAGAAGCTGTACGGGAAAATGTGAAGTGATATTTTTCTTCTTCCATAACACCCACTGGAAATTTTGGAATATGACTGTTTTTATGATGGGCCTATGTCTAGAATTCAAAACCTCGTGAACATGATGAATATATATGCGATATGTGCGATCCAATCAAATGCCGTCCTTTACTGGTACCCACAAATAAGCGCAGGTCACTAACGGAGAACCAAGAACCTCCACGTAAACATTAACAACCTGCGCAAAATGCGTATCAAGTTCCATCTCCAAAACAATTCGCATAATGCCACGAACGCATAGCGTATTTGCATGACGCAGTAGTTGCGACGTGTGAGTGGTTCGTTTGCACAATTTTCGATCAGATTGATCAATTTGTAATGGGTGAAGCATAATTAAATTGCCTTAAAGTGTAACTTTTTAAATGAATAAGTAACTTCTGTATCATGAAATGAATATTTTAATTGACGGTTTTGATCAGGATAATGACTTTGATCAGTTGCTTTGTCAGTAACTGTGAAGAATCAAATATTTTACTTTGGGACCTCGGAATTTCCGTCGGAGCTATGCCCCTCAAGCAATTCCTTGGTTCTAAAGTGAAAATGTTTTGATTCTTTACAGTTACCTCTGAATAACTGATACGCAGTAATAATCCTTTAATTGTAAACACGATTTTAAAAATGTTGACTAAAAAATTGGTTACCCACCTTTATTAATGATTTCACACGGTACTCAATGCATTTCACATCTCCTTTCTTCCTAGTATCCATGACGATGAGTCTGGTGAGTTTACAGGTGAAGAAGTAGCTGCATTCATCAAATCTTTGGAGGCGCATTTCTTCCATCATTTCAAGATACACTTGGCAGTAAGTATATGTAATTGGGAGGGGGCATAATCACATTTTCTAGTGATAGTATCATTGCATTGCGCTGGTTTTAATCATCATATAAGGCTGCGTAGAGATACTTGAGTGGAAAACTTCCCAAAAGTCAGAAGTAAAACATTACTTGCATTTCTTAGAAACAAATTAATCTCCTACTATTTCGGCAAAAACAGATAACTTTGTCTCAGCGGCCCACGCTCATTGCTTTTAAAATGAGATTTAGCATGCAGCAATTTTTTTAATTTTTTTTTAACTAGTTTGTTTCGGCGATACTCTTTAACATTTATTATAAATGTGAAATTTGGAATCAGTAGAGTAACCAAAAATGCTAGTATTTTACACAGCCGTTCGTAGGTACATATACCACTGTACGTGGAAAGGCCACATACATAAAGTTCATACAGGTATTTGAAGAAATCACATAGGATTATATAGGACATGGATAATATTCTTAGGTAAAAAATCGCATAGGACATTTTGTAAAAAAAAAGAGCACAGCACATAGCTTTTTAGCCAAAAAGTGGCTGAGACAAAAGTATTTAATTTTTTTGGCCTTATCTAAAAGATGTGTTGAATGTCTGCAATGCAGGAGGGTAGAGTTTAGGTTCATTTGCATTTGTGAGTGAATTTATTGAATATAACACTGTATGGACACTGTTACTTCAGTCATGTGATATTTCATGTCAGTGATTGTATGTAATAAATCGAACATGTCCAAAAAAATTCAAGTCTTTGAATCGTCACATACTTTCTAATGATATCTGTATCCCAACAGCCGGTAGAAGAGACACATTGGTTTCGTAACAGGCTACCAGTACCCAGATTAATTACGGACTTTTTCCATGTAATAAAAAATCTTTTATCCTCTTCTTAATTTGATAACAGGGAATGCCACTAACCAGTATAGGGACACCACTCGCTTATATTGGTCATCAAGGCAAATTAAAGGTAAACCTACTACAAGTTTAGTACATCTTCTTTGGGGGGCTGTTACGGGGGCTGTTAAGTCTCAGGAATAGCCTCCATAAAACTTCTGTAACTTGTTCATTATTCATTTAATCCATATAAAAGTACATTTTTGGAAAGGAAATGAGTAGGAGAATCCATTTTAGGTATCAAAAATGCAGATTTTTAAAATTTTGACCAAAGAATCACTTTCTTGGCTCAAATTTGCTGCAAACGTAGCAAAATCAGTTTTTGGTAAAAAATGCTGAAATTGCACCAAAATCGTCTAAAGACACTTCCCTAGGAATGGTGTTTTTTTAACATACACATTTTTAGTTTTAGCTAAATTTGAAACACATTTTTTTTTTTTTTTGGTCAAATTCAAAAAATCTGCATATTTAGTGAAATTTGATACTAACAATGGATTCTACAACTCATTTCCTTATCATTTCAAACCTTCACTTTGTGTGTGTCTGATGCACCATTTGAAATTTCCATCACAATAATATGATGGTTTGGATATTCCAGAAGAAATCCCATATTCATTTTCCCGATTTTCCACTGAAATAGGGTTAGACCTGATTGTCTGACCTACCAGTAGGGGTGTGTGAATGTCTAAGCAGAGTGCAACAAGTGACTTGTTTTGAGGATTATAGATTGGCAGTTTGCTCTTACCATTTCAATAAAAATCAAGGTTTTAAACATAACAACATTTCGATTGTACATGGTCAAATTGCTTCAAAAACACAAAAAATACCTATCTTTTGAAACCATGCAATACCGGTATTCAATCGTCAATAGTATAATAAATTGTATCCCTATCTCTATGTATTTACTTTTCAATAATATTGTGAATTATAATCATATCCAAAACCTTCAATTCATTTTCATTTCTACAGATTTTACAAGAAGATGGCATCATACCAGTCTTACAACATCTCACACAGCTAGCAACAGAAGAAATATTTACTCGGTAAAATGCATCTATACGTAGCTAATTGCCTTATTTATTTTTATATGGACATTGTATATTTGAAAAGGTATTGTAAATATGGAATTCCATCTTTTATAGACATGCTAATGCTGAATAAGGAACATATACTGTAATACTTTGGAATATTGCATTTATTATTTATTAAGTGTTTGTAAGATTGAAAATTTCAATAGCGCTGCACCTACAATATAAAGTGCGGAAATAACTAAAGAGGTGTGCAATGACAACATCCCAGGATTGGTACATTTAAAAGCAAAAGAAACAACACATTAAAATGGGGACCAATGTTTTTGGAATGCTAAAACATTACCTTTAACAAGGTATGGGACCAGTGATAAAAACACCCAGGACCAGTGATAAAACACCCAAGATTCTTTTGACATGGAATCTGTGTGAAATTACTCAACCATAACAAATTTGATTTTATCTTTAACCCTCTCTGACCAGCCTGATCCGTTAGGAATATCTCAAGGTTGAGATTTCTCCATCTTAACTTTAATACATCTGTCACCAAATGAACAGGTGTTAGCTAGCTAGTTCACCCTGGTTGAACTAGCCAGAGTGGACCTTTGCTTTTAAACCCAATCAATGATGTTGTTATCTTGCACATGTTAGAACAATCCATGAAGAGTAATACAATATGACAATTTGTGTACTGCTGAAAAGGCAGAAACATCAGTTCCAACCGTACCAGCAAGGGGCACCAATGATTGATCCAAATGGATTCAACAGCACTACACCAACAATATAAAAAGTAGAAATATCTGTAAAAAAATGAATTAACAAATATATTTTAAAAAACCCAGAAGTAACTTCAAAGGTGCACAATGACAACATACATCCAAGGGTGGTACATTTGAAAAGCAAAAGAAACAACAAATTGAAATGGGGGACCGATGTTTCAAAATGCTAAAAACAATTCCTTTAACAAGATATGGGACAAGTAACAAAAACACAACTGTCCCATACCAGGATATACTAAAAATGATTGTACTATACAGTAGTATTAATAGGAGTGGGATGAAAAAGAAGATTATTGACTTAATACAATAGAAGATCAGAATAATGGAATATATAAACTGGAGTGGGTTTTTGTGAGGTCCAATACCTTGTTAAAGGAATTGTTTTAACAATGGGAAATGTTGCCCCCCCCCCCCCCCCCCCCCCCCCCATTTTAATGTGTTGTTTCTTTTGCTTTTTTAATCTATCCTTGGATGGTGTCATTGCACACCTTTTTAGTTATTTCTGGAATTTAAATGGATTGCTTTCAAATTTACATGGTATCAAGATATTCTTTTGGGCTGATGAAATCAACTTTGGTACGTTTTACCGACTACATATAGAGATCGTAAGGTCATAAGAAACAAGGGTTCTATTTTGATACACCAGGTATTCATTTCTTTGATTTTAAAACTCCAATCACTGTAATACTCTCTGACATCAAGTTTATATTTCGGGTTATATTGTAATACTTTGACTGAATCCAGGGGGGGGGGGGGCTATTCGCTCTTTGCTGGTATGCATCGAGAACAAAGTATCTCATTTGAACGGATCCGTAATTTGTGAGGAGAGCTTTGAACTGGTACAGCATTGAACGGGATTATTCCATGACATTATGTTAACTAGTTTGACTCTCTCTGCACAATATGACTGGTCATGCAGTGAGACATTGTAAAATGATGCAACACTCTCATTCAATCTGATTCCAGTTCGAGGCTCTCTTCACAAATGGTGGATTTGTGCAAAGAGCGAAGTGATAAACACAATTGAATTGTCATAATTTTGTGTTATTTTATTTACCACAGTTTGGCAATGTAATTTATTTTATTTGTATCTTGTACCTTAAAAGGCCCTGTCACACATACGGCGATCAGACTAGCGATTCCACTACGCTATAAAATATATCAAAATATGTATAACACCCAATGATAGGGCGGAAAACTGTCTGAAATTTTCTATTTTTAAATCAAGGTCACTAAAATCCTTTCTTATCCGGCTGCGATCAGGCAGGCGCATGGATTATGCTAAAACATTATATAAGACGCCAAGCCAAGCACATATCCACGAACCGCTCAGTGACGCAGTGGGAACTGGCTGGGTCGTTAGAGGGTCATGAGAAGGTCCCCATGGTCGCCCTTGAGCGCCAGTGAACCGTGAAGGTTCGGCGTTCTGTTCAGAGCGCTGTAATGACTCACTAATGTCGCCGTGGCACTGCCAAGCGAGCAACGTGCGCGTCCCGTTGACGCATACAAACTACTTGAAGTCGGGAGACGTTATGGATTGTGTCCCATTTTTAGAACGGCTCCACGGTGCTGTCACTGGGACTATGGCGCTCGTCCAAGTGTGACGAATAGCCTTCCTCTGACGTCTGAAGTAGAAGTTAACAGTACAATCTTTTAGAACGGCTCCACGGTGCTGTCACTGGGACTATGGCGCTCGTCCAAGTGTGACGAATAGCCTTCCTCTGACGTCTGAAGTAGAAGTTAACAGTACAATCTCATTTAAAAATGCGGTCTGCTCACCAATACACACCCTCACCAGCACCACTACATGGTATAAACACAGCCTCATCACCAATCAGTATGCAGTGGCATGCTCGGAAATATTGTGAGTGGGGGGCCACCTGGCCATAAATGAAATTCCTCCGACTATATAAAAATAGAGATACCGGAAAGTGCTTTCCGCGAAGCAGTAACGGGTAGGGTCCAGGTGCCGCCTTAGGGCCCCTGGTGGGGGTCCAGGGGGCAGCGTTCCCTGGAAGCTCACGGGTTTGGCGGTTAAAAAGCCCTATGAAACCCATTTCAGGGGTAAATTTCAGTATAATTTTGTGATGAATTCTTGTCAAATTTGTACTTTTTCCACCATAGATTCAGTGCTTCAGCATAATATAGATTTATTTTTGGAGAAAACATCATTAACCCAATACATATTGAAAGATAAAAATAAAATGGCCTTAGATTTTAGCTGTCCGGAACAAGTTATCACCATTTTCATGTGCTTAACTTTTCCATAAATTATATACTTCAGCAATATCACATTTCTTTGTTTTTCTTGCCCCAAAGGGAATTTATTTGGTTTATATAAACATGAGAAAAATCAAAACAGATACAGATAACTTTCAATCAAGTGATTCTGATTATGAATGAACAAAATTGGAAACCCATTGCTACCACATTCTACGAGGAACTTCGGGAAGAATGAATGTTCAAACAACCCCAATGGCACAATCTTTTGACATCCTGATCATGCCCGATGGCAATGTTGAAGGCCTATGTTTCATTCCAAAAAACATGATCTTAATAATCTAGAACATGAAATGGGAACTTGGTTTATCTTAAAACATAACATGAGACTAGAATACCAGTCTCACACATAACTAGCGCTTTAAAATAACATACAATCATGGTTACAAATCAGTACATTTTTTTGTATAGTTTGCAACTTTGCACTTTGCAATGTATCAGTAGATAATACTTTATCGATGTCGTAATGATATCTTCTTCTTCCTGTAAAGTGCTGCCTTCAAATGGTTGAAGATAAACGCACTGTGGTTGTATGCATGTGTTGCCTCGGCAAAAGAAAAGTTAAAAACAGGTACAATATTTACAGGTGCGAGTAAAAAGCTGGTAATGAAAAACGGGTGCAATATTTACAGGTGTGAGTAAAAAACTGGTATTGCAACTACTTCAGATGACGATCCCTCAGCGCAGATTTGAAGTGGTCAAGGTATGAGTATGCAGTAGGATAAACTTTGAGGTTGTTCCAGTCCCGGATGGTACGTGGGAAGTATGAGTTGGCATACGCTGAAGAGCTGGTGTGAGGTTTAGTGAAACGGGAACCGTGACCCCTGGTAGATGTAGACAGATGAGTCAGATAGTCTCTCTACAGGATGTCAACCAAGTTGTATCTGGTCTTAAACATCATATGTACGCGGCTGTAATAACTGCGTTCCTGTAGTGATTGCCAGTTGAGATGGTCTAGCATGGTGGATACACTGCTCGTTCTCCTGTAGTCTCCCATGACAAAGTGGGTTGAGCTGCGTTGAGCTTGTTGATATTGCATTTTGTGTGGGGGTCCCATGCAGTTCCAGCGAATTCGACAGATGGTCGAATGAAGGTGGTGTATACTGCTTCTTTGACTTTCCAGCTTGTGTGGCTCAGGTTTCGGGAGAAGAAGGCCTTGGTGCCCTTTGCTTTCTTGGAGATGGTGTCAATGTGGGTATTGAAGCTCAGTTTGGAGTCGATTTGCACTCCCAGATACTAAGCAGAGTTGATAACCTCCAAGGCATGGTCATGAAATTTGAACTACTTGGCACTTAGCTGCGTTGAAACGCATCAACCACTTGGTTTCCCATTCTTGTAGGGCATCCAAGTCCTTCTGGAGGGCATCAGCATCGGCAGTTATTGAGATGTGTCTATACACGACGCTATCATAGCCTATAGACATTGCAATTTTTACTCAAATGTTTGCCACTGCTTCGGGTAAGGTACTTAAAAGGTACCAATATATAAGTTTACTGCGATTTGAAACTGTAACAGTTTATCTTGATAAAGAAAAACAGCCTTCAAATAATGTTGATGGCATCCGCAGTCATGTTACTTTTGAACTCATTCATAACACCAGTATACTGTAGAGCAGAAGTTAGAGATCCATACGTCTGTTGCTCATTTTGGCGAAAGTTCTAATGGTCATCAAAGTCAATGTTAGAAGCTAGTTTCCTCTCAATCAACAAGGTTGCAAGTGCTGATAGCCTATCTTTCCCCATAGAAGAACGCCTGTAGTCTTTTATTATTTTGAGTTTGGAAAGGCTTCTCTCGGATGAAGCAGTTGTGGCTGGTATTGTTAACAAAATTGAGTATAGTTTGTAGATTACGGCATTCCAAGACAAATGCGTGAGTAGTACATATAGTTGAAGAGGTCATTGTGTAGTCTTCGACCTATCAATATCATGGAATAGTTCATCCTTATTTGCCCTGACATGTGTTCTCCATGAGATAAACTGCAACTGTGTGCTGTGTCGTTCTACATCTGGCTTCATAGTTATAGTTTCAAGTTGTCCGTCTTTCTCTACCTCTAGAGTGAGCTCGTTTCCGTAAACCTCTATGAGACTCTCAAGATCATGAGGTACTTGGTCGCTGTCTTCATCGCCCTGTAAAAGTGAACTGGGTGAGAGCACATTAAAATGTGACAAGATTTTTTGATTTGCCTGAAAATGTTCTTCTAACTGAATAATACAAGTGTCAATGCTTGACAGGAAGACATTTGACTTGACGTAACCTCTACCGTTTGCGGTTCATCAGCTGCCTGTTCGTCAGCATGAGACTTCTTTTTTTGTGCAAATGTTGTAGGAATTGAGTTCTCAGCTGCGATTATTCTTGCCTCATTCAACATTGCTTCATAGTGCTCATCCGATCGCTTTCTCTTTAGCGTGTCTTCTGCATCGTTGATAAGTTTATAAGCAGCATCAAGGGCCCTGCGTTTGTAAACTATCTGATGCCACCTTGATTGTCTGTAGAATATCTAATAGAATATATAAGGATGCGACAAACTCGAACTTGGCACTTTTTGGTCAATATTTTCAAAACTAAAAACAAATTAAGCCAAAAAAACAACCGATCCTAGATAATTGACTTAAGATGATTTTGGTGAAATTTTACATTTTTTAATCAAAAACTGATTTTGTTAGGTTGTCTGAAAAATGTTGGCAGCAAAAATGTAGAAATCATTATTTTGTGTGAAATTTAATACCAAAAATGGATTCTCCGACTCATTTCATTTGAAAAATTGTATACTTATGTACATTACATTATTAGTTTAAGAGTGCGTGCCTGAGAAAACCAAATGGTGGGCGGAACATGAAGGTTGTCGGATTTTGCTCTTTTTTGGTTTAGTATATGTACTTGATGAAATATTCATGCTGACAAGGTTTGAAAATTTTGGCCCCTATAACTTGGATTTTGTGCCCCATCAAGTTTTAGCCCCTTTTAAGCCCCAAAATCTCCCAAAATTGCATATAATTGCCCATTTTTGCATAATGTTCATACTTGTAATCTTGATGTCCATTGTCAAATTATTTTTTAATCAAGTTAAAATATTGTAAGTACATGGGTTTAGTATTGTGAAGATCAAACCAAATTTCACTTAACTCCTTCTTCCTCACCAGGGGGGGTCCCACTTAGGACCCCCTCAAATATCTTGATGTTTTATGTAAAAATGGGGCTATCTTCAATCGCTTGCAGGAATTTATCCCAGCAGTGAATTAAAATAACCTGATTGTAGTCTCATAGCATGACACATTGGCTATCAAAAACTATTCAAACTTAGCTGGGGAAATGTGTCTGGATACTGAAAAACATAGTGTTTCTATATAGTAATTTTTAATATTTTCTAAAACAAGAACACATATTAGTCGGGTATATACAGGGGTTACCGTACACCCCCTTCTCCCCAGGACTCCCCCAAACCAACTTTTTTACTTACTTTCATGGTTCTAAAACATATTCAGAATGTTACCAAAAATAATTTTGCTATGCTAAGGGATTATTAAAGATGGCGTCCAAAATGGCCGCCAGAACTGGTCAGATCTCATAAAATGACATATAGCAATCAAAATGTATGGTGAAAGTATAGTTTTAATAGTGGGATGTATGCATTAGACCACTACACTCTCATATCCAGAACGTTTGCTTTGTTGACACACCTAAATCCAAGATGGCCGCCAAAATGGCCGCCAAAAATGGTAAAATTTGGCATAAATTGGCATAATATGAACCAACATGTATGATCAGAGTATAGTTTTAACGATGGGGTGTATGTGTTAGACCACTAGTAACTCATGTCTAGTATTTTGCTTTGTTATCATAGTTAAAAATCCAAAATGGCGCCCAAAATGGGTCCCAAAATGACTGAACCAATTTTGAATTCAGTAAAATGGGATAATATTAATGTATTCATGTATCATGAAAATATAGTTTTAATGATGGGATGTATGTATTAGTAACTAGTATGTACTAGTAACTCATATCCAATATTTTTTGATTTGTTAACATACTTAATAATCCAAAATGGCCACCAAAATAGGTCCTATAATGACTGAACTAATTGTCAGAATTCCATAAAATGGGATAAATAACCAACATGTATGATGAAATTATAGTTTTAACATTGGGATGTATGTATTAGACCACTAGTAACTCCTATCCAGTATATTTGCATTGTAACAATGTACTTTAAATCCAAGATGGCCACCAAAATGGCTACTGTAAATGTAAATATAGTCTACATGAGTGTATGGTAATCCAAAATAGATTGTGAGTGTTTATTACATCAAATTCACCAACTAGTATGTTCTAAACTGATAAGGCCCACCTCTGTGACAATTCTGATTCTGTATCACTTTCCAAAATGGCTGCCAAAATGATTAATTTGATATTAAATGACCTAAAACAATTGTTTTGTAAAACTATGTAATACCAATACCCCCAAATCTAATGGGACAGCATTCACTATATGTCTACGATAAAGCCTAGTGGCTGTAGATCTGATCATACATGTTGGTTCATATGCCAATTTATAGAATGTTAACATTTTTGGCAGCCATTTTAGCGGCCATCTTGGATTTAGGTGTGTTAACAAAGCAAAAGTTCTGGATATGAGTGTCTAGTGGTCTAAATACATACATTCCACTTTTAAAACTGTACTTTTACCATACATTTTGATTGCCATAATATGGCGGCCATTTTGGACGCCATCTTGAATAACCCCTTAACGTACCAAAATATATTTGGTAACATCCTGAATATATGTTTTAGGACCATGAGAGTATGTCAAAAAGTTGGTTTGGGGGAGTCCTGTGGGGTGGGTGGGGTGCACGGTAACCCCATACCCGACTAATTTTCTTATTCAAAATATCCAATAACTGGTGAACATGAGTCATGTAGATGATGATGCCTAACACACCATTCTTGGTCCCTCTGATATCAAGGCTGCTGTAGTTGTGCATGGTTTGCCAAAGATCAGTATACTATAAGTAGACCTAGTTGGTCCACACAAATTCTAAATATTGTTTCATTTCATCTCATTCACCATATTGTTATTAAAAAAATGTGGTAGCCCAAATAGTAGGCTATTGCCCCATAGTTAAAACACCTGTTACTAGAAGAAAATTAGACAAGATAAAATCAAACTAGAAGTGATGCATTTCCCATCTATCTATCTATGGGACTAACTTTTGCCCTAGTTATTTTATTGGGATAATGATGGGAATTGTGCCTCTACTATATAGAAACACTTTGTCCTATTGCATCTATATACATTTATATCAAGGGTGATAATGTATATTCAATTGTCATAGTCCAATTGTTATAGTCCCTATAGTAGATTATATACGTCATTCATATATTCTTGTTCATTGATTGGTTAAAAGTGGGTCACATGATCAAAAATAAACACGCTATTTTGCCAAAAGTACTATTTACGGCTCCCAAAAGTACTATTTACGGCTCCCAAGAAGACTATTTACGCGCCGGTAGTTTGAATTGAACTTTTAAAGCTTTTTAACTGATGAAGATTGGAACTTACCGGATGATTTTTGAATTTGAACTTTATGGAACTAGAAATATATGAATGACGTATATAAAACAAATATATACTGCCTTTATTCGAGTCTCTGGATTAAAACTATGGTCCCTCGGTGACTGCAATAGGCTATTTAGCTTCGGGACTGCGCCCCTCAGCAAAACAGCACTATTGCAGTCACATCGGGCCCATAGTTTTAACCAGAGTCTCTCATGGCAGTATATATTTGTATAATATCTATTATAGCACACACCACCCATGGATCAGTCATCCTCCCGTTTGGAAAAAAATACTATAAAATAGAAACCCTTTTTTTTTACCCTTAGGCAATTCCACATTTCCAGTATGATTGACACTAGGATCAATGTATAAAACTAATGATGTAAAAAACTGATTGACGTAGGCTATTTGTATTTGAACCTGACCTATTCTAAGCAAACTATTGTGTCTAATTTATATTACTATACAATCTAGAAACACTGATTGCTTCAAAAGACCATTACCTTTGATTACACAAACCTTTGCTTCAATTCTCTGATGTGAGAGACTTTGGAATAAAGCTATCTCTGCTCAGACGCAGCAATGTATGGTTTAATTAACCTTTTAAAATCAAAACAACAATATCTTATTTCAAAACACTTCAAAAATATTTTCTGTCTAGAAACAATCCTTTAGATACAAATATAAATATATTCTTAAAGTCTGTGACCTATTTGATTGAATTACATTCCTGTATTACAACAATATCTCAAATAAATCATATATCTTCAATTGTTTTAAAATGTCTAAAATGCCTTATAGAAACACTGCATTGGGTGTTTCTAGAAACCATTTCCCCAGAACAGATTTACGTTTTCTGAAAAGACAAGTGATTTAGCTATTCGGCTATGAAAGAAATTTTTCAATTCACTGCTGGGATAAAATCCTATTCACATTTAAAGATTGCCCCTTTTCCGTCACAAAAATCAATGCCTCGTAGGGGCACTTTTTTCTGTGACCCCCCTCGTAATTCAGAATGAGGTGGGTGATTTTTGGTTGAATCTACACAATACCAATGCTGTATATCAATGATATATGGACTGGATTAAAAAATCAGTTGATGCAAAGAATCCCATTTTGTGCCTTTAGAAACAGAGACAATTTAAACGATTTTATATGATTTTATGGCTCAAAATGGGGCTAAAATGCCATGGGGCAGAAAATCCAAGTCAGGGGGGTCAGAATTTTCAAACTTTGTCAACCTGAATCTTTCATCAACTGTACCCAGCAAACTATATATGAGCAATATTGGACAACCTTCATGTTCCTAGATTTTGTCATATCATCCTATTCTCTCAGGCATAGACTCTTAAAAGTTAAAGTGCTTGATAAATTTCATATATTTTGGGTTGACACTTCCCTTAAATGCACCTTGAAATATGATCTAATAGGCACCTAATTAAGCACTTAATTAAGCACTTAATTAAGCACTTAACTAATTATATTTTTGGTGACAAATTATATATTGCTAGATGTGTGTGTTATTGATTGTAATACCTGTGCATTTTGAAATGCCTATTAGTAATAGTTTTCAAGATATGAGAAGGCATCATTTTGACAGATTTGTGTGTAAACTCTATGGCAGTGGTCCATTTTTCACATCATAGATGTGGGCCTTTAGGAACGAAAATGTTGACAGTATCCATTCGTCCCTCTCGGTGAGCTCTGCTGCTCCGCCACCAGAATTCTTCTTTAAGAGGCGGCCATATCTAGTCCGCAATGACCTGTACCATATCTGGATCATTTCGCTCTCCTTGTTCAACTTCTTCGCCTGTTCATCCCACGCTTTGTTTTTCTTATGTGTGTCCTTCTTCTTCTTCTTCTTCCTTTGAAGTGCTGCCTTCAAATGGTTGAAGATAAACGCACTGTGGTTGTATGCATGTGTTGCTTCGGCAACAGGAAAGTTAAAAACAGGTGCAATATTTACAGGTGTGAGTAAAAAGCTGGTAATGAAGCTACTTCAGATGACGGTCCCTCAGCGCAGATTTGAAGGCGTCAAGGGATGAGTATGCAGCAGGATCAACTTTGAGGTTGTTCCAGTCCTGTATGGTACGAGGGAAGTATGAGTTGGCATACGCTGAAGAGCTGGTGTGTGGTTTGGTGAAACGGGAACTGTGACCCCTGGTAGATGTGGACAGATGAGTCAGGTAGTCACTCCACAGGATGTCAACCAAGCTGTATCTGGTCTTGAACATCATATGTAGGCAGCTGTAATAACGGCGTTCTTGGAGTGATTGCCAGTTGAGATGGTCCAGCATGATGGATACGCTGCTCGTTCTCCTGTAATCTCCCATGACAAAACGGGCTGAGCTGCGTTGTACTTGCTCGAGCTTGTTGATATTGCGTTTTGTATGGGGGTCCCATGCAGTTCCAGCGAATTCGACAGATGGTCGATTTAAGGTGGTGCAGACTGCTTCTTTGACTTTCCGGCTTGTGTGGCTCAGGTTCCGGAAGAAGAAGGCCTTGGTGCCCTTTGCTTTCTTGGGAGATGGTGTCAATGTGTGTATTGAAGTCAAGATGCACTCCCAGATACTTAGCAGAGTTAGTAACCTCCAAGGCATGGTCATGAATGGAATATGATGCAGGGACTATGTTGCGCTTGTTGGAAATTTGAACTACCTGGCACTTTTATCCGTTAAAACGCATCAACCACTTGGTTTCCCATTCTTGTAAGGCATCCAAGTTCTTCTGGAGGGCGTCAGCATCGGCAGTTGTTGAGATGTGTCTATACATGACGCTATCATCCGCAAACAGTCTAGTTGTTGAACTTGTGGCGCAGGCAGGCATGTCGTTGATGTACGTTAAGATTAGTAATGGGTCAAGGACACTGCCTTGGGGATGTTACATGGGTCACATCTCTCCTCTTGCCATCGACAACGAGGCATTGGGTGTGGGAGTGGAGGAAGTCTGTTATCCACTGCAGAGTTGGGCCTCTAATACCATGAAAGTGATGTATCTCTTTCAGCAGATACCGGTGTGAGACTTTGTCGAAGGCCTTCTCAAAGTCAAGGAGGATCACATCAATCTGGGATTTCTCTTCCAAACCTTTTTTTGTAAGGTCGTCAAGCATTCAGATAAGTTGAGTTTCGCAAGATATTTTTTTTGCGAAAACCATGTTGTGCATCGGACAGGATATTGTTGGCAGTTAGGTGTTGAATGGCGGCACAATGAATGATGTGTTCGCAGAGTACATAAGTCAGGGATATGGGTCTGTAATTTGTGGCGTTGGAACGGCTTCCCTTCTTGAACAACGGTACGATCTGAGCCTTCTTCCACTGCAATGGTAGTTGCCCTTGGTTGATCGATGCCTAGAATAATAGTGTTACTGCAGGTGCAATCTTAAAGCGGTCTCCTTTGGAAGCATTGTGGGTATCATCCTTTAGACGAAGACATGCTCCATATGGATGGAGTCCAATCAATTGGATCCATTTAAGTTTAACAGGTATTTGGTATTGTACTAGAGGGGATTTAAAGGCATATTATGCGATCTTTTTCAGGGACAGGGGTTTTTTTAAAGCAGATTTTCTTGCATATTTACATTTTTGTCGTTGTAGAAAACCTACTGCCAACTGTTCTGACCCGATGTTCTGTTTTTTCCACCCTTGTTGTTTGGTGTGTTGGGGCACTTGTTTCTCCAATGTCCGGTTTTGCCACATGCGAAGCACAAATCGGAACGCCCGCCCGCCTGTACCATGTGTACTGGCTAGGGGAATGCAAACCCCTGACCATGGAAACTACTGGCGTTAGAACCATAGTGGCGAAAAGAATCGCCACCACAATCGGACCTTCTTGGCTTAGAATACGCTTGTTTCTAGATGATTTAGACTTGCGTTTTTTTGTCGCCGCTTGTGTCTGGGCTGAACGAATCTTCTCCCCATTATCTGAATCCGACGCGAGCTCATCCAACAAATATTCGTCTACGGCAATCCACCTGGCCTCGGATATGTGGGCTAACCTGATTAACTTGTTGCGCTTCTTGAGCTTCTTAGACACCTCCGCAATTATCTCTAGGCAGGCGTCAATTTTCTGTTCTTCAAGACAAACAGCTGCTTTGCTTAAACTCTCCTCAATAGAGGCGTTGAACTCATACTGAGCCTGATTGCCCTTAAATCTGAAAGTTACCTTGGATGTTGATTTTAGCTTCTCTGAAAATATATCCTCAACCTCTTGCTTCTGGTCTGATAATTTAGAGTCGATATAAATATGCATATTGCTCACTATTTCGGCCATCAAAGCCGGAGCAACTTTTTCTTCTTGCGAATCACGAAAACAGCCGCGGTCCAAGTTGAAATCGAAAACGAAAATCTAGAACCAAAAATTTAGCACATCCGTCGAAGATCCATCAGAATCAGTCAATAATTCACCACATCATCATACCCACAATCCCCGTTTTTCTAATCTCCCGCCAGCTCACATCTGACCACTAATCCCATAATCCCCTCTACATCCTATACTTATCACCGCAAATACGGCTCCAATAGGAAATGGCATTTTCAAGATATGAGACTCTAAAGAAGGCATCATTTTGACAGAATTGTGTGTAAACTCTATGGCAGTTCCCGCCCCACCCGCAGCCCCCACCCCATTTTGCCTCCCACTACCTTGGCATTCTTTGGTCTAGCTCGTTTATTTTGAATCCAAATGAGCTGGAATTTTCCATATAAAAGTAGACACAATTAGCAACAACATGACACCGAACTTAATTCAATAGGTCAAGTACATTTACAATAAATTGATATCTTATCACAATTGTTTTGATTAGTGTAACAATTTTAACATTGTACACTTTTCATGCGGTTTTACCATTTACAAACAGATTAAGAATGCTGCATTATTGGATATTCAAGGCCTAATAGTTTTGACATTAAAACATTTGGTAAAATATTGGAACGTCGTCTGCAGACACCTGCCGTGTGGAAAGTGTTAATATTGACAAGAAAATGATATTTAATTTTAACTTGCACTGACAGTGGTCCATTTTTTTACAACGTAGATGTGGGTCTTTAGGAATGAGAAGGTTGATAGTATCCATTCGTCCCTCTCAGGGAGTTCAGCTGCTCCGCCACTGGACTTCTTCTTCAAGAGGCGACCATACCTAGTCCGCAAGGACCGGTACCAGATTAAGAATGCTGCATTATTGGATATTCAAGGCCTAATAATTTTGACATTAAAACATTTGGTAAAATGTTGGAACGTCGTCTGCAGACGTCTGCCGTGTGGAAAGTGTTAATATTGACAAGAGTATGATGTGTAAGTTTAACTTACACTGACAGTGGTCTGTTTTTCACAGCGTAGATGTGGGCCTTTAGGAACGAGATTGTTGACAGTATCCATTCGTCCCTCTCAGTGAGTTCAGCTACTCCGCCACTGGACTTCTTCTTCAAGAGACGACCATACCTAGTCCGCAAGGATCGGTACCAGATTAAGAATGCTGCATTATTGGATATTAAAGGCCTAATAATTTTGACATTAAAACATTTGGTAAAATGTTTGAACGTCGTCTGCCGTGTGGAAAGTGTTGATATTGACAAGAAAATGATATTTAATTTTAACTTACACTGACAGTGGTCTGTTTTTTACATCATATATGTGGGTCTTTAGGAACGAGAAGGTTGATAGAATCCATTCGTCCCTCTCGGTGAGTTTAGCTGCTCCGCCACCAGACTTCTTTTTCAAGAGGTGACCATACCGAGTCTGCAAGGACCGGTACCAGATCTGCATCATCTCACTCTCCTTATTCAACTTCTTCGCCTGATCATCCAACGCTTTGTTTTTCTTATGTGTGTCCATGTATGTGTTTAACTTTTTGGTGTAGAGGAACTCGTTTTCTAATATCCATGCAGCCATAGTCTCCTCCTCATCATCAGTCAGATCTAACCGCAGGGCTGACATCTCTCGATGAATCCATACTACTGCTATCACCCTCTTCATCATTGACGGCTTCACCTGTAGAAACATAAGATAAGATAACATAACATAAAATACGTAAGATAAGATTAAATATAAGATAATAAGATAAGATCCTCTTTGAGAATGATAGTACAATAAAATACATTGGCTCAAAGCTATTTATCTGTAGTTGTACAGGGTGTCCCAAAAGTTTATCACTTACCATGCAACATGTGTCTGCAGACG
Source organism: Ophiura sarsii (assembly GCA_035610835.1). Classification (NCBI taxonomy): domain Eukaryota; kingdom Metazoa; phylum Echinodermata; class Ophiuroidea; order Amphilepidida; family Ophiuridae; genus Ophiura; species Ophiura sarsii. The sequence goes on from CM069444.1 coordinate 47,080,236, forward strand.
ACATTCCAAAGTTGCACAAACATTTTTGAAAATGTCAAAATTATTGAATTTCATATCATATTTGGAATCACCATGAAAAATGCATTGAATTAAGTACAAACTAATTGCCGTGTGAAAAGTATTGAATAATTCGCAGTATGAAAATATATTTGGATAGAGAAGACTTGTAGAATTTGTAAAGTAAAGTCATTAAGTTAGGATATTACGCCAAGGTTGACCTTGTGTTCATTGGAAACGAGGGTGCTAATCAGTGCAGTATGTACAAAGTGCGAGTAAAATGATCTTCCACATATATGGATTGGTTGCTGCTACTGTTCCCTTGAACACCTGGTAGGATGGTGAAGACAAGGTGCTAGTTGGAAGAGAATTCCACTAGACGACTGTGCGAGGGAAGAATGAGAAGCGGTAGACCTGGATGCGAGACTGGATTGGTTGGTACTTGTTAGGGTGGTTAGATCTGGTAACTGAAGGTGCCATGGAAGTGAGATATAGGTCAGGATTGAGTGCCACTAGCTGATGCCGAATTTTGCTGAGGAAGAGGCTGGATCTTCTACGTCTCTCTTCCAAAGAGACACACTGTAGCTCTTCAAGCATGGCCGAAACACTCTCACGTCGGCGGTATCTGTGGAGGACGAATCTTGCAGCTTGGCGATGGATATTCTCAATTCTAGTGATGTCTTTGTTTGAGTATGGATTCCATATAACACAACAGTATTCAAGGTGGGGGCGCACTAGGGTGAAATAAGCCCATTCTTTTAGTTTCTTAGAGGCTCCTCTCAAGTTTCTACGAATCAGCCCTAAAATCTTGTTGGTTCTAGCTGTGACTCTGTTGATATGTTTGGACCATGACATGTTGGCGGTGAACGTCAGGCCAAGGTAGGGGTAGTTATCCACTGAAGTGAGGGTGTTGCTTCCTAGCTTGTAGTTAACGTTGGTGGTGTTGCGGCAGAGAGTGAATTTCATGGACTGACATTTTTCTGCCAAGTTTCTGTCCATTGATAGAGGCGGTCAAGATCATTTTGAAGGATTTCAGTGTCTTTTGTGTTATTTATTGTTCCGTACAGGGCGCTTTTTTTTAAATGGCCGCCAAAATCCCATATAAATTGTGCATATGGGTTAAATAAGCATCCATGAGGCATGTTTGACCACTTTTTGCATTCGTTTTGATAAGAGGTATTCACAAAGAATCTAGGTTGGTAATACAACATCTATTATTAGAGGTTCAAAATGAGGGCGCTTTTCATAATGGCCACCAGAATCCCATATAAAGTGTGTATATGGGTTAAATAAGCATCCATGAGGCATGTTTGACCACTTTTTGCATTTGTATTGATAAGAACTATTCACAAAGAAGCTTATTTGGTTACACAGACTCTATTAAAAGGTTCAAAATGAGGGTGCTTTTCAATTGGCCACCAAAATCTAATAAAAAATGAACATTATGGTTTCAAGTAAAATTTAAAAAGCGTAAGTGTCCAGATAGTGAGTTAGCATTTGATAACAATTGTGTCTAATAATCACTACAAAGATGTCTGGCATGTCACTCTTGAGGGAGCTTTTCAAAATGACCGCCAAAATTGAAGAACTTTTTTTTTTAGATGCTAAAAGCGTAAAAAGAGTTTACTGAATTGTCCTTGTAATGTTTGTTATATAGTTAATCTTCAGAGTCGCTCAAATCACTGCATTCTGAAAAATCCTTGTACTCATTGTCAATAAACAGTTCCTGCATATCTTCAGGCATCATTGTCTCTATGCACTTATGCTCCATTTCTTCATTCCAAACATTTTCACAAGCATCTGTGCCTTCATAATTGTTGATGCCTGCTGAACGCCATTCTCTAGCCATGAAATACGCTTTTATGAGTTTATGAAGCTGCAGTGTTTGATGCTATATCTGTTACCTTTTGCTCCTTGGTTAACTTGCGGTCGAGATCGCATACCTTGCTTCATTAACGCTTTTGGTCTTTACCCGGTACAACAGTGATACGTATTCCTCAAGCTCCTCAGACAAATGTGCTGAAAGAATGTCTGATTCATCAAGATGACAGGAAGTGTCCACAAACCTTGGCTTTGTCTCTAACAGCTTCCAGCACATACGTTTACCCTTGCGAAAAAAGGCTGAGTTGTAATCGTTACCCCTAAAGGCGTGGAATCCAACAAGCCATAACTTCTGTGTTGCTGTTAGGTCGATGTCACTCAACTTGAACGCCTTTCAAAATTTACCATTGTTTGTGTCAAGTATCATTCTGTCGCCATTCTCGTTGAAATGTGACATTGCAATAACAGCAATGTCTGTGTCGCCAGAATGTGAACGGATGATTGCTGTGCCTTCATCGTTACTGCTCAATGCGTGGTCTGCATACAAGACGACCTTCGTGTCTGCTTCTTCCTGACTACTGCTAAGATCTGGAACCAAAACAACATGATCTTTTGTGACAAGGATGCAATCTCTATACGACGAAAAGTAGACACCGTCACACTTCAGATCAGCTAGTATGCTTTCTTTCTTTTCTATCAACACACTGCGAACTAGCTCAATCAGTCTGGTCTTGTTCTCGCCGTTAGCCTGGAATTTGTTGAAGTCATGTGTCAACTTGGATTGTATTGAGCTTATGATAACTTTGGGTGCCATTCCTCTCTTGTTTCTCTCAGCAGTCTACTCTGCGGCAAATATGAATCAGCAACGATATCAATGCGCTTGTATCCTTTGGGGATGCTGGCGAAAATGTTGCTGGCGAGACCTTCATATGTAACAGGATACGATGTGAAAGTTCTGATGAGGGCCATCAGGTCAACGACAGAAGCAATAGCTTGTTCTTTTGCTGGCAGAATACTCTTAAGAACCATTGTATCTCTTGAATTGTTCTAAACAAGAATATCCATCAGGACACTTTTCTGAGTCGTTCGTCTTGTCACATCGGCATTCCCCAGACTTAGTGGGACAGGGGTTAGTGGATACTCCAGTGCTTTCTTGAAGTCAACAATTCTGCCATGCTTTGTTGAAGTGGTAAGAAGCTTTCCTAATACATCTTGATTAGCTTCAATTACTATGACTTTTCCATGTGCCTTCAGTGTAGCTTTTTTACCATTATTTGAAAATAGAGTGAGGTTGTTGCGCTTAATAGGGTCATGAAACTTCACTTCTGCTGACTCGAGCCTCTCCTTTACAAAAGTTTTGTGTGCTGACTTGCCATTTGGAAGAACTTAAAATATTACATCCGCAATGTCCTTGTTGACCGGTGTACCAAAGCTCAGGTTGTATATTTATAAGCTCAGCTTTGTAAGCGGATTGGAATTCATCAGTAAGATTTTGGGATTTTAGGTGTTCATTGAGTCTGGAAACAGCGGGGTATTCAAGGATCTTGCCAAGGGTGGGGAGGTTCGAAACTGGGCGGTAATTTTTAAGTACGTCTGGGTCAAGGGTCTGCTTTTTAATCAGAGGAGTGATCACTGCTTCACAGAGAACAGATGGGAACAGACCAACTCGAAAAGGATTGTTAACAACAGACATAACAAGTGGTCATGGAACCATAATATCAACACACGCTTTTAACAACCAGGTGGGCATTGGATCCAAGAAACTAGTTTTGTTGGGAATTTTGGAAATTATCTTTCTAACCTCGAATTCATCAACATGTTTGAAGTTTGTAAAAATATCAACATTATCAGTATTGCACTTGTCCTTTGATTCATCACAATAAACATGACTTAAGTTATTGGTATACACATTGTTACACTCTTCCTGAGAATCACAAGCGTTAACATCAGATTTATCAAGTTCCACTCTGATATTATTGATCTTCTCACTAAAATAATCAGCAAAATTATCACTAAGAGTCTCATTTGATAATGACGAAGGAAGTGCTCTGCAAGAATTATATAGCAATGAATTTAAAGTGCGATAAATTGTTTTAGCATCTGCACCATTTAACTCATCTTTAAAGTACTTGGTTTTTGACGCGACAATTAAATCAAGAACAATTTTGTTCTGCTCAGTGTAGCTATCGCGGTCACTGTGTGATAAAGTCTTGCGCCATTTGCGTTCAAGTTTTCGACGTTCCCTCCTTGGCGTTGTAATAACTGTCTTCAGGGTTCACATAATGTAAACAACTGCTGACCAATACATTGGCTTCTCCTGTGGTATACTGGCAAAGGTACGCTAACCTCTCTCTGCTATTGTGTCTAATCTTCGACGCCATATTCAAACGCCTTTATTAACGTTGTATATTTTAGAGGATCTCCATCAAATTTACTTATCCGTTGCTCTGGAAGAGAGTCTCGTGCCTGCTGTTGTATGAGCAGCTCTGCGAGTTTCCTCATATCTTGCTGTTGTTGAATTTGGTTGTGATGCACTGGATACTGTGTTTGCGAATAATGCGCTTGTGGATATCGCATATGATCTTGCTGCACTTGTTGTTGCAAACCTTGTTGTTGCGACACTTGTGGCTGCAGACCTTGTTGTTGCAAACCTTGATATTGGGACGCGTGTTGTTGCGACACCTGTTGTTGCAAACCTTGTTGTTGCAAGCCTTCATATTGCGACGCTTGTAGCAACGACTGTTGTTGCAAACCTTGTTGTTGCAAACCTTGTGATTGCGACGACTGTTGTTGCAAACCTTGTTGTTGCAACATTTGTTTTTGCGACGCTTGTTGTTGCGACAACTGTTGTTGCAAACCTTGTTGTTGCGACGATTGTTGTTGCAAACCTTGTTGTTGCAAGCCTTGATATTGCGACGCTTGTTGCGACGACTGTTGTTGCAAACCTTGTTGTTGCGATGATTGTTGTTGCAAGCCTTGTTGTTGCAAACCTTGTTTTGCGACGCTTGTTTTTGCGACGCTTGTTGCTGCGACGACTGTTGTTGTAAACCTTGTTGTTGCGATGATTGTTGTTGCGATGATTGTTGTTGCAAACCTTGTTGTTGCAATGATTGTTGTTGCAAACCTTGTTGTTGCGATGTTTGTTTGTGCGACAACTGTTGTTGCAAACCTTGTTGTTGCAAACCTTGTAATGGATCCATTTAAGTTTAACAGGTGTTTGGTATTTGTACCAGGGGTGATTTAAAGGCAGATTATGCGATCTTTTCCAGGGGATGGGTTTTAAAGCAGATTTGCTTGCATATTTACATTTTTGATCATAAATCATGAATATATTCTGAGTTACAGAGCGATATGATTCCTAATTACTTCCAATTCATGGTTTAAAGAGTGAACAATTTATTCATACTCTAAATTCCGCTCTAAAACCATGATGTGAAAGTAATTAGTAATTAATAATGATAGAGGCGTCCTTTGGAAAAGATCGCATAGTATGCCTTAAAACTCATATCCTTCGTGCACTTGCTCTGTAATCTCCGCACCAACGCAGAGAACGTTATGAAAACGTATTGAGAAGGTATAGTAACGCAAACAACGACTTTTAAGCACAATGTAAGCGCTGGCTTGATCGCAGCAGAGCATAGACAAGCGCAGCGCTTTGTATGGCACTTAAGGGCGATCATGGTGACCCGACCCCGCTCTAGATGGTGTCCACTGCGTCCCGAATCGGTTCTTATAGACCTTACTGTGTTTTGCATGGCGTTTTGATACTTTGATACTTTTTCAGCGCAACGAGAGCGCAAGGCCTGATCGCCGTATGTATGACAGGGGAATTAGCAAACAATAATTATGTCAATATTTGTCGTTTTGTATTTATAGAAAGTAACTATGTTATTTTAAATGCACCTATATTTTTATTTGATACAGGGTGTCCCAGAATGATTTATACCAAGAAAGGTGCATTTATTTAGCTAGGAATACTGTTGTTGGTCATAGTTCTTATGGTTCTACTAACTATATACATACAGGCTGTCCCAAAATGATTAGTACCCATCGATGCCCAAAGTTCAATCATTTTTGTCATCATCAAAATCAATGGGATCAGGTCCGCTGTTTTTACATCAACTTTGTCATACTGTACTATTTTATTAGAATTTTAGATCATGAATATCGGATTTATCAAACTCAAGATACACTCCATTATGTAAAACATGGTGATTTTACCTTTTTGACAAAGTGCTAAAAAAATGTGTGTGCTATTACAGCTTGTTTGAAAGAAACTTGTGTATTCTCATAATCTCTTGTCTACTCAATATAATCTTGTGTGTCTTTCTGTTGTAACTGTTATTAGTTATGGGTGTTCAAATCATTAATAATTATATTCCTTAATTCAATTTAACGGGTAAAAGAAGTTTGTCACACTTGAGTGACCCCGTGCATTGTTTTATTTGACAAGTGTTTAGCGACTTCTAAATGAAGTGGTATTTGGTGAATCACCAGATTTCATTTTCACGTTGTATAATGGATTTCGTGAGATTAAACACTAAGGGACTATTATCATTTTCAGCAAATTTGTAGGAAATTGCATCCCCAATATGAAAAATAAGTCTACGCCACTGCTAATTACCCATGACCACGTATTTACCTGTTTAAATGTCCCTCAAGTTAAGCCTCAGAACTAAATCATTATAGAAACAAAGCTTGGGGTCGCTCATGCGTGACGATCCATTTTTACTCTTCAAATTGAATCAAAATAAAGAAGTATTAATGGTTTGAACAACAATATGATACAACAGCAGTTAAAATAGAAAGGAACCAAAGCTATTAGCAGACAAGCGATTGAGAGAATATATAAGTTTCTTTCAAACAAGCTGTTTAAAACACGTTTTTTTTGCACTTTGCTAAAAAGGTGAAATCACCATGTCTTACACAATGGATTGTAACTTCAATAAAATAAGTCAGATATTCATGATCTAAAATTCTAATAAAAGGGTAGAGTATAGCAAATATGATAGAAAAACAACGGATCTAATCTCATTGATTTTGATGATGAAAAAAATTATTGAACTTTGGGCATCGATGGGTACTAATAATTTTGGGACAGCCTGTATATATGTAGATTTATGGACTTTGTAAAAATGGTAGATTCCAAGTTTGAAAGTTTGAAACTTATAAAATCATTGACCATGTTAGACACAAAGCTCAATTTAAATGATATGCAAGTAATTTGCTATGTTCTCTTGATTTCCACTACAAAATTAATAAATATTAATTGTTGGAGATGTTTTATGAAGCAATATTTGAATGGTGTGAGGGATTTGTTCTGATTGAGCGATTTACATCATACTTTCTTAAGCGGCAATTTTGAAGTTTTATTAATTGAAACACGCTGAAAGTGAAAAACAGGTTTTCACTGAATTTCAATAATGTCATGCCATATAAGAGCGGATAAAGATATTTGTATGAAAATAACAGAAAGTAAGGAAACAAGTTCCCCGTTATATTGCAGACATTAGTCTTGGACTGCGATGTTGTTTTTATATTTCAATAATTTTTCAAATACGGTATAAATCATTCTGGGACACCCTGTATTTGTATTAGAAAGAATGTAAACAAACACATTTACACTTTAAAAGTTATAGGTACATTTACAACAGCTTATCCTTTTTGCACAGTACAATTCAGCCCTTTTATGGTAAAAGAATGTATCGTATATGTACTTCCTTTTAACATGGATTGTGTTAACTTGGTTCAATAATCCTCACTTAGGAAAAGGTTGCAACTTGTAAAGATAATGAAAGTAATATACTGCCTTTTACCACTACATGATTTATGGAGAAAAAAGCTAACTTTGATCATGTTAAAAGGAAGTACACTGTTAGGAAACTACATATAAGATACATTCTTTTGCCATAAAAGGGCTGAATTTAATAAAAACCATCACAATTGCAGACAACAAAATGCATTACAATTAATTGGTCTATCAATCATAGTTTGAGTGATGTATGATGAGTTGTAATTATAGATATGTTGCACACATTCACCTTTTCTGATGAATTGCAGCGCATTTTCTTGTTGTGGATGTATTTGCCACCATCTTTCTTAATAAATCACCCGGTTTTAGTACCAATAAATTGTATAATGTAAAAGAGGTCATTTTTGCTCGATCAATTTTTTGCGCTTTGCCGATTTGTAACTTTTTTGTGTGATTTTGAATTTGTAGATTTGTAGCGTCATCAAAAGAAATACATTTTTACATGTATGTTATTATTTGTGCGGTAGTTGATTCGAGCGTGAACAGTGCAAAGATATATGTCACATGAAAATGTCCATCTTTGTAAAAAATGGAGACACTTATAAGTTGGTTCACTGATCTAGTACCTGCAATGTGAATTTGTTATTTGTTGCAAATTCTTGTGAAACAAAATGAAGGTGTTGGATACTTTTATGTCAATTCAGTTCAGATTTTTTATTTTTTATTATATGTGACCTGGCGCCACAAAATGAGAGTAAAGTAGCAAAAATAAAATAGGATTTTTTCACATTTTCAGAAAGTAGATGTCCGTCCTCGGGTTTAAAATTACACCAAAGTGGTTGTAATAGGCCATTCCAAAGTGAGATTATGATAAATTGAAGTTAATCACCTTCTGAATTATTGAATTGGAGAAAAAGGCCTTCAAAGTCAGTGAAGCTTATCATCACTTGGCTCTCCAAAATATTCTGTCAAAACTTAATCAAAAGATTGTTTATGCCAAAGACCTCTTATTAAACACCCTGTCATTAGTTCATTTGGGAATTTACAGTGTTCAAACTACTGTTAATAGCTTGGAATGCCCTGACCTTTAAGACCACACCAAATTTGCCATAGGGGATACTATTTTAAACCTGTGGAAATGATGATGTAAACAAGGTAATTTCGAAAACATTTTTCCTCTCTAAAATTACTTTAAAAACATATTTAGAACCACATTTTTTCTAAATACTTTCGGAAAGTGATACATAAATAGTTTATCTTTCCGAAAATAAAAATATCTCATTTTCGACCTCCCCTTGTCAAATCGACTATTTCAGGCCATAACTCAAAATCAGCCCCAGCGACTTTATGCTCATTTTGTTGTGCCAGGTCACATATGAGTAATGTTCAAAGTGTCCAATAAGTGATGTATTCTTAACCCTTTGAACCCGGAGTTATTATAGCGGTTCGGTACACCCACCCTGACTTCTCCGGGGGTAAAATGCTAAATATAGTACACCTATATCATCGGTAATATATGTTACCGATGATAGAGGGCAGTATGCCATTATACTACACGTATAACGTAACCTATTTATAACATAAAAACATCCGTTTTTATCGCAAAAATTGCCGATCATGACCGTAAAACAATGCATTACTGTCTACCTGAGAATTATCTGCGCATGCGTATTCATTCCATTTCGTGCTATTTTCAACAGTTTTCATCAGCAAATGACATCAAAACCCAACATAAACCTACGGAAACAAGGTCCCGAACAAGGTATCGGGTAAACATCACGTGATTTGAAAGTCATATGACCACTAAAAATCATGTGATCAATGTCACCTGTTCCAAGGCGGATTTATCGGCCTATCGGGTCACAGCGCGTTCTTAAATAGGCCGATTTTTCGGCCTTTCGGGTTCAAAGGGTTTTAAAACTTCATATCTGTGGTACAATAATTTGCAGTACAATGAAACATATTTAGATAAAGAAAACTTGCAGAATTATTTTGTTACCAAACATGTCCCCTTTTATGAAGACCCTTAATATATATAACATGAGTTGAAATGTTTGGTCACATCACTAATAAGTCACAATTCCATAAATGTTCAACTTGCAGGATGGATACCAGGTGTGTATGGCTTATACACATGTGATGTGTATCCCTAAAGAAAACTCTTGACTAAAAGCTTTTTGGTGGGTCCATATCATTTCATGTTATTTATTCTTAATAAGAATAATTTTCACCTGAAATGTTATAGAATCAAAGGAAAATATTTATCTTCACTCCATCTAGTCCTCTCTGGTTCCATTTAATTCATTAGATAAGGGCATTATACTTCACATTATGAAAGTGCAGTTTTACAGTTCAGAAATCTTTCTTGTGTACTCTGGCAACACAGGTAGCAGCAATTTTAATATCAAGTTTGGTATCATAATAATTCAACATGATACTATATTATTGAGTTATTCCATAATAAAATGCATACACTTTTATCTTGCATATCATCAGTATGAGATTTCTTGTCTGTTGTTTTGGTTCTAAAACACACTTTTATTTATAATATGAGTGCATTGCACCCTGGAATACGGTTTTTTGATTTGCGGTGTAGGAGTAAAAATGGATAGGTTGACACCTTTAATCTTTGAGTTTGATAGACTGTTGACATGGTTACAGGACAAAACAAATAATTGGCTTATAGATGAATCCAAAATTGTACCATTTGGATTCCTTGTTTCAGATTAATGATGAAAAACCCAGAACCCTTTGATAGATATACCTTGTAAGTGTATTGTTTGCTCTTAGGAGGCATGAGAGTTTTACGGTTTGAATTTAGGCCCAAAAAATAAATTGTTGTGTTGGCATAACCCGCCGACCTTAATTTACCCCCGAGTCTTGCTTCTTTTTCTACTTGTTTTGCAGAAGAAAAATTTAAAATTAATAAAAAAATCAACAACAACAACAAAAATCTTTGGTGCTCCTTATCAGAAAGGAATACAGTACACATCATATCTGAAGATCGCAAACGGCCTCATGATATTTTGTGATTTATTTGACTCTATGAAATCAAATTTATTAATTTATAGTACCAATATAATATACCTAATTTTCAATGGCATGTTACGCCAATACAAAAAAGAAAGAAAAAATTGGCCTATGGGCGGATATTGGCATGTCTGTACTTTTAGTTTTGGACTATTTTGGGCCTTTTTTAGCTTTGAGTGATAGGTTTTCATGCATATTCAAAGTGCTCAGACGATTTTGGGACACACTTACACTTTTACGCAAAGCTAGAAATTTAGAAATCAATCTTGGATAACTTTATTTGATAAAGCATATTTTTTGTTCTAGATTAAGACCAAAATCATGCTTAAGTCAAACTCGAGCATGCTTTTATGAAATATTGTAAAGAAAGTCCATCAACCACCAATGAGATATACACTGAGCCAAAAAAGAAACTTATAAAATTTTAACAGATCACCAAATAAAATTCTGTGCATGAAAATGTACCACATTTGGATACAATATTACTGCAATGTATTGCTTCAAATGGCAGTCAATAACCAATTGTTTGCTTCAATGACACAAGAGAAATCTGCACTGACTCAGACAACGTCTTGCATCACAGGTCACAGCAAACGATTTCAGCAACATAAAGTTAAAAACATTTCATAGAGTCAAAACAAACTCATATCCAAACAAACAATGAAGTCATTAATAACGGGTATGTCCACCTCCAGCTTGAAGTTACTGCATTGTCTGGGATGAGCTTGGACGACGTGTATCAAGAAGAGACAATCCACCTGTCAATAGACAAACACTTATTGCAGCACTACAGGAAGAATGGAACAATGTTCCCCAGGCTACCATCAGGAACTTGATTGGAAGCATGAGAAGGAGATGCACAGCTTGCCTGCAAGCTGGAGGTGGACATACCCGTTATTAATGACTTCATTGTTTGTTTGGATATGAGTTTGGATATGAGTTTCTTTGTTTTGACTCTATAAAATGTTTTTAACTTTATGTTGCCGAAATTGTTTGCTGTGACCTGTGATGCAAGCCGTTGTCTGAGTCAGTACAGATTTCTCTTGTGTCATTGAAGCAAACAATTGGTTATTGACTGCCATTTGAAGCAATACATTGCAGTAATATTGTATCCAAATTTGGTACATTTTCATGCACAGAATTTTATTTGGTGATCTGTTAACATTTTATAAGTTTCTTTTTTGGCTCAGTGTATATATAATTTGAATCTGCAATCTAGTTCTCTCAACTTCCTCTTTATTTATGCAATTCAACGTCATAAGCATACATATTATGCAATCCTCGAATTAAGCATACTGTTGACAAAAGTAGCTCCTGGTCCTATACTTGCTGTGCACAATTTGAAAAACACCTGAAGCCAAAACTTGGTGTAAAAAAACCTTCCAGTTCCTGCTTAATTCGAGGCTTGCATGCACGAAATGTGATCACGAAAGATGGCAATGATAAATTGTAGCAAATATCAAAATAGGATAATATGTGTAATGGATGGTTAGTAAATAAACTACCCACACAAAGACATGAAGTCTTTTGATTAACAGGTCTTGACCAGAGCTACTTTTTACTATTTTGACAACAAATGGTTCCTTGTCCTTTACTGTACAAAGTTTGGAAAAAAACAGGAGCCAAAACTTGGCAACCATTGGGTAAAAAACTCCTGGGTGCCAAATCTTAATTTTTTGTAGTTACTTGACTGTAAATCTGACCAGCCTTTTAATTATGTAATTTATATAGACTGTTTGGAAATTTTGTTAACTACACCTTTGATGCATTGTTTGCCTTAAAAAGAGTGTAAATCGTCTTACCATTAAAAATGGTTCATGCCAAATTAAAGTTCCAAGTTGCTTTTTGTGCTGATGATGCATATGCATGCAAGGCTAACATTTTTGTCTTTTACATTGACAAAATAAGAAAGTGAAACTGAAAAGCTATAACGCTCTGTAAAAGTTATGAACAGCCTGTCCTCAGAATGAACTTTGATATCACAACATGCCTATAATATTTCAATAATATACAGTTTGGTATTTTACAAAAAGTATGTTTGATATTGTGAATATTGATACAATATTAGCCAACAACAAATCCAAATGTCTTTAGATTGATCTTCTGGATTCATCCTGGTTATAATGATAATGGAGACAGAAGATTAATGCACTTATCAATTGCAACCTGGCCCCTAGGGACCATGCGGGACTGTAGCGGGATGTACAAAAAACGTTGCCCGGCTATGCAGGGACATGTACCAGGGACGTACAAAGTGTGCCCTCGCTAACCGAGGTGTGTAGGCGGGACGAAGCCAAATCGGCAGTGGTGTAACCAGCAGGGGGGAGCCTCCCACCCCCACTTGGAACCCTTGCCCCCCTTCCCCCAAATGTACATCACTGACAAAATGGGACAAACACTTTGTCCGGCTAAGGAGGGGGCAGGGACTATAACGGTGACATACACTTTGTCCCAGCTAAGGGGGGCCAGGACTGTAGCAGGGACGTACACAAAATGGTACCCCGCCCTGCGGGGACCGTACAGGACTATTTATAATACCAGGGACATCACATTGGCAATTTAAACATCCCGGCCCGGGGCTGGGGTTACAATTGATAAGTGCATAATATATTGGCCAAGCCTCTCAAGTCATATACCTTGCCCCTCCCCCAATTTCAATTCATTTCACTACTATGCCACTGCCCCTACGCATGCCAACCGGTTGCTTCGCAACTTAAGTCCCACAGTTTCTTGGCTAGTTCATCGTCTTTTGCATTCTTTGAAATCTCCGAATCCTTTGCAACCGCACAATTGGTGAAATAATTCCCGGAAAGAGGAGTTATGGACTCCTCTACAGCACAGTATATAGTGGTTTGTGCACCCATTTCTTCATTGATGCAAAATAACCTGTCAATAAAAAATAAGAGCAAAACAAATTTCAGTATTTTGACTATTGATTTAACCCAACGTACAATTATATAAAAATGGTTAGTTTCTATAATATGGTTGTGTCATTTAAAATCAACTATTTAAATCGTTAAACCTCCTAAATGTGCCGTTTTGAAGGTAAAAATTACTGGTTGAGTTTGGGAATGTCAGATAATTGATGGAGTTGAAAAGAAGCGTCGCAATCAATCGAGCAAGTAAAATCTTTTTTTAAACCAAAATTACCACCAAATTTGCCATGGTGTTTAGAGCCTGTACATGGTTATTGAAATGATTTTGACTAAATTGATCACGTTGTTTTTTTGTTGTACCATCTGTCTAAAAACTTCAAATAACATCAAATGATGAGAAGCTTCAAAATAATTACCAATGACACCATGCTTATGGACAAAGATACCAATATAATACCCTTTTTCAGACTTACTATATGTCTAGTTGATGACACCGTGCTTTATATGGACAAAGATACAAATATGATACGTTTTTTCAAACATATTATTATGTCTAGTTGATGACACCGCTCTTATGGACAAAGATACAAATATAATACGCTTTTTCAGACATACTATGTCTAGTTGATGACACCGCTCTTATGGACAAAGATACAAATATAATACGCTTTTTCAGACATACTATGTCTAGTTGATGACACCGCTCTTATGGACAAAGATACAAATATAATACGCTTTTTCAGACATACTATGTCTAGTTGATGACACCGCTCTTATGGACAAAGATACAAATATAATACGCTTTTTCAGACATACTATGTCTAGTTGATGACACCGCTCTTATGGACAAAGATACAAATATAATACGCTTTTTCAGACATACTATGTCTAGTTGATGACACCGCTCTTATGGACAAAGATACAAATATAATACGCTTTTTCAGACATACTATGTCTAGTTGATGACACCGCTCTTATGGACAAAGATACAAATATAATACGCTTTTTCAGACATACTATGTCTAGTTGATGACACCGCTCTTATGGACAAAGATACAAATATAATACGCTTTTTCAGACATACTATGTAGTTGATGACACCGCTCTTATGGACAAAGATACAAATATAATACGCTTTTTCAGACATACTATGTCTAGTTGATGACACCGCTCTTATGGACAAAGATACAAATATAATACGCTTTTTCAGACATACTATGTCTAGTTGATGACACCGCTCTTATGGACAAAGATACAAATATAATACGCTTTTTCAGACATACTATGTCTAGTTGATGACACCGCTCTTATGGACAAAGATACAAATATAATACGCTTTTTCAGACATACTATGTCTAGTTGATGACACCGCTCTTATGGACAAAGATACAAATATAATACGCTTTTTCAGACATACTATGTCTAGTTGATGACACTGCTCTTATGGACAAAGATACAAATATAATACGTGGACTCTTTTTTTTGCCCGTAAATTTACAGAAAGTTGAAATTTACGGAAAAGTTCCTGTAAAATATACAAAATTCCGTAAATTATAATTTGTGAAAATACAGATTCTATTTACGGAAATTTTACAGAAATTTGACGTAAATTAACATAATTCCGTAAAAATAAATAACGGAACAAAAAAAATTGTCCGGAAATTTTGCTGCCGGAATTTTTTTTTTTAATCAGTAATTTTACGGATTCCTTTTGCGTAACTTTTACAAAATTCCCATGTAAATTTACACATTTCCGTAAAAATAACAGATTACAGAATTCAATTTTTGTTTTTTACGATCTTTGATCTTCTGTACAATTACGGACATCGTCTGTAAAATTTATCATTTATTTGATAGCTTGATCCTTAAAAGTACGGTCTTGTTCAGGATGGGCCGAAAATGGAATAGTATTTTCAATACAAATATGCATTCCATGGTGTGTTTTTTACTAACTGTTAATTTGTCCGTAAAACTACAGCTAATTTCCTGTAAATTTACAAGATGTACCGTAAACGTCTCCTTTCAATAATGATCTTCTGTACAATTACGGACATCGTTTTTAAAATTTATCATTTACCTGATTTTTCTGTAAATTTTACTAGTTTTCCGTAGAAATCCGTAAATTTACAATTTTATTCCGTATTTTACCGTTTACGGGGGATTTCTGTTAAATTTTGTCCGTAAAATTACGGCAATTTTTAACAGTGTATAATACGCTTTTTCAGACATATTATATGTCTAATTGATAACACATCGTGCTTATGGACAATGATACAAACATGATATGCTTATTCAGACATAAACAATGATACAAACATGGAACGCTGTTTCAGACATATATTTCCAGTTGATATGCTTATGGAAAAAGATACGGACAAGATTTGGTTTTTAGACGTATTTTGATGAGGCATGTTTAAACAGTTTGCAGACGGATAATACAAACAAGATGCACTTTTCAGATAGGTATTATCATGTCTAGGATGAGTTGACGAGTCATTAGCAAACAGAAGATAAACGGTCGATTTATTCGGATATCAAATACATTGTGCAGATGTAACACATGATTGCTCTAATTTATTTTGAATGGTTACATACCATTTATACCAATAGATAATTTTGTTGGCTCTTTAATCTTAACTGCGGTTGGTTTAATTGTATGTTTAATTGTATTTGCTTTTGGTTTAATTGTATGTTTAATTGTATTTGCTTTTACCAATCACAAACTGCATGCTTGATAAAGTCATAATGCTCGTTTAATATTCATATCGATGTTTATAATAAGATTCAATAAAATTACATTCTCTTGTAAAATAGCGTTTGTTTTGTCTTATTTGCAATGGGGTCATTCCATGTCAATTCAACCAATGCTTTTGCAATCGCAGAGCAGCTTCATTCTCAGAGATAGCACCTATGGCCACTTGAGTTTGAGCTCTAATACATGCCTGAGGCACTAACATTGGAAAAGGGTATAGGTATGTGCCGCGCAACAGCAGACCCCAAACCAAAACTATGCTTAATTAAGGGGACACTCAGCATAGCCTCCGTAAAACTGCTGTAACTCCTGAATTATTCATTTAATCTATATAAAAGTATACATTTTCTTGAAGAAAAGGGTTCAATGAATCCAACCATGAACATGAAATTGACCATTTTGAAAAATTATAAAAACACGGTTTTTGACCCATATTAGGTTTCGTCAAGATAACTAAAAATATATGTTTCACATTTTGTCGTTCTAGATTCATCATAATCTTAATAACATTCGCTAGGAGTATTTTTATTTTTAGTATCTGATTTTTTTGTTGAATTAATGACCAAAAAGTGCCAAAAATGTCATTTGTTAACCTCCAAAATCATGAAAATCACATTTTTGGCACTTTTTGGTCAATAATTCAACAAATAAATCAGTTATTCAAAACAAACAAAAAACCGCCTAGAGAATTTTATTAAGATTATAATAAATTACAAAATTTGACAAAATATATTTTTAGTTATCTTGACGAAACCTAAAATGGTCAATTTCATGTTCATGGTTGGATTCATTAAACCCTTTTCTTCAAGAAAATGTATACTTTTAATGAATAATGAAGGAGTTACAGCAATTTTACGGAGGCTATGCTGAGGGTCCACACAGTCCCCTTAAACTTCAAGTTTTCCAAGTCAAATTTGTGCCATCTCAAATGGAATATGCTGTGAAGAGTCAAACACAACAGCAATTTGTACACACAACTTTAATTTGAAAATTTTAATTAAACCTGTTATGTCAATACTTCTTAGAAGTCCACAGGCTACCCATAAAGCAAAGATTATACTTCAATTTTGCCCATTGAACAGTAGGTACACAGATCTACATCTAGGGTGGTATATGGGATAATATACCAAATTTGTAGGTATTTCATCACTGTTTTATCATACAGCATATAAATGAAACATTTCTCAGGCCTAAAACTTTTGCATGGGGTAAATGAATAAAAAATAATACATTGTATGGGCTTTCTACTGATACCAAAGTCTTAATGTTGACGAATATTGATATTGATGTTCAGGACCTGTTTAATTAAACTTACCATAAGAATGGAGAGAATATCTTTCTCAGTGTTGGATTGAGAATATTATTCCATATTCCAGTATTGACAACCCCAGGATGTAGGGAATAGCTCGTGACCCCGGTATCCTTCAGTTCATGATGAGCCAAATATCTTGCAAACATTATGTTAGCTTGTTTACTCCGGGGGTACCCATACAGGTTAGGGTACCTGATATCGTTATCAATTACGGGTTGCAATGCACTGGTGTCGAAGTCCGGTCTATATATGTTTTGTAAATAAAAAAATCAATGAAAATAAATAGAGAAGGGGTCAAAGTCATCAAAGGGATTATAGTTTTGCTAATCTAAGATAGGGATATATTTTATGATAAGAAAGAGCTACAAAGTTCATGTCCAATATGATGACTGAACGTCATTTATAGCTTGAAACGTGTGATGAGTAAAGGATAAAAACTAAAAAAAGGGTGCACATGTTCCATGTCATTGCCCTCATTGATCACTCAGTATGATTTGGCTGTAATATTTATATCATCTTTAAGATAATTTAGTCGGATTTCGGATGCCGTTAGTGGGATTGTAAATGCTCTTCCATATCCAACAATATGCTTGATCAACCCCGAGTGCTTAAAAAATGGTTGTGCCAAAGATGTCTGCGGAATGAGTCTCTATATTCTTATTTAATAATTCTGTATTTACTAATTGATTGACGTTTATTTAAGAAGGCTAAATTACCTTTCAAATGCCGTTTGTTTTGTCTCTTTTGCTTTATCCTATCAACAAAATATGCTTGATTAAAGTTGATGCATAGAGCCAAATTTGTGCTATTTTTTAGGAAAAAATGCTTAAACATTAAAAATAACTGTGTTTCATTTCAGAAAAAAGAGACACCGGTTTCGTGATATTGATTGATACCACAAAGTTCACTTCTTTCTTTTTTTTCTTCTTTTTTTTCTTCTTCTCATTTATAGTTTTTTATTAACATTTCTTTCGCTGAAAAGATCACATACATCATAAAACAATTCAAATATACATTTTGTGATACAAATTATATTTACCAAGGGGTTACATTCATGTATGATCAAATGTTATTTAGATTGAATGTATTTTGTATAAACAGGTAAATTTATACAGAGACAGTGTATTTTTTTAAACATTTAATGCTATGAATTGGTCTTCATGCATCAACTCGATTTTAATGTAAATTGTAAGAATAGGCTTGGCCTGGTGCGAATCCCTTTGTTGTCCATTCCGCCTGGCTATACATGGATTACCTCTATTGAATTACAGTACAATGGCCCTGTACTCCATGAAATTCTTACCTCCCTTGACCCCCTAAATGATCACAAGATGATAGTGTCACAACACGACTTGGGGCACACTCCTTTAGTCGATCCGATAAAAGCATAGTGAGTAAAAAGTGTCCAAAGTGATTGGTGCCAAAGACAATGTCAAAACCATCTTTGCTCTTTTCTCCTCTAGATCCAAACGCAAGTCCTGTGTATAACATGAAAATGTGGTAAAAGTTAAAGAGATTTATCTATGTGTATCTTTATATCATCATTATATACGGCAGGAGCTTTTTGATTGGGCAGAGGTCCGATCTCTTCAGGGTCTTTGGTTGTTGGCCTACCATACTAAATCTGCTTATTAGGCCTATAGAAGAAGGTTCTTTATTGGGCAAACGGTATCTCCATGGAAGCACTTCTCTCAGATATTGTTGTAACAAGTTCAGACCATGGGCTTCATTACCGATTAAGAATTATTCCGATTTTATTTTGGACAGAATTAAATGGAAGGACTTGAAAGTTAGCTTTGGCGATTAACTTTTCAACAATTACCAGCGATATATCTAACATCGCCGGTAACAAAACCAGCTTGGCCTGCTTGGGTATGGTTGAAGTGGGGTTGGGTAGGAAGGAGTGTGTTATATGTCATGATAGTAGGGGGTTAGGGCCAGGGTTTTAGCATTTACCACATCTCCAGTTGAGCCGCGGCGGTTGAATTAATGATTATACAAATTCTTACCTGCATTATTGATCAGTATATCTAGACGACTTTCTTCTTGAAGGAACTCTTTAGCAAAAGTCCTTACAGATGCCAGACTGGAGAGATCCAGCTTCCTGAACACCACATCATTATTGCCAGATCGTTGCCTGATCTCATCAATGGCTACATCGGCTCTTTCTTTGTTACGGCATGCCAGTACGACACGTGCGCCTCGTCTGGCAAGGTCTATTGCGGTCTCTTTACCTATTCCAGTGTTGGCACCTGATTAACAAGATAATGCAGAAGATTGGACATGGAGAAAACCTCGGATACTCTGGATTTTGAAGTACATTGTCACAGTGTTTCGTGGCTTTTCTTTTGATGGAAGGGGGGGGGGGGGGGGGAACAGTAGAAACACCAAGCAAACTTTGATTGCATAGAGACCTTAAGCTCGTCTATATATTTAATCAAATTGGAGTAGCTAAAAATGTTGCTGACATATCTTTATGGCTTTGGCATGGGGAGCACAATGTTAAATAGAAGTTCAAAAGTGGAAATTAAATCCCCGTATCGCTCACACACATAACGCTAATTGGCAATGGCCGCTGCACGATGATTTGCTTACCAGGATAGAAGCTGTCTTTAGAAAACAAATTACACAGAGTATATACGGTTTAAAACATGCCCAAAAAATATGAGTAGTTCTGAATTGGACGGGTTCTGTCCAATACACCGGGAAATTATGTTATCACTTTGTCAAACTTGAGATCGTATTCATAATTTAAACACCTGATAATCTGCACAGGTGACAAATTCTACCTGGCTACTTCCACGTAGCAAATGACGGCTAGGCTATATGTTCACTATGTTCAGAGATAAACGTTGATTATTACTTAGAAGATGGTTAAGTGGAGAGATGTATGTACTCGTATGTTCCGAGATGAGTTTAGAAGTAGCATGAACAATAGGGTGTAGGGGGGGGGGGGGGGGGGGGGGGGGGGGGGGGCGGGTAGGGTCAACAAATTTCGCACGGTCACAACATTTCGCACGGTCATGTGCTTTTTGTATTGTACTGCGAAAATTTCTTTCTTTCTTTCCCTTTCTTCTTTTCTTTCTTTCCCCTTTTTCTTTTTTTCTCCTTTTCCTTTTCTTTTTCCTCCCTTTTTCCTTTCTCTCTCTCTTTTCTTTCCCTTTCCCCCTTCTTTTCCTCTTTTCCCTTCCCCCCATTTTTCCTGGTGGGTAGGTTTGAATTTCCTGCTAGCACCTTCAGGGGGGGGGGGCACTGTGCCCCCCCCCCCCCTGCCCCCCCCCCCCCCCCCCCCCCCCCCCGGCTGTTACGCCACTGGAATCATCCATCTCTCTCTAATAAACTCAACAACAACTAAATGTGTTAGAGCTATGGTTAAGGTGTCATATAAAGCTACACTGTGTGAATAAATCAGGTATTTCTATAACTGTTTGGCTGATATATGATTGATTATATTTCGAAAGTCAGGGGTGGTGGCGGCGGCGCTGTGTACAATCTCTATGGGGAATATAGAAAATGTTCCCAATTCTACGTTCAATTTACATTCAACAACTCCCCCATACCTTAAGTACAGTAACAAAGCGTTGTTGATTTGAGATAAACCCACTGTTCATATGCAAATTACTAGGATAGCGAACCTTATTTGGAAACCGCGAAATTCTAAACAAACAAAAATTTTCGCACAAATTTGTTCATTTTTTCGGCGTATAAATGCATTTCGCCATGAAATCCTTAAAGTTAGCAAATAGCTTTATATACCGAAATGTAGCTATACCCCTGAGGAAAATATTCTTGGCGAGGGCCATATGTAAAGGTTCACTTCTAAGGCCACAATTTTAGCCGAACCGTCGCTACCTGAGCGCGAGAGAATCGCAATTTTTGCATCATCGCGGCGAAATGTGTTCGCTTTGATCTCCAGGACCGTACCACTATTGAAACGGAGGGGTGTGTTTTGATTTTATACAAATATTCTATAAACATGTATCAAAATGTGTTGTGTAAATTAAACGCATTCTTGATTTAATTTTTCTCCGAATGTTAAAGGTGGTGTGTGAATAAAATGCTATTTACAAAATAATTTTCATTTCACAATTACTTGCGAAATAATTTGTCTTCTCTCATGTTTACCTTTTGTAACCCAGCCCATTCTGAAGTTCGATCGCCCATTTACGGGGAACGGACGATGTCCAAATAAGGGCCTAATTATAATAAACGTAAACTTTTTTTTCTCGATTTTAAAGAGCAGCTATTTTTTTATGTCAAATTAAGCCTATTAAAACAAGTTTTGTACTTCGTTTTCATTAATTATCCAAAACGATATTCACATTTGAATGATGTAAATATGTTTGGTCGTTGTTGAACGGGGTTCAACAAGGTCTTCGTCGTTGTTTATCTTGAATCGACAACGGTAAGACGGGTTTATTTTGCTCGGGCAGCTAAAGCTGCCCTCGCAAAATAAACCCGTCTTACCGTTGTCGATTCAAGATAAACAACTCCGAAACCTTATTGAACCCCTAAATAACTCCTCATCCTGTATGGTACAAACATGATTTTGGTCTCATTTTATAGATTGTTTTATATTCTATACGTTTCTGTTTCAACAATCGTGTCAACTATTATATAATAATTGTAATCATGAATCGATTGCATTGTCCTTGGCTCTCTCCCTATTCGCTACACAGTGAACTTGCCCTAAATCAACGGTTTTACATACATGACTATAACAAACAAAATATTCAACCGATGATAGCAAAATTATTATTGGAAAGCTCTCATATAGGGGAATTCAAAAATGCCGTTTAGATCAGGATAGGGTGCATACCCAAAAAACATATTTGTAAACGCTTATAAACCTTTGTGCTCATTCACTTCCCGATATAGTATATTTCAACAGGTCAACCATTATATTCTGATGGGTAATTGCATGAGGAACTAACATACACAGTCAAATTATGATAGGGATAGGTATAAAAATAAAGTGAGCTTTAATCAAAATATGAAGAAAAAAATCGATATATTTTGAACATTCTTAATCACAACATGTTACCATTAGGTCCTATCTTAATTCTAATAGCATATTTGGATTCCTTGTGAGATTACCGTTCAGAAAATAATATACTTTTTATGGAAGAACCAGTAGTTATTGCGATATGCTAATTCGAATCTCAGATGGTGTAAAATGGTAAAATCTATACATGCAACGGTAAGGGTGGCGAGTTCAAAACACACGACCTTATAATATTAAACTATGTAGTAACATACCTGTTATGATTACGACTTTACCGTTGAGTTTAGCCTTACTGGTGCAGACTTTACGCGTAAATTGATATTTGAAATTAGAAAAACCAAGAATAGTAATAGATCCAACCACTGCTGCTGCACCATATTTTGCCAACAACATTGTTCTCATGGTTAAGGTTGTGGTTCCCGTTCTGACTTGCAATTTTAATCAACTATTAGAGAGAAGTGTAATGGTTTCGATAAAGTATTTATAGTGAGATAAGAAGGTAAATAGACATGGGCAGGATAAGGTTATTTATAGTTAACAAACAAAAATGCCCGGGGGCCCAGTCAAACATAATAGTGTACACAGGCGTGACCAAAAAAACGCGTAAAAAGGGGTGTTTTTTCAGTGTTGGACGCGTCACGCAAGTGACGCGTTAAGGGTATCAAAAACGCTGATTTTCAAGAAAAAGGGTGGCTTAAAATACCTGTCGAACGTGTTTAGGGTAACTTGTTTTGTTCTCCGTTCCCAGAAGAATGTTATCCCCGTTTTTGCGATTTCTTTTGAGCGTCTCATTTCCAATTTGAGAATGCATGTGTGTCACTCGTCTCTACAGCGTCATAATCGCAAATAGACAAAACTTGTTTAGGGGTCATATTCTGGCAAGAACTTGTTTAGGGGTCAACATTTGCAAGGAAAGCGCGCTAAAAACTTGTTTAGGGGGTACTTTTGCTTGCAGGGTAAAACTTGTTTAGGGGGTGTCTGGAAAAAATTTGGTCACGCGTATGTACACCATTATGTTTGACTGGCCCCCCTGGGCAAAAATGACCTTCATAAATTGAGTTTATAATAATTTGGCAAAACCGATATATCTATATCCAAGAGGTCGAGGTGCTATTTAGACAATTTAGACGGTGCCTTAAATTCTTGGTATCTTTAACAGGTTTAGACTCTTTTTTTTAAATTTTCATTCACGCATTTCTAATAATACCTATAGATAAAACCATGCCCTGCTGCCCATGCATTTGTCGTTACCGATCTACCAGCATGACCAGGCGTATAGGACGCCGCGTATTCTCCGAAAAGAACAGGTGCCATTACCCTTCATTCTATTCATATTTTTTGTATAAGAATCCCTAACCATTCACTTTTGATCTAATAGCTATTCAAATTAAATAGAAATCCTAATGAATACATATTCATATCATTTTTATTGAGTAAATTACCCAGTCAGCCATGATATGGCCCCCAGTATGTGACTAAAGCCAACTAGACTGAATTCACTCTTCATAGCTAATCGACTAGTTATTACATCAAATCCAGATGTGGTAGACGAAGTACACGTTCAAGCACATCTTGGCAAAAGTGACCACCACATGATGAAGTGTGACATGAACTACCTAGTCGAGCCAGAGAATTCAGCGCCAAAAAGAGACTTTGAAAACGCCAATTACGACAACATGAGAGACCAAATGAAACAAGTCGATCATGTGAAGATGACCTTGATAATAAATCAGCAGAACAACGGAATCTCACAAGAGACAAACTTCAACAAACGATCCAAGACTATGTACCAATGAAACAACCTGCTAGAAAAACGAAGGCACTCTTGTTAACAAAGAAAGCTCAGCGAGCAGTTCGCAAGAAACAAAGAACATGGAAGAAATACCAAAACAGAAAGACATCAAAGACCCTGGAGCATTATGCACAGTGCCAAAGAAAAGCCAAGCATGAAGAAAGAAAAGCGAGACTTTGAGAACAAAACTGGCGCAGAACATGAAGATGCCATTGGACCACATACAACAGGAGGAGATACAATACCACCAGATCAACAAACAACTGATGTGTTAAATGACTTTTTCGCCTCAGTCTTCACGGAAGAGAAACATCGAGTACCCTCCACAAAATCCATCTACCAGGCCCTGAAGACGAGAATCTAACAGATTTCACCATCACCACTGACTGTGTGCGAGAACAAACCGACCCATCCAAAACTGCCGGCCTCGGGATGGATTCCCGCCTTTATTGCTGAAAGAGCTAGCAGCAAAACTGAGCTTCCCACTCACCTACATTGTAAACGTCCCTAGCAGAAGGTGTCGTTTCTACCAACTAGAGAACAGCGCACATCAATTCATGAAATCTTCAAAATAGGTTCAAGATCCAAGCCAGGCAATTACCGCCCTATCAGCCTCACATCGGTCATCGGTAAAGTCTTAGAAAGCATCCTCAAAGATTAAATAAGAGACCACGATAAACACGACATGCTCCACAACAACTAACATGGCTTCAATAATGGAAAGTCATCTAAAGACCATCAAAGCTAGTAGATGAAGGCACTCCTGTTGACGTAGTCTATCTTGACCTAGCAAAAGCCTTTGACACAGTACCACATAACAGACTCTCTCTAAGATTAAGTCGCATGGTATAGAGGGTAAAATATTGATCTGGATTGAGGCCTGGGTAGCTGATCGAAAACAGAAGGTCGTTACGTACACAAGAAGCATAATCGGGGCGGAAAAGGGTGTCTATAGCTCGGTGGTTCAAGGATCAGTTCTGGGCCCACTCTGCTTCCTGATATACATGAACGACCTGGAATACGGTGTCAGCAAAACCTCTACATTTCGCAAGTTTGCGGACGACGCTAAACTAGTCCACCCAGTGATTACCGAAAAGGACATCGAGGACATGCAACAGGACATTGATCACCTACAAAACTGGGCTTAAGAGTGGCAGATGAGATTCAACGCTAGCACTGAGGGTACCACAACACTCACCACACTGACCATTTGTGGAACACAGAGCTGAACGTAAGAACTGAAGAAAAAGACATTGGAGTCCTCATAAACAAGTCGCTCAAGGTGTCCTCATAATGCGCACCAGCAGCTAAGAAGGGTAACAGCGCGTTGGGAATGATCAAGCGGAACTTCGCGTATACAAAAGCAAAGAGATAGTATTGAAGCTCTACATGTCCCTTGTTATAATATTAGACCCCACCTAGACTATGCAATACAAGCCTGGAGCCCACACATGGAGAAGGACAACTGGACAAGACAACACTCGAAAAAGTTAAAAGACGAACAACCAAGTTAATTCCCAGCCTCAAACACCTCTCGTACGAAGAGCGTCTATCACAACTGCACCTGACACTGACTACACTAAGTACAAGAAGAGAAAGAGCAGACCTCATCCAAACATACAGAATAATTAATCAAATTGGCAGAAGTTTGCAAAATCAAGATCAAGACTCGACATTCGCAAATACTTCTACAGTCAGAGAGTGGTGGACAAATGAAACCAACCACCAGAGAGTGCCATCAAAGCCCCCACACCTGCCTCCAGCAGAATCTTAGTAATTTGGGTGTTTAATGGGCAAGCAAGCCTCCTTAACTCTGCCACACTTCTCTTCAATACTTCTAGTGTATATGACAGTGTGGCCCTTAAGGCCTGTTCAAGGTATGTTTATACAATATTAATGGGTCAACTTGTTAGAATATACAGGGTGTCCTTAAAAAAATTGTTATTGATAAAGCAGTTATTCTGGGATCCCTCTGAAGTGCACGCCGCACGTTATCAATGTGTTACTGTGTCCTGCCACTTTTCATATCTTAGTCTTCCAGAATGTTCTTTATTCATATTGGAGCTTGTACCATTTACCAAGTATTTCCAATACTCCTTTGTAGGTGTATTCCTAGATGGTACGTGAGTGTTTGGGAAATGAATGGCAAACTCTCTGGTGACTTCTGCTGGACTTCTCGTTTCATGATATTTATAACCATGAACACCTCTAATGAAAATCGAGGCCCAGCTATATGGACGTCTGCAACGCTATTATCTTCACGCTGAATCAGAGATATCAATAGGAGTTACTGCAACAATGGAAATATGGGCACTTTTCATCTGTAAGCACATATCGCGACAACAATACTCGATCGATTTTAACGAACAAGGTGTCAAAATCACCGTAATTAAATTTTCCGTCTCCTGGTATTTTCATTTTTAGAATATGAGTAACAATTTTAAAATTATAGGTGCTTTTACAACAGCCGAGTTACTTTTGTTGATTTCTTTATATTTAGACAGTTATCTCCTCCTCCTCCTCCACTTTCAGAACTACCCTCACTAATTATGCTTATTTATATATTTCTGTATCAATTTGATTAGATTCTATAGTGAATTTAGATTCTATAGTGAATTCATCCAAGAGTGATCTTTGGTGGGTTTGGCACTGGGGTGATGAGCAAAAATAAGATGTAGGCCTACTGTCTTCTGGCGGATAATTGCTAGTTGTCGAAGGATCCCATTTGATTCCAACCTCCGGTCGATCCCCATAGGCCTATATCTAAACAAGTATTCAATAGTATACTGTGAATTGAAACACTTAAAGCTGCCTTATGCAATATACACACGATGCATATTATTCTCATCACACACATGCACATAGCAGCTATGTCTATAGCAGATTCATAAACTGTGGGGTATCGGTTTCGATATCAGAATAACAACACATCTTCTTTATCGAAATACGCGGCAATGGACAACAACTGTTTGAAGACAAAGTTATGCCGATAATTCAGCCGTAAGTTCCCTGTCACTAGGTTTATTAATAGTTGTTATACATCACACTACCCAGTGGCGGATCCAGAATTAAAATTTACGGGGGGCTGACCAAGGTTTTTCTAATTGGTACCCTCCCAAAAAATCGTAAAAGGTTCGTAATAGGTCCCCATTTTTTTGCCGTCAGCTAGTGAAATTTTGCTGGGGGGGGGGGAAGACAAAAAACTGCCCTTCTGAAGAAGGTGTCTTTAAAATGAAAGAATTCGAGGTCTCAGAACCACAAGGCCTTATCTCCATTTTGAGAAAAAGAGTATTGAAGATTTTAAAAACACATTGGGGAGACGGAGATGAGGCCTTGTGATACTGGCTATAACTTTGAGAGGGTTGTGTTGGGGAGATAAGGCTGTATGTTTCTGGAAAAAGAATTTCTTTCTGAAAATGTTGATACCAAAATCTAATTTTTGAAAAATTGGAGATGAGGCCTTGTGTTTCTGAGCCCTCGAAATATTCATTGGCGAAAATCGGATTTTCACGATTGATAAACCTGCTTTTATTGACTACCACCCCTCCCCGAAGCCCGCAGTGCCCCCCTTCCCGCCTCCCAAAAAACAAACACTCCCGGGGGTCCGGTCAGTGAACATACCAAGCGGGTACACATTCGCGTCCAAGCACCTCTGAAATGGACCCTAAATAGCGTAAACCAGAACATTATTTTGATACCCCTTAATGGCGTAACACATACAAACCCTACCCTAAACGGCGTTACCAACACTCAACAATGCACCCCTAAATGGCGTAATATAGTAATGCTCAAAATAATCTTAATTCATAATCACGTGACATTTATACAGATATATGGTATGGCCATGTCCTCTAATAAGACCGTGCGTATTTAAGACCCCCTAGCATCCTGGAAAAAAACACGTGTTGGGCGGTACGCTTATTTTTACGACGCGCTCAAGCAGACTAGAGCGCGCCTTTTCCCGCGGTTTTTACGGCGCGCTGTACACACAATAATTTGCAATGAGGATGCCATTTATTTCGTTAATAAACAAAGCAACAGAATACTAATAGAACAATAACAAAATAAAGATAATAAACACGCTATAGAATCACATTTATTTCGTTTTTAAACAATCAAAATAAAACGAAATAAAGACAATAATAAAAGAAATTAAAAATGCAATGAGGATGCCATTTATTTCGTTAATAAACAAAGCAACAAAATATTAATAAAATAAAGATAATAAACACGCGATAGGATGCCATTTGTTCGTTAACAAAGCAACAAAAACAATAACAAAACAATAACGAAATAAAGATAATAAACACACAATAGAATCACATTTATTTCGTTTTTAAACAAACAAAATAAAACTAAATAAAGACAATAATGTAACAAATAAAAAATGCAATTAGGATGCCATGTATTTCGTTAATAAACAAAGCAATAGAATACTAACAAAACAGTTACGAAATAAAGATAATAAACACACAATAAAATCACATTTATTTCGTTTTTAAACAATCAAAATAAAACGAAATAAAGACAATAATGTAAGAAATACAAAATGCAATGAAGATGCCATTTATTTCGTTAATAAACAAAGCAACAAAATATTAATAAAACAACGAAATAAAGATAATAAACACGCGATAGGATGCCATTTATTTCGTTTATAAACAAAGCAACGAAAATACTAACAAAACAATAACGAAATAAAGATAATAAACACACAATAGAATCACATTTAGTCCGTTTTTAAACAATAAAAACACACCGAAATAAAGACAATAATATAAGAAATAAAAAATGCAATGAGGATGCCCTTTATTTCGTTAATAAACAAAGCAACAAAATATTAATAAAACAACGAAATAAAGATACTAAACACGCGATAGGATGCCATTTCTTTCGTTAATAAACAAAGCAACAAAATTACTAACAAAACAATAATGAAATAAAGATAATAAACACACAAAAGAATCACATTTATTTCGTTTTTAAACAAACAAAATAAAGCTAAATAAAGACAATAATGTAACAAATAAAAAATGCAATTAGGATGCCATGTATTTCGTTAATAAACAAAGCAACAGAATACTAACAAAACAGTTACGAAATAAAGATAATAAACACACAATAAAATCACATTTATTTCGTTTTTAAACAATAAAAACACACCGAAATAAAGACAATAATATAAGAAATTAAAAATGCAATGAGGATGCCCTTTATTTCGTTAATAAACAAAGCAACAAAATATTAATAAAACAACGAAATAAAGATAATAAAACACGCGATAGGGTGCCATTTATTTCGTTAATAAACAAAGCAACAAAATATTAATAAAACAACGAAATAATGATAAGAAACACGCGATAGGATGCCATTTATTTCGTTAATAAACAAAGCAACGAAAATACTAACAAAACAATAACGAAATAAAGATAATAAACACACAATAGAATCACATTTATTCCGTTTTTAAACAATAAAAACACACCGAAATAAAGACAATAATATAAGAAATAAAAAATGCAATGAGGATGCCCTTTATTTCGTTAATGAACAAAGCAACAAAATATTAATAAAACAACGAAATAAAGATAATAAAACATGCGATAGGGTGCCATTTATTTCGTTAATAAACAAAGCAACAACAATACTAACAAAACAATAACGAAATAAAGATAATAAACACACAATAGAATCACATTTATTTTGTTTTTATACAAACAAAATAAAACGAAATAAACACAATAATATAAGAAATAAAAATGCAATGATGATGCCATTTATTTCGTTTTTATTAATAAATAAAAGATTAGAATAGTAATCAAAATAAAACTAAATAAAGATCATAAACACCATACGAACAAATAGATCCGTCTGAACAAATAAGTCCGTCTGAACAAATACGTCCGTCACTTCTCTTCTTCACCTTCTTCCCCCCAAAAAATACAAATCCCCTCTTTTTGCTATCGCAAATTTTAGCCCCCAAAAGAAATCCCCTTTTCCGTCCCTACGGGACCAGTAAAACATCGGCATAAGATTGTTTGTATCCAACCCTTATACATATCCTCTAATAAGTCCGTTTGTACACAAATACTCCATTGAGACGGACTTATTAGAGGATATGTATAGAGTGATCGCGAACGAAACTCATTTGGAACTCAAAACCAATCCAAGACACTATATACATATCCTCTAATAAGTCCGTCTGTACACAAATACTCCATTGAGACGGACTTATTAGAGGATATGTATAAGAGTGACGGCAAACAAACATAGTCTTATTCAAGTCCTGACAATATAACCTAGTTTGCAATCCAACACACTATATACATATCCTCTAATAAGTCCGTCTCAATGGAGTATTTGTGTACAAACGGACTTATTAGAGGATATGTATAAGGGTGACACACTATATACATATCCTCTAATAAGTCCGTCTCAATGGAGTATTTGTGTACAAACGGACTTATTAGAGGATATGTATAAGGGTTGGATACAAACAATCTTTAATGTTTTACCGGTCCCGTAGGGACGAGAAAAGGGGATTTCTTTTGGGGGCTAAAATTTGCGATAGCAAAAAGAGGGGATTTGTAATTTTTTGGGGGGAAGAAGGTGAAGAAGAGAAGTGACGGACTTATTTATTCAGACCGGGCGGCAACAAATGACGGCATATAAATCAATCAATTAAAAATTAGCGTACCGCCCAACACTGTTTTTTTTCCAATGTGCTAGGGGGTCTTTTTATTTGTCCGCCATTTTACGGTCTTACCAGAGGGGGGGGGGGGGGGGGGGGTGATGTGCAATTCCTAACCAGAAAACTTAACCAGCCAGAATCTGAGTAGGCCCAGCCCTATTTCACACCTTGGCTTAAAAACAGTAAAGTATTTCACTAGCAAACATTAAAATAGTCAAGACACATAAGATATAGAATGTTTAATGCTTTAATTGTATTCAATCATGGGCTCTAGTATTAGCCTTTCTCTTCTCAAGAATTCATAAACAATGTGCTCTAATAAAGAGATCATATTTCATGTATATCAGTCACCATGGAATCGTGGATTTAATAAAGTGTGGGGGTGTAGCCTAAACTTATTATAAAACGATCAACCGTCATTATTTGCTTTCATAATATTATTAAGCCTGGTTTATTTTATGTTTAGAGAACCTACAAAACGCATAAAAGGAGTCTTTTTCACAATCTCACAATCTGGGCTAAACCCAAATAGGCTAGCCTAGGCCAGGGCCTACACGATTGTTTACGCAAATGACATCACACGTCATTTACCAACAAAGGTTGTTTACCTAGATTATGTTTACGCACACATCATAAATCCAAGTGCCCTTTTTATTGACAACAATACTTAAAACTCACCGCTGTTTTCACCTCGTATCTACAGCGATCCATGACTCCTTTTACGTTCTCGAACGGCTATATTTGTTTACATTTTTATATTATTTATTAGGCTATTTATTTCGTAAATGCTGAGCAGGATACTTAATAATTAAAGAGGGGGCATCTTAGTACCTTACAATACATGGTTCGGATCTTAAATTGGAGATCAGGTCAATTTAATGGCTAAGAATGAGATGCTTTCTAAACGTTCGTTCACTACCAAAGAAAGCTGCATCTCACGACGATGAACGTCGTGGATTTGTAAAGAGAAAAAGAATGTATAATCTTGACTTTATCCGATATAACCGGTCATTCAATACAGATATAACACCATGAAGCCAACAAGCTTTCACTAATGGGTCGCCTGCGACGGGTAAGCACCAGATATATAGTAACAAGAATTATACTTTTAACATAGCCATTATCTCAACCAAACCTCCAATCAAGAACCACAGGTGCCCATAAAGCAACCATTTATGAGGAACCAATCTTACTTTACAAAACGGTCTTAAAACTACACCAAAGTCAAGTTATGAAAGTCAAGTTAATTTATATTAATTATCATGATTTATGTTTTAGTAGCCAAATGATTGGCCGATTGCCACGGCCAAAGCCGTGGCTAAAATCCTTAACTCTTACATCATCACCTTACGCTGAAGCAAAAGCAGCACAAAACAGAGCAGACGTCTTAATTATTTCGAGAGAGCTAAACACACAAACACCTTATCCCTTTGACCGCCAAAAAAGAAGTGAGCACTTGAACTTGACGTAATTACCGCCAGAGATCTCTGATTGGATAAAAGCCTAATTAATTGGGCCGGAAATGCACGAGTCGAGTTCGACGATCGTAACTCATGTAATTGTGTATCGGACGGCAGAGATCGATCTTTGCCTAAATCAAGTAAATTATAATCAACAGCATTTAATTATGTCATATATTTATGAATTATATTATAGGCCAAAAATCACTTTATTACACTACCCCCAACCGGGTGGAAGATTATTTCTAGGGAGAAATAATCTGACTTACAGTACTGTGCATTAGAGACAATAATGAAGTGGTTTTGAAACTTTGTCTTTAAATAACTCTACCCATTATTCCAGATGAGAATGCAATTTAACGGTCGTCCATTTAAACTAGACATTTCGGTAAGTCACACTGCTAGTGCTACTACATAGCACATCCATACAAGTAAACCTTACATTAACAAACCAAGCATTAGATTCATAAGCATTCATTGTACAACATGGATCAAATACTCTTGCCTTACATGTAATACCTTCTATTCTTACCCCCGTCGGTCTTTTAAAACACCCAGCTTGTTTACGTTGTCAGTTTTAATTGAGCGTTTCTACGCGTATAAAGTTTGGTGGTTGAACATTCTAAAATATAAAGCAACTTTGATCACAACTAGGAATAAAAACTACCAAAATATACCAATCGGTATATAATCATCATACAAATAATCATTACAACACGTATAATCATCCATTATGGCTGAGTGTATAAGAATTTTACAATCCTGAGAAAATCTGAGCTGCGAGAATCTAGAAACTTCGCCAATCCAAAAATAGCAACGCGAAAGTGGGGTGTCAGAGGTCACGAGCTGTCAAACGGTGAAATTGAAAATGTGCGGACCGAAAATCTTACGAGAATTAATTTCCCCTCGCATACGGTAAGTATTAATTATAGCATACATGCAAATTTTGGTTAGAAAAATACTCTCAGCCATAGATGAGTTATAATATAAGATATGAATTAGGCGTAATCCGCGAGACTGGTCATTTTATAATCTAACGATTATGCTTGACACAGCTTGACTTGAGCCTACCAGCTCAAATGAAAAAAAATGTCTCGGCACAACAAGTCTACTGCCAGTGCCAATGTAGCACGTATTATTTAATAGTCAATAAATGCCTTCTAAGCACCTAAACATGACCTTTAATAATACCCCAAATTTCCACTGTGTCCGCGTGTAGAGTATAAGTCACTGGATGTACCAGTATTTATAATATAAAATTATATAAATGACATTCTAATATTTATTTTTATTCTTCTTTTCCTTGTCTCTTCTAGGTCGCGACAGTCTGGGCTTTTCTTGACATCAGCTGCGTCTCTTCCTTCCCTGACTATATTATGTTAATACTGCAGCGGCACCGTCCTGCCAAGCTTCACCATCCCAGAGTCCATCGTCTTTCTATAACAGATTCGTGGCTTATGATTTTTATCAAACCTGGTACAGAAGTTTCCCTCATGGTATAAGAATTGGTAACCGGTACCTTTTGTGCAACATTGGAGATTGACTGCCCGGGAGCCATGAGAAACAGAAAATCTTCAATAAAATGAAGTATACAACTTCGTGAAGATTATGAGCCAGTTTGGACAAGGATAACATTATTCCTTACACCAAAAACAGGTGTATCTTATTGACATTTAACGTCATAGAAGTTAGAACAACATTTTAAAATTGATATTTAGTTTGCCTGCTCAGACTTTTATAATTAAAATTTATTGTTTAATATTATAATCCTAATCTACGTGTACATTTAGGCCCTAGCATCATATCTGTTATTCACGACCAAATCCCATACCAGTACCACTGTGGTTTCATAATTATTCTCCCACATTTTGTTTCCGTGGTTTCAGGAAGTCAACAGTTTGAAGCCTACCCTTAGTACCAGTCATCAATATTTTGCTCATTTTATGGTAGATGTCTTAGTTAGAATGAGTTTTCCCACATTTATTTTCTACCATACTTTCACCTTCGGTGGTTCGTTGTATACGGAATAGGACAGACATGTGTTGTATGACCACAGTGAACAGACCAGACCTTCCCCGAAGGTCAAGGTCTTCCATTCTTTCTAAAACATACACCCTTTTCCCTCAAATCTTATATTCAATAATTTTGGTATATCAATCGACATGGTAAATTATGCTTGCCATAAATTTATACAAATCACAATAGAAGGTAATGATAGGCGTGGAGCCAGCCAACTAATTAAAGTAAGAAGTCCCCATGTCCAACCAGTCAAGGTAAGACGGACGCCCACACCTCATTTGGTGTACACCCTGTATTACGTGCGGTTAATGAAGATCCCCATTTTCTTGGTTTTATTGGTATCATTCTATAGAGGGAATGTTTATAAAAGTCCTATATTCCACCGTTCTACAAAACCATTACCGAAGGGATGGAAACTAGTGGTTTTACTCATTCCTACACCCATTAAAACCTTGAGCACAATTAACTCATAATTTTTTTTAATTTTTATAAGCTTACTTTTAAAATTGGTCCCTTACTCCCTTATTCAGTGCATCTATTTTAGGATTTCCAAGACTTATTTTAATAACATTATCTATCAAGACCTTTGCAATTTTTCCTACTTTCAGATTCAGGGTATGTTCACACTGTATAGAAATTTTCCAGGAGAAGTGCGCTACCACTCTCCAAAATGATGAACGTCTCTGCAGGTCAGACACTGGCAAGGGGTCCAGTCTTGCTCTAAACCTGCCCGTTACATCCAGGAAACAACATCTAATGGTCCTATCACTAGTCCACTACCACTACCACTGCCAGTTTCGTGGGCCTACATTATGAAGGCATTTGGGATAATTTTGACCCACTCAACTACCATCCTATGTTGTCCCCCCAGAGGTACTTCCCTAACACGTACAAATGTCTCATCTTGACCCAAACGTCTTGAACATCTCGTATAGTGCAATTGTCATAATCGTCATTACACAATTTACAGGAAAGCCCCCAGTAACCTTTCGGATCCTCTATCTGGCATTCTATATCCCTTTGTTCTCTACCAAATTTGACCAACCTTCCCAAAACTTTTAGGAAAGCTGTAGACTGAGTACAAACTAGTGTACCCCAGGATAACCTCTATACCCAGTACACCATCCCTATTTCAGAATCTACACATTGGAATTTCTTAAATTCAACAGTCATGACAGTGTTGAATCCAACCATTCCTAAGTACCGTAGTATTTTAGTCTTTCCACCCTACCCACTTCATGCATTTACACTTTCTCAGTGCAGTGGACACAGTTAAATTTAGTTTGTTTATGATTTTGATCTATCACATTTAAAGTGAGCTATGACTTTCTCGGTATCATTTTATATTTAACTGAGCACACATCCTACACCTACCACCTTTTCGTCACAATTTATAATAAACTAATCAGTGTCGTTTGAATAAAACCAGTATCGTACTAGAATCGAGTGCATTAATGAATGTCCGACAAGTGTCTAGGGCTCCTTTCCAAAAAGAATGGACCGTTTTATCATTGAGGAGAATTACCGGTTTTGCTGTTCAGGTAAAAATCCTTCACCAATTGGTAATTTATGAGCATGTACCCAGACAACTTTTCACTCTGTCTAGATTCTTAGGAACTGGCCAATCAACTACAGTTTGGACATTAGGCTATATGGATCGGTGTGTATGCCATTCATATACTTTGAATCCTAAATATTGAACTTTCTTTTGACATAGGCCGGAGGCCTAGGCAGCATTTGCCATAATTTAAATTTCAACCCAACGTTAGCTAGCCTTTTGAAAACCTGTGTCCGGCCTAGCTTATCAACGGCCTAGGTAAATGTTTGTGAGACCTCAAGCACAATGCACTATATCAGTAATCAGATTTCATTGTAAATTAGCTATGATTTTGGTCATCAACTTTACAAAGCCAAAGGACATTATTATAGCCTTAAACTGGGCGTGAATTGGGTTCGATTCCCATTTGCCAGTTAAAGGGCCTACTAACTCATCTCTTAACATCACGTTCACATTCCCTTCTGGTTTTATATTATTAAAAATTTAGGTCAATCTTCCTATAGAAAGAAAAATAGATCCTGCCGACTACGCCAGTGTAACAAAACCTCAGGGGGGTGATGGGGGTGATGTGCAATTCCTAACCAGAAAACTTAACCAGCCAGAATCTGAGTAGGCCCAGCCCTCTGATTGGATAAAAGCCTAATTAATTGGGCCGGAAATGCACGAGTCGAGTTCGACGATCGTAACTCATGTAATTGTGTATCGGACGGCAGAGATCGATCTTTGCCTAAATCAAGTAAATTATAATCAACAGCATTTAATTATGTCATATATTTATGAATTATATTATAGGCCAAAAATCACTTTATTACACTACCCCCAACCGGGTGGAAGATTATTTCTAGGGAGAAATAATCTGACTTACAGTACTGTGCATTAGAGACAATAATGAAGTGGTTTTGAAACTTTGTCTTTAAATAACTCTACCCATTATTCCAGATGAGAATGCAATTTAACGGTCGTCCATTTAAACTAGACATTTCGGTAAGTCACACTGCTAGTGCTACTACATAGCACATCCATACAAGTAAACCTTACATTAACAAACCAAGCATTAGATTCATAAGCATTCATTGTACAACATGGATCAAATACTCTTGCCTTACATGTAATACCTTCTATTCTTACCCCCGTCGGTCTTTTAAAACACCCAGCTTGTTTACGTTGTCAGTTTTAATTGAGCGTTTCTACGCGTATAAAGTTTGGTGGTTGAACATTCTAAAATATAAAGCAACTTTGATCACAACTAGGAATAAAAACTACCAAAATATACCAATCGGTATATAATCATCATACAAAT
Source organism: Ophiura sarsii (assembly GCA_035610835.1). NCBI lineage: Eukaryota > Metazoa > Echinodermata > Ophiuroidea > Amphilepidida > Ophiuridae > Ophiura > Ophiura sarsii. The sequence continues at coordinate 47,117,601 of CM069444.1, forward strand.
AATCATTACAACACGTATAATCATCCATTATGGCTGAGTGTATAAGAATTTTACAATCCTGAGAAAATCTGAGCTGCGAGAATCTAGAAACTTCGCCAATCCAAAAATAGCAACGCGAAAGTGGGGTGTCAGAGGTCACGAGCTGTCAAACGGTGAAATTGAAAATGTGCGGACCGAAAATCTTACGAGAATTAATTTCCCCTCGCATACGGTAAGTATTAATTATAGCATACATGCAAATTTTGGTTAGAAAAATACTCTCAGCCATAGATGAGTTATAATATAAGATATGAATTAGGCGTAATCCGCGAGACTGGTCATTTTATAATCTAACGATTATGCTTGACACAGCTTGACTTGAGCCTACCAGCTCAAATGAAAAAAAATGTCTCGGCACAACAAGTCTACTGCCAGTGCCAATGTAGCACGTATTATTTAATAGTCAATAAATGCCTTCTAAGCACCTAAACATGACCTTTAATAATACCCCAAATTTCCACTGTGTCCGCGTGTAGAGTATAAGTCACTGGATGTACCAGTATTTATAATATAAAATTATATAAATGACATTCTAATATTTATTTTTATTCTTCTTTTCCTTGTCTCTTCTAGGTCGCGACAGTCTGGGCTTTTCTTGACATCAGCTGCGTCTCTTCCTTCCCTGACTATATTATGTTAATACTGCAGCGGCACCGTCCTGCCAAGCTTCACCATCCCAGAGTCCATCGTCTTTCTATAACAGATTCGTGGCTTATGATTTTTATCAAACCTGGTACAGAAGTTTCCCTCATGGTATAAGAATTGGTAACCGGTACCTTTTGTGCAACATTGGAGATTGACTGCCCGGGAGCCATGAGAAACAGAAAATCTTCAATAAAATGAAGTATACAACTTCGTGAAGATTATGAGCCAGTTTGGACAAGGATAACATTATTCCTTACACCAAAAACAGGTGTATCTTATTGACATTTAACGTCATAGAAGTTAGAACAACATTTTAAAATTGATATTTAGTTTGCCTGCTCAGACTTTTATAATTAAAATTTATTGTTTAATATTATAATCCTAATCTACGTGTACATTTAGGCCCTAGCATCATATCTGTTATTCACGACCAAATCCCATACCAGTACCACTGTGGTTTCATAATTATTCTCCCACATTTTGTTTCCGTGGTTTCAGGAAGTCAACAGTTTGAAGCCTACCCTTAGTACCAGTCATCAATATTTTGCTCATTTTATGGTAGATGTCTTAGTTAGAATGAGTTTTCCCACATTTATTTTCTACCATACTTTCACCTTCGGTGGTTCGTTGTATACGGAATAGGACAGACATGTGTTGTATGACCACAGTGAACAGACCAGACCTTCCCCGAAGGTCAAGGTCTTCCATTCTTTCTAAAACATACACCCTTTTCCCTCAAATCTTATATTCAATAATTTTGGTATATCAATCGACATGGTAAATTATGCTTGCCATAAATTTATACAAATCACAATAGAAGGTAATGATAGGCGTGGAGCCAGCCAACTAATTAAAGTAAGAAGTCCCCATGTCCAACCAGTCAAGGTAAGACGGACGCCCACACCTCATTTGGTGTACACCCTGTATTACGTGCGGTTAATGAAGATCCCCATTTTCTTGGTTTTATTGGTATCATTCTATAGAGGGAATGTTTATAAAAGTCCTATATTCCACCGTTCTACAAAACCATTACCGAAGGGATGGAAACTAGTGGTTTTACTCATTCCTACACCCATTAAAACCTTGAGCACAATTAACTCATAATTTTTTTTAATTTTTATAAGCTTACTTTTAAAATTGGTCCCTTACTCCCTTATTCAGTGCATCTATTTTAGGATTTCCAAGACTTATTTTAATAACATTATCTATCAAGACCTTTGCAATTTTTCCTACTTTCAGATTCAGGGTATGTTCACACTGTATAGAAATTTTCCAGGAGAAGTGCGCTACCACTCTCCAAAATGATGAACGTCTCTGCAGGTCAGACACTGGCAAGGGGTCCAGTCTTGCTCTAAACCTGCCCGTTACATCCAGGAAACAACATCTAATGGTCCTATCACTAGTCCACTACCACTACCACTGCCAGTTTCGTGGGCCTACATTATGAAGGCATTTGGGATAATTTTGACCCACTCAACTACCATCCTATGTTGTCCCCCCAGAGGTACTTCCCTAACACGTACAAATGTCTCATCTTGACCCAAACGTCTTGAACATCTCGTATAGTGCAATTGTCATAATCGTCATTACACAATTTACAGGAAAGCCCCCAGTAACCTTTCGGATCCTCTATCTGGCATTCTATATCCCTTTGTTCTCTACCAAATTTGACCAACCTTCCCAAAACTTTTAGGAAAGCTGTAGACTGAGTACAAACTAGTGTACCCCAGGATAACCTCTATACCCAGTACACCATCCCTATTTCAGAATCTACACATTGGAATTTCTTAAATTCAACAGTCATGACAGTGTTGAATCCAACCATTCCTAAGTACCGTAGTATTTTAGTCTTTCCACCCTACCCACTTCATGCATTTACACTTTCTCAGTGCAGTGGACACAGTTAAATTTAGTTTGTTTATGATTTTGATCTATCACATTTAAAGTGAGCTATGACTTTCTCGGTATCATTTTATATTTAACTGAGCACACATCCTACACCTACCACCTTTTCGTCACAATTTATAATAAACTAATCAGTGTCGTTTGAATAAAACCAGTATCGTACTAGAATCGAGTGCATTAATGAATGTCCGACAAGTGTCTAGGGCTCCTTTCCAAAAAGAATGGACCGTTTTATCATTGAGGAGAATTACCGGTTTTGCTGTTCAGGTAAAAATCCTTCACCAATTGGTAATTTATGAGCATGTACCCAGACAACTTTTCACTCTGTCTAGATTCTTAGGAACTGGCCAATCAACTACAGTTTGGACATTAGGCTATATGGATCGGTGTGTATGCCATTCATATACTTTGAATCCTAAATATTGAACTTTCTTTTGACATAGGCCGGAGGCCTAGGCAGCATTTGCCATAATTTAAATTTCAACCCAACGTTAGCTAGCCTTTTGAAAACCTGTGTCCGGCCTAGCTTATCAACGGCCTAGGTAAATGTTTGTGAGACCTCAAGCACAATGCACTATATCAGTAATCAGATTTCATTGTAAATTAGCTATGATTTTGGTCATCAACTTTACAAAGCCAAAGGACATTATTATAGCCTTAAACTGGGCGTGAATTGGGTTCGATTCCCATTTGCCAGTTAAAGGGCCTACTAACTCATCTCTTAACATCACGTTCACATTCCCTTCTGGTTTTATATTATTAAAAATTTAGGTCAATCTTCCTATAGAAAGAAAAATAGATCCTGCCGACTACGCCAGTGTAACAAAACCTCAGGGGGGTGATGGGGGTGATGTGCAATTCCTAACCAGAAAACTTAACCAGCCAGAATCTGAGTAGGCCCAGCCCTATTTCACACCTTGGCTTAAAAACAGTAAAGTATTTCACTAGCAAACATTAAAATAGTCAAGACACATAAGATATAGAATGTTTAATGCTTTAATTGTATTCAATCATGGGCTCTAGTATTAGCCTTTCTCTTCTCAAGAATTCATAAACAATGTGCTCTAATAAAGAGATCATATTTCATGTATATCAGTCACCATGGAATCGTGGATTTAATAAAGTGTGGGGGTGTAGCCTAAACTTATTATAAAACGATCAACCGTCATTATTTGCTTTCATAATATTATTAAGCCTGGTTTATTTTATGTTTAGAGAACCTACAAAACGCATAAAAGGAGTCTTTTTCACAATCTCACAATCTGGGCTAAACCCAAATAGGCTAGCCTAGGCCAGGGCCTACACGATTGTTTACGCAAATGACATCACACGTCATTTACCAACAAAGGTTGTTTACCTAGATTATGTTTACGCACACATCATAAATCCAAGTGCCCTTTTTATTGACAACAATACTTAAAACTCACCGCTGTTTTCACCTCGTATCTACAGCGATCCATGACTCCTTTTACGTTCTCGAACGGCTATATTTGTTTACATTTTTATATTATTTATTAGGCTATTTATTTCGTAAATGCTGAGCAGGATACTTAATAATTAAAGAGGGGGCATCTTAGTACCTTACAATACATGGTTCGGATCTTAAATTGGAGATCAGGTCAATTTAATGGCTAAGAATGAGATGCTTTCTAAACGTTCGTTCACTACCAAAGAAAGCTGCATCTCACGACGATGAACGTCGTGGATTTGTAAAGAGAAAAAGAATGTATAATCTTGACTTTATCCGATATAACCGGTCATTCAATACAGATATAACACCATGAAGCCAACAAGCTTTCACTAATGGGTCGCCTGCGACGGGTAAGCACCAGATATATAGTAACAAGAATTATACTTTTAACATAGCCATTATCTCAACCAAACCTCCAATCAAGAACCACAGGTGCCCATAAAGCAACCATTTATGAGGAACCAATCTTACTTTACAAAACGGTCTTAAAACTACACCAAAGTCAAGTTATGAAAGTCAAGTTAATTTATATTAATTATCATGATTTATGTTTTAGTAGCCAAATGATTGGCCGATTGCCACGGCCAAAGCCGTGGCTAAAATCCTTAACTCTTACATCATCACCTTACGCTGAAGCAAAAGCAGCACAAAACAGAGCAGACGTCTTAATTATTTCGAGAGAGCTAAACACACAAACACCTTATCCCTTTGACCGCCAAAAAAGAAGTGAGCACTTGAACTTGACGTAATTACCGCCAGAGATCTCTGATTGGATAAAAGCCTAATTAATTGGGCCGGAAATGCACGAGTCGAGTTCGACGATCGTAACTCATGTAATTGTGTATCGGACGGCAGAGATCGATCTTTGCCTAAATCAAGTAAATTATAATCAACAGCATTTAATTATGCTCATAAACGTCGATAACTCGATGCTGTAATGGATACCCTAGTGCGATGTCCCCTTAAATCCAGTCCACCCTTTAAAAGCCCCCGGAGATGCAAATCCAAGATCCTCCCACAATCTAGTGAAAAACAGAACATGTCAGACCATCTATCTGTTGAAACAATAATTATATTAAAGGCATATTATGTGATCTTTTCCAAGTAGCGCCCTCTATCATTGATTTTTACTATGAAAGCAGATTTTCTTGCAGATTTGCATTTTTAATCATAAATCATAACAATCTTCTAAGTTACAGATCGATACGATTCCTATATTTACTTCAAAATCATGGTTTGAAAATAGATTGTACCGAGCGGTAGGCTACAATCTATTTTTCAAATGTTACTCTTTAAACCATTCACTCTTTATTAACCATTATTTTGAGGTTATTAGGAATCGTATCGTATCGCTCTGTAACTTGGAATATATTTATGATTATGATCAGAAAAGTAAATCTGCAAGAAAATCTTCTTCCAACTTTTTTTTTCTCGAGGATTGAGGGCGTCCCATGAAAAAGATCACATAATACGAACAGGATTGCAAATTTCAGGTAGCAACAAAACTCAAGAGGCAAAAAAAAAATGTCTTGCTAGACGTCCCGTAACTGATGTGCGCATGCTCATAACAATTAAAATGTATTGTAGTAGTACACGGTTTATTCCGTACGGGACGTCTAGCAAGATATAGCTACTCAAGATTTATTTTTAACATTGTGTGTGCTTTCACTGAGATTTGAAACTGTTCACATTGTTTGTATGGTATTAAATTATGTATTAAAACAAAACACATATATTAACCCCGGTATTAACTCATGCCAGCCAGGCTATGTTTGTATGTGGAAACCGGGGGAGGGGGACAAAGTATGAATTTTGTACCCAACAAATCGCCGCGAAACCCCCAGGATTCGACCCCGCACCCTCCGACCTGTGACCACACCGCGTCTAACCACTCAACTATACACATGGAAAAAAGCATCGCACCACCTTTTTTTTCTTTGCAAATGTGGCCTCGAATTTTGCCACCATGGTGTGATATTAAGGATCATTTGTTTGCGTAAGCTGTCCAAAATGTTGTGCAATAAAAGGGCCACATTTGAGTTTGTGACGTAATCGATGTAATGTTTTATCAAGGCCAAGGGGAAAATGCATGGTTTTGTCCACTATGTCCAGAAACATTCATGAAACAAGTTTGGGTATAACGCGATATTGAATAGACTTTAAAAACTTAAAATAGTCATTATATTAGTCACCGTTGATTTTGTTTTTGTTTATTTGACCTAGGTCAACACCTTCGCAATATTGTTTTTGTCATTTGAACTTCTTTAAAACTTGACCTATTTTGACCTTAGACCCCATAACCGTTGGGCGTACGAAAAAGGGAGTTTTTTTGTTTAATTTGACCCCAGATGACCTTTGACCTTGGAATACTTAATTGTGTTACCAAAGATTACAACTTTAGAGATTAATCATCGGACCTCTCAATATCGCGTTATACCCACACTTTTTTCATGCATGTTTTTGGACAAAACCATGCATTTTCCCCTTGGCCGAGAAAAAACATTACATCGATTACGTCACAAACTCAAATGTGGCCCTTTTATTGCACAACATTTTGTTGGACAGCTTACGCAAACAAATGATCCTTAATATCAAACCATGGTGGCAAAATTCGAGGCCACATTTGCACTTTTCAAAGAAGAAAAAAGTGCGATACTTTATTCCATGTGTATATAACATGCCAACGCTTGCTCGGGCAGCGATTTCGTACCCACATATCAGCTCGGATGCTATCGAATCGAATGCTGTAGCATGCGTATGGACATTGTTTTTTGCCGTAGTGAATCGTAGGAACCCGGAAGTTTAAGGGTAAAGAACATTAAAGCGTATTAAAATCAAATTGTATAGTCTTTTTTTCTTCTAAAAGTGTCTATAACAACAGAAAAAAGGTAATCGACCTATACCGGCCTACTTTTCCCTCCTCTTGTTGGGCCAACAAAACAACCCACATGAAATTTATTTTATAGTGAATTTTGACTTCATTTAGGGGGTGTCTGGAAAGTAGGCCTATTTGGTCAGGCATCTGCCTTCCCTGCCCATAGGCCCTTTTTTTACGTGTTACGTGCGTGTGCAAATCCACCACCAATGCGCTCCCTTTAGACCTTTTCATATATTTATATTGTATTATATCATTGCATTGTGTCAATTTTTTTTTTTTTTATGCATTTAAAAAAATATATATATATTGTTGGTCTTGGTCTTTTTTAATGATTCGTTTTAATGTGTACATTGTATGTAATGATGGTGAATATTTTGGCCATTTTATTCATGTAAAGCGCATTGAAGCTTTGCGTACTGCGTTATATAAGTCCTGTATTATTATTATTATTATTATTATGCAAAGTAGGGGTCAAACAATCGGCTCTAACTTGAGTTATCCCATTCGTCCTTATATGACATACAAAGATTATTCCTAAGGAATATTCACAAAACATTCAAAGTATACCCCCAAAGTGTTTGACTCGATTTTTCAGTATTTCGCGATTGTAGCGATTTCGGCCCTTTATTTACGCCCCAAAATTCAGGACGGACCTTACGCCGATTTCAGTCGTTTACAACTTTAAAATATTCAAACTAGTGCGATATTTTTTGTAATATTTACTGTGCACACTCATAAAAATGTGTAATACCTACATGTACCAAAAAGTAATCGATATAATTGAAAAAAAAGTCTACCAACATTTCGCAATTTGTACCGAATAAAGGAACTCTTGCTGTGATAAACTTTACCGGACGTGATATCCCATAATGCATTGGTGATGTACCCTCATAACCCTCTAGTTACGTCCCTGTGTCACCCCACTCCCCGGATTAATGCCTATCATTTCCACACTATTTTGAGAAGTAAATAGTCAAAATATTTTATATACCTGGCCCTTAATAGTATACAAATATGGACTGTTCATGAGGGAAATGGGGTGAACTATAATTGCCCCAAGGTGATCTGGAGACGGTAAGCCTACTATTTTCCCGAAGCCGGAGGCTGAGTAAAAATAGTAGGCTTAGGTCTCTAGATCACCGAGGGACAATATAGTTCACCCCATTTCGCGAATAAAGGGCAGTCCATATTTGTTTTATAACGCATGAAAATATTTTTGTGTGCGATTTTGATCAAATTAAACATGAACAAGATCTTACAGGCGAGTCGATCCTCCATGCCATTATAGCAAAATCGTACGAGGCAGGGCATTTTTTATCTTTCAAAACGTACTATTGACCGCCCGGTCAATACTTTTTGAAAGACAAAACAAGACCGGGAAGTGACGTCAAGCATGATATGGACCAAACTATTTTGTGTTATCTGATGTAGTATCCACCAATCAGATGGCTATAGATCATTTTCATGCGTTATAACGGTTATATAATACGTATAGTTTTGCACCAAAAATGTACGGTTCTCGGCGTCGCGGTTCTTGACTTCATTATCCCTCTGGCTTGATAAACCAGAGGGGATATTGTGATCATTTCATGTGTTTCTGCATGGGGGTAAGGGGGGGGGGGGGGGGGGGGGGGGGTAGGGGGTGTATGTACAGGGTGTCTCAAAAGTTTCAAAACTTTTTCAATACTGTAAAATTTCCGGTTAAATAATTCGCATTATACAACTAAATAAATATTTGGATAGAGAAGATTTGTAGAATTATGTTGGTACCAAACTTAAAATAACAGCTATATGCCCCCCCCCCCCCCCCACTATCGTACTTTGACGACTTGTGTTCGTCTTTGACAAATTGTGTTCGTCAAAATGAGCGCAAGGTATGTAAAAGCGACCCCTCCCCTACCCCAAACCCCTTTTTAGGAGGACGAGGGTTAAGAACGAGGTGACGTGACAACTAAAATCTCGTACATTCGCGGTTGATAAGACAACAAACGACTATTATCAAATCATTAACAGAACTGTTTGTAAAAATATTGAGGCGAAATAGCTTTTTCGAAATAAAAGTTTTCAAAATAAAAACAGATACTAAGGCTAACATTTCTCAAAAAGAAGTGCCCCAAAAAGCTTAAAGGTGACAAAATGATTTGTATCCTTTGTTGTTTTTCTTCTTCTACAAAATAGGTATTTTAAGACTTTCTTGTGCTTAGTGATCAAACTTTGCTGCGGATTCTATTGCTTAAAATCAAAACGCAACGAAGAGGACGACGAAACATACAATCAAGTCGTGCAAACCGAGGGGACCAGTGGCCTTGGCAACGAGAATAATAATAGTGGAGTAGATTTCGCTAGTCAGGAGATAAGTAAATCTAATGCTTATGGTCGTCAAGATTGTAGCGAGCCCGAATCAACCAGAAGTGCGCATCATACTGAGGTGATTGTGCACAAAGAGTCTACGCGTCCTACTGACAAGAAGGTGATTGAGCACGAAGAGACAAGTCATCCTACTGGCGAGAAGGTGATTGAGCACGAAGAGACAAGTCATCCTACTGACGAGAAGGTGATTGAGAACGAAGAGACAAGTCATCCTACTGACGAGAAGGTGATTGAGCACGAAGAGACAAGTCATCCTACTGACGAGAAGGTGATTGAGAACGAAGAGACAAGTCATCCTACCGACGAGAAGGTGATTGAGAACGAAGAGACAAGTCATCCTACTGACGAGAAGGTGATTGAGCACGAAGAGACAAGTCATCCTACTGACGAGAAGGTGATTAAAGGGAATAGCGCATGGTGAGGAAAAGAAACCGCTGACGACGATTTTGTACCAGCTAAACCTTAGCTCATAACTAATACATCACTTACATCATACGATAGAAAATGCGTTCAATCAAATGAAGGATGGTTGATTGAGCGCGCCGTCCACATTGGGTTAAGAGATTGTTGTAGAGTCGCACACAATACCGCTTGCATGTAAACATACGTAGAACAATTACAGACTGCGCCAATGTCCAACTTGTTTAGATTCAAATAGTCGCCGCGCGCTGTTCAATTTTCGTTAGAATCCGCACCATGACCGCTTCCCTTTAAGAACGAAGAGACAAGTCATCTTACTGACGAGAAGGTGATTGAGCACGAAGAGACAAGTCATCCTACTGACGAGAAGGTGATTGAGAACGAAGAGACAAGTAATCCTACTGACGAGAAGGTGATTGAGCACGAAGAGACAAGTCATCCTACTGACGAGAAGGTGATTGAGAACGAAGAGACAAGTCATCCTACTGAAGAGAAAGTGATTGAGAACGAAGAGACAAGTCATCCTACTGACGAGAAGGTGATTGAGCACAAAGAGACAAGTCACCCTACTGACGAGAAGGTGATTGAGAACGAAGAGACAAGTCATCCTACTGACGAGAAGGTGATTAAGCACGAAGAGACAAGTCATCCTACTGACAATAAGGTAATTGAGAACGAAGAGACAAGTCATCCTACTGACGAAAATGTGATTAAGCACGAAGAGACAAGTCATCCTACTGACGAGAAGGTGATTGAGAACGAAGAGACAAGTCATCCTACTGACGAGAAGGTGATTGAGAACGAAGAGACAAGTCATCCTACTGACGAGAAGGTGATTGAGAACGAAGAGACAAGTCATCCTACTGACGAGAAGGTGATTGAGAACGAAGAGACAAGTCATCCTACTGACAAGAAGGTGATTGAGAACGAAGAGACAAGTTATCCTACTGACGAGAAGGTGATTGAGCACGAAAAGACAAGTCATCCTACTGACGAGAAGGTGATTGAGCACGAAAAGACAAGTCATCCTACTGACAAGAAGGTGATTGAGCACGAAGAGACAAGTCATCCTACTGACGAGAAGGTTATTGAGCACGAAGAGACAAGTCATCCTACTGACGAGAAGGTGATTGAGCACGAAGAGACAAGTCATCCTACTGACGAGAAGGTGATTGAGAACGAAGAAACAAGTCATCCTACTGACGAGAAGGTGATTGAGCACGAAGAGACACGTCATCCTACTGACGAGAAGGTGATTGAGAACGAAGAGACAAGTCATCCTACCGACGAGAAGGTGATTGAGAACGAAGAGACAAGTCATCCTACTGACGAGAAGGTGATTGAGCACGAAGAGACAAGTCATCCTACTGACGAGAAGGTGATTGAGAACGAAGAAACAAGTCATCCTACTGAAGAGAAGGTGATTAAGAACGAAGAGACAAGTCATCTTACTGACGAGAAGGTGATTGAGCACGAAGAGACAAGTCATCCTACTGACGAGAAGGTGATTGAGAACGAAGAGACAAGTAATCCTACTGACGAGAAGGTGATTGAGTACGAAGAGACAAGTCATCCTACTGACGAGAAGGTGATTGAGAACGAAGAGACAAGTCATCCTACTGACGAGAAGGTGATTGAGAACGAAGAGACAAGTCATCCTACTGACGAGAAGGTGATTGAGCACAAAGAGACAAGTCACCCTACTGACAAGAAGGTGATTGAGAACAAAGAGACAAGTCATCCTACTGACGAGAAGGTGATTAAGCACGAAGAGACAAGTCATCCTACTGACAATAAGGTAATTGAGAACGAAGAGACAAGTCATCCTACTGACGAAAATGTGATTAAGCACGAAGAGACAAGTCATCCTACTGACGAGAAGGTGATTGAGAACGAAGAGACAAGTCATCCTACTGACGAGAAGGTGATTGAGAACGAAGAGACAAGTCATCCTACTGACGAGAATGTGATTGAGCACGAAGAGACAAGTCATCCTACTGACGAGAATGTGATTGAGCACGAAGAGACAAGTAATCCTACTGACGAGAAGGTGATTGAGCACGAAGAGACAAGTCATCCTACTGACAAGAAGGTGATTGAGCACGAAGAGACAAGTCATCCTACTGACGAGAAGGTAATTGAGAACGAAGAGACAAGTCATCCTACTGACGAGAAGGTGATTGAGAACGAAATGACAAGTCATCCTACTGACGAGAAGGTGATTGAGAACGAAGAGACAAGTCATCCTACTGACGAGAAGGTGATTGAGAACGAAGAGACAAGTCATCCTACTGACGAGAAGGTAATTGAGAGCGAAGAGACAAATCATCCTACTGACGAGAATGTGATTGAGCACGAAGAGACAAGTCATCCTACTGACGAGAAGGTGATTGAGAACGAAGAGACAAGTCATCCTACTGACGAGAAGGTGATTGAGAACGAAGAGACAAGTCATCCTCCTGACGAGAAGGTAATTGAGAAGGAAGAGACAAGTCATCCAACTGACGAGAAGGTGATTGAGCACGAAGAGACAAGTCATCCTACTGACGAGAAGGTGATTGAGAACGAAGAGACAAGTCATCCTACTGACGAGAAGGTGATTGAGCACGAAGAGACAAGTCATCCTACTGACGAGAAGGTGATTGAGAACGAAAAGACAAATCATCCTACTGACGAGAAGGTAATTGAGAACGAAGAGACAATTCATCTTACTGACGAGAAGGTGGTTGAGCACGAAGAGACAAGTCATCCTACTGACGAGAAGGTGATTGAGCACGAAGAGACAAGTCATCCTACTGACGAGAAGGTGATTGAGAACGAAGAGACAAGTCATCGTACTGACGAGAAGGTGATTGAGCACGAAGAGACAAATCATCCTACTGACGAGAAGGTTATTGAGAACGAAGAGACAAGTCATCCTACTGACGAGAAGGTGATTGAGCACGCAGAGACAAGACATCCTACTGACGAGAAGGTTATTGAGAACGAAGAGGCAAGTCATCCTACTGACGAGAAGGTGATTGAACACGAAGAGACAAGTCATCCTACTGACAAGAAGGTGATTGAGCACGAAGAGACAAGTCATCCTACTGACGAGAAGGTAATTGAGAACGAAGAGACAAGTCATCCTACTGACGAGAAGGTGATTGAGAACGAAAAGACAAGTCATCCTACTGACGAGAAGGTGATTGAGAACGAAGAGACAAGTCATCCTACTGACGAGAAGGTGATTGAGAACGAAGAGACAAGTCATCCTACTGACGAGAAGGTAATTGAGAACGAAGAGACAAATCATCCTACTGACGAGAATGTGATTGAGCACGAAGAGACAAGTCATCCTACTGACGAGAAGGTGATTGAGAACGAAGAGACAAGTCATCCTACTGACGAGAAGGTGATTGAGAACGAAGAGACAAGTCATCCTCCTGACGAGAAGGTAATTGAGAAGGAAGAGACAAGTCATCCTACTGACGAGAAGGTGATTGAGCACGAAGTGACAAGTCATCCTACTGACGAGAAGGTGATTGAGAACGAAGAGACAAGTCATCCTACTGACGAGAAGGTGATTGAGCACGAAGAGACAAGTCATCCTACTGACGAGAAGGTGATTGAGAGCGAAAAGACAAATCATCCTACTGACGAGAAGGTAATTGAGAACGAAGAGACAATTCATCTTACTGACGAGAAGGTGATTGAGCACGAAGAGACAAGTCATCCTACTGACGAGAAGGTGATTGAGCACGAAGAGACAAGTCATCCTACTGACGAGAAGGTGATTGAGAACGAAGAGACAAGTCATCGTACTGACGAGAAGGTGATTGAGCACGAAGAGACAAATCATCCTACTGACGAGAAGGTTATTGAGAACGAAGAGACAAGTCATCCTACTGACGAGAAGGTGATTGAGCACGCAGAGACAAGACATCCTACTGACGAGAAGGTGATTGAGCACGAAGAGACAAGTCATCCTACTGACGAGAAGGTTATTGAGAACGAAGAGGCAAGTCATCCTACTGACGAGAAGGTGATTGAACACGAAGAGACAAGTCATCCTACTGACGAGAAGGTGATTGAGCACGAAGAGACAATTCATCCTACTGACGAGAAGGTTATTGAGAACGAAGAGACAAGTCATCCTACTGACGAGAAGGTGATTGAGCACGAAGAGACAAGTCATCCTACTGACGAGAAGGTGATTGAGCACGAAGAGACAAGTCATCCTACTGACGAGAAGGTGATTGAGAACGAAGAGACAAGTCATCGTACTGACGAGAATGTGATTGAGCACGAAGAGACAAATCATCCTACTGACGAGAAGGTTATTGAGAACGAAGAGACAAGTCATCCTACTGACGAGAAGGTGATTGAGCACGCAGAGACAAGACATCCTACTGACGAGAAGGTTATTGAGAACGAAGAGGCAAGCCATCCTACTGACGAGAAGGTGATTGAACACGAAGAGACAAGTCATCCTACTGACGAGAAGGTGATTGAGCACGAAGAGACAATTCATCCTACTGACGAGAAGGTTATTGAGAACGAAGAGACAAGTCATCCTACTGACGAGAAGGTGATTGAGAACGAAGAGACAAGTCATCCTACTGACGAGAAGGTGATTGAGCACGAAGAGACAAGTCATCCTACTGACGAGAAGGTGATTGAGAACGAAGAGACAAGTCATCCTACTGACGAGAAGGTGATTGAGCACGAAGAGACAAGTCATCCTACTGACGAGAAGGTGTTTGAGCACGAAGAGACAAGTCATCCTACTGACGAGAAGGTTATTGAGAACGAAGAGCCAAATCAGGAAGACTTTGAATTTGTTCATCTGAGTGATTGTTGTGCCGAAGATGCCTACAAAGAGATTTACAACGGTTGTTCTGACACTGGAAGTTTATCCGAGGCTGAAAGCAGTTCAACTGGCAAGGCACGCGACGTTGGCATTATTAACAGCGGCGAACGACCTAATATTAAAACGAATGCTGAACAATTGTACAAAGATCTTGCTGGGATGTTCGTGTCTTTCTCGGCGGGTTCTGTGGATTCGTTCGATCTTGAAGGAGCGTGCGACGACAAGCTTTCATACGCCGGTGGTGGTGGTCAATCTGGATTCAGCAATGGGGAACCCGACTATAATACAGATCTTAGTCCATTATACTACAATGACGTTCCCGATAATCCTTACGACTCGGATGACAATTGCAGTGTGTTTAGCTTAGGACTAGGAGGAGACGATTTGGATGAGCCGCCTAAATTTACATTCCAGCCATTGCAGGTAAGTCTTATAAGGACCTCCTCAAAACTTAATCAAAGATTATTCCAAATCCCGTCAGTTGATTGGTTTAGCAGCTTAATTTGAATATCAGGTGTTCCGGTACATGAATCGGTGCGGGTGACTGCGTCGGGGTTGGTTGGGTTGTTATGGGGGCTGTGCCGTCCCTGGATCCTTGCATGCGACGAACATCATGTATCTCTTGTGAATCATGAGGGGGTCCCATGCCCTATAGAACAAATGGAGCACCCTGTATAATCTAGTGGGCTGGTGGTGTCCAAAATTTCCGCATGAGTAAGCCTTATAATTGAAAGATATGAGAGAAATTCTAAGCACTTTTTAACCCCCCCTTTCCATTACTGACGTAGGTAGAAAGATAAAAGGAAATCAACACTCGGGAACAGGATACGTATTTAAATGACGTTGCTCTCGGAGTCCAGAGACCATAGTCGGCGAAGTAATGTATAGTCATCGTTCGTTCGTATTGATGATACATATATCTTGTGATGTCACAATAGCATTTCTAAATATTATTATCACAGACACATGTAAACCGTGTACCACCACTAGACGACTCCTCGTCACCAGAAAACCGCGGACCAGAAGAAGCAGAAAGAAACCACGCGTCTCAAGGAAACCCTGGATTTCAACAAGAAGATCGCCCTCAACATCACTCCGAAAGGTAAAGTATTCATCATTCATTCATTCATCATTTATTACCATAACATTAAAATCACAAATAACATCAAATTACATCAAAAATCAGTAAGAAACAATCAGATAATTTACAACAACAGAAAAACGAAACGGTTATGGAGGAGACGGCTAGAAGGCCAAAAAGGCCTGTAAAGTGCCATCCCCTGAAGCCCTGGGACAATAAAACACAAATCCAATACAGCCAAATTTAAGAAAAGGCAAAGGACAATGCTCAAAACAAAACAAAAAATCATAAAATAACCATAAAGTGAAATTGAAATAGTGCTCTAAAAAAAATCAATTAATCGTAACTTGAAATAAGTTTTTGTTTGAATTTATTACGATTTTTGTTTACCGAATTTGAAATTTTGTATGAATTTTCGAGAGAGTTCCAAAGATGGGGGCCACTAGTGCGAACTGAGTGATCCGAGAATATTCTCTTATTTTTGGTTAGATTGAAGTTGTTACTATGTCTTGTCGAATAGTTGTGGATGTCAGAACGTTTTTTGAAGTAGTCTTTAAATGAAGAAGGTAACTCATTTACGGTGTATTTATACATAAATGTACCCAATTCAAGAGTATACATATCAGTGACTGTTAACATATTAAATTTGGCAAAAATTGGTCCAGTGTGACTTCTATAGTGACTACAAGAAGCAGTTTTTATTGCCCATTTTTTGAAGCTTAACAATCTTGTACAGGTATGATAACACCTTAAAACCCTGCTGTACGTTTGTTATAGGTCGCCCCGGTCATCCGGGTATTTTGACATCCGGGTCATTTGCCGTTGACAACAAATACAATAAACGAAACTCAGTAGCCTACGTGAGGCCGTGTAAAATACTGTTGTTTACATAAAGCAACGTTTCCCAAATTTTAAAAATGTTTCACCTGATTTTTTGACTATCAAAGTTAACAAAATATGTGAACACTTGCATTGTGTGCAAATATGCATGATAACATGAGTAATATATTGTAAAGGAATCGCTTTATCTTGGGCAAATATTCTATTCGATGGTACCACATCAATTAAAGGCATATTATGTGATCTTTTCCAGAGAGCGCCCTCTATTCATTATTTTTTTTAGAAAGTAGATTTTCTTGCAGATTTACATTTCTGATCATAAATCATACATACATTCCAAGTTACAGAGCGATACGATTCCTAATTACCTCAAAATCATGGTTTTAGAGTGAATTTTAAAGTGAAAATATAAAACTGTCGGTGATTTTGAAGAAATTAAGAATCGTATCGCCCTGTAACTTGGAATGTATGTAAGATTTATGATCATAAATGTAAATCTGCAAGAAAATCTTCTTTCTATTTTTTTTTTGATGTTGAGGGCGTTCCCTGGAAAGATCACATAATATACCTTTAAGGGGTACAAAAGGGCTATATTTTGGCAGTTTTTGTGATTGTGCAATCTGAAATTTGTTGACCTCCATTATGTTTGTTGTCCACGGCATGTGACGTCATTCCGGGGTCACCTACCCTTTTGAGTTCAATGAAGAGGTGACAACATAAATCGAACCGTGCTAATAGTATAGGGCTACTCAGAACGAGTTTGAAGATGCTGGTAAGATCCTTAACACTTTCCACGGCTCCATTCGGTTATTAATTTTACCATTACAAATTTAAAGTCATATGAATTACTGAACCTAAGTTCAATTCTTTTGACATTTTTGAAAGATTTTGTACAATTTTGGAATGTCGTCTGCAGACGCCTGCCGCGTGTTAATATCTAAAAGAAAACACTAGAATACTTGAACACCAAGTGATAGGTCGAAAAACTCGACTATTGAATGAAACTTGGATGCCTCGAAGATACACTCATGGGTGAATTTGTAGCAATGGGCTATTCAACTGTTAGTACAACAAATTAAAGTGTCACATGTGAAATAATTGATTACATTTTTCTATCTTTGTCAGGATTTCACGTAGTCTTACTACTATCAACCACGACGACGACAGCTATTGTCGGAATCGATGTAATTCCCATCACCCGCCTAACCGACGAAGTCGACAGACAAATCTCGCGAAAGCTCAAGAGAAATCGCGAAAACGTCGACAACATATCTGGCAGCAACGACGTCAAGAGCGCGAGGACCGAATCAAGCGACAGAAAAGGCTGCGTGATGCTCAACTAGCTGATCCGACAGCTTTACTCTGTGAAGGCAGGGACGCTTCTGGGTTCAGCCTTTATAATGCATCGGAGTTTGACCCTGTCAAGGACAGCTCTGGAGCGGCGGTAACGCTAGGCAGAGGTCGGTCCGGATTGGTCGAGTTGTATCAACATCGGAATTCAGGATTCATGGTTGCCGCAAAAACTATGATAAAAGAGACATCTGAAAGGTAAAATTATAGTTACTGCTTCAAGTATTCAAACAGTTTGGATGTATAAAGCAAAGCCATTGGTATACCGTACCTTAATCCGTCAGTGTCTTCGGTGAACTAAAAACGGGACTAAAAAACATTATCATCTAGTATGCTTTGGTGGTAGACATCTTCGGGACACTTTCAGGGTGACACAAATATCAAACATATCATTAGAACTCGTCATGAATACACCTGGGCCCTATTACATAAGATTTAAGATCTTAAGTATTCTTATCATAGTAGTAGGCTATGCTTCTTCGGTAACTGGTAACAGAGGTCTACACTTTTAGGATGTGACACAAATATCAAACGTATTTGAACTCGTCACGTATACACCTGCAGGGCCCTATTGCATAAAAGTTTTTTAGGATGTGACACAAATATCAAACGTATTTGAATTCGTCACGTATACACCTGCAGGGCCCTATTGCATAAAAGTTAAGATCTTTAGTTATTCTTACTCTTAATAAACCTGATTAAACCGCCTATTTAAGAATTTGCCCTAAGTTGAGCTTTATGAAGAAGGGCCAAATTCTTAAAATTTGACTTATAAATCATGAAGATCAACTCACAAATTCTTAAACAATCTTCCCAAGAAGAGTTGAAAACTTAAGAAAAATACCTCTACCTAAGCATGAATCTTATGTTTTGTGCAATAGGACCCATATCTATTAAGAAGGAATCCTAATGCAGTTTGGCGAGGTATGCGCTGGATCTTTTTCATCCGATTGATAGATTATTTGAGAGGATTGTGACTTAAATCATAAATATTGGAAACTTCTCTACAGAAAGGGCAAATGGGCCCTAAAGCTGTTTGTTAGGATGCGCACGCAATCTGATGAGATCCCATGTAATGTTAACATCCAACATCCAACAATATTGAAGCTATCTTTTTGTTATTTCTTTTGATATTTACCCATTCCAGAAGCATGGCTTGCGTGTACCAGGAGGTCAAGGCCCTAAAAGCTGTCCAAGGCCATGAGGCCTTTCCGAAACTCATAGGATTAGTAGACCAGCGACCACACATCACGTCATTCATGATGGAATTCGTCGGGGATTGGGCAACCTACGAAACGAATACACTCTTTCAGCAACTTTCAAAAGACACAATCACTACCGAACAGTGGCTTAAGCTGCTACAAGATATCGGTGAAGGGTTGAAAGCTCTTCATGGCCATGGCTTTTTACATTGCGATCTACACACAGCCAATATTTTAATTTGCCAATCTCCGAAGGACGATCGTCCGCGAGGCAAAATTATAGACCTTGGAAATGCTGTTGAACGAACCAGCCCTACCAATCTTGGAGCCTTAGATCCAATCAATAAAGACTGGCACTATCAGCATTGCACGCAACTGGCTCCAGAAGTCATCGAGTCGAATAGTTTTTTCACCGTGCAAACTGATATTTTCTCGTACGGTCGTATAGTGGAAGCCGTTGCTAGCAATCGACATATATACGACTTGTTGCCCCTCTCCGTCGATTGTTTAGCATGGAACCCTATGGACAGATGCACCATCGGGCACGTGCTAAGGGGGATCGATGGTATTATTCAGAAACTATAAGATGGGAGGGGAGAGGGGAAGGGGAGGAAGAGGGGAGGGACATGGGAGGGGAGGGAAAGGAAAGGGAATGACAGGGATGGGGATGCGAACGGGTGTGGAGGGGAAATGGATGGGGGAATGGAGAGAAAATGAATGGGGAGGGTAAAGGGATGGGAAGATAAAGGGATGGGGAGGGTAAAGGGATGGGGAGGGTAAAGGGATGGGGAGGGTAAAGGGATGGGAGGGATGGGGACGGGAGGGGAAATGGATAGGAAGGGGGAGGAGATGGGTGGGGACATGATGGGGGAGAAGAGTGGAAAGAGGAGGGGAAAGGGATGGGAGGGAAAAGGGATTGATAGTGTAGGGGAAGGGCCTGGGGAGAGGGAGAGAGGGTGGGAAAGAAATGGGAAGGGGACGGGTGGGTTTGAAATGGAAAGAGGAAGGATAAAAGGGATGGGCATTGAGGGAAAGGGATATCGATCCCCCTTAGCAAGCGTCCGATGCTGCATCTATCCCGGGGGTATCAGATTGCACGGTGAAAAAACTATTTGACTCGTATACGAAGGTGGGTATCATGCTCACGTGCTCTGAAAATGGACCCTAAATAAGTATTTCTCTCATGCGCCACAGACACCCTAAACAAGTAATTTAACTTTCTTCCTTAAGTAGGCTATTAACAAACTGCACATGTCAATCACTGCACTGCTTTAATGTACAAAACGTCACACTTCGGGATTTTTGTTTTGTTTTGATTTTCAGGGGGATTTTGTTATGTTCCTTTTATATCTTGAAAAATTACCCTAAACACGTATTGGAGTCTTTCAAAACATACCCTTTTTGCCGATGTTTGCCTTTTTTGACGCGAGTACATCGCCTTTCCGTGAAAAACAACCCTTTTTAAGCGTTTTTTAAGCGAGCATGATATCCACCTTCGTGTACAAGTATCTCTCCCCCTCCTCCCCGAGCATCTGTCCATCACATTCCCCGCATTTATAGCCGGGCAATTTGTGTACGTCCGCGTACAGTCCCCGCATGGTCCCCGCCATGCCCCGGGCCCATAGTAGGCCGCGGTTATGAAGGGATAGTGATGGACGTTGAGAGGCAGGGGCATGATTACTGGAGAGTCCATATTATGTTGTATATATATTGAATGTAAAAATTGTAAATAATGTTCAAAAATCTTGATTTTTGATTGATTGATCTCCGATATACAAATATTGAATATGCATTATTCAATTATATTTTAGTGTGATCCATTTTCTTCATATACGATGCCGATTTGATTGCCATGCTAATACAGATCTTGCATTACAATTATATATTTCATGACGATTATGACGTAATTATCAACATGATTAATTATAGTTATTACGGTAATCAAGTAATTAGATTATTTCATTACGTTATCCGATTATGTCGGAAACGTCGTGAATGAATTTATTTCATAACAATTTAATTTAATTCAATCAATCAGTGTTGAAGGAATCGAACCCTGTTGAATAAAATACAATACAACCATGGAAGCACTTCCATGATACAACTTAGCTATGGTATGGAAGTTACTGTGTTTCAGTTTTATCCTAATTAGTTTAACACTCTTAAAGGGGCACTAAGGGATACCGGCACTGATGATGACACGATATTAACCTTGCATATTACGATTAAATTCGTGTTCCTCCCCCTCTTTTGCTCTTGTTACCTCTGACTGAAAATTGAAATGGTAAATCGGCCAATATCTGCGAATCAACTATAGTGCACCATTCGAAGTATTCCATTACTTGACTCAGGAAGTTGAAAGAGAAGGAGAAAGATCACCGCTAATACTCAAAAGTTAAATGTGGCTTGCCGCCTATTATCATCCTCTAAAAGAGGCCCTGCATATGACGTAATTTACCGGAATCATGGCATACTACTGAGCTTTGTTCACCAAAAGGCTAAGAAGCTAACAATCTCATTTCATAATCATGCGCGTTTACATCACTAAAATCCCGCGTCAATTCAAAGAATAAACTGAATGGTCTGTAAGAGCCATGCCATTCTGGTGAATGACGCATGGTTGATTCCTTTGCGTAAATAAAGTGATAAGTGGAGTTATCACAACTTTCCTTACAGCAGTTGTTTTCGTACATGAGTTGAGTGTGGATGGCATATGCAGACTAAAGAAAACTGACCCGTATTTGAATAAAATATGTGCTTTAAAAAATAAATATCTGAAATGTACGCCACTGTACGCTACCAAATAATAGAAACTAGGGCGGTTTTCTAGTTTCGCGGTTCTCGGGGTTTAGGTATTTTAATTTTGAACGGAACCTGACAAGGTCCCGTTTGTGCATAAAACCTGGTTAGTGTCAGAGCATCATTGGTGTAATCATGCGTACTATTAGAATGTAACACAATATTTGCGCGCATGTTAGTGCACTGCATTTTGCATCCATAAAAAACTGTAGCGAGTGAGTGTAATTGTTGTCTCATTTGATGTCAGTGATTTAAAAGAATGAGTTTTTAATGGCATTACATATATTTTGCAGAATGATGACCACGGTTATATTCGGACTTGAAACAATGAAACTGGAGAGAGTTTTTATTTGAGTTGACACTTTTAATTTCCGTCATAATTTATAAGTTTTACATTATCATCTTATTGTCATTTGATAAAACATTAATAATTCTCATATAAGCAATGAGAGACACAAACCTGTCGAAGTCATCATTTACTGTATATCCTCTTTATTGTTCAATCAATTTGCTCTATAAACAATTTTAACAACCATGGTACGATGGGAGGCGGCATTAAATACATTAAAGCGATCATCAGTACAGGATTCTTCAAAAAAACAGAAACTATTAACGAAATAGAAAATGGAAAAATCAAATAATAATGGAATAACGAGTGTATTTTGAGCAAAGGTAATATATTACACTTTAAGGAATGGATAAGAACCTGTCTTATGTATGTATCAGACTTATTCAAAGATAATGGTCAAATGTTTACATTTGATGAAAAAAATAGATTTGTTCATCCAGCTAATGCTTGCATACAATACATAGCTGTAAAGCTTGCGATACCTACTTTGTTGGAAAATTTAAAAAAACAGGCATTAAATTGGATGATGTAACATTTAAGAAGAATAATGGGAACATTTCACTAGAACTGTGTACAACAAAAGTATATCGGAAGGCAATGATAGCCACATAAAAATCAAAACCAATTTGGGAATTATTTTGGGAAAATAATTTCGATTATAACAATTTTGAGTGGACTGAGATTTGAAGTAATAATATTGATAAAATTAAAGAACCACGTCACATGACATTAAAATGGAAAATAATTAGTAACATTTATCCGACGAAGATATTTTTCCACAAAATAGCTAAAGAGTAAAATAATAAATATGACATGTGTAATGAAATAGATCATTCATATTGAACATTTCTTTTATTATTGTAAAAAGATAAAGAGTGTATGGACCGAGGTCAACAACATATTGTCGCAAAAATGTAATAGAATTATTAAAGTAACAGTTACGTATTATTTGGCTATCATAAAGAAGATAATGACACAAATAATTGTATAAATACATAATGAGTGTAGGTAAATTAGCCATTAGCAAGGGTCATTCAATAAGTTCTACCTCCTCGATCATAACATCGCTAATATGAATGTCAGCCTCGTGACATTTGTCATGGTTATATCTCTGAATCATAGCTACACATTTATAGTAAATCATAATTGATATCTGTTTCGCTTTTGTTATGATGCGGTCAAAGCCAGATAGAGATTTTGGACAACGGAAACGGAAATTTACCTTAACAATATATACAAGTTTTTCGGGGTTTTTTCTGTATTGTATGGTTAGATATAAGATCACGATTTAAATACTGAAATGGAAATCAATGAACGATATCTGAATATTATATTACAGTATTATCCTGTATAAATAAGATTGTAAGCAAAATTTCCTCTGAAAATAGTGTAATAACAACTCAAATGTATTGCTATGCCTTTGGCATACTGGAATACTGCTAATCAATCCAATGTTCGTTGTTACAAATCATCCCACAGTGGTGCCTCGTATGTTCAATCTTGAATATGATATTCACTGAGTTTTCCTTATGAGTTACCTGCAGAATAGTCAATTTGGTAGTTATGAGTTAGGAGGTAACCTATTGAATGACCCTCGTAAAAAATGTAATGATTCAAAAGATGAAAAATGCAGGTACATATCAGCATATAACAAGCGATATTTGTATGCTGCACATTGAAATATAGAACGCAGTCTCGGTATTGTGAAATTGTTATGTGTAATGTTGTATTCTGAATTTGAAATTTATATCAACATTAAATATACGTAAGGAATTTTTTATGAAAAGTCTAAAAGTTTGTACTGCCCGAAGAACGAAGTAAGGAAGTATTTATATACTTATGAAAACATTAAATAAATTATGGGAAAGTATTGAAAATTATATGAAAATAATATTTATGTCAACATGTGTATATCATGTATATTATGAAGAGAGGAAAATAAATACTTTTTTTTTAAATCTAGGTTTCCGGTGCCAGTCTACTTAATGCGTAAAGCAGATATGCTACTGTGTGCGTGGTGCGTAAAGTAGGCGGAGATAGCTGCTTTGCTATTCACTCTGGTCACATTTAATGAATTGACTGTACCATATTGGGAGTTATGAATGATCCAAAGGAATATATGGTGCTTACGCTTTGTTCAAGTGGAACGCGCAGTGGCGGCACCAGCATCATAATTTTGTTGGGGAAAAGGGGCGGGCAAGAATTTTTTGTTCCCGCGCAAATTATTTTGCCATTTTACGCTAAAATTGTCAAATTTTATCAAATTTTAACTAAATCGAAAAGAAGAAAAAATGGGAGGGGGGCAAAGTAGGAGGGGCAAAGAGGGAGTCCCCCCTCCACGTGGGAACTCGAGCAAATACCAACTGGGTTTGGGAATCACAATCGGCAATGAACATTAACGAAACACACTTCTTCAGACACCTGATTAAGTTTTCAATCAAACAAGAAAATAATACAACAAGAAAACAAAACAAAAGCACACCTGTATCCCAAACTTGGAATCCTTAATCTCGCACTAATCAATAGAGGGCCTGCATATGACGTAGTTTACCGGAATCATAGCGGACTACTGAACTATGTTCACTAAAACTATAAGACGTTAATAATCCCATTTCATTCATCATGTTCATGCGAGTTTACATCGCTTTCAAAAATACCGCGTCAATTCTAAAAATATACGCCATGATTCCGGTGAATGACGCATGGTTGATTCCTTTCTTTAAATCCGATCGAGGAATACATGCAAGGCCTCTATACAAATTGCTTCAATCCCGTATTAATCGATACACATTAGTTCAATCTCGCACTAATCAATACAACAACAAATAATTCCGCTCTTATCAATACAAATTGATTCAATCCAGAACTAATCAAATTTACAAATTGATTCAATCCCGCGCTAATCAATACAAGTTAATTCAATCCCGCACTAATCAATACATTGATCCCGCACTAATCAATACAAAGTGATTCAACCCCGCACTAATCAATATACATTGATTCAATCCAGAACTAATCAATATACATTGATCCAATCTCGCACTAATCAGTATATACATTGATTTAATCCCGCACTAATCAATACAAATTGAGTCTTGAACATGTGTCACGTCGATATCTCGGAAGCTTCTTGATTGCATTTCTGTCGAACCACTTCAGTATCGTGGACCCTTCCTTCATGGTCACCTGCATCAATGCAATAGCGTCAGCTTCAGCGTTGTGAGAGTTATCCTGGGGTCTTCCAAAAGCATGGATATACAATTTCGGTAAACCGTACGGAGAGCCACGTTTGTTAAATCTGGTTGGTTGTTGGACACTTTTAAAGGCTGTTAAACTATCCCCGCATCGTATTTTAGGAATGGTCACTCCAACTTGGGCCAACTTTTTTGATAGCACTAGGAAGTCGAATTCAGATCCGTTGTGGGCGATGATGCAGGCTGGCTTGGCTTGACGCTCTATGAACTGGACTACTAGATTACCTACGTCTACATCAAAATTAGTTTTGTCGGATCTTTCCATGAGTGATTGGCTGAGGCCTGATTCTTTGTATTTTACCTGTTTAAAAAGTAATTCAAAAGGGAGATCAGAGAAGGGGAATGTAAAAACAATCTGTCACTTTCATTTCGTACCCGTATTAACTACGGAGGTGCACAAATGGTGATCCAGCTTTTATGTAATAAAAATATAGAGTGACCATGAAACTCAAGTCATATGGAACTAACTATAAATATGTTATTGATAGATTATTATAGAATTTATTGATTATGTTCAAATACTCGCTATAGATGACGTTTCTAATAACAGAGTTCTGTATACATGAAAAGTGTTCACGGCTGAATATAACATAATTTTACTAGTTCACTAGTTTTACTAGTTTACATTTGTCATGGCCAAAGAAAACATGTTTTACACGGGACCTTTTTGACACGCCCTATAATACACATTTTATCTTACCTCTACTTCTGGATCTACACAGAGAACTAATTTGTCCATGACTCTGGGTTGAGATTTCCCTTGTTTTGTAGCATCTTTAATGGCTTTTCTATGCACTGATATCATCGCTATCTCTACGATCTCATTACCAGCTTCAAAGCCACTGCATTCCAAATCCAGAAATATAAAAGATTCTATTCTTTCTGAAGCCATTTTCCTGGGTTTACGGTATATGATCTACCGTGTATAAGCAAACAATCAGTGAATTATATATGACAGATGAATCGATGTATAGAAACCAACTGTATAGAAGTAAACTATGTTGATACTGAACTATCCTGCGTTTCCTTGATAATGGAATGACAGATAGTTGTTTGTTGTTCAATATCAATACAGGATTGCATAAATGGTGGGAATTCTCATCACGTATTATGTTGGCCCGGAATGACGTCACACGCCGTTCCATAATAAAAAATAGCCTTTTTTTTGTATACTGTATACATGTACCTCCTTGAAATGGTACCATTGAACAAAATATTTGCCCACGGAATTCCCCTACATAACCCATGTTATCATATTTACACACAATGCAAGTTTTCACATGTTTTTTACAGGTAGTGAAAGTCCGAACGTCGGGTGAATGACATATTACGAATTTGGGAAATGTTGCTTAATGTATTTGTTAAATTGTACTATACAATGAAATATTGCAAAACACCTTTAGAGTTTCCATCATTAACCGATGGTTATGTTGCAACAAAGATACGCCTCATTACCATATCAGCATTGTATTAAAAATGAGTGGGAGGCAAATAGTTAACACTAAGGTTAACGGCGAAAATCTATTTTTAAATTCATTTCAAAAATATCTAGAGCTAACTGAATCTTTGACCACAATATAGCTTTCATGTTGTCCATTTGCAGTTTATTTATGTGGTGGGAGGGTGGGCCTAATACAATAATTGAGTCAATCCAACCCAGGTTTCAAAATAGTAATATCCACATAAATGACAACTATGGAATTTCCATGATAACATTAATACTAATATACGCGTGTTTTGCAAGAAGTATTTTTATCACTATAGTAGCTATAAATAGATACAAATGCTGTAACTTGATTGGTAACTAGAGCGGTTTGTGGGTTTCGCGGTTCTCGGGGTTTAGGAATTTTGATTTTTAACCAAACCTGACTGGGTCCTGTTTGTGCATAAAACCTGGTTAGTGTCAGAGCATCATTGTTGTATTCATGCGTACTATTGGAATGTAACATAATATTTGCGCGCATGTTAGTGCACTGCATTTTGCATCCATAAAATACCTATGTAATGAGTAAGTGTAATTGTTGTCTCATTTGATGTCAGTGAATTAAAAGAATGACATTATAATGGTATCGCTTATATTTTGCAGAATGATAATCACGATTTTTATATTCGGAATTGAAAAGATGAAACTGGAGAGAGGTTTTTTTCTAGTTGACACTATTAATTGTTGTCATAAGTTTTACATTATCATCTTGTTGTCATTTGACAGAACATTAATATCCTCAAATGCGCAATGAGAGACACAACCCTGCCTAAAATGCGGAATGCACATGTAGGCCTATTCAGGTATCGAGTACGTCCTCAATCTACGCTTTTCTTCACGGTTTTGTTTCCATTTTGATGAAAGCAATGATAATGAAATGAAATAAAACACACATGAAATGATCATGTTACAATTAGAAATGTTGCCTAGACATCATCATCATCATCATCATCATCATCGGTCGTCCTTGGACGGAACGATGGAAGCAGCTTAGTTGCCTCCATCATTCTTTCTTGGCTATTTGTTTACTCCATTGGTGCGCCACGCCTAGTGGAGGTATGTATATGAATACATATTATATGTGTGTGTACAGACACAGACCGGGATGATCCCCTACTCTTTACGAAGGAGTCTGTGACCTTTTAACGTGCTCGGGGATAGCTCTTCCGATACACGGGACCAACATTTCTACGTACCTTCCGAAGCACGATGCGCCATGAACATGCCAACTTCAGTCTGCACGGTCTGAAGGAGGCATGGGGGACGAGGCTGTGTTGGTGTATCGTTTTTGAACTCTCACTCATAAACGATCCACCAACAGAACTACGGTGCACAGCAGTGTAAGCGCTCTAACCGACTGCGCCACCTCGCCCCACCTTGCCTAGACATAATACATTTAATATGACCAATAACACCATATAAAGGGTGTTGCAAAATAAAGCACATGCGATTTAACGGAGCGCTTATTTTTGAAAACAATCTGTTGTCTACAGTTTACTGCCGTAACACATGTTGAGCATGGGTAAAAACAATTAGTATTCGGTTATTGTGCAAGATACAATGTACGTACTTTACTTTTATCCGACAATGATCAACAAACTATGACACCGGTAGACTCGAGACCCCACCCCTTACCCCATCTCGATACGCGCCGTAAATCTTCCAAAATTGATGATGTCACAAATTCTGGACAAATGTCAAGATTGCGTGCATGCAATATGCATACCGTATAATGGTATCGATTGGGATGTTGAAGCACGAGATGTACACGCGGGCCTTTTGAACCTACCCTACATGCATGCAGTAGAGCGTGCATACCTTGTAATTTGTAACATACCACACAACAGTATACACAACAGCCAATCTCTGTGACATTCTACATAGCATGTATTGTCAATGAGTGATGTGAATAAAGTATTTCATTGCGTGCCTGTGAGAATAGATCCTCATCTTCCTCCCCATAACACTCCTGTTTACTCCTAATCGGTACACAAGCAGCCCCATCTCTCTGACATTCCACCTAGCATGTATATTGATTATCAATAAGTGAAGTGAATGAAGTATTTCATCTATGAGATTGGATCCGAATCCTCCACATCCTCCAGCATCACCCGTTGATCAATTAATTGCTCCCAATTAAAACTAAAATAATTAAGACATTGTTTTGTGGATGGTATGGAAAGAACACTTATTGTGCTTTGTATGACACTGGTTATTTTAAGACAAGAAATATAGAACCAGTGATATCATAAACATCATTAGCAGTAAAATTTGACACCTCCTCAAAATACGGGGTTCCAATTCGTGGCACACGACCAATTTTCCTTTGGATTCAAAATGACGAGATTCCGTGAAAATTGTTGCTTAAACCGATTAAAAGAATTTCGACAGTATTCATCTATAGTCCCATGTATTATTCACGGCACACGAAAGAAACGTTTATAAAGTGCTCAACAAAAGACAGTCATACACTTTGTTTATGTCCATAGAGTGACGGGCACTATCAGTGACTTTAGCTTCAATTGCCTCGTGGTTCGGAAGTCACGTAGAAATGGTGGTCCCGTGTATCGGAAGAGCAAAAATCCGAGCACGTTAAAAGGTCACAGATTCCTTCGTAAAGAGTAGGGGATCATCCCGGTCTGTGGCTGTACACACATTGTTCCAAGGATAACTGGGGCCTTGGCGTTAATATCCTGACTTATGGATTCTGCCGAGTATTGATGTAGATGTATAGATGTAGATACGGATGGCAATGACAGCATCTTCCGCATGTCTCTGATGATTCGACGTCTCGTATTTTTTACATTGAGGTTTGAGACTCAGATATTGAAGAGCCTGTCGTCTACTCGAATTTGAAGATAGATACCTTCTGTTGATACCTTCTGTTGCAGTCCCATGGTTCAGAAGCAGCAGAGCGATTAGGAAGATCCCAAATGACGCAGGGAATAAAACTCAGCCTTGTTTGACACAATTACGAATGTCAACCGGGTTCCGAGGAGCTGCCTTCGAACTGCGCTGTGCCATTCATATTCAATGTGGTGAACATTGCACTAATCATACAAATTCTTCATACTTCTGAGCTGTTCAATATTTGACCTTATTACATTCGTGAAATAAACTTGAACGTATAAACTATCTATCTATTACACTAGTTTGAAATGAAATGTTTGCTGGTGTAACCGACACTATCTAGGAAAATGTAGAAGTTCACAGTTGATTACTCATTGCAGTAAAAGTACGAAATTGTATGTGTATCGGCGTGACATCGAGTATATGTCTCCCTCTTTGACATGAAATCGCCAATTAAGAATAACGTCTAGGCCTATAGGTGGAAATGGGAATGTGACATATTTTACATATTCCAATTTGCTAAAAAATGATAATTTTAGGATTTTAAAACAAGTTTTGCGTGGTTAAAAATATTGATCATCACAATTGTATTCTTTGAATAAGTTCATCAGGATTGTAGATTGAAATGATAAAAATATTTTGTTGTACAAATCCAATTATCTACTCACATGCTACTCACTAAGCGCAGGATGTGATCAAATTAAAGCCGAACTAATCAAATATGGTGATGAAATGATTAATGAGTGCATCGCTCAAATACTGAACTCTATTGCCAAAACAGGACAGTATCCCGAAGAGATAAAAAAAAAAGGTATGCTTGTTCCACTTCCAAAACCAAGAAAGCCAAAAGGACCACCCGGTAACTGCAGACCCGTAATCTTACTATCAGTTCTACGTAAAATCCTTGCAATAATCATGATACGAAGAACATCAAAGAAGATGGAACAAGAAATACCTGTCTCTCAGGCAGCTTATCGCACTGGACGTGTGACAACTGAACATGTATTTGCATTTAAAATTCTCGCTGACAAAGCAATATATTCGTCTGACTATGAAATCAATATTCTACTTCTCGATATGTCAAAAGCTTTCGACACTATTGAAAGAGACACCTTAATCAATGATCTAAAACAAGTTCTTGATATGGATGATCTGCAGTTGTTCTATATTCTATTAAAAGATGTAGAAATAGAAGTCAAAGTTGATGACATTACAGGGAAATCTTTTATCACGAACATAGGATCTCCACAAGATTCAGCAAGTGCGTTTTTTTCACCTTCTGCCTAGCGATGACGCCTACAAATGATCATAACTATTCATGTATTGACAAACTCACAGAATCAGTAACTATTACTCCTCCAATATCTGAAGATCATATACAGCAGACAGAATGACAAAGAGCCCTCCCATTTAAGCTCAACAATATGCTGACGGTACTGGATGGGTAGCAATCAGGAAGCAATACTTGCAATCCATAAAGAATGTTATACCAGACAGACTTCAATCAAGAAATCTAGGAGTTAATCACTCCAAAACAGAAGAATATCTCATAAGAAAAAATGGTCCTACGGATTGGAAAACCTGTAAATACGGTACTTAGGTTCTCGGCTGGACACTGAACATGACATCTCAAGAAGAAACGGTCTTGCATTTGATGCTTTTAATAAGATCAAGAAATTCCTGACAAACAAAAACTCAAATCTTGAGAACAAAATCAAAAGATTCAATGCTTTTGTCAGCACAATATTTCTTTATAACTCAGAACTTGTGTGACTGTTTGATATGTGCGGGCTTAGGGTTTTCAATTTTGATGTATTAATTCTATGTGCAATATTTTATAATCTAAGGGTCTTTTATATCATAACTATGATGTGTTTTTATTGTGTTTATTTCTTTGTAAAATTTGATGCAATTCAGTGTTTGTACTGCGATATCAATTTTAATAAACCAGTTATGAATGAATGAATGAATGAACTATGGACAATGACTACCAAAATGGAAAATAAAGTGGATGTTACGCAGTGCATATTTCTAAGACAACTCATGAATGTGACGAAACTGGACAAAATTAAGAACTCAGACTTATACGAAAGAACAGAGATACAGCCCTGGAGTAAAATCATAAAACGACGTATATAGACTACGATTTCTCGATCATCTGCTCCGAATGAATGCTGACACTCCAGCTCGGAAAGCCTTATCAGAATATCTAAACCCAAAAAAACTTAAAGACCCATGACGACCTTCGACCTCTTGGTGGTCAATAATTCAGAAAGACCTAAAAAACAATTCCATTATGAACACTGAATTTAATTTATGCAATATGATTAAGTTGGCTAGTGATAGGGGGTGGATTGAGTTGGTGGGGCACGCAATGTCCAATTAGAACGGAACGCGTACCGATGATGATGATGCTAGACAGTTTCGTCTTCCCGTTCGGTAGACTTCTTCGGTAGTGACTTGATCCACTTGTTTTTCCCGCGAGAATTTCTTGCTCTCTCGTTCCCAGGAAGCTCAGGTTTTAACAGTGGATCGTAGACATGATTTAGAGAATAAATACCCTCTTCGCGGTTGATGATTGTGGCCCCCTCTCTGCCTGCGTATCCAAATGGATTCTCTTATCCATCGCTTATGTTTGTCGTAGTCTTTGTCAAGGATTGATGCTCCGTCCCAGTCGATGGTATATGGTCGGTGACCGCTGATTTATGTTGTTCCGTCGTGGAATCTTTTCTGTTGGCTCTCGTACACTTTTGTCGCTAATTTTCATGGCGTCTTTCTTATGTTTCTTAATTAACCTTGTTCCAAATAGACGGCCCGTCTCAACAACGTAGGCTTTGTTACAAGAAGGGATCTTGTGAACACAATCGCTGGTCTGTAACGTGTCTTGTTTGTCTTTGGGATGCACCAATAGTCGTTTAAGTGTGTTGTAGGGTTTCATTGCAGTCTAGATGTTGTACTTCTTAAAGGCTTTTGTAGTCTTTCAGACACACCTTGGATGTAGGGATAACCACCATGCCATTCCTCTCTTTGGTGTCATCCTTTTTATTGGCTTTCTTCGTGGTCTTGTCCTTCATCTGTTGCTGTACTCTTTAGAAAGTCCAGCTGGGGTATCCACAATGTCCTTATGCTTCTTTGATTCGTTTTTCCACCAATTCTGTCTGGTTCTTCTGTGACAATTTTGTTTATTCTGTCGAACAGTCATGACAGTGTTCGTATGACTCCCAGTTTTTGATGTAGAGGATGTTGTGACGAGAAGTTTAAGTACTGGTCCGTGTGTGTCTTTTTCTGTAAATGAGCAACTTCACAGCCATCTGCCTTTCGGAAGATAAGGGTGTCGAGGATACATCTGTCCTTACTCTTCCTCTTCGTATGTAAACTTGATGTTGCCCGTGTCGTCCATTGTGTTAAGGTGGTCTGTTAGTTGTTGTGTGGTGTCTTTCTTGATGATCTCGAGGATGTCATCTACATAACGCGTCCACAGTTTGGGTTGCAAGTGATGGGTGCTGTAGCGACAGCTTCCTGTTTAAGCCATTCCATGAACAAGTTAGCAATGATGGGCTGACAGGACTGCCCATGGCGGCTCCGAACTTCTGTTTGTAGACGTCTCCACGGAATATGAAATATGTGGTTTATTAGCACAAATTGTAAGAGCTCTATAAGATGTCTATGTTGAGTTTTGTTCTGTTTTTGAGTGTGTCCTTCTCTTGCTTTGATAATTTCCAGTGTCTTCTGGATAGGAATATTGGTAAATAAGGCTATCACATCATGTGAGTTGAAGATTTCATCCTCTTCTATCATGAGACCTACGAGTTCCTCCGATAACTGTCTGGAATTCAAAACATGATGTGGGGAGTTCCCGACTAATGGTTCAAGAATTTCTGCTAACGCCTTAGAAGTCTGGTACGCGATAGATCCAGTGTAGTCAACTATAATAGGTCGTACAGGGTTTCCTTGTTTGTGTATCTTGAATCAATGGTATTCGTTTATTTATTAGGAAAGGAAGTTGAAAGGGTCGAGAAATAAGTAAACCAATTGTTTTCTTCAAATACTTGTCAAATACCTGTCAAATCTGCAGCAATTATCGTATGTTGGTATAAAATAAGTTGTTTTGGTGTCACGTGAATATAGGTTTTAAAAAAGCTGAGCAACAAGGAGATACACTGCAAATTTTTGAGAACACTGATGTAATATAGTGTCAGGTGTTCAAATCAGATCATTTTGAATACTGGATACGTGTCAGGTGTTCAAAATCAGAGGTTTTGAACACTCCGGACACTTGCAAAATGTATAACACCTTTTGAACACCTGAGACGTGTTCAAAATTGAATTTTTGTATTGGAAAAATCTTCTAGTCAAACTTACACAATTTTGACCTTTTTTTATTGCTGTTTGGGGT
This sequence comes from Ophiura sarsii, assembly GCA_035610835.1. Lineage (NCBI taxonomy): Eukaryota > Metazoa > Echinodermata > Ophiuroidea > Amphilepidida > Ophiuridae > Ophiura > Ophiura sarsii. The sequence continues at coordinate 47,151,785 of CM069444.1, forward strand.
GGAGGCAACTCTTTAAACCAAAATGACCGATAAATATTGCAAAATAAACCTTTTGGATTTTTAAAACACGTGTCAAGTGTTAAAAAGGTGTTCAAAATTGAACATCAACTTTCAAATTTAGAACACTCATATTCCATTTGTTCAGAATATGAGTGTTCGAAATTAGCACAATGCACAGAACAATGTTTGGACGCGTCTAATGTGTTCAAAATATGAGTGCCACGATGAACGCTAATATTCATAATAGCTAGTATGGAACACCTGATAGAACCTATGTGTTCAAAAATAAGAATTGCAATTGATATCATGTTAATTAAACTGCACAAACTTACACAATTTTGACTTTTTATTGCTGTTTGGGGTGGAGGCAACTCTTTAAACCGAATTTACCGATAAATATTGCAAAATAAACCTTTTGTATTTTTTGAACACGTCTCAGGTGTTAAAAAGGTGTTACATGATGAACACGTTCGAGGTGTTCTTTTCGATTTGCAGTGTATAAAAGTGTATTGATGCGACCAATTTGTCATCACGTGTTAAATCTTTATGGCGGTTAGCAATGCAATGTGCTTTATGTTATTGCCAACTAGGGGGGGGGGGGGGTGGGGTACCGCGCCATTTTGTCTCGAAGCAATGGTCATGACGTCATATTTTGGTCGATTTTCTGAACTTTTGTATTGGATTTACGTGCAAAATATATGCCCTTGGCAGCATACTTTCCCGGGTGTGTGGGTGCACTTTAAATTTCAGATGTTCTAAAATGGACGGATATCTAACCAATTTGATAAAAAAACACGATCCACACACCCCAGAATTGCAAAAAAAGCATAAAATAAGTCCACTTTTTTGTGCCTTTGAACAGAGTGGCGGCCGGGATTGAAGAATTTAACACGTGCATTAACCCATGACCCATGATATAAATAAATTATTTGCGTTATATTTCATCAATTAGCACGGTTAGTGTAATGGAAAGGAACTCGCTTAAGGAGCGACAGGTTGTGGGTTCGAGTCCCATTAGGAGCACTTTTTGTTTTATATGCTGGATTTGCTTAGCATCATCTGTATGCTTGCCCACGCGGACACCACACTGCTGGCGTTTACCGTATCAGGGTTACGCCATTTTTTTCTTCTCGAAAATGTCAAAAAAAATTACCGTTCTTTTAAAAATAAGAATTATAATCAAATTACAAACACATTTTGTGCGAGAGCAACACACACATTTGGCAAAAATGGCACAATAAAAATCCGTTCGTTAAAAATAAATGGACATAGTTAAATAATAAAACTATCACAATTACAGTCGTAAATCTCTGTGGCGTGCGTAGGTTGGCCATGTCGTAGCAATCGGATATCACGGGTTCGAATTTTCCCATTATTTTTCTATTTTTTAAACTTGATGGTATATTAATGTAACATCATTGTTATGTCAATTTTTATCAATTATAAATGCCGCCCATGCGTTTATAGTTTTCTTTTATTTATTTATCTATCATAAATGTATCCTTGATTTATTTAACTTTGTCTAAACAATTAAAATGCGTAAACAATTATATTATTGCTCGATATAGAGTGATTTAACTTGAGTTCAGTTTGATAATATGATAGCAAAACTTGTTGTAAAACCATTTTACCAGTGTGTCCAACAATTTCACACTTTGGTAATACATTTAGAGATGTCACTTTTAGCTTGTTATAGCTAGGCTCAATATAAGCAAGTTTGCGACCTCTATAATTTTAGGCTGGTAACACAATCCCACAGTGCATTTCGTTAAAACAGTGTACATTATTTTTCCACGATACGTATCACGTGATAACCACGATCGATTTCGCAAAATATTGCAAAATGGCGCGGTACCCCAGCCCCCCCTAATTGCCAACGTTATGGATGGTCACTTATGGGACGCCCTCTCCTTAATTCCAGAATACAACAGCAAGTTTTACTGATCAAATCACGATATCCTGTGCTAAATATTTCTTATTTTTTGGATTAGAATCTGACATAAATATAAAAAGATATTTTAATATCTTTAGAAAAAGGAGAACATTTATCAAAACATTGATTATTAGGAACAAAAGAATCGTCAGGTTTAAGAAATGTTTTCAACATAATCTTTGGTTACAAATCCATTGCCTACATACCGTTGAATGATTGCGAAATAATGATTATCATACAATGATATAAAGATAAAGCGTGATTTAATCACCTGTTTAATTGAATAACTTGATTGCTGTCCCGATAAAAGTTTAAAGTTCACCTTATCAAATAGCAACAAACTAGCTATCTGCCATTTGGGTTGAATAGCCTTGTCTTGTAGCCATACGGACACTACAACCACGGTGAGTTACATACAGTAATATGATTTTGAAATGGATATGTAATACAATATGAGCTATAATTGTAATGCGACATTACATAAAAGCCATTATTACATTAATTACGCCCAAAATTGGTTTAATATTGATTGCTGTAGCAGCAGCAATATGATTGTTGTATAAGACAGTGCAGTGCTATAATGGTGTCTTGAGCAATTGCGTCACCGTGCTACGTTACGATCTTCATAGAATGTAATCTTGAATGTTATAGGATCATCTTATAGTTACCATATCAGTAGGCCTATTTACTAATTGACGTTTATAATATGGGCTTTATAATGACCAAATTACCTTTCAAATGTCGTTTGTTTTGTCTCATTTGCTTTATCCAATCTAAAAAATGTCTTGTTTAAAAATTGATCGCTAAAAGTCAAAATTGTGTTATTTGTTTTGATGAAATGCTTCAAAGCGTTTTAACATAACAGCAATTTCAAACATGATTTCTATCAAAAATTTGTTTGCTCATGATCAAACAAGCATATCTTTAGATAGACTCAAGCAAATTCGACAAAACAAACGGCATGCGAAAGGTTATTTAGTTCCTAATACGAAATGTTTAAAGACGAAAATGACACATTCGCCAAAACACTTTTTCTTCTTCCTAATTAAAGCCCGATTTTGAGTGCTCGTTGTTGATCATACATATTTTTAGATTGAGAAAAGTCAACACAATCAAATATACGGCATTTGAAAGCCAACAAAATTATCTTTCAGATTATATAAAGATTACAGCCACATACTGAGTAATCAATGGGGACAATAACGTGGAACACGTGCCCCTTTTCTTTAATAGGGATGTATGTATATTTGCATTCTTAATTCTTTAGAAAATGGATAGATCCCTGTTTCTAGTCCTGCTACTGGTTTGTCTGGCTACTGCGGATGATGAATATCATAGATCTGCGGTACGAAGTCGTAATCGTCGTAGCGCCGCGGCGACCACTGGAGCGCCAGAAAATGACGTCGGATCTTCTACACACCAAGGTAATGACATGATGGAAGACATAGCGTCTGTTGATTTGGGACAGATTAATCAAGGTCCACTCTACGTAGACGATGATGAGCCGTGTGAAGAGGATGATTTACGAGGTATATTGGAACATAATAGGACCAGGAGAAAGAGTAGGTATCACTCGCGACTACTTTATTTTAAAACATACGAATATCAGTGATGATTATTGAATCTTGTATCTTTGAAAGAACTTGTTATAGGAAAAATGAAGATGCTTAAAAGAGACAACTCACTGGAATCGTAGCAAGATAGCAATCCTGAGGCATATCTTTGAGCGTGACTGTCTTGGAATCCAATTTCTTACAATTTTATAAATACTCCATAGACATGATAGAGCACGGTGTTCTTCTTACACAAAGTTTACTTAAAGGGGTTCTAAGAAGATTTATTTATTTTTTACAAAATTTACTTCAATATTACAGATAATCATTATAATTGGCCATTATTGTTGTTTCTTCTCACAAAAAAGCAGCAAAACTTGATTAAAACAATGTGGAAATATGTGGAAATATCATCGCTATTTATTGAAACTTTTTAAAAACGCCCTCTAATATCGTATGTAATTTAAATCGAAAAGAAAAATAGCGTTACGCTGTTTACCATAAAATACTGTCCGAGCCGGGGATGGAATATTTTGTAACGACGTTTTATTGCACAAAGATCACTGATTTTTCTTATTTCTTACATCAGCTGTAAGTTTGTGTATGTAATACAATTGTAAAAATGTAGAAATCCCGGTTTTTATCCTAATTGAGGGCGCAGCCTTCAACACATCCCTTAGTATCCCTTCAACGACAGTTAGTCAGTTCTTCGCTTTGTAATCAAATGTTAATATTTCTGTAATTATCTAACGCTTAAGATGGATGCCGTACTTTCGGACACCCTGTGCGTAGACACACTGTCGGTGTTTTAATTTTAATTTTAATTTAATTTAATTTTTCTTAAGTCAAAAACAGGACCTTAGATGACTCGTGTTTGACTCTTAATAACCCACATAATACCCCTTGACCCACACCATTAGGGATTGTAACTCCTAACCTAAGATCTTATATTAATAATTCATTCTTATCAAAAGTATGATTTTTTCAACACTGAAAATGAAAGTGTACATTAACATACAGGTTTAGTTGTCTTATACGTGTGCCCCAGGAATGGCAAATCTACCTTATTTTGTTGTTGATTAATGTATATTTGCCATACCTGGTTCACCCTGTAATACATGTACAACTAAACCTGTATGTAATTATAATGTACACTTTCATTTTCCTGCACATCCACCTAATTTAATTAAGATATTGTTGATTTTGAAATAAATTGTATTTTTACATAGAAAACAGTGTTGAAAAAATCATACTTTTGATAAGAATGAATTAAATCATTTAGTATAAGATCTTAGGTAAGGAGTTAGTATCCCTAATGGTGTGGGTCAAGGGGTATTATTTGGGTTATTAAGGGTCAAATACGAGTCATCTAAGGTCCTGTTTTTTTACTTAGATAAAAATTAAAATGTAAAAAATTATATATATATATATATATATATTTCGGGTATCCGGGTACCAAATCTGGCACCCGGGACTGGAAATTTCGGGCGGGACTCGATTACCCGGAACTCGCTCCCAACCTTAGCCCCCCGCCAGATCACTGTAAGAAATGCTTAATATAACACCTGTTGGTATTTCACACGTCTTTGTTTTTTCACAGCTTGTTCATTGGCAGGCATCTGGTACAATGGAGTGGGATCAGAAATGATACTCAATGTTTCATCACAAGGTTTAATCGGAGGGGAATACCGTACGGCTGTAGAAAAAGGATGGGGAAGTGCCGGTAGGTCTAGGCTATGTAACATAGCTTCTAGTTCTTTGGTAACTAGCGATGATCGTGGATTGGGCGAATTGTGTCAAATGTAGAAATTGCATTCGTTTGGCGAAAAAAGGGTTCTAAGAGGTGTTCAAAATATATTCTTAACAATATTTTGTATGCAACAAACAGTATTTTGTATGCAACGTTAGGTTTTCAAAGTAAAAAGAGGCATTATCATCGCGAACAGGAAATGGTAAGTCTAAGTCTTAAAAGACACGAGTACTCATACCAATATTTATGAAGCAAGGTAAGGTAAGCAATTTTAGATACAGCAAGATTGATGATTCACAACTGTTATATCGAGGGCTCAGAAATACAATGCCTTATCTCCATTTTGACCATTTTGAGAAAAAGACTATCGAAGATTTTTAAACACATGGGGGAGATGGAGATAAGGCCTTGTGATACTGACTATAACTTTGAAAGGGGTTGTGTTATGGAGATAAGGCTGTGTGTTACTGGAAAGAGAATTTCTTTCTGGAAATTTTGATAGGCCTACCAAAATCTAATTTTTGATAAAATGGAGATGAGGCCTTGTGTTTCTGAGCCCTCGAATTATTATAACCACCTAATATTCTGACATATATTTCACCATTAACCAATATTTAAGGTGAAGGAAGCTCTAAGGTCACGGGTTATTGCAACGTAGGTGACAGCCATCCTGTGTTTGGTTTGACCGTCGTTTGGAACGAAGGCGAATCAGTTACCACATGGACCGGCCAGTGTTTGGTATGTAATGGAATAGAAACACTAGAAACGACGTGGGTGTTGAATTCAAGAGTTGATAGCTGTCATCACAAATGGATGGCCAATAGGTAAATGAATTCAAGACATTTCTTTATTCATGATATTACTGTTAGGTGCATCCTGCCTTAAATAATTAATCTTAGGTGCCGTTGTGAAATCAGAACAACGGTTACATTTGATCTTTCGAAAGATTTGCGACTTCGTCCAATAACCAGTTCATTTATTCCAACTTCACAAATTTCACTTCGTTCAATATAATAACCACTTTGGCGGCCAATGGCCGCTTTGTCCAATGACCACATCGTCCAATGATAAGTTCGTCCAATAACCACTTTGTCCAGTGGTCAGTTCGTCAAAAAGCTAATTCGACCATTTATAGCCACTTTGTCCATTCCCACTTTGTCCATTCCCACTTTGTCCATTCCCACTTTGTCCATTCCCACTTTGTCCATTCCCACTTTGTCCATTCCCACTTTGTCCATTCCCACTTCGTCCATTCCCATTGTCCATTTCCCCTTCGCCAAATGTCCAAACAAAGAAACAAGTGAACAATTAGATTTGTTAATCCTTTCTCCTGGAATTTAAACCAAACGTAAACATGGTCAACCAAAAACACGTCTTAAAAACAACGTTCGTAGTGGAATACTAATTAATCTATGTCTTTAAGAGTAATATTCACATATATATTTGTATTTGTTTTTACACAGGATGGGGCAAAATAGTTTCACGAGAAGAGAGCAGAAACTTGGACCACGCAAAGCCCTAAATACACACACACCGAGAGATTTCTGGAATGTCCCAAAAAGGACTGGATTTCTGTAACAAAAGCCTTGTTATTAGTTGATTAAGACTGTTATAATTTGAACCTTGAGGAACGGGTCCTCTTCCAAAACATCTTTTGTGGGTTTTTAATTGTGTCATTATATAATTACGGCAAAAGAAAATGAAATTTGGTGGAGACAATAGGGAATGTAGAAACAATTTCATACATGGTAAGATATATATGCCAAAGGTTCTATTCTTATGAATGCAGATACCAGAGATGGTTCAATTTGTTTCCGGCATTAAAGTAAAAAATTCTCATTAAAGTAAATAGTTTCTCCATGTAGCAAATTGGATAACGTGTTTTGCTTTCGTTTCCGGGTACGTAATCCTTTACACAATATAATAAAGTGCGTCGTTGTTACAATAAGATGTATTGAAGTACACTTTTGTTGCTGTTCCATTTATATTCAGCTATCGGGTTTTTAAACGATAACTCAATATACATGTGTGTAGATTGCCCTATATTGAATTCATAAATTGCTTTAGGAAAAGGTGTACTTTAGGTCCCAGATACTGGTTTACCATCGCACGATACTAGCAGATGAAATGTGCCATTTAATCGCTCGATTCTGGTACCATTTTATCGTAATCGAGCGATACTGGAACACTGACTTTGTACACCAGTATCGAACGATACTGGGTGTTCCAGTATCGGACGATACTAGTACAGTCCAAAATCTGGGACCTAAAGTACACTTTTTCCTTGCTTTGATATAAATGGGAGACCATAGCTAGCTAACCTGCATATCAAACGCATTCGGTGGAACCATGTGGTTAAATTACGTAAAAACGTATGAAGAATTATGATGCAATAAATACTATCAACCTGTTGTATGGAAACAACATTTGTCATTTATTGAATATAAACATCTATGGCTCTTATTTACAGTTAAGTTATTACCAGATTACAGTTTGATTTAGATTCATTAAGATCAACAAAGAAAAGTGTTTGAAAGCATAAGGAGGCTGCATTGATACGAAGTAGAATAGCAAAAGTGCTTTACGAAGGAACTGCGTAAGAATTTTGACCAGTACCGCAAACCTGCAACAACAGAGAACCGGAACCAGCGATGGACGGCCGCACTGATAGAGATCAGTGGCATTACGTTACTTAACCAGCACATTTATACAAGGGGTCCCAAAAAGAACTGTGCACGTGTTTACCCAACTTATTGACCATGAAGTTCTAAAATTTGGTGTAACATTTTTATACATATTGAGAGACTAAACGCTTGGCTTTCAGATGCCGTTTATTTCATCTGATTTGGTTTTGACAATCCTGAGATATGAGCAATTAACTAAGGCTACCTAAAATCGACGTTGCGCCACTTTACAGTTTGTAATGAATAGAAAGGTTTACTCCGGAGATACAAAACTTCCACCTGTTCGAGTGGTCTTCGCAAATGTTATGCAATCATAGTTGTTTCGCATTGCGATTGCAAAGGTTTAAATGATAGAATGAGCAATGAGTGTCGGTTTGATGCTTGTAAGCATTCTTTCTGTAAAAGTGGCACAACATCGATTTTAGGTAGCTTAGCTTTAGTTAATTGATCATATCTCAGGATTGAAAAAACCAAATAAGATGAAATAAACGGCAGTGAAAGCTAAGCGTTTAGTCCTTCAATATGTATAAAAATGTTACACCAACTTCTAGAACTTCATGGTCAATATGTTAGGTAAACACGTGCATGGGTTCTGGGGACACCCTGTATGTCTGACATCTTTACATAGACACATCATGTGTCCTCGGTATGTTAATCATACACCAGCGAGCCGCGGAGCGACGAGAATCGAGGCGCGCAGCGACCTCCATTGGATAGTATACATAGCGATCCGATCTCGAAATCAGTGTTAAAGCTTTACATACAATTCCAGTCAACTATATTAATCTTTCATATGTTCAAATACGAAGAGGTTATTTGATTTTTATTTCGAAAGATATCGACTCCCCTGTTATGTGAAGGACCATATTTTGGACACCCTGTGAACTCAGAAACACTGTCTCCCCATACAAACGCCATTTATTTCACAAGAGCTCATGCATATCTTTCAAAGGACCACAAAAGGCAGATTTAAAATATCAGGACTCAAGAGTCATTTTGTTCCAAACTAGATGTAGATCACTTCCCCGTGATCACCACCGGCATCTACCGTGGCATCATCAACTAAAGGATTGTCTATTTCTTGTATTGTGTCTCTAGCACTGACATCCACAGCATAATTGTCTATTACTCTTTCTGGCGGAACCACAACATTGAAGTCTGCGTCATGGGTGGATGGCTCCTCCTCTGTTTGCTCCTTTTGGTTTTCCGTACTTGGCGTTACAGTACCAATTGTAGCGGCAACGGGGGATTGCGATTGGTCAATGACAATGTCGTTTGACGTTTCCTGTGTTATAACATTAGCATGTGACATATCAACAGTGAATGCATTGGCGGTAACCTTTTGTTCAGTATCCTCCTCGTCAGAAATATGAGGCATGTCGTTATCAGCGACATAACCTAGATTGTCTGTAAACGATGTTTCTTGATTACCACGTTGTGACGCTGTTGCAGCGTCTGTTGCTCTACTACCTTCAACCACGCTCTCAGGACCTCCCGGCACCTCGGAATAGGGTGGTGGCATATCAGAGCGATGCAAAGGTCTTCCTGCCACTCGAGTAGGATTCATCACTGTGGGACCTGCCATATAAGGCCGAATGTTTAATCCCAAACCGTACCCGGGCCTTCCGATCGCTGATGTTCCTGATGCAGTACGCTGTGGAGTCAAGTGATGTGGCCGTGGCGAGTGCATAGCTATCATAAATTGGTTGTGTGCTCGTCTGTTTCTTCTTTTCTGACAAAGCTGCTTGAGTTTTATCCGGATTATGGCAAGCAAAATGGCGGAAAGAATGATAAAAATGACACCGCCCAAAAGTACAATGAGAATCAATTTGACATCTGTGCGTTCACTAGCTGGTTGCGAAGGATTTGATGCTGTTGAAACAAACAAAAACCAATAGTAAACATAATTATTTGATAAAGACCAGAAAAATTATCAAATATATCTGACTAAACTTCCATAACAACGTTCGTTGATAACCATTAAAACAGTCTCATGAAATCATTGGTGCATGTGTAGGATTACTTAAACGCATATAATATTAAAGTTTATGGTTTCGAGACACAATAATAAGCCAGTTCTAAATGACGCTAAGAGCACACTATCCTGTTTAAGCAATGCTCTTAGTATGACTTATAGCACGAGGCAGCGTAGCTGCCGAGTGCTATAAGGAATTAATAGCACTCATCGACAGTGACCATTTTAGTGATGATTTATATGGCAGAGCTCTACCCCACACACCAGATACACACCACTTTGACAGTAGGACACCTCTCACCCACCCAGACTTAGACAATCATCTACTATTAAACACACACACACCAAGTTGGGTAATAATTACAGTGCTGTAATTAATCAGGTTATTTACGATGTCAAATTTACAGCATCCTGAAGCTGTACAATAAGTGAAATTTGTGGAATTCTGGATTGGCTGTGTATGTGCTATTATTATAGTAGTAAGAGCTGTCATAATAAGAGAACTTTGAAATGCTCTTAATCCGTAAGTATGGTAAGAGTACCGTGGCAACGCCAGTCATACTCTTACTACTACTTGTACTAGTCTAATTTCTTTTGTATTTTATAGCATGGTAAGGTCTCTTCAATTGCTGTTGGAACATGAATAAGTATTGCGCAACCTTTGACCTTATGAGAGATTAATTGACGTATTTATCCAACGTATTGCGTTATAGCTAACGTCACGAATTTTCCGCGTTGCGGAAAATCGCGGAATTAAGGTTAAACGCGGAAAACGACATTTTGATGAAAAGAAGAAAAAGAAATACACAAAAAAGGTCCAAAACACAAAATTTATAAATAGGCTTGAATAAAACAATATGAAAATTAAAAAACGATACGTAATACAACAAAACAAACAATATTTAAATATAAAACTCCACGCTGAACTCCATACCATAATTCATAGGCCTAGAATATTATTATTTTTGCATTGTAAGAACACAGCTGCATGTAAAGTGTATTTATTTTGGTTATTTAAATCGTAGATTTTAAGCTTTCTTGGGGAAAATTACATCACAGAAAAATGCAAAACTTACAAAGCGGAAAAACGCAGAATTCGACAATTACAAAGCAGAAAATTCGTGACCTTAGTTATTGCCATTGCACTAATTAGTTATGGCAATTGCACAACTTTAATGCAATTATAACTCTGATATTTCTTCTAACTTACCATCACAATCCACCTCGTCTTCTTTTCCCCAGCAGTTAGGTAGACCATCACATATTTGCGATTTCTGCAAGCACAAATCGCCGCAATAGAAACAAAACACAGCTGTAAATAAACAAATTAAAAAGGAGTTAACAATCATTCTTAAATTATATAGTCTACTTGGCCATCACGAAACAGTGACGTAACTGCGTATTCTACTAATTGCAGCACATAACACGCGCGCTTACTCGAGGCGCTGGCGCCAATACACACGAGCATTGAAAAGCGGAAGATACATACGCGTGCGTAAAAGCTGCGCCTGTTATGTTACGTCACTGTCCATGAGGAAGCCAGAGTATAGTTATTTAGCCATCACGAGACAGTGATGTAACTGCGTATTCTAGTAATTGCAGCACATAACGCGTGCGCCTTCTCGAGGCGCTGGCGTATACACACGAGCGTTGACAGACGGAAGATACATACGCGTGCATAATTGCTGCGCCTGTTAAGTTACGTCACTGTCCAGAGGAAGCCAAATAGAGTATTATAGTGGTTTTGGATGTCAACAAGCAATTTGATTGGGTTTTTTTGCTGATTTTTACTGAGCCAATACGCACTATATATTATTAGACCGATAATATAAAGTTTATGGGGCGGGGCTTCATTCATACCTTAATTAAAGTGCGTATGGTCATCGCGTTAAGATTGTAGCTCGCCCGACACAAAGTTGCCGCGCGCGTTGTGTGTATAGCGCAGCGATGCCGTGTGTGCGTGTTCTAGAAGGCTTTAGTTATAATGGGTATAATTATTATCATAGTAGGCCTTTGTTCGGGAAAACGCGTAAAAGGGTAGCATCCTCGTGAACAGATGATCATCATGATCATGCGTGTATATGAATCTGGGAAGAGTATGTTTTTAGCATAAACTAACTTAATTGGCAAGACTTGATTATGCATGTTACCAAAAAGACGTAAAACTGTTGAAATACTTGCTAGAGATCAACACAATACAAGAATACTGAATACTTGCTTAAGATCCACTCTGTTCCACCCCTCCCACCCCCCCCCCCCCCCCCCCCCCCCCACCCCTCCCACCCACCCTGTGATCTTAACTCACATGTCCTTGGGGAATATCCCGTGTAGATTGCACTAAATCTGGATGAGTAGGGTGAGGTGGCTTTAAATTTGAGCAACATCTGGTTCCCCGTGGACCTCAGATAAAACGATGGGATGCTCCGTCCACAAATACCATTCGGAAATGCTCGTAATAAACTGGTTGCATTAGTGGTACTGCCATCGTAGATCTGCAGGCTGGCGTCTTCACATGTCTGTAAACTGCTCGCTATGATATCCATATCCGTGAAACGGAAATCTATGATGGTACCCGGTGGAGAGCTGAGTAGTATCTCGCAGTTTTTGAGTGGATCCTCGTAGTATTCTTTGCGTGCATCGATCTTGCCACCGGACGTGTTAGGGATGGTACGCTGATGACAGACATAATCGTAGCCGAGTACTGATGTTGCGTGACCCATGTAAACTGTAAGAAAGATAATAAATGATAATTGAGATGAAATTGACTTCGCCAGGGAGGACCAGTTGGCTGGAGTAATACAAAGACAACCCCGAAATCAAGACACAGACGCCGCCATACCCCCCCCCCCCCCCCCCCCCAACAGGACGCCAATACGTCCCACGCTGCACGTCATCTTCCAATGACTCCCACCCTTTGCCATGTGTGTCATGTTTGAATATTCTTTCATAGGCTGCAATCTTGCAATCGGTAAGTCATGGGAGCAAGATAGCCCTCCTCATCCGATAGTTCTTGATACAAGAAAATCCCTTTAACAGGGCCTATCACCTGACAGTTAATATTATCTTTATTATAATCAGAGGAATCAGAGCTTTATGGCTCTATAATACATCAAATTATTTAAATCAAATTAGTCTACCAGCACATGTGAAGCTATATTCGGGCGACTAAATGCAATTATTACAACTTAATATCAGGCACATACTGGAATTAATACTTTCCACGTGGCAATCGTCTACCGAGACGACAGTTCCAAAAGTTCACAAAATGTTTCAACATCATTGAATTTCATCTCCAATATTTGGAATAACCATGGGAAACAACATTAAAACAAGTACAATACTATACTTTGAAAGTTGGGAAAGGTTTCTGACAAATCTGTTTTGAATATGATAAAACTAAATAGCCGCATAGAAAATGTTAAGATAGGTCTTATAGCAAACAAAAATATTTTGTCAGCAAATTCAAAGGTGCATGCCTATACATATACATACAAACATACGAGTTTATATAAAGCGCCATTTCATTTAAATCACGCGCTGTAACATCTAGGCACTATAGCAGCTAATTCAGCGCCAAGTTGCGTCATAGGCCTACACACAAAATAGAGACAGACAATTATAGACGAGTTCCTGTAACCTAGGAATATGTGTGTATAGACGTACACAGACCGGGATGATCCCCTACTCTTTACGAAGGATATGGTTTACCAGAAGCCACTTATGAGTAGTTTAATTATCAAAATGACGTAAACACCAAAATAATGAATAATTAATCAATTAGATTAATCTTGTTCTTTTTAATCGGATACTTAATAAAAGACCATTTTATATAAACTTACTGTTGTCGTATGCCGTGACGGTATGAAGGAAAAATATCACAAACAGCATTGTCGTAGGTAAGTTCTGCATGTTGTTTATACACTAATTCCTCTCTCTTTCTCTCGTAACTCTGTAAAACTTTATTCTGTAAGAAACTTGCTCTGGAAACAATTATCACCGAGTGTTATCTAGTTAAATCACCATATAATTAACAGCGAATTTCAATCGAAAATTCTAATGTTTTGGGCTAGGTCACATCCATATGGCAGGCTCGTTAAGTAGCGTTGCATATATATACCAATGTTCTGTTGGAGACTGATTTGCTTTGGTAAACAAAGCTAGTAAAGTAAGGTCAGATTTGGAGAATTTCTTTTGTGACATCATTCCTCTATTCTTATTAGGACGTCAAGTGTGTAAAGCAAAGTCACGTTCAACGGGCTCATTTGCATAAATTCAGCGTTGTAGTCCAATATATGGACAATTTACCAATTCAATGAAGTTTGAAGAGCGGCCATCGACTAGAGCCGTCTATATCATGTATATTGCGATTGAATGACATTCTGTAGGCGCTATAATGTCGTTGAAAGAATATATTTCAAAATTAACAACAACATTTATTTTATTATCATAATTTGTCTGTGGTTCCATTTGTGATGGACTACAAGTAAGATGACAAGGATTGCATACTAATCTATCGCACCTTTACTTGGTAACAAGTCATTATAAAGCAATTGTGCAGTCATTCCAATCCAACCGATAAATGACGTCATGGGTATGTCATCTCTCCGAGTGGGTAATAAGACATTATAAGGGTGTTCTGCATTTAGTTGTTTCAAATTATGTGTGACTGTATCGCGAGAGAGGGGTTCCCCATAAAGTTTTCCAGAGTAAAGGTATGTCTACTTTAGAGCCCAAAAGAACTTTCACTTATAGAGAATAAAGGTATTGTTTTTAGACCATACCAGTGTTATATTGTCTGACATAAATGCGTTCGGTAGTATTATTTGTTGCGTAGTAGATAACGACGCCGTACTTAAAATAATGCTATCGTCCGCATTTATGTCAGACATTCTTTAAACAGCTAAAAGAGTTTAAGCAATCCCACCGGGCAATCCCATTGGTTCTCAGAGAAATCGGCGACATTTAGATGAGACAATAAATTGAACACACGAGAAGGTGGGGCTTACGTTTTAACAGTGCGTCCGACCGTCACAATGCGTGGTTTGCTCCATAACGCGCACTTCTGCAATGCGTCTTTGGCGCCTTTCCTGCGCTTATGCCGGCGCGACGCTTATGCATCTCATCGCATGGGATTGGATGGAATGTTTGTGGGTTATTCTATCCTAGCAGGGGCAAAAGTGGTCAAATGTGGACAATAAAATGTACTTATTCATTTGATAAATGTCTAAAGTATGATTGTTTAAGAATGAGAATAAAGGTATTAGACCGTACCCGTGTTATATTGTCTGTCATAAATGCGTTCGGTAGTATCATTTTTTGCGTAGAACAACTCCGCCTGCGGCGTCGTTGTTTTACTTAAAATAATACGATTGTCCGCATTTATGTCAGACAATATAACACGGGTACGGTCTAAAAACAATACCTTTATTCTCTAAATATAACACGGGTACGGTCTAAAAACAAAAACAATCACATTTATCAAAGAAATAAGAACGTTTTATTTGTCCAAATAAACAAATTTTACCCCTGCTTGGATCGGATAACCCACAAACATTCCATATAATCCTATGCGATGAGTAAACCATGCGTGCGTCGCGGCGCCGGCATAAGCGCAGGAAAGGCGCCAAATACGCACAGCAGAAGTGCGCGTTACCTTCCCGGGTTATATTGTGTCATGTAAATGTCGCCGATTTCTCTGAAAACCAATGAGATTGCTTAAACTTTCTTAGCTGTTTAAGAATCTGTAATAGTCTTTGACAATGACATCGTGTTATGGATGATAAATACAGGCAGATAGCTGATTCAAGCTAAAAACAAGTTGAAGAGGGTTTTGTCCAGTAAACTTGCAGGTCATGTACATCATAAATAGAATTCTGCGTCGTTCTTGTATTTCAAATTGGAAGACCAACATGTGATGCATCCTAAAATCAAATGTACATTTTAAGTAAATGCTCAATACATAAAAATATAAGTTATCAAAAATGATGCCTATATTGATTGTATGTCGTTGAAGTTTTACAACTAATATTATTAGTTGTAAAACTTTAACGACATACAATCATATTTAAACGGAATCTTAAGATGCTATTCATCCACAAATTGAAATATTACAACACTAACATTTTCGAAAGCGTATTACTAGTGTAATCAAGTAATCACACGCCTTTAGTTGTAATCCTGATGGTGCTATCATCATGATTGCTTAGATCAGTGGTTCTCAACCTGGGGGTCGTGACCCCCATGGGTTTTCCAGGGGGTCATGAAGCGTAAATATAGCTTTTTGGGAACCATTTTAATATTTCGCTCTAAAAAGGCTTAGAAACACCTAAAAGAAACTTTCAAAAATTCTAAATTTCCTGCTCGCTATAACTAACATTGACTAAGCAGTTTCAGAATAAATCGGGGTTGGTTTTTTCCCATTTTTTTTTTGGGGGGGGGGGGGTGTCACGGTACTGACCAAGAATGCCAAAAGGGGTCGTGGGCAAAAAAAGGTTGAGAACCACTGGCTTAGATGGTGGTGAATTAACATTTACCAGTCAATATTTGGGGGCTCCTCCGGGAGTATCAACCCGCACCGCCCTGGCAAAACGTGTTTACCACATTTTGATGAAATAATACCGTATCAATCTTATCCTAACTAACTACAGTCGTTTTCTCGGTCTGCTGACACGAAGGAGAAGCATATCACCGGTGTAGTTGTGAGATTGTTACGGAACATCACTCGGTTTCTCTCGACAGTTGGGTTATTATTCTCCGTAATGAAATGAATGCACGAAAATATCTCCACAATTTCATCCATGTGTTTAATGCGAAAATAGTTTAGTGCGCCATCAGTTTAAAAATAATTCGATACATTTTTGTTGTTGTTTATTAGATAGAATGCCTAATCATTTATTTTTCATCCCGTAATTAATCAGATTAAAAAGAAATCCTAACGTCAAAATACCAATTTGTAATAAGGCAACTCATATCAAACATTTGACATGGCATCTCATCAAAATACGTTAATACGTCACCTGCAATAAATCAGTTCATTGGTCAGTACATATGTCACCGCGTTTCGTAATCTTGAAACTTCCCTATTTGTATAATTATTAGAATTTGGCCGATAATGCACCCAGTGTTGTATATAGTTTTGTATAGATTTATTTGCAGCAAACAAATATCACTCAGCGCCGTGGCCTTTAGCGGGGTAGCGCCACAGACTTATAAAGTCTATGGGTGGCGCGCTATCTCAAAGCGTTCGCATGGCGGCGGTATGGTTTTAGGTCGGGGGTTCGAATCCCGATCTTACCGAATTTCCGAAATATGTTTTCCTTTTTTCTGTTTTGTTTGTTTTGATAATTGATTCAAATCCCCGCAATACAAAGTTGATCACTATTGTCTTTTGTCTGTATCAATGTGATGAAATTCTAGTATGCCCCCGCTGGTATTCGGCATTCTAATCAAGTTTTGATAAGTTTCTAGAATCGTTTCTGATGAGATTGTAAGAGTGCACCATCGTGACATAAACTGGGTTTTTAAAGCAACCTTATTATTAACCACAATACCTGCGGGTCTTAAATGTTCATTTATTTTTCTCTGTGCTTTTCTCTCCTATAGGATACTACACAAGCCTAGGGTCAGCGACCCCGCGGTTATACATACATGTAGTCAACAGAGCATGATCAGATCAGGTCGGGAAACGAAATGTTTAGTTTACCGTGAACACAAATCGGGTTATTTGAAAACTGAGTATTGAATTAAGGCATATTGGTTAAATAATATACGTAGATTTTTTTTTTTTCTTCCTAAACATTTCTTCCTTTTTTTTTGCATCATATATTAAAGAAACAAAATTTACATTTGTCTCAAAAGCCCCAACAAAAAATATCAAATGGGGGAAAAACACAAAAGTTATTTTATATACTATTATTTATATTGTTTCAATCAATCTATAATATTAATAATTTTTATTAGCACTTTTCATTTAGCCTGTATTAAACATGTCACTATTAGTTTTCACACAAAAAAATGTACATTCCGCATAACAAAACAAGTACCTTTCCGTTAAACCTTTGACACCGCTTCGGGTATTACACCGAATTGAATAGAATGAATAGCCAAATCCTCGAAAAATAATATTTTGTGCGTTGGTGAATCCGTGGTGATTACACTTGCATTGTATATATGGGACCAGGGCGAAACTCTGCAAGAGGCCAGAACGGGAATTTAACGTAGTCAGGTAAATATAATTTTATTTCATTTTACTGTATAATAATAGTATAGTCTGTAAATAGCTGATGAGATCTTATCAATCCCCTGTTTGAACGTCAATATTATAATAATTGTTTTGTTTCACACGTGATAATTTAATATCATTTAATCACATCATGCCGTAAGGCCGGCTCTGCTACTGATGCGGGTACTGATGACGTCGATAGTTAGAAATCAATTGCATTGAGGAATACTACGTATGCAATGGTCATATGGTAAGAATATGCATGTATTTGTAAGTTATGTTAAAAAATCGAGCTGTACATGTAGTGTTAAGACTCCGGTCCGAGATATGAGTTACCGTTGATAAATGCCATGTGTATAGTGGGTGTCCTACATGTATGTATTGCTAGCCTTAGGGAAAAATAGAACATTGAATAAATTGGCACTAGACCAGTGGCGATGCTATTAAACAGGCGACGAAAGTAAGTATAGGCCTAGAGGTTACCCATGTGACGGACGGATTGGCTGCCATCTTGTCGGGAATAATAACTGAGTTTAAGAAGATTTTTAGCAAGAAAATACACCTGTTTCATGATATGAAGGCCAATTTGGTAACACGGTTCATGCAATGAATTGGACGTCATGCACCGAAGCAGGGTGCGATTCCTCTTTGTAGTCCGCATGGCCTCTATTGGACGTCTTTCCTAGACGTCGTTAATCTTGTTCAGATATGGCGATTATTTGAGAGATGTGACAATGCTACATGGAGCATATAACCTACTGGTAACATTGTCTTGATATTCAGAATTTTCTCTTCATATACCAACGGCTTAAAGTATATTTTCTGACTTAAATTGTTGAGAGTGACCTTCCTCTTTATATTATCTTCCATTCTATTCTTTCTTTAATCTTCATCTGGCTATAGCATCCTGTCTCTTATTTCTGTTTTCAGTACAAATTGGGTTTGGTTCCAACAGGACTCGAGTGCAACTCCAGAGCGAAACGGCTTCGTTTCATTATGATCTTACTCGAGAAATATGACGATAAACGATGCTATATCATGTCCATGTGTTATAAAGATGTGTAATGCTTTTACTTTCATCCTTTCTACAAGACGAAACATCAAGAGTGTATCATGGACATCATTTCCACCACCATGACCACTGTGTACATTTGCGGAGGTTTCACCATTCTCTACGTGCTTGTCAACATGTTCCTCTTACCAGAGCCAGTATTACGTCAAGGTCGGTACGCGCAACCTGGCGGCAGATGGTACGCCATAAAATGGCTGGTGATATATTGCTCGCTGAAACTGAGACAAATGAAAGCCAAAAAACGCAAGGATAAACTCGGTTTAGACGATGAGACTAAGAATGCTGGTCAAGTTAGTGGGAAAGGATACGGGGTCCGTAGTCATGGTCTGGAAGAAGATATGGAGCATTGTTCAGGATTAACAGAAGACCCGCATGTGAGTATGACCAACATGATCATGGAATGTATAATAGGCTATTGTTTGAAAATGAAATGTTACGAATTTTTAAATTTATGTCACACGTCGAAAGATAAGTTCATTTCATTGCCGAATCTTGATGGTAAAATGATATTCTTGTCAATCCTGAAAACTTGTTTTAAATACATCCTTGTATTTCGATCTGAGTCACAATGCGATACAGGTTATCCATGTAGCCATGCGCAACCGCAAACTACAAAGGGGAGTCGCACCCGGCCTATCAATTGAATTGGTGTATGACGTCCAATTCATTGTACTTCGGAACCGTGTTACGAAATTGGCCTACATATCATAAAACATATGCGTCTTCTTTCTGAAAATCTTAAACACAGTTGTTATTCCCGACAAGATGGCAGCAAATCCGTTACATAACCTCAATTTATATTGGTCGCATATGAAATGTGACTAAGTTCTTAATTTATGTCACATATTGAAAGATTAGTTCAATGCCAAAACTTTATGGTAAAATATTGTTCTTGTCGGTCCTGTAAACTGTTTAAAAGATATCTTTGGATCTCGATTCTAGTCACAATGCAATGTTGCATCGCATTGTAGATGTCTTGCAAAAAGACGTTAACACTTTCCACGCGGCTGCAGACGACATTCCAAATGTTCAACAATATTTTCAAAAATGTCAAAATTATTGAATTTCATCACCAAATTTGGAAACACCATCACAATAAGTACAAACATTCCTAGTATTGGTTCTGTAACCCTTGAGATAGACTTTGAAAGTTGGGAAAGGTTTCTGAAAATTCTGTTTTGTATATGATAAAATCAATAGCCGCGTGGAAGTGTTAAGAAACTCTCATCCCCTGTCTTAACAGCATCACCTGTCTTAACAGATAAACTAAATCACTAGAAATGTATTACCGTATGTTTTTTCTTTCAGTCTTACAATTCGGTCTACATGTTTGGAATAAATCCAGACGATGGAACATGGATTGGTGCACGTATTGCTAAGCAACAAAATGACCTGAAAGAGGTTTGGTTTATGCTTCAATTACCTGGTATTGGAGATCTAGTACTACCTCAACTTCCTAACACAGTTCTACACACCCCGGAGAAGAATCCAAGTATATTCGAAGGGGCTGGTCTGACCATACAACTAGTGGAACCGTTCAAATCCTGGCGAATTACCTACGAAGGCCAATGCAGGTAGGGTTTCCTATATTGCATAATAGCACATACACAGCCAATCCAGAATTCCACAAATTTCACTTATTGTACAGCTTCAGAATGCTGTAAATTTGACATCGTAAATAACCTGATTAATTACAGCACTGTAATTATTAGCCAACTTGGTGTGTGTGTGTTTAGTAGATGATTGTTGTCTAAGTCTGGGTGAGTGAGAGGTGTCCTGGTGTGTAGGGTAGAGCTCTGCCACATAAATCATCACTAAAATAGTCACTGTCGATGAGTGCTATTAATTCCTTATAGCACTCGGCAGCTATGCTGCCTCGTGCTATAAGTCATACTTAAAGTTAAGATTAATCATAAGTTGAGTTAGTCTTCTTAGGTTTATAACACTTCTTAGCCCCTTACATTTGCCTTAGGAAGAACCTTTAAGAACTCGCAATTTGATCTTCATGACATATATAGGAACCTTATCAAACATAAGGCCTGGGCTAGTCCAAAGAAGTTCCTTAACTTATATGCAAGGGCCTTGATGCCAAAAAGGTATATCGTACAAGAGCGAATTCAGCAACTATAGTGCATTATTTCATATCTGAATTAATTATAGGTACGCTTTAACACATGTTTTACTTTTATTGTTTATTGTTTGTTTCATTCCGTTTAGGGTGGGCTTCAGAGAAAAGTATTCTGAAGATGATGAAAGAGAAAAGGTTAATGTTTCGTGTTCTTTAGAGTAAGTATGATTTACATTGCTATGGCCCTCAAAGTCTGAATTGGGAATGACTCGAAATGACTAACTGTAAGGATACAGGTATACGGGGTGTACATTTTCTTAATAGCTGAGAACAATAATTTGTTGATGGCCTTCAGTGATTGCTTTGAAGGTCATAATTGGTGGTGGTGCGTGTAATGGTTTTTGTTCTTATAGTTTACGCACGAGTGCGTCAGAGTTCAATTTCAGGCTGCATTCCAAACTACTGATGCCCTGTTGAATCGATCATGTACTGCTAACTGCTCTTTGTTGTTTTGATTGAAAGCTCTAACACAATTTACATCGGTCTATTTATGATGGTGCATTCACCTGTGTGCAACATTATTATTTTATTTATTTTGACATACACTTTTGGAACAGTAGTGGCATCAGTCTTCTCGACTGATGCGTCCTTAAACAAATTACACAATGTTTTCAAATATATATAAAAATAAAGGTAGAATATATACAAATATTTAATATAATTATTAAAATTCAAAGTAGGCCTAGGCCTATACCTTCCGGAAAAGGAGTCGTTACTATATGAGTTTTATCAATCGTCAGACGACAGGGTATCCTGTTGTCTGACGATTGCCTTATTAGCATGAAACTCATAGTAACGACTCCTTTTCCGGAAGGTACATAATTTGTATTACGCACTGCCATTATGGCATTGAGCACTCAAAAGATAGTCTAACCATGAAATCTTGTCGATATTCATGAATTAATATGTTGATCATTTTTATATTATATTGTTTTTGTGTGATAGGCCTATAGCATGTCTAAATCATATATTTCATTCATTACTCTGCCCAGTGACGATCGCACCTTATTCCTCCAACGTGTGATAAGCTTTTTTTACATATGGCGGGCGCGTAAGGAGAAGCTCTTTTGTCAGCTCAAAAGATTACCCAACACAAGTGGAAGCTACACCCTCCCCTTTTGGTAGCGTCATGGTTTAGAAGTCCCGAGTATGCAAATGAGGATTATGAGATTTATTCCGTTGTTAACATGGTTAAGTACTGTGTTAGATATCGTCAGCCTGCTTCGATAATTGCCTAACTCATTTTTTCTAGTTTTTAGAAAACAACAAAAATATGAAAAGTGAGTTAGGCAATTATCGAAGCAGGCTGACGATATGTTGAATAGCACCATGAATAGTGCAGGTGAATTCCAACAGGAGCAGTAAGAATTAGATTGAAAATATACCTGTAGGCTAAGTGAAATATGGCTTGTTATAGGCCTTAACCCGAGTTAATATGACCCATTTTAAACATTTTACATCATTATTAATAGTACAGTCTGCCTAACTCACAAGGCTGACTTTAGGCAGAATTGAAATTGTGCCATTATCAACGCTTTTGATTGGTCAAAGACTTTTAGGTATTATTACAGCATGTGCATAATGTATAATGAAGTCATGATTTATGCAAAAAGCACAATTTCGCTGAAAAGTGAGTTAGCCAATTATCGAAGCAGGCTGACGATATGCGGTAGAGTAATGCATCAAGTTGTATTCAGTGAGATCATTTGCATATTTGGTAAACATCTTCTCCATACCGCTAGCTACTCATTTTGTATCCACCATACTTTCAAAAACGCCAGACATTTGCGCATAATATAGGCTCTGGCGACACTGCACAAAGTAAGGTGAACTCAGAATACCCAACCCCTATATATTCTTAATTTCAGGTGGACCGCATGTTCGACATATGTCAACTTCGACACGGATATAAACCCACGTCTAATGGCTGAAAATATAGCTAAAGAAAAATGGACTCGGACATTTTTTGATAATTTAAAAAGGTATCGTAAATTCTTCTTTCATATAACTGTAACTACTGCAATAACTCGTGATATTTGTGTTGAATATTATTCATTTGAAGAATTAATTTAGATTAATCAAAAAGTTACACGTCAAATGTTTTTTACCATATTAATAATTAAGGTTACTTATTTTTTCATTTCCTCCTCAAACTCGATATCTAGTTTGCATCAAACGCACTATGAACAATTTGGTGAATTAAATGGCACCATTAATGTACAAGGCTATCCAGAAAGGACTATTTGTGCAACAGGCATCAGAGATAGATCATTTGGTAAGAATAACCTTAATTAGACGTATTACTATTAGACTGTAATTATTATAACTGTATCAGATATAATTATGCTTCAATTATCAATTGTAAAACGTTGAATGTTTAGGACTTAAACCAGATAAAGATATATCCTAAACATTTGAACACTTTAAAATCATGTGAAAATTCTTTAAACATTCTTATATAACTACGAACTATATATCTTATTCCCCACGTCAAAACTTTCGTTTTTCTAAAATCCTTTATCTAAAAATAAGACTTGATAATAAATGAAAAATACAAGATTGTAGTAGCCTATACATGTAGGCCTACGTATTGAATTGAAAGGTTTCTTGGAACATCTCTGATAAGTTTGTATCTTTGATACAGGTTTTAGAAGGTGGCATGACTTTCACTCGTATTGTTTACTGTTTGCTGTATTTCAGGTGAGTGGTACCATTTTTTTTCCATTATAAGGGAAAATGTTAAATAAAGTCTGATCGTTTGATACTCAAGTAGATTTTCGTTCAATTTTTGCATGGGAACAATTGCATCTTGTATAGGTTCTCAAACGGCGAGCGATAATTATATCGGTCAACCAATGGTTCACAGTCAGACAAATCAAATGAAAAAAGAGGTTATCCATGTTGCCATGCGCAATGGACTATACAAGAAGGGGAATCGCACCCGACCTATTCTACATTCAATTGAATCGAGTGCATGACGTCCAATTCATTGCATGAACCGTGTAGTCCGTGTTACCAAATTGGCCTACACATCATGAAACAGGGGTGTCTTCTTTTTTTGAAAATCTTAAACATAGTTATAATTCCCAACAAGATGGTAGCTAATCCAAAACACGGACAACCTCCAAAGAAAGCTCCTTGCAAAAGACAGCGACTGGTTCTTAGTCCTATCTTAATTCACTATAAGGTTTTGGAAAACCACTTGTTAAAAACCCCTATCAAGTAACATTAGGGAATGTGAACTTGCCTTTTGAATACATGGATATAATTATATAATTGTATCATATTGATTTACAATGTGCCAACGGTTGTGAGTTGTATCAAACATTGTCCAATGGATTATTGGTGTGTTTTGAATCAAAGTTTTGTTCTTCTTCCTTCTTCGCTTCATAATTCAAGCTATTCATGTACGCACTAAATCCATTTCAAAAACATCTAAAACGAGACTATTGTAAAATATTTCCATTTTAAAGGCGGTTGTCATTATGACAACATTGAATAGGCATTGTATTCGCATATTCCAAACGACAATGAATGCTTAGTATCAAAATTATTTTACCATGTTTACAGGATGGTACTTACGTGCATGTTGGAGCTTTTTGTATTCCTAGAATTCTAACACAGTAAGTAAAAGGATTTATAAGTATATAATAGTGTAACGCTCAACTGTTCATAGGCATATGGCGACGATACGAATCTTGAAATTAATTCCTGCGAACTGTTGCGATGATATGAATCTTGAGATAGATTCCTGCGAACTGTGTTGCGATGATATGAATCTTGAGGAGATAGATTCCTCCTGCGGACTGTTGCGATGATTTAAATTTTGAGATAGATTCATGCAAATTATTGCGATGATATAAATCTTGAGATAGATTCCTGCGAACTGTTGCGATGATACGAATCTTGAGATAGATTCATGCAAACTATTGCGATGATATGAATCTTGAGATAGATTCATGCGAATTGTTGCGATAATATGAATCTTGAGATATATTCCCACGAACTGTTGCGATGATACGAATATTGAGATAGATTCATGCAAACTGTTGCGATGATATGAATCTTGAGATATATTCCCACGAACTGTTGCGATGATACGAATATTGAGATAGATTCATGCAAACTGTTGCGACGATACGCATCTTGAGATAGATTCATGCAAACTGTTGCGATGATATGAATCTTGAGATATATTCCCACGAACTGTTGCGATGATACGAATATTGAGATAGATTCATCCAAACTGTTGCGTGATATGAATCTTGAGATAGATTCATGCAAACTGTTGCGATGATATGAATATTGAGATAGATTCCTGCGAACTGTTGTGATAATATGAATCTTGAGATATATTCCCACGAACTGTTGCGATGATACGAATATTGAGATAGATTCATGCAAACTGTTGCGATGATATGAATCTTGAGATAGATTCATGCAAACTGTTGCGACGATACGCATCTTGAGATAGATTCATGCAAACTGTTGCGATGATATGAATCTTGAGATAGATTCATGCGAATTGTTGCGATAATATGAATCTTGAGATATATTCCCACGAACTGTTGCGATGATACGAATATTGAGATAGATTCATGCAAACTGTTGCGACGATACGCATCTTGAGATAGATTCATGCAAACTGTTGCGATGATATGAATCTTGAGATAGATTCATGCGAATTGTTGCGATAATATGAATCTTGAGATATATTCCCACGAACTGTTGCGATGATACGAATATTGAGATAGATTCATGCAAACTGTTGCGACGATACGCATCTTGAGATAGATTCATGCAAACTGTTGCGATGATATGAATCTTGAGATAGATTCATGCGAATTGTTGCGATAATATGAATCTTGAGATATATTCCCACGAACTGTTGCGATGATACGAATATTGAGATAGATTCATGCAAACTGTTGTGACGATACGCATCTTGAGATAGATTCATGCAAACTGTTGCGATGATATGAATCTTGAGATATATTCCCGCGAACTGTTGCGATGATACGAATCTTGAAATAGATTCCTGCGAACTGTTGCGCCGATACGAATATTGAGATAGATTCCTGGCGCTTAAAAAAGAATCATCGGATTTAAAATTGTAATCCTGTTTTGTTTGGTTGTGTTTTCTTCTTCACACGAATCAATGTGATCAATGATACGGTATTAGTTAGTGATGGTGGAGAACACAGAACGGCGTAAATGACATTGTTTAGGTCATTTTGCAGGAGAAGCATTATTGTGTTCAATTTTGTTAACTTTAAACTTAATTGTTTTAACAACAAGCTTACTTATTTGATGAGACATTTTATCAATTCCAATTTCAAAGTAAAAAGGTTTGACATTTGAGGGTTCGCGTATATTTTCATGAATAGGCTAACTAATGTAAACGCAATGTGGCTGAAAATGTCACGACTTTCTTGCATTCCCACGACATACTGTACTTCACATGAAAAGAAAATGGTTTAAAATTGACCTATCCCGTTATCTCTTTACAAACTGGTTCCATGACCATTTAGACAAAGACTTTATCCCGCTAAAACAATGTTTTTATTTCTCTCAAGTTTGAAAAGTGGGTTTTTAATCAACAAGAGTGGCAAGAAGGTCGGCATGGTATCTTCTGGGTTAAGTCTACCAGATCTGATGATAGGGAATACGCCACCACGGGACTTCTCTTTCTCTTTTACTATGGAAAGTAAGTATGGCAGTTTATGGGTTGATGTTGCAGATATGTATCATTGTATATATGTTTAGATGTATGTTTAGGTGTACGTTTAAAGGTGTATTATGTGATCTTTCCAGGGAACGCCCTCAACATCGAGAAAAAATGATCAGAAATGTAAATCTGCAAGAAAATCTACTTTCTAAAATAAAAATGAATAGAGGGCGTTCTCTGGAAAAGATCACATAATATGCCTTTAATATGTTTAACCGTATCTTTGAATAAGTTCATCTGGATTGTTATTGAACATGAGATTTGATTTATTTGTGTACAAATCCAATTTGAAATGTGAATAAGATACAGTCACAATTTAAGTTACGTTTCAGTGCTAAACTAGCAGCTTCGTCAGACTGGCAACTCTGTCTGGGGGCAACAGGAACTTAGGGATTTCCTGTTGCTGGGAACCGCCGTTGTAGAGGGCGTAGTTCCGACGAGTTGATCGTACATGTTGTGCAGTGAATAAGCCCCTCATCTTTGTTGAGTGTGTTCTCCCCCTTCTCCGAATCGAAATTGCTTCTTTGAGCCATCTTGTAGTTCTGTCTGATTCACGGTCAATAGTTATGGCCTTGTCCCAATTGATAGATAGTGTGATTGTAGCCGCTACATGGTCGGTAATTGCTGATTTGTGTTGTACAGTAGTAGAGTCTTTCCTCGCGGAGCGAGTGTATGGTTTCTTTTCAAATGTCTGAACCTCTTGTTCTTGTGTTCTTGTAAGCGGGTTCCAAATGCGCGACCAGTTTCGCCAATATATGATTTTGGACAACCAGAGCAAGGGATCTCGTAAATAGTTTCAGCTTTAACCGTAGTTTTCCAACAGGTGGAATACCAGATACTGCATTGGTTTCCAAGAATTCTAAAATGTCTACTAGTGCTAGTTCTCAAAATACAAATATGCAAATATGCAAATGTAGCTTACCGTGATAGCTTTTAATTGAAGACCTGAGCGGGCATCAAATATTGTTCATTTTCTAGTAAACAGACTCTGAAGCTGTTTACTTGTAGAAAATCAACAGATGTTGACTAGATACGTTCTAGCGATGTTAAATAATTCACGTCCCCAATGAATAACTGTATCTGGACAATTAGTGTTCTTCGATTTTTGTTTTTCATTTCTGCAATGTTTTGGGAATGAGCCAAAGCTATTCAATCAATGGGTGTCTGCATGTCAGTCATATGCATAGTCTCATATATAGTAAATCTCTCTTTGATCCGGGTCTTTGAGTTAAGATGGATACCTGTCATATCTAACATGTAACGCATTCTACAATTTGCAGCACTTCGCCTTTACCATTAAGGTCATGGGCTACCATAAAAAACTTTCTTTTATTTAAGTCCTACAAAGCTCATCTTTGGATATGTTGACACGATTGATCATACAGGGTGAGTCAAAAAGAAGTTGTACGGAAATGAATATTTGTTTAAATAAAGAACAAACAAATTTAACAAACCAACTAATTATGTATTAAAAGAGCACATTCTTCCACTCATATGAAAAAAAGAATCACTGAAATTGACCCTTGCTGTCAATAATTATGTATGTTTTAATAAAAGAACCCGTTTTGATAGCTGTCCAGGATATGCTAAATCCTTTAAAATTATCAATGTAAGTGAGGAGCGAAGACTACATATTCACAAAGCGTCATTAATATTCAAATGAGATTTAAACCCAGGAGTTTCAAACAGACAGTAGGATGTTATGTAAACATCCATTATCTGTCGCTAAACATTGATTCAACATTAAAATATTCCCTTTTATTCTGATTTTGTGTTACATATGAGGAATAAATGTAAATCCGGTTGTAAATAAATTTCTCTCTGAAATGAGAATAACGATAAAAATGTTTCTGTTCATTACAAATTCCGCTGACAGCTCAAGAATTAGGGTTTTTAAATAAAAAGGTACCACTCTTTGTATCAACGATAATTGAATGGCATTATACTTTGATTTATCTCTTTGTTTGAATGTCCCAGGTATAAATATCTTTTGAATTTGAATTTGAATGAGTCTGTACTATTTGCAACCTCCTCAGTAGTTAAAGGGGCACAGAGAGGTTTCTGAAAAAATGAAATTCAATATTTTCACCTTGTTTAGATCGATGATATACATAGAAACCCTCTCATGTAAGATTTCTTTTAAAAGAAATTAGTACAAATGAAAAATAAAGACATTTCCTCAGCATTTCCGAAGGTATATCACTTCTTTCTTTTTTTGGTTATAAGTCACCACCAATTGAATCAGGGAGGTCATGACTATGCATCACGTAACAAGCCATGGGTGCTCTTTAAAGTTATTTAGAATATAAACATGAAACAAATAAGTAAGAAGCCATCTGTGGTCTTTTAGATGAATTTGGGTAGTTTCGATATGATCACATCGAATCTCAAAACGCTATCAAATCCATGAATTTCACAGGAAATACTGCAAATTAAGCTCTATAATTTTGAGTGGTAGTTAGTATGTATATAAGCATTACGTATATGTGAAAACCCAACTTCTGAAAAAATTGAGGGCTCCCTCCATGATGGATCTCTTAATGCCCCTTTAAACGGATCATTTCAAAGCAGTTTGAACGGACAGTTGCCAAAACGGGGTCTTTTAATAAAACAAGCATAACTCTTGATAGCAAGGGTCAATTTCAGTGATTATTTTTTTAAATGAGTGAAATCATGTTCTTTGAATACGTGTTTTATTGTCTGAATATCGCGGGAATAAAATACCTTTTGAATTTTAATGAATCTGTACTATTTGCTCCTCTTTTAGACGGATAATCTTAAAGGATATAGCATTTCGTGGACAGCTATACTATAAAATGGGTTAATTTATTAAAACAGGCATAACTCTTGTTAGCAACGATTAATTGCAGTGATTCGTTTTTTAATGTGAGTGGCTGAATGTGCTCTTTGAATCCTTACCTCAATGGTTTGTCAAATTTGTTTGGAATTTTGGGGAAAAAAATATTCATTCCCGTACAACTTCTTTTTGACTCACCCTGTGTAAGAGGATTGACAGAGAAAAAAAAATCAACATTTATCTAATTCTCATAATAATGGCGGCCATCTTGGATTTTAACGCTGAATTTATCCCGGGGTACTCCTGGAAAAACGCAAACATATGTCTTTGTTGTTGTTGACTAGACACATAAATGTCAGGATAGCGGCATAGCCATTTTTTATAATGTGTGTCCCAAATTTTCTAAATTGCATTAATTTGACGTAAAATGTAAACAAATTATTTTTAGCCATAAATTATCACTATTGTTGGTGGTATTGTCATGGCAAAAGCTCCTTTATTTTTTAAGTTATGGAATTTTTAAGAAATAATACGTTAGATTCACTGGTTGAAAAACAAAAAAATACATAAGGTATGTTATGCCACTATTTGCAAGAATTGCCAAATAGTTTCGACTTTGATTTGCCGTAACTTTGGAAACCGCACAGCTCCGATTTGTGTGAAATAAAAAGCAGAAGAAAGAAAAATAGCTGCTTCTTATAGGCATACTTTTTAAATAGCCCCTTTAGAGCCACACCATAAGATATTTACAATCTTTATTCTCTTATTTCGTTACAGATGGTATAGAATACACTATTTGTGGTCATACCGAATCATCAGTTACATTACTACCAGATAATACGGATGATATACGTATGTACGAAGGCAAAGCGACCTTTACTTTGAATGGAGTACCTGGATTTGGGATCAGTGAATGGTTTACTACCAGATAATACGGATGATATACGTATGTACGAAGGCAAAGCGACATTTACTTTGAATGGAGTGCCTGGATTTGGGATCAGTGAATGGTTTACTACCAGATAATACGGATGATATACGTATGTACGAAGGCAAAGCGACATTTACTTTGAATGGAGTGCCTGGATTTGGGATCAGTGAATGGTTTACTACCAGATAATACGGATGATATACGTATGTACGAAGGCAAAGCGACATTTACTTTGAATGGAGTGCCTGGATTTGGGATCAGTGAATGGTTTACTACCAGATAATACGGATGATATACGTATGTACGAAGGCAAAGCGACATTTACTTTGAATGGAGTGCCTGGATTTGGGATCAGTGAATGGTTTACTACCAGATAATACGGATGATATACGTATGTACGAAGGCAAAGCGACCTTTACTTTGAATGGAGTACCTGGATTTGGGATCAGTGAATGGTTTACTACAACACCATGATCAAGGAGACCAACATCACATACGGCATTCATTCAGTGGCGGCGGGTGCATCATAATGTAGGGGGGGGGGGGGGGGGGGGGACGCGGACATTACGTCTTCTATGGGGCGCTTGTCACAGGGGGCGGGGGTCGTTACATTTGTGTTACTTGCACAGAGTGCCTTAAAACTGCAATAGTGGAAAAAAGCTATCTCGTTTTCTAAACCAATAGCCTATAATATGAGTTTTAAAAAGAAAATACAAACACTTTAAACAGTACAAGAACGACATTATTTTGTAGGTAACTTTATGTGGATTAAAAATTGAAGAAAAAAACCCTTTTCACTGCGGTTCTCGAGCGTTTTCCCCCCACGAGGCATGTGACTCTCAATTCCAGTTGCACACATTCCATTTACACATTTAAATATACAGTACCACCAACAAATCTTGCAATAACGCAAAAGTGTGATTCAAATTTTGAATACAATACGTTAATTTATTGAATGATGATGGTTCTCCAATGTAAAAAGACATTAAAATGTATACAAGCAATTCAAAAGCACATAAGTGAATCGCAGATTTAACCATTATGGACCTGGATAAAAATGTGTTAGTTCAACCGGTATCACGTCTCAAGTCTGACCCCAGGTAGTTATATAAATGTTTGTATAACCCTTAAGTGCCATAGTAGTGAGTCAATCCAAATTGCAGTGTCATCTTTTAAGTCGTTTTATGAAGTGACTTTTTTGATAGTCAAATGGCAAGGTTTGCCTACTGAATATAGCACACTATTTGTTTAATTTATATGCCGATATATGGGAGCCCGGTATGGGAGCTGTCTACTGGAGATAGCAGAGTACTTGTTGTGATAACAAAGTAGAATCGTACAAAAGAAAATGATTATATTTTATCATCGCTGAGTAACGTAGATCCGTTAGTACGCCTTTAATCTAATTTCATCGAGACCATCTGTTTTGGCGTTTCTGTACGAGGGGCAGTCAATAAATAATGAAAGTGATCATGGGATGGGATGCATGAGTGATTCTATTGAGGGATAATGTGATCAATACAAAGTATGAACCTTTGTCTTTCAAACAATACAGTTTTGGATTTTTAAGTGTGAACTATGACGTCATAGCATTGTCTCAAAGTAAGTACACTTGGGACACTGCTAAATCAGTTATTTGGCGGGAAATTTGAATTGTTTTTATGAAACACGTGGTAAGAAGATTGCATAACATGACATCAGAAGCAGGTAAATCCCGATTTTTTTTTCTTCGCATAAATATGATACAAAAGACAATAACTTTAATCCCTGTGTAATTTGGAATGTGTAGTATAAGAGGAAAAAGTAAGGAGAAGCAATTGAATAAAAGGTATACAAATATCAGTATTTCAAATAGCTAATTTTCATTTAAAAATGCCCAGTTAGTGAATCACTAATATTGCGGAAAATCAAACAACTTAGGAATAATTCAAGCAATTAACCAGTTTGGAAGATTCCATATGATAGTTTACTAATTATCTGAACTTATTCGCATGAAACCTGCAGAAAAAATGCGCATGCGCAGACGGCAGATAATTTTGAAACGGGCCCAAAATGGCTAAAATCATGAAATTTACCAGATAAAAACTTACTGTGCCTTCAAATTCTAATCAGAAATAATGAAAAATGCTTAAATCAATGTGTAAAAATATTGTGATAGTCAAAATGAAGATATACATGAATGTATCAATCAAAGATAGCTGCCACAACCTCTCTTATTACTGTTATCTTTAGAGCTACTAGATATGTATTGTGTAAGTAATCGTCATATAATTTCAATGGTTTGAAGAAATTTTATGAACAGCTCCTCTTGAAATATATTTTATTATTGCTTTACATCCCACAACAATTTATTCAATTATAATCCCTCCATTGTTCTTTATCCTTTGTTGTTTTCTAAGGTATATTATTGCGGATTTTGCTAAATAAAAGCGTATTTGAGATGGTCCCTTCTTGTTCGTATTAAGGCATAAGATCTAAAAAAGAGCGTCAAACAGAGATAAGTGTATATTCTAACTATGTGCCAAGTGGTATCTGTTTTTATGCTTGCATTGCCGAGATATACGCAAATGTATCAATCAACCCATATTCAACATATTACATATCCAGCCAAATAATTGACAGATTTCAGTCAGTGTCTGAAACCTATTGTGTTTATGTTAATGACGTTACATAACCAAAGGTATCTAACAATCCAAAAGTGTATTGTTTGAAAGAGAAAGGTTCATACTTTGTATTGATCACATTATCCCCTCAATAGAATCACTCATGCATCCCATACCATGATCACTTTCATTATTTATTGACTGCCCCTCGTATTTCAGATTATCGCGGGAGATTTCCCAAGTTCCTAACTGTTAATCAAAGTTGTTACGCTGTGTTCCGCAAATATGGACCAATCACTACGGCTTATAATCATTGTAGCTGCTTATTATTTGTTACTAGCGGCGTACCCTCGCTACGCTCGGGCACTCGCTAGCTAAGAATTATTATCTAAATTAGATACCTTCATTATCTGTAGCAAAATGGGCATAGATAATGAGTTCAAAATTGTAGATCCCAGAATTATTATTTTTTCATTTGAAATAGACTTTGTTCACAGAAATCTGAGTTTTGTGAAATCTTTGAATCTCGGACCCAATTTCAATACCTCATTTAGGAGGGAAACAATGTTATTGTTACCCCATTTGTTGGAAGTGGCTCAACTTTCATTTCATTCAACCAGCATACTTATAGGCCTATAGGCTTTTTAAGCCTGGCCCGAGCATTTTGCTTGAGCCTGGTCTCTTCAGGACCCAAGCGTGCGTCCGTACGGACCGACGGTATAAACAAACGAACAACAAACAAACAAACCACCCAAATGTGCAGTACCAACCCCATACCCCATATAGTGTAGGCCTATACATGGTATAGAAGATAGTAGTGTGCGGTTAGTCGTCAACATGATCAAAGCGTAGGCTATTGTGAATAGCAAGAGGTCCTTGCTACTCAGGTGCCCTTAATCCTAATATCGGTGCCACGGCGCCCTTAATAATCCAGGGGTCTTAATATAAGGCCTACCCAGAAACGCTAAATATTATTATCCCATAATAAGACATGACATTACCACTCTGGTAGGCCCTACCCTATACATCCTTAAAATCCAGTTATCACAGGTACCCTTAATATTCCATACTCCAGGTACCCAGTGTACCCTTATAATTCAGACAGGCCTACCCACCCCATGTGTTCATACACACGGCGTGTAGGCCTATAATATTTCACAACCCCCTTCGCGGACGCACCCCCCCCCCCCCCCCCCTATAAGTTGCCAAGTCTCTCATAGAACACATAGAACACGCCGCCGCTGTATTAAATAAATTTAGGTCCGCGACGCCACTGGGTTTTTTTAGAGGTTTTATTAAGTTTTATAGTGGGTCTTTCATAGTTGGCGGGAGGTGGGTTCTCACCATGATCACTTTGTACCCACCCAGTTCAGTGTTAGCCCTCCGTTTATTTTATTTTTCGGTCTATTGACATTACATTATTTCTCCAGTAGGACTATTTCTGCATGCATATTTTGCTCTAACAGTTCCTTGTTTATTTACAGGCCTATCCCCCATGTATAATATGATATCACGGTTTTCTGGCCTATCTATGTTTTTATATAGCGCGCCCTACCCGTGGCCCGCATTGTGGATGGGACTGAGGCACTGTCGTATAAACGCATTTTCCCTGTCACTATATTATTATATAATATATGTTATCCTGGATGCAGGCCTACGGTTTGCGCCTTATACGGTTTGCGCCGGCCTTGCTCCCAGTTCCTTCAAAGGGGTTCCCGTATACCCTGGCTATATGATTGACTTTTTGTTGTTGTCTCATCATGCCGTTTTCTTGTACTATATAGGGTTTGCACTATGGAGCAACGGATGCTTGCCACCTTTACTCTCCCACATAACACTAACGCGTGTGCACCTACGCGTGTTCCGGTATCGCCCGATAACGCGTGCGCCGGCAATCGGCGCCTGACTACGCGTGCGCCGGCAGCAATCGCCTGAATACTCGCGCGCCGACAATCGCCCGATTACGCGAGTTGTGCGCCGGCCATCGCCATGGCGTGCTCAGCGTATACGCGGCGCGTAGCAATAACATAGCAACGGGCTAAAAAACCTCGAATTTCACGAAATCTAACCCAAATTTAAAAAATCAAACATAAACTGGTTCGTCGTGGGACCCATACGCACTCGCACAGAAAGTTTGAAGTCAATCGAAGGTGCGGAAAGGGGAGAACATCTCCGTGCAAGAATCGGCGATTCCGTATTATTATATAGATTGGCTAATCGCAGCAGCGCAGATAAGAGATTTTCCATACTTACCGTAATTTATGAATGGACTTTAAAATCAGTTAATGTTAAACTCAGTGCGAGAAATGTAAACTGACTTGTTGAAAATCAAGATTCAACGTTATTTATTGCAATATTTTCAACAAATAAAAAATAAATAAAAAAAGTCTCCTGTTGCTTTACTTCGAGTTCGACTCCTCATGTTTAGTGTAATTTAATGGGTTGTAAAGCACCGCCCGGCTTTGCATCTCTTCATACTTGTTACATTTACACACCGATATGAGGACTGTCTACTGAAGATAGCACAGTATTTGTTTAATTTATACCGATGGCGATATGAGGAGTGTCTACAGAAGATAGCACAGTATTTGTTTAATTTATACCGATATTAGGAGTGTCTACTGAAGATAGCATAGGACTTGTTTAATTTATATACCGATATGAAGAGTGTCTACTGAAGATAGCACGGGACGTACTTGTTTAATTTATATACCGATATGAGGACTGTCTAAGATAGCACACTTGTTTAATCCACATGTATGTACCGATATGAGGACTGTCTACTGAAGATAGCACAGTAGCCTACTTGTTTATACCGATATGAGGACTGCTACTAAAGATAGCACAGTATTTGTTTAATTCATATACCGATATGAGGACTGTCTATACTGCAGATAGCACAGGACTTGTTTAATTTATTTACCAATATATGAGGAATGTCTACTTAAGATTGCACAGGACTTGTTTAATTTACGATGGTCATTCAATAAGTTCTACTTCCTCACTCATAACATCGCTAACATGAATGTCAGCCTCATGACATTTGTCATGATTATAGCTCGTAATGATAGCTACACATTTATGGTAAATCATAATTGATACCTATTTCACTTTTGTTACGATGCGGTCAAAGCCAGAGAGAGATTTTGGACAACGGAAACGGACAATTACCTTTAAAATAAATACATGTTTTGGGGGAGATTTCCGTAGTGTGTGGTTAGAGATAAAAGCATGATTTAAATATTTAAACAGGAAATCAAAATAAATGGTATCTGAATATATTACAGTATTATCACGTATACATGAGATTGTAAGCAATAGTAACGCCTGTGGGCTGACAAATTCTGTAATATCAACTCAAATGTATTGATATGTCTTTGGCATACTGGAAAATGCTAATCGGGCAAATTTTCATCGTTACAAGTTAAGCTACAGTGATGCCTCGTATGTGAAATCTTTAACATAGTAGTCACCTTTTGAGTTTTTCTTATGTACAACATTCAGAATAGACAATCAGGTAGGCAATGATAGAAAATTAACTCTTCGAGAGACTTATAATTCCTCCTTTAGTCCTGTATATTGTATAAGATCTCTTAGTTCTTATGAAAATCAAATATGACTTTTGTAGGGTTCTCTAAGGGAGGGGTAAAATTAATGGTTGTCCTGATCTGGTTCTGGCTAATCAAAGGGCATATTTTTTTCTTAGAAATCAGTCACCTTTATTATTTATGTCTGTTCAAGAGATATCTGACATTTAGAACGGTTATAATTGACCGATAGGTACGTTTGATCTCTTAACATAGGCCAAATTAATATCACTTCGATGATATTTTGCTGTTTTTCATCCGTTTCCGTCACACTAAATGGGGGTTTGGCTCTCACTGCATACAGAAAAGTACAAGCATTACTCGAATTAATCTACTATCGATTTGTAGCTGAGCTGTCAACTAAAGATAGCACAGTACTTGGCTCATACTGATATGTAGACTGTCTGCTGAAGATAGCACAGTACTTGTTTGTACCGATATAATGACTGTCTACTGAAGATAGCATATTACTTAGTTCGAAAGATGGTTGTCTTCTTACAAATCATCCATGGTGGAAAGTATGATTATACTCGCATTGTGACGCGTAACAGTTTCATGGTCAACTGACGTCATAAAGACTATTTGGAACCTGATCTCTTCAGTGTCATTTTATAGTGACTGCTTTCGGATGTAGGGGGCGGTATAAAGCCTCACATTGTCGTAAGTTGGTGTGTTGGTATAGGCTATGTAGACTGTCCTTTCTTTCGAATCCAGATCACGCTTCCTTCAACCATCTTGAACATGAAACTGTTACGCGTAAATATGATCATATATAATTTTATTAAACTTTCCACCAATCACCATAGATTTGTAAAAAGAAAACCAATTATCCAAACTATATATGTTCATAAACAATCCTGATGAATCAGACAGAAGCACAT
This sequence comes from Ophiura sarsii, assembly GCA_035610835.1. Taxonomy (NCBI): domain Eukaryota; kingdom Metazoa; phylum Echinodermata; class Ophiuroidea; order Amphilepidida; family Ophiuridae; genus Ophiura; species Ophiura sarsii. The sequence goes on from CM069444.1 coordinate 47,189,628, forward strand.
TGTTAAATTTATGATATGAGGACTGTCTAATAGCTGAAAAATAGCACAGGACTTGTTTATAATTTATAGCCGATAAAAGGAGTGTCTACTGAAGATAGCACAGTATTTGTTTAATTTATACCGATATAAGGACTGTCTACTGAAGATAGCACAGTATTTGTTTAATTTATACCGATATGAGGATTGTCTACTGAAGATAGCACAGTATTTGTTTAATTTATACCAATATGAGAACTGTCTACTGAAGATAGCACATCATTTTTATATTTATACCAATATGAGAACTGTCTACTGAAGATAGCACAGTATTTGTTTGATTTATACCAATATGAGAACTGTCTACTGAAGATAGCACAGTATTTGTTTAATTTATACCGATATGAGAACTGTCTACTGAAGATAGCACATCATTTTTTAAATTTATACCGATATGAGGACTGTCTACTGAAGATAGCACAGTATTTGTTTAATTTATACCGATATGAGGACTGTCTACTAAAGATAGCACAGTATTTGTTTAATTTATACCAATATGAGAACTGTCTACTGAAGATAGCACATCATTGTTTTAAAATTTATACCAATATGAGAACTGTCTACTGAAGATAGCACAGTATTTTTTTAAATTTATACCATTATGAGAACTGTCTACTGAAGATAGCACAGTATTTGTTTAATTTATAGCCGATATGAGCAGTGGCGGCACCAGCATCATACATTTTGGGGGTCGAGGCAACAGGGGGGCAAGAAAAAATTAGGGGGGGGGGGCAAGAATTAAAAAGTGCCATTTTACGCTAAAACTGCCCAATTTGGTCTAATTTTAACTAGTTTGGTAAGCAAATTGCAAAATTGGTATAAGTATACCTAATATGGTGATAAAATGTGCGCGCAGCGCGCCAACACTTGATATTTTATGCTAAAATGGTCAAATTTGGTCAAATTTTAACCTTGAAATTATTTGGGGGGGGCAAACTGGGGGGGGGGGGGCAGGAAATAATATTTGGGGGAAAATGCCCCTCCCCCCCCCCCCCCCCCCCCCCCCCCCCATGGCGCCGCAACTGGATATGAGGAGTGTCTACTAAAGATAGCACAGTATTTGTTTAATTTATACCAATATGAGAACTGTCTACTGAAGGTAGCACATTATTTTTTTTAATTTATACCAATATGAGAACTGAGAACTGTCTACTGAAGATAGCACAGTATTCGTTTAATTTAAACCAATATGAGAACTGTCTACTGAAGATAGCACATTATATTTTAAATAATACCAATATGAGAACTGTCTACTGAAGATAGCACAGTATTTGTTTAATTTATATCCGATATGAGCAGTGGCGGCACCAGCATCATAACTTTTTGGGGTTGGGGCAACAGGGGGAAAACATGGGGGCAAGAATTAAAAAGTGCCATTTTACGCTAAAACTGCCAAATTTGGTTTAATTTTAACTAATTTGGTAAGCAAATTGCAAAGTTTGGTATAATTATTATAACTAATGTGGTGATAAAATGTGCGCGCAGCGCGCCAAAACTTGATATTTTATGCTAAAATGGTCAAATTTGGTCATATTTTAACCTTTTTGATGATTTTTTTTTGGGGGGGGGGGGAGGAAATATATATGGGGGAAATCCCCCCCCCCCCCCCAGGCGCCGCAACTGGATATGAGGAGTGTGTGCTGAAGATAGCACATTATTTTTTAAATTTATACCAATATGAGAACTGTCTACTGAAGATAGCACAGTATTTGTTTAATTTATACCGATATGAGGAGTGTCTACTGAAGATAGCACAGTGCTTGTTTAATTTATAGCCGATATGAGGATAGCACATTATTTTTTAATTCATACCAATATGAGAACTGTCTACTGAAGATAGCACAGTATTTGTTTAATTTATACCGATATGAGGAGTGACTACTGAAGATAGCACAGTGCTTGTTTAATTTATAGCCGATATGAGGATAGCACATTATTTTTTAATTTATACCAATATGAGAACTGTCTACTGAAGATAGTACAATATTTGTTTAATTTATACCGATATGAGGAGTGTCTAACTGAAGATTATTTAATTTATGCACCGATATGAGGACTGTCTACTGAAGATTGTTTAATGTATGTACCGATATGAGGACTGTCTACTGAAGAAGATACGACGGTACATGCTGCTGATAAGGACTGTCTACTGAAAAGGTACGTGTTTCATTTATACCGATATGAGGACTGTCTACTGAAGATAGCACAGTGCTTAATTGTATAACTCGGAGAGCAACAAAAAAACACCACTAAATAGGCAAAATTCTACAGCAGACCCTGACATATCATTCATAATTAATAACATCACATGCAGGATAGTGGGTTACCATGGTTACTGAATAGTGAATTAAATATTTGATTTCGTAGCAAACTCTGCCATATATTTCGGAGAACTTCGGCACTTCACATCGGAATCCGATAATTTCCATATTTGGAAAATCATAACAATGACTGCTCGGGTCAATAGCCATGAATTGTCTGCCATACGTATTGATCGGGGCAATCCCGTTAGAATATTTACATTCGCGCCCAAATTGTGCAATGAAATTATTTGGACCATGGCAAGATTTCTAAAAAAACAGCACAGTAAACATATAATGCTCAATTCTCAGGGTTTTAATCAATTTTTCATATACATTTTCCTTTATTTATAAAAAACCGGCGAAAATGGTATAACGCATATAAGCACTACATCCGGAGAGTGGGGCGGGGCACAACAAATTCTGTCAGGGGGGCAGCCTCCCCCCCCCCCCCCCCCCCCCCCCGAGCTACGCCACTGATTGCAACTATATATTCTCCCCGGTGTTTTGTCTCGTCAGGAATTTGTTTTTCAAAATCAATAGATTTGGGCGTATTCTATTTCAAAACCTGCTACCGTATTTAGCAACCCAGCACGAATCGCGAATAACAATAGTAGATTGACAAAAGAAGGCGGTATCAAAAACTACGTCATTGCTGATGCATAGAATTATATTATTGCTGATGCTGACATTTGTACACAGACACAGCACAGACACACATATAGTTTCAACACACACACAAAACTGTGATCATCAACAACACAGCTGATGATTGTATTATATAGATTATCACATGTGAGAGTTTGAAGTCAACCTACCTTCTTCTGGAAATATATTCTCAAATTGGATAAATATAATTATGAATTGGAATATTATTCTAGTATGGATTGGTGTATACTGTGTTTCGTGTTCCGTGACAGCTCAAGGTAATTTTATATGCAAGGCATTTGTTTGCATTTATAACTGCTTGTTTGCAGTGGTTTGGCTTGGTTATAAAAGTGAAATGAATTACATGCAAGCATTAGCAATGCACAGTGCGATAGTTTGAGTGATTTTAATACATGTATGCCAAATTGTTGCTATTTTGCTTAGCATATACATAAAGTCCATGGCATATTTAACTTGTGAATAGTTATACCAGGGCGGTGTTACATAGAACATCTCTCTGGTTATACATAAAATGCATTTCGAAGGCTACTGCTAAAATATGCTGTTGTTTGTCTGCAATCCATTGTTATATTTTCACTTTTCGATTTGGATACAAAAGGAACCTAACATGTATAGAAAAACACTGGGACACAGTGTATATGTTTATTTTACTTCTACTTTCGACTTTATTTAATATTTAAACACTTTTGTTGATAAGTACTCAGTTTAAGTAGTCACTTAGAACAGGATACTCCCTGGTCATTCCATGTGTTCAAAAAGTCATAAAAATATCAAAACAAAAACATTATACAATTCTTCTAAGAATCATTACATTTTTACATACATACGTTACATTTTGTATAAACGTATAACCATGGACTGATGGTTCCATGGTATAACTATGCTGAATACAAATAGGGGTCAAGTCGAGTATGGAATTTTGTAGTTGTATATATCTCTTCAAAATACAAAATTAACAAAGCTGTAGCCTAATTATTTCAAAGAGACGTTATTGCTAATGCTATACTAGTGTAGTAACATCTCTCAGACCGCTATACCAAACCTAATTTCTTATCAAGCTTTTGTTGTCATGCTGAACTTTTGAATATTTATTATCAAGCATGGAGCACTTACAGACAAAAGAATCCTAGAATCCTTAATAATTAAGACTTCCCAGCATCTGTAATAATAATAACAAATCAATATAAGGCAACAAACACAAAACACATGTTAAGCGTCCCCTTCCGCTACTTTCGGCAACTTTTGCGACATTCCATTGTCTACATTTAACTATATATTTTACAAACAAAAACATACTTATTTATAGTGTAAGACTTGTATTGTAGCATTATAATATAATGCAATTTTTTTTTTTAAATTTAAAGCAATGTTCAAAAAAACTTAAACACTAGATAGACTACGTTCAATGTCATCTGCTCTTATATAGGCCTATTCCTTTTATGAAAACTGGTCCTACTTATAAAGTAAACAAGTAAATGTAACCTCTATTTACCAATCAAGAACGAGGATATCCGTTGCTTATATACATGTACATGTAGGCTGTATGGTACCTCTTCTAAACGGATTTGAGTTAAGCCTATTTCATCACAAAAAGACTAAATATCTAACAATGATGCAACTGAAGACCCTTATCTAATAATTATGTACTTAGCCGCTCAGCTCTTGAAAAAGCTATAGAATCTGTCTGGATCTATAAATCGTATAGGCTTTCGTAAAATGAATTTGCATATTTATATTGCTGTAGATTTTGCCGGTGTGAAACTGAATCTATCGTAAAGTTCACATTATTTGTTTCATGAAAATGTTAACGAATTTTGTTGATATATCGATATATAAAAAAGGAATGGCTTTATGAGGAATTCTCTCGCCCAACCACATGTGCAATAATAATAATATACAGTCATCTTGATTGAATTTTAGATAGATTAACCGGAACACCCAGATACAATACATTTCTTGTTTCAGCTGGTAATGGGATCCCGTCAGACATGTATTGTACTAAATGTAACTCTATTATTATGTATTACTAATCATATTAATACTATTGTTATTGATTCTTTACACGATGATTCATCCTTTGTGAATGTCCTGTCCATGGACTTTCCCCCTATAATACTCCCCTGACCGGAGTACAATACACTATTCATTTGCACATAATGCATGTAACACCGATCAATTGTACGGTGTAGTTGAATTATTGAACTCTGTAATTTATTATTGTGTTTTACTAAACCACCATGCAATTATTGAACTTGGTAAATACATCGATATCTTTTGATACGTCCGGGATTCGACGATATAAAGAGCGCTAAAGCCATTATTATAATTGCAGGGCGTCCCCGTTGTTATGCGTTGGTACCACACCCAATGACCTCATCTGTCGCGTACGTTCGTGCACGTGTGATGGATTGTGACGGTGCGGATAACTTGCTCGTCTACTGCTGATAGCAGAAAACAGATCGCGCCTACCCTGGATTTTAATTTAGTTTAGTCCATGGTTTAATACACTAGTACTTATATACTATGATATACTTTAAGTTTTAATGCTAATATAGCTTTAGCTGATCAATTTTACAAACAATAATTATACAAATTAAAAATACTGAATGCTTTAAACTTGCGGTTGTTTATAGATAGGAGCAAATACATTACCGTAGTTCTATTTATCAAATATATATTTCTTAAAACTCCTTTTACACTATTTCAATCTTACCGGATTCAAATACTAAGAATAAGATAATGTATATTGCCATTTTGGTCCACTAAGTACATGTACATGTACATGCAATGCGCACGTCCATAGAAATGTCTGGAGGGAGGTGGTCGAACTACTTTACACTTGTAGAAGTCACCACTCAATTTTAATTAGGATTTTCATTGAGACATAATGGTGGGAAAACACGGGTGAATAACAGAATTTGTACTGACTCTAGGCTATTCTAACATACCCACGATTAAGCATGAAACAACCCGCAGCACTAAAGCAAAGTTGACATTATTTGTAATTCAATCGGACCCTTTTGTTCATACTCTCTTGACTTTTTCCAAAAGTGAATTCCTAACCAAACACTTAATGACGGCGCTGAATACCTGGCATTTTTGGGCCTTTTTAAGCGCTTTCATGCATTCAATTGAAAAGAAAACCTTCGGAGTCGTAATAATATAACGATATGAACAAATACATGTACATGGGCATATTTTAGGTCCAGGCTTTACTGTCTATTATTATTCAAACTTATCCTACAAATCATTCCATAAAAAATATATATATTGGGCCTACAATGTATATTGTATGTTGTGTTGTGAAAGCTATTCCATTGCATTGATGGCTAATGTATTAGAATAGTGATAATTATTAATCTAATGCAATAGTGATTTTAGCGATCAATCATACAGCGTATTTAGTAGGATTAATTGATTTTCATTCCAATATTTATACATTAACTTGTCAACAAGGGGGGTCTACATGTAAGCATTTTCAAACGGCATTAGATGTATACAATGTAGGTCTATTACAGGACGCCATGTTTACTAAACCGTTTGCAATTCATACCCAAAAAGCTCCACAATGTTGATTTTATATCATCATTTCATACTGTGACGGCGTCGGTTTGATCATACGGCGGTTGATAGCATTATTTTGTTTAAAATCAACATTCAAAGGCCTAATTTATGAAAGAGGAAGAAGTGTTTAATTCAATTAAAGGTCTAATTTATATACATAAAGAGAGAAAACAACTTATTATTATTATTGGTATTTTATTCAGAAGCATCTCGTGGCCCGCAGGCCAAATTACATGCTAAGCCTAATATACACTATTAAAATTACGATATAAAAATTCACATTAACAACATCAAAATATTGCACTTGTAGGAATGAATCACAATTTACAAATAAAGATATATTAAAGATAAAATGTACACAAATTAAGAAACAACAAAATGTCACACATGGAACTATACTGCACGACCAGGCGTAAGAGATGGGTACCTAATCATTTAAAATATTGACAAAATAAGGAACAGGACTATTTTGGAAACGCTGAGTCCTACAATGAAATTCGGTCAAGTTGCCACTATTAGTATTACGAAGTGATCTGTCATGACACTCCAGTCAGGTAGGAACTAGGAGGGAGGAGAGATTTTGTCCTCTCATTTTTAGGAAGCCCTTCAGCAAATCTTCGACAATGCTTCTCCCTTCTTCCAGACAAGGTGTCAAAATGGCAATTACCCAAGGCGTCATCATAAGACTCATACTTATTCCCGAGTATGGTTCTACAAGCCCTTTTGGATGGATTCCAAACTTTTCAAAGCATCATACTATTACTAGTACATTAGTTAACAGAGTATGTGGTAAGACAGACACATGATTGTGTATAAATGTGATAAGGGAAAACACCGACATGCGGTATATAAATTCGTTTCGTGATTGCGCATTCGGGTTTCTGGCCTGGCTGTCTATACTCTATAGAGCAGGGGTGGGCAACCTTTTTGAATGAATGGGCCAGATATAAGGAGTGAGCTGGGCCGCACCTAACCAGCAATGACCTGCTGTTGATTTCAAACCTTTGATTCCGAAGACTTTCAAGCAATTATAGGTGCGCGTGCTTAATAATCTATCTCAATACAGTACAGATGACAATTAATGGGGAAAATAGACATACGCACGTTGAGGAACATCGTTTGTGCAGATAAATGCTAAGCAGCTAGCTCGTTTTTTGGGATGATGTCAAGATATATTGATTTGTTTTCTTTTTCTTGAGACATCTCGCGGGCCACAAAAAACCCACTGGCGGGCCGCATGTGGCCCGCGGGCCGTAGGTTGCCCACCTCTGCTATAGAGTAACTAATAGAAGCCAAAATCTCTTCGATGTGATAGTGGTAAAACAATCATTGTTTTACCAGTATAGAGAGCTACATGGGGCCAGGGACTGAAACTTGTTAAATGTTATTAAACGCAAATTAGACTAGAATAACTAGATCAATAACATTGACAAATGCAAAACAAAATATTGCGTTTAAAACCTAAAAACGGTTCTTTTTTGAAGACCTCTCGTATGTTATTACAAATCTACATTATATTGCCGCGTGTTTTTGCATTACATTATTTTACCAGTGAATAGTGGCAGTGATAGTTACTTAACTGTCACTGATTTTACCCACCATCATAAATTTCATAATTAAATGCTCCCGGATTCGCCGACTAAATAATGACAGATGGAGCGAGAGATGCACAGAGCGGTATATTGAGTTATCCCATCCGCCATCTTGGTTGTCATGGAAACCCATCCGATATTTTCAAGGCCTCTCGCCACTACTCCACCTAGGTTAATTGGAAAACAACGAATATATGAATCCGTTGACCCACTATTCATGATATATAGTGTAATGTTTTAATATATCTGTATGATAGTGGAATTGCCGCGATTTTAATGTAGAAATCTATACTATAGCTAATGTTTTACATCGAAAATTGTTACATTTTATAAGGCCATATTTTCATATGAAAACATAACCATGATGTCAGATTCTGAATTTTCATTTCAAATTTCTAAATGGCCTATATATATCTATAAATTGAAATTAATTTAAGTCATTTAAAATTTCCGTCTGGCGTATTAAAAGCAAAAATAATTGCGAAACAATGCTTTTGCCTCATTACACGGCTAAAAGCATCTTATAATGATGATACAACCTTTATATTCAGCAATGTTAAGTTTTTTGATTGAAGCATAATATGCATAGCATACAACGGTAAATGGACCGAAAATAATTATGAGCTCCGATAATGAGCTAAATTAGTTTAATATCCATTAGCTGCCACAGATGCTATTGACCAAACAAAAAGTTTTATAATAGCTACTCCTGAAATTCATAATAACCCTGTATATTTGTATTGTTAATTGTACAATAATTATATAAGTGTTGTTCACCATTTTTTTTTTTAAATTACTTCAGAATTCAAGATGAACATTAAAAATTGCCATTATTGTTGTTTCTTCCAACAAAAACACAGCAAAACTTGATTAAAACAATACCATCGCTATTTAATGAAAAACGCCCTCTATGCAACTATGGTTAGCGTTATGTATCACGCGTACTGCAGGGGGATACTGTCGGACGTAAAATGCTGGTAGTCGACGTTTTGCTGTACAAAGAGGGCTGATTTTTCTAGTAATCCTTATAGGTGTAAGTTCACACATGTACATGTAAAGTGTACCAAAATTAAATCTTTTACTCATAAAATTCACATTTGTTTTTAATAAAAACCATGTTACGTGTGAAATCCGTCTCAGACGTACCTACTTAAATATGCGTATTTCAGAAACGAAAAATATTAATGAAAAAAAGTGAAAATTGAAGGTACTTGCTCATAGACATAATTTGTGGTATTTGTTTGATTCTGTAATATTAGCAGTGTTTGTGATATTCATGTGTGAATGTTGGAAAAGTGAGTTCAACCGTCCTTCCGTCACGGTGGAATTGCCCTACTAGACTAGATCATGTTTAAGCTTTTACACTTATGTTTACTTGTATATAAAAACAAAAGGATAACATGACTACCATTAATAATTATGATGATTATTACATAATTCTACTCAACCCGTGCTACTCAGCCTTGCCATATTGGTTCATGACACGAGACAGGCGCGGATCCAGCCAAGTTTTTTTTTTCTGAGGGGGATGTCCCCCCTCAGAAGTAGATTTTGTTTCAATTTTCGAACTCATTTGGTGCGATCTGGTGTATACGTTTAATAATAATAATAATAATAATGTGGATTTATAATGCGCACTAATCCACCAAAAATGGTGCTCAAGGCGCGATACAAAAAATAACTTACATTACAACATACATTTTAAAGTACAACTTAATCTACAATAATTTAACTAAATACAACTTAATAGTATATTAATTATGTCAATAATGATATCATAATGTGTGAATACATGTAATACTACTAATATTTGAAAATTTAAAGAAATATGGCCTATTTATATGAAACCGAAAAAACACAATTTTAATAAAAAGCATCCTTTGTCAGATGGGTTTTTAAAGAGGTCTTGAATTGTGCCAGGGATGTGCATGATCTAACATGAATGGGTAAGGCGTTCCAGAGACGTGGCGCTGCAATTGAAAAAGCTCTGTCCCCCCAAGAGTGTTTTGAACGAGGTTCACAAAGAAGTGACTTGTCGCTGGAACGGAGTGTACGAGTAGGTATGTATGGTTTAAGAAGACATGTGATATACTGCGGTGCCATGTCATTTAAAGCCTTAAAAACAATGAGCAACAATTTGTATACAATTCTGTAACCAACCGGCAGCCAATGCAACTTCTTTAAAACGGGAGTGATGTGATATCTTTTCCTAGTTAGAGTGACCAAGCGCGCAGCGTTGTTCTGAATACGCTGAAGACGTGCAATCTGATCTTGCGGAAGGCCAAACAAGAGGGAGTTACCCATATCAAGCCGGGAGGTTACAAAACTGTGAACAATTTGTTCAGTGGCATGAGGATTTAAGTACTTTTTTATTCTACTAATGTTTCTGATATGAAATGAAGCAGAACGAACAATATTAGAAATATGAGCATTAAGAGACATTGATGAATCAAAAATAGCACCTAGATTACGAGCCTTTGTTGCAGGTGTGATGTCCGCATCACCAATTGTAATATGTGGGACATGAACCTTTGACATTTGTTGTCTAGAACCAATCAAAACAAATTCGGTCTTCTCATCATTCAACTTGAGAAAATTCTCCTGCATCCACCTACGAATTTCACAAATGCATGACTCGATACGCTCAATGGTTTGATCAGCACACTGTTGGGTTGGTTTGAAAGATAGGTACAGCTGTGTGTCGTCTGCATACACATGATACTCTAAATTGTATTTGAGAATTATGTTATGAACTGGATAGGTATATACAGTAAACCATTGCGGTCCGAGGACCGACCCTTGTGGAACTGCGTAATCATGAACAACTGGAGTGGACGAGGAGTTACCAACGCGAACATATTCTGGTCTGTTGCTCAAATATGATTGACACCATTTTAGCGCACTACCACGCAAGCCGATAAAATCGCGAAGTCTACTAAGCAGAATGTTGTGGTCTACCGTGTCAAAAGCCGCGCTTAGATCTAAAAGGATGAGGGCAGTAACATTCCCCTCATCCATGGCAGCCAAAATATCATTTTCAACGCGCAACAGGGCAGTCTCGATGCTGTGCTTTGGCCTATAGGCACTCTGAAACTCATCGGAAAGATTGTGTTCCCTTATAAGCGTACTCAATCGAGCAGATACAACACGCTCAATTGTCTTTCCTAAGAATTCCAAGTTAGCCACAGGTCTATAATTTTTAAGTACCTCCTTGTCCAAGCCAGGTTTCTTTAACAAAGGTCTTATGTACGCAGTTTTGAGCGTGGTTGGAAAAATGCCTTCTGCAAAAGACTTATTCACAATGTTTGTTATGTAAGGGACAACGTTATCAATGGACTCTTTGATCAGTGATGTTGGAATGGGGTCTAACTCACACGATTTATTTGGTGATTTACGGATAATATCACGAACCTCTATTTCAGTGGCCGGTTTAAAAGTAGTGAGGTAAACAGTGGTGTTTGATTCAGTCTCACATGAGAAATCAGTACATTTTCCAGGAAAAGTTTTACGTAGGTTTACTATCTTTTGACTGAAAAACTCTGAAAATCTTTCAGCAAGAGCTTCATTCGACTCACAATGTGGAAGCACAGGTTTTTTGCTTTTTTGCAACAGAACATTTACAACATTGAACAACCTTTTCTGATCCCCCGCTTTCTCATTGATTTGACCTGAGTAGTACTCTATTTTAGCATGTTCAATTAATGTGTTAACAGCATTCTTTTGTTCACAGTACATTTGTAGATCAATTTCAAGTTTTGTGCGTCTCCACTTGCGCTCCAGTCGTCTCCGTTTCTGTTTCGCTATCCGAATGCCCTCATGAAACCATGGAGTATTTGGTCTCAGCCGTACAGTTCGCGTTCGCGATGGGGCATGTTTATCCAGAAGACTACTAAGAGAGCGATTATAATTTTCAACACAAGAGTCAATATCCATTGTAAAATCAATCTCAGCTAAGGATGAACATAAATCAGGCTGAAAAGCATTGATGTCAATTGCCTTGAGTCGACGTGTAGTGATGGAAACAGTAGGGGATCGAGGTCTTTGAAGATTCAATGAACACATGATAGCAAAATGCCATGACAAGCCTGGATGAAGATAAATATCAGATACTAGTTGTGCATTTTCACGAGTAATAAGCAAATCAAGACAGTGGCCCTGTCTATGCGTTGGTTCTGTAATATGCTGAAAAAGCCCATTTGAGGACAACATAGACTTAAACCGGTTTGCTTCACTGTTCGTTAAGTCATCGACATGGGTATTAAAATCGCCAGTAAATATTAATTCGGACGGTTGCAGGAGGTAGTCATCAATCACACTCTCAAACTCGCTGAGGAATAGTCCGAAATTCCACCTACGTCCTGTGCTATCATATTCAGGGCGATACACAATTACAAGGTGCACATATGTTGAGTTGGTACTTATTTCAGCATGAAGTGGTTCAAAGGTTGAGTAAGAATGGACATCAGGTTTAACTGTTACAGTTAAATTGGATTTGTACAATATTCCCACACCGCCACCACGCCTATTTAGTCTGGGGATGTGTTGGAATGAATAACCAGTCGGAGTTAGTTCAGAAATTGCTATCTCATCACCTGATTGGTATAGCCAAGTTTCTGTTATTGCAACAACATCAAGATTGTTCTCCATAACCAGGTCACTGAATTGTGATGTTTTACATCTGAGAGATTGTACATTCAGACAACAAAACCTTAGTTTCGATTTATTATGGCGAGGTATAGCTCGTAAGTTGTCATGGTTTTGCCTTAAGTGGGGTCTTTGTTTGCCGACATTTATCTCTGGGTGTCTCTGATTCGTTACAGTCCTAGATATATTATAATCTGTAGGTTTTGGTAGTCTAGGGGACAAGACAACACCTATTTGTCTCTGTTTCCGAGAGCCTGCCCTTTTACCTCGTTTGACCAAAAGTTTATCGAAAAGCCACCTCTTCATTTCCAATCAATATATTTTTTATCAATGCAAGAAAGACGGTTGAGCATAATAAATACTGATATTTTCTTAATTCAAGTATAGATTGTTTAAAAGCTCGCCAAGGGGGGAGTCGTGAGGGGGGATGTGCCCCACCCCTCAGAAGTAGAAATTCTTTCAATTTTCGAACTCATTTGGTGCGATCTGGTGTATACTTTTGACCAACATTTTATCGAAGAGCCACCTCTTCATAATCAATTTTTTATCAATGCAAGAAAGAAGTTGAGCATATATTTTCTTAATTTAAGTATAGATTGTTTAAAAGCTCGAATAGGGGGAGTCTGAGGGCCAGGGGGATGTGCCCCCTCCGAAGACTATTAGTCCTCACTTTATAAACTAAATAATTTGATGGATATTCAACACAGTCAAATTTCAGATCCTTTATAAACATTATGCTTAAAGTTATAGTTATATTTAAAACCGATGCTATTCATAATTATTAATACCGAATAGATATTTCAGACCAGTCATTGTTATACCGTACGGTTTTAATACAATATTTGAAAACCAAATAATTAGTCATTTAAAAGGGAGTTCCCGAGATAGAGATATTGAAATAAAATAATAGAATAGACTAAACACGTGGGTTTTAGGACCAAACCAGCTGCTATATTCCCAACGATACCAGTTGTTGCCACAATGTCAAAAACATGCACCAATGCGCCTTTGCTGGAATTCCAGACTTTTCCCAAAAGATGGTCTGGAATTTCGTCTCGCAATATAGTCAGCCACCACCCATATAGAGGAATTTGGAATGCCAGCATTTTTTTCAAAGCAAGGTCTGGAATAAATTAACACATTTGCATACATTTGGATTTACACTAGATGTATTTATAAACAATAATTTGTTCCTCTATAAGGTGGTTGTGCAAAATTTATCTGGAATAGCCTATTGTTATAATATTAATATATCACCTTGCGGCTGTTATATAGACGACATTTAACGTAAAATTTGGAAATCTCAATTATTTTAAAGCAAATCGTCAAACGGGGCATGTTGAGAATTAGTATCACTAGGTTTATTTCTTGAGGGTGAAAAACCATAATGATGGTCAAAACTTGTGCTCGTACAGTGTTTTGGGCAGTAAAACAATGACATTTTCAACATTTTTCACTCTTGAGAAAAATGTTGAAGGGTGAAATTCAAAAGTGAAGGGTATTTCACCCTTTGTATAGGGTGAGTGAAAACACTGTGCATGTTTCCTTGACCTCCATTATTAATATATTGTTAACACGGTTAATGGTGTACAGTACATTTCATTCGAATTTAGAGCCGATTTTGGCCAAAACACGAAGTACTGTAGGTATAGCAATTACACGCTACTCTTACTCGTCAAGCAATTGATGGCTTTTGCTTATTTGTATATATAAATTTCTCCTCCCAATGATAAGTTATAGGACAATAAAAATCAACGCACTGTTAGAAATTGTATGTACTTATTATCCCTACCATACAACCGTAACACTAAAATCAAACTAATTTTGACGGAATAATAAATGTTTTTTGCGGAAATGTTGCTGCAAGAATACGGAACGTTAATTTTCGTCCGGCAGCAAATCCCGGAAGCATTTATTATTCCCTAAATATTGATAAGATAAAATGAGTATCATATGGTGTACACGGTTGTGTAAGTGTTGGATTGAAATCATACTAATTAGCATTTGAAATATATTATTACCGAACGATTCCGTGGTGTGGGGGGAAATACGGAATATTTCATTTACGGAGTCTGTGATTATTGTACGGAATATTCTATCAGTGCGGGGGTACGAATTCTTATCAAACTATCAAGCTAACCACTATCTGATAGTGACTATCAATGTGTTCTCGATTTCGATAACTATGAGAAATGAGTAATAAATGAATAATGTTAACACATGGGTACCGTTACATGCAATTGCCGCCGCACTAACCATGCTAACCAAACCGTTTTCGTTGTTATCTTGCATGAGCTATTGTCTTAAGAAGTAAACTTCTTTTTCTTTGTAAGTTCATCTGGAATGTTTGTAGACATAATGTCATAATATTAAGATTTCTTTGTGTACAACCCCCCTCCCAATTTAAAAAATATATATATAAAAAAATGGAAAGATATACTGACTGTGATCAATGATGTTTCACTACCACACTGCTAGTAGCTTCATCAGACTGACTCAACCCATTTGTTTGTTTCGTTTTCCATTCAGCTCCAATACGTCTTGCAGATGGTCCAGATGAGCTTTCGGGTCGTGTAGAAGTCTTCGTCAACGGCAGCTGGTCAACGATATGCGACGATTCATGGGATATAAATGATGCCAATGTTGTATGTCGTCAGCTAGGACATGGCACCGCCAAACAAGCTGACGGTTTTTACGGTGAAGGGGCGGGAAGCATTGCCTATGAAGGTGTCGAGTGCACGGGGGACGAACGGTTCTTAGACAACTGTACCCACGAGGGGTTGTTTAATCATGATTGTGTGCATGCTGAGGATGCTGCTGTTGTCTGCAATAGTAATGGTAAGTTATGTTTCATGATCTGAGGGTATGATGACGGGACAGGCTTCTGATGAGCGCTGATCCAGTTTGGTGTGAGGTCCGTTGCCTCTTAAAATATGCTCCTTGATCTGTTTTATGAATCGAATATTTGGATGCATTTGTATACGGGTGGGGCCCACGTGTATGATGGATACGATACAGGGGGTCGGTCGTTACATTCTACAGCACAAGTAAGTCAAGTCTGGCAAATGTAGCCTTAGAGGCAGAGTGTTTATGGAAACCTATGAATGATATACAATATATACGCCTAAGGCCCTCTTCAACATTCGATTTGAGATAGACGTCTAATAGTTGATAGGCTTGCAATCTGCTTAGCATAGACATCCCAACTCTCTTCGCAACATTTAATAATATTTGTTGTACTTTCCCAACAGCCTATTCTGCGGTACGTCTCGTCAACGGCGAATCCCGATATGAAGGTCGTGTTGAAGTCTACTACAACGGTCAATGGGGGACCATATGTGATGATGGATGGGGTATAGAAGACGCCAGAGTTGTCTGTCGGCAGCTCGGATTTGGAGTGGCATTTTCTGCTACTACCGAGGCATATTTTGGACCCGGTACGGGGGAGATACTCCTAGATGATGTCGGATGTATTGGAAATGAAGACGAGATTGGAGATTGTGGTCATGTTGGGTGGGGTATCAATGATTGCGGTCATAGTGAAGATGCCGGGGTCATCTGTAACCGGACATTAGGTAAGTTAACCACCTTAGGCTTAAAGGTAACCCTCCCTCAAATCGTTTCACCACATACGATCTTTTCTAATACCTGTTCATGACAGAAAGTAAGCCTAAACCGTGGAGAAATTATATATGTAATATGTGTGGTTAGTGGTCGATTTTGAAAAGGACTAGGTATAAAATGCCTGGAAGCAAAACGCCTGCGTCTCAACTTTCCCTGTTAAATATCTGGTTTTCCGCTTAATCAGTTAGCGAATAATTGATCTTTGTGACTTAGGCTAAGTATTATAATTATTTAAATGACACCAGTCAAGATCCGTGGCGATCCCAATACCACTTCAATTAAATGTTCAAGAATGATGACAGAAAGCAAGCCTCAATACAGGCATTAATAAGTCATCGACGTAGTGGCCAATTGAATTCCGGAATGCTGCTATTCCAACAAATATATTATTTATGGAACTAATCATGTCTCACGCACGGTTACATTACAGGTACTGAAGGAGAAATACGCTTGGTCGATGGTGCAACTCCATACGAAGGCAGGGTAGAGATCTACCACGCTGGTGAATGGGGCACAGTCTGCGATGATATGTGGGACTCGGATGACGCCGATGTTGTTTGTGCGCAGCTGGGTTTCGGATCTTCCACCTCGGCTAAAGAGGGCGCTCATTTTGGTCCAGGCATGGGAAAGATATGGCTGGATGAAATGAGATGTACAGGGACTGAGGCTGGTTTGAAGGATTGTCCAAGTGATGGCTGGAGGAGACATGATTGTGGACATAGCGAGGATGCAGGTGTGGTTTGCAGCGTACGACGTAAGTAAATAGTTCTCTCTTTCAAAATGAGACATTGCTTTATTTCACTGAAATTTGTCAAGCTCACTTATCTTAACAGTGTCTGTCATGGACTGCATACATCAACATCTATTCAGTATAAGTCTGAGATGGTATCTATAGCAAAATGAAACCTTAAAATTTCCTATACAAAAAGAAGTTTGAAGAACCATATTTTAAATCAAATGAACGAGCAAGCGTATATAATAAGATATTAGAATAGGAAAGATAGTAGGAACGATAGTATTATTTTACACCCTTTTCTCCTATAATTATATAGCTGGCGTTGCTACCATACGCCTCGTTGATGGCGCAGTTCCATCGGAGGGAAGAGTTGAAATATTCAATGACGGTGAATGGGGAACCATCTGCGACGACTCATGGGACATCGTCGATGCCAACGTCGCATGTCGACAGTTAGGTTACAGAAAAGCCATCGCCGTTAAGATCGGGGCTTATTATGGTCAAGGGACTGGTGACATTCTATTGGACGATGTGGATTGTGATGGTGATGAGGAAGAGTTGCATGACTGCGATAGTAAGGGATGGGGAGTAAATGACTGCGGACATAGCGAGGATGCAGGCATCATATGCGGAAATTATTCAGGTATAGCCTATTGTCTTAAACATAACGAGGGCTCAGAAACACAAGGCCTCGTCTCATTTTTTTCTTCAAAAATGAGATTTTGGTATCAACATTTTCAGAAAAAAATTCTCTTTCCAGTACACACAGCCTTATCTCCATAACACAACCCCTTTCAAAATTATAGCCACTATCACTATCACGAGGCCTCATCTCCATCTCCCCTCCCCCCCCCCCCCCCCCCCCATATGTGTTCAAACATCTTCAATAGTCTTTTTCTCAAAATGGTCAAAATGGAGATAAGGCCTTGTGTTTCTGAGCCCTCGATAATATGCCAACTTGAAACTACGACAAACATGACATGCAATATTTTCTAAACATTCTTTAAAAAGGACTATATTGGTACAATGTATTTCATAAGAATTTGTAGAGTGGGACATCTGAACTGCAAAAAGACTGAAACTTAGACTAATGAATGTCATGTTATATCATTATTTTTTAGAAATCGAAATTGACGTCCGACTTGTTGATAATGGTGAATTTGGTACGATCATGGGTCGTTTGGAGGTGTCCAATGACGGTACTTGGGGAACTGTTTGCGATGATAGGTAATGTATATGTCATTGTAAACAAATAGTGTAATGAAAGGCCATGCATTGGCATTAGAGTTGTCAAAGTGCTATTTGGCAAATGGTAGCCGAACCCGCGATCTCTTATCCCATTCTAGGTAGGGCCAGGATAAAAAGCTGAGCGCTGTATAATTTAGTGTGTGTCTGCATGATAAGCGTGTCAACTTTTGAGAAGCCTATTTTGGTACACCGTGCACATTTTGTTACGATAGCAGAGAAGACACCCCTGTTCGAATCATTTCTTTATTGAAAATAAAACAAATCATACAGTCATTTTATGTTTTTATTATCACACATCCGACCTACGATAGTGTTTTTGGGAATAGTGTTGATGATAAAGAGTGTGAATAGTTCAACAACCAACAAGTCTTACATACCGTCATCTTATAGATAACTAACCATATCCAACCAATTTATCACACAGGTTTGATCTATTAGATGCCACTGTTGTGTGCAATCAACTCGGTTACCCGGGTGCGGATCACTTTTACACCTACGGTGAAGGTAGTACGGATCCTATACTGCTAACAAACATTGAATGCGGTGGGTCCGAGACTAATTTAGGAGAGTGCGCTCATTCTGATTGGGAACCGAACAATTGTATTCACACTGAGGACATTGGAGTCGTCTGCAATCGTCTACCAAGTGAGTTTGAAGACAACAATAAAAACGTGAAACGAAGCCTATGTGGTTTGATACGAAGCATGTGGTCACTACTCTTTTTGAGATCACATACGTCACCTTCTTACCAATATCAAATTCAATCTTAGGCTTTGGAACATAGCACGCAAATTTGCTGCTCAGAGAGTTTCTGGAAGGAAGTTTCCATTATGTTTGTATTTCCATGGTTGTTATTACACTGCAAATATAAGGAGTAAAAAGTTGCCGTGTAAAAATAGTTGAGTAGAAAGTTGAGTACCTTTTTACCCTCGAAGGAGTAAAACTTATACTTAACGGTTGATTAAAACTGTCATGTACTGGATGGGTTAAAAATAAAAGGTGAATTACAAAAAATCGCAGCGGCCGAGTAAAATTTACTCAACTTTTGATCTTTGACATACATTTGGCAGACTCTGACCTGCTATATGAGCAAACTTTATGCGTAAAAGGAGTAAAACCTTGCGCAAGTCACGTGAATAAAAGCCCGGCAAAAGCAAGATGGCCGCAGTGATGATGGAACGGCAGAAGTTGTTAACGTTGTGGGAATGAAAGACCTCATCAAGCTGAATATGAGTGCTTTCAGGATCATGATATGGCATTGGCAGTGGTTAAGAACCAGAAATTGCTGTCGGACAGCGAGTATAACGCTAGGAATCTGAAAAACCAGATGTAGCGGTGAGCAACGGTGTAACGGACAGTGCGTGATCTATATTTCACTGGCTATCACGCAATGTTCGTTGTTCCATAGCAAACCGCGTACAACACAACAGGGCCTTTACCATGTTTACCGGCCTTTACCATGTTTACCAGTCGTCACGGTAGAATAGGATATTCGCTGAATGCAAGGTTGTTTTGGTTTTGGGTTCGTTTTAATATTTTAGTGTAAGATGTGTTGATGTTGATGTTGAGTATGTTTTACTCAATACAGGCTGCTAAATCATAATTAAGTTTTACCACCTGGTTGAGTAAAAACGAACCCTGTACGTGGGGTAAACTTTACTCAACACTGGTTGAGTAAGTGGTTGAGTAAAGATTTTACTCTGTTATTGAGTACAATTTTACTCAATATCCGAGTAAATTTTTACTCGCCATGAATTGAGTAAGTTTTACCCCGCGGTTGAGTAAAAAAGGGAACAACGCTTCTAGTTGAGTAAAGAAGAGTAAGTTTTACTCAACAAGGGTTGAGTAAAGATTTTGCTCAGCTGTGGAGTAAAATTTTGCACAATATCGGAGTAAACGTGTTACTCAATCAAGTTGAGTAAACTTTACTCAACTAGAAGCGTTGTTCCCTTTTTACCATTCCAAAGAGTAAGATTTTACCCTAACTAGAGTAAAATATTTTAAGAGTGTAGCAATAATGCACGTATTAATGTATGCATGAGTTCACTCCTTTGTGCAAAAAGCCAACAAGCTCGATCAAGATATTTTGCAAAACTAACTATAGACCGACCTCCAATCAGAGATTGACAACATATATTATGGTTTCCTCCTCAGGAGCAAGGGGTTTCCTCACATCAAAACATTCCATCGGATCAGAATGTCTCAGGTTTCCTCCAATCCTCAGAGCAATACTCCTCACTCATTTCCGCACTTTGTGCAGACTTGCTTCAACCTGCTATCCCTATTCAAGAAAGAATTCTAATCACCTAGTGATCCTGGAGTATTGTTGTCATTATTACGGTGCATATACTACCATTCCAGTTCCGTATACAAAGTTCAAAGACATGTCTGATTGCCTGGATTTCAACATTACGTTCAGATAACAAAACATAACACCAGCTCAGATAAACAATTTACTTCTGTGAAATAATACACTGATCATAGGAATTGAACTGGCTACCTACGGTTACATACCATCGGTGATATGCCAACTGAGGTACTGGGTGGTACACATGTATTTTCTAACTTGTTTTCTTTTTTCTCTTCATCCTCAGGTGAAGTATCGAATAGCCTACCTCTAGTGTGGATCATCCCCATTGCTGTTGGCGCCATCATAGTCGCCCTTATCCTCTTCACAGTCATTGTCCTCATATGCTGCTACTGTTGCTCAAGAAAGAAAACCGGAAGAGATATAACTGACGATACTGGCGCCATAATCACGCCACCCGATAGACAGACGGTGCCATTAGACGAATTCCACGGCAGACACAGCTTCATGTTTGTCACGACACCCAATGGGGTGCAGATGGTGACGCCAGACCGTCCAGGATCATATGTTTCTGGTGGAGACACGCCCCCTTCGACGATCTTGTACCCGGAGGGTCAGACGTCACAGTTTGGTTTCCCGCCAGAACCGGCCGTCTATAAACCACCTTCAAGTAATGGTAATGGCAATGGCAATTATCTATCACTATATCCTTCTGCACCACCTATTCGAGAGCAGAACGGATCATTGCCTCGTAGCATGGACCATAATGGTAATCATGGAAACCAAACACAAACAACATCCAATGCTTTTTCACAGCATGATCTTAGTTATGAACAGCATGCTATTAGCTATGAACAGCCATCAATACAGTTAAATGTACCCGTACAACCAACACAATCAGAAAGTAACTATGTTGGGGACGATGAGACTGAGTACTCGTACATAAACCCAGTTGAAGTGACGGATGAAACTGAAAACAATGTGGCAAACAAAAACAAAGAAGTAATAGAAATGATTGTGTGAATATTTTTACAAAACAATCGACACATCGATACTATATTTTTATTAGAGTACACACAGCTCAGGTGATTTCACCCAACAGTAAGGTGCATGTTTGATGAGAATAGCTTTAAGCTACAATCCATTTGGGATATCACGAGATTCATCGTATCATGAGGATCAACGGCTATGTTGTCATTACGGTGATCAGGGTACGTTTCAGTGTCAGTCTTAGTTCAAAATTAAGACGTTAAGGCTGCGCAACATAACGAACAGAAAGCTTGGATATGATTCAAATTCCAACCAACGCCGTTGCCGAAAGAAAAGACGCGTATTGTGTTTTGACGTTCCGTTGCCGTGCCCGAAAACAGACACGTATGTGATTCCAACGCTTTGGCCGGATCAAAACACTGGAATATGTTTGGTGTTCCAATGTCTCGGCAGAATCAAGGTACTTGAATGCTTGGCGTTTATGCACGTGTGGTGATGTCTCAAACAAGTTGCCAACTATTGAACCGTGGTTTGTATGGTCAAGTAAGGTTATGTATCTTTGACATGCATGACGAATCGTTACGGGACGAGATGACGATTTAATTGTGTGTCGTATTATACATCTCAAGAGGTCTCGTATTTTGCTACATAATGAAACAAATAAATTGAGTAGGCATATATGATAACTGAAACAATATTTTCACTCAACACAAAGCCACTCGGGCACTTTCCCTTCGAGATTCTGTTGCTATAGGCTCTCTGAATCTTGTCCGTGAATTCAAAAAAAGCTTACGAAAAATAATATAGGCGACTGAAAAGAATTCCGAACTTGTTTTAGGGGTTAAATATACATATCACTAGGCCTATTTCCTCGGATAAGACGTCAAGAAGTATTATTTAAACGTGGTGTACTTGATTGGAATAGTTCGAAAATATTAGTCAATAGCAAGACTATTAGTAAAGTTTCTTGATTCCAAATTGTATAGGACTTCACTCAGTAATTATTTAATATGAGATTGTAATTTTGTTATGCAAGTTTATATGCAGCTTATTGGTACGCATGTATGCCGCCGTAACGGTGCTTGATGGAAATGATGCAACAGTAACTTGTTTCAGGTAGAAGAATGAACATTTTAATGTTAAAAACATGTAACTTTGTGTTCCAACTCGAATTACATAAAGTAGCTCACACAACTCTTACTCAACCAGGACCTAACTCAAACCGTGAAAATCTTGTATGCGTGTTGGAAGTCGTAGAATGTACCCAAATTAGTATCGCACCAAACATGTTTCGTGTTTAGCCCACCAAATTAAATGAATACATTGATTTTGTATTGAAATACCACAAAGCTCGGATGGAACGTAGTATATCAGTCCTTGCCTAATGAGGTGGTCGTCTTTCACGGTACAGCAATAGTCGTGCAATTTCACCAGATTCATGAACCTAACCGGATTAAGGTATGGGTATACAGTGTACATGCACATCAGTCATGTCAGTGTAGGTTTCTGAACTCAGTCATGACAGATTATCAACTTAAATATGATGCCAGCTGATTCTATCTACTGGCCTTAACTAAAACCGTGACATACTGTATAGGCCCTATATATGTGTTATGGATGTAGAATGTTATGTACCAAGGAAGTGTTGCACCAAAGATAACTTTTTGTGTTTAGCCTACTAAATTGATATCTCAAAACGCTTCAAAAGAATGCAATATAATACTGATCCCTATCCCCAAATCGATGGCATCGCCCTCAAAAGGATCGCAATTGATGCACAAGATCAACTCTTAACACTTTCCACGCGGCAGGCGTCTGCAGACGACATTCTAAAATTTCACAAAATGTTTCAAAAATATCAAAATTATTGAATTTAATTACCATATTCGGAATCACCATGAGAAATGCATTGAAATAAGTACAAACGTGCCTTAATTCAGTAATCCTTGAAATAGACCTTTAAAGTTGGGAAATGTTTCTGACAAATCTCTTTAGTATTTCGGGTAAAACCAATAGCCGCGTGGAAAGTCTCAAGCAAGTTCAGCATATTATTCAGTTACAACAATAACAGGGAATCACCTTGTAAAGGTACTGAAGGTTAAAGGGACACTAAGAGATGTGTTGGAGGCAGCGCCCTCAATTATGATAAAAACTGAGATTAGTTTATTTTTATAATTGTATTACATGTATGAACTTACACCTATAAGGATTAAGAAAAATCAGCTCTCTTTGTACAAGAAAACGTCGATTCAAAAAATGCTTATCCCGCGGGACCAGCATTTTACGTCCGACAGTATCCCCGTGCAGTACGCGTGATACATTATGCGAACCATATATGCATAGAGGGCGTTTTTCAATAAATAGCGATGATATTGTTTTAATCTAGTTTTGCTGTGTTTTTTGTTAGTAGAAACAACAATAATGGCGATTTTTAATGTTCATCTTGAATTCTGAAGTAAATTTTTAAACATTTAAACTTTTCAACACCACTTTATGTCCCTTTAAGCGGTGAATTGAGGATATGATTGTTATATGATTGTTGTTATTGTTAAGGGAAGTGTCAACCCATTTTTATGAAATTTATCAAGCACTGTAACTTATTAAACTAATAATGTAATGTACTGTACATAAAAGTATACAATTTGTTTAATGAAGTTCGTCGTAGAATCCATTTTTGGTATAAAATTTCACAAAAAAGTGCCAAAATTGAGATTTTTGAGATAAAAAACATTTTTTTGAAACTTTTTGGTCAATATTTTCAAAACAAACAAATTTTAAGCCCCCCCCCCCCCCAAAAAAAAAAGCTCCTAGATAATGGACTTTAGATGATTTTGGTGAAATTTTGGAATTTTTAATCAAACACTGATATTGTTAGGTTGTCTGAACATTTTTGGCGCCAAAAAAGTGATTTTTGGGCAAAAATGTAAAAATCACTATTTTAAGTAAAATTTGATACCATAAATGGATTCTCTAACTCATTTCATTACAAAAAATGTATACTTTTATGTACATCACATTTATAATTTAAAAGTTACAGTGCTTGATAAATTTGGCGCCAAACAGGGTTGACACCCCGGGGTTGACACATCCCTTAAGGTAAATAAGGAGTAACATTGTGTTCATCAAAACCAGTGATTTAGGCGAATAATTGTGAAATTACTTACCAATTGACGTTTCATCATGACTTGATCAGTCAGATTTCCTGTTGAGTAACCTCTACACTCCCACTACCCCTAAAGAATATGGCAACTCCGTTTTTGGAATTCTAGAAATACTGGTTTCCGCGGTTCCGGTAGTGAACCACAATTTATAGTTTTGATTAAATCTGACTGACCAAGTCATGATGAAATGTCAATTAGTGAGTAATTACACCATCATTCGCCTCGATCACTGGTTTTATGAACACAATGTTACTTCTTCTTGAGTAAATGATTGTAGGCCTTTGTATAATTTTATCATACCTTCATATTATTGTGATGTTTTATATATTTTAGTAAAGATATTGTACATAATCTGTGGTTGCACCAAAATAAGCCATCAAATAATTTAGCATTATTTTCTTATAGTGATAGATGCGGCAGCAATTTCACTGGATATAACTCTTCGAGTCTTCGTAATCAAAATGATTATTTACAGTATAGATATTGCTCTGTTGGGAACGTCTCAATAGAAAATATATAAACCACGCTTTGTACAGAGTATATATATATGATATTGCTGGGCGGGAAATTGAGAGAATTCACGACATTCAAACATTTCACAATTGTGCCAAAAATGTATGCCTTCTTTTACTGCCTTCGGGCATTTTACAATATACATGTCAGCTATAGTATCATCAAAGTGTGAGTACAAGAAATCAACAACTATCACCGTATGCTAGTCTGCTCACTTTTCGAATGACAAAATAACGCATCCAATAATAATAATATAATAATATGTAATTTAATCAGCACGTGTCTTAATTTATGCTTTTATATCATAACATTGATATCATATATTGATCAGATCTGCACATCGTGTATTTGTATTATGTTAATTATTACCTGCAAGTTTTGTACATTGTTGTATTTTTATTTTTATTTTGTAAATATATATTTTGTATATTTCGTTATGTTATTTAATTGTTATGTCAAAGTAATACTCATATTACGAGAGTAACGCTATAGTTTAATGTTATTAACAACTCCATGTTTATAATTATATGTTTGTTTATTTGGACAATTTGAAAAGTGCAAAACGGTCGCCCACCTCCATACATCGTTTTTTAAATAAAACTACGAGCATTATTTGAAGGTAATAATAATACAGTGATTAGATTGACTTAGGGCTGAT
The DNA here is from genome assembly GCA_035610835.1 of Ophiura sarsii. Classification (NCBI taxonomy): domain Eukaryota; kingdom Metazoa; phylum Echinodermata; class Ophiuroidea; order Amphilepidida; family Ophiuridae; genus Ophiura; species Ophiura sarsii. The sequence goes on from CM069444.1 coordinate 47,215,671, forward strand.
ATCCAAACTCTCAGTGGTGTTACACCGGTATTACACCGATATTTGTATAGAATATCGGTGTAATACCGGTATAACATCGGTGTAATACCGGTGTAACACCGCTGAGAGTTTGGATATCAGCCCTTAGGCATGTTAGGGAATGCAAACAGTTATGCTTATATTACGTATTTTAAAGTCATACCCTTCGTAGTAATACTAGGGAAACAATGCGTTTGTAATATTTTGAAGCTACGAAGGCCGGACCATGGTCTTCAATTGGGGGGGGGGGGGGGGGGGGGGGAAGGGGGGGGGGGTGTGGGGGGGGGGGGGGTAGGGCAGTCCTGTGTTCGTGGGGGGGGGGCATAACCGACAATTATTTATATAACTACATAGAGTTTGATGTTTCGGTGGGGGGGGGGGGGGGGGGGGGGTTAGGGGGACAAGCTCCCCCTCTAGTTACGCCACTGGAAGGAACTCTATGTTAAGTATACCTACATGTATTCTAAACATGCCTAAAGTTATAGTTAGATCCCATCTCAAAACATCATTTAATTAATTTAATATGTCACAAAAGCAATCATTTTCTGGGTGAATTGATTCAAGATTGGCTATATTTTAGACATTTTTAATATGATAAGGAACACCTCGGATTTTAATATCTTAAATATTCCGAGTTATATGCTGTTTTGTAAGCCCTGTCTGAAGGATAATGTTATCTGTTTTATATTCAATGTAGACATTATATAATGTATATACAACACAATAAGATATTTATAATTATGTAAAATTTGATGCTATTTATGGTGTTAAACATTGAGATACGAATGATAGACTGACACGAAAAAGTGCCATAAGGCTGTTGTTGTTCCTGTTTATTATCAATTTGTTAACACTTATACCAAATGTGCTTTATATAATGACATATTGAACTATTATTATTAATAAAATAGCTGCCGATTGTTCGGCATGGTATTACCGTGAAAGGTAAACAGAAAAAGTGTTGTTTTACTTTAGAAATAATTCCAACTTATGCCAATATTTAAAGCTGAATTCCAGGTGAAAATAAAGCAATATTTTTCTATCTCCTATTCCGGTTTCGAATGGGTTCTTCATGAATTCACCATTCTAGACGCAATGAAATTCATGCAGAATATTGAAGATCGGATCCACCAAATATACAACAATGACCTTACTCCAGTAATTCCCATGATGCAACACATTACCATGGAGGTTCAATATCTTTTCGGAAGAACGCCCTATTCTCTACTTTATTGTACGGGTTGTACGGAAATGTTAAGGTGACAGTGCGAGATAGTGGTCCACGATGTGCGTGCTTCATGGTGCCATTCAATGGTATAGGTCTGAAATTAACAAATAATAAGAATTGCCATGAAAGAAGTTCAGTCTGTGTTGGTAGAGCCGTATTTGATAGTAATTTAAACTTCTGGTCTATATTTAAAAACAACGATCTGAAGTTTGCTAGCTTGAGGGAAAGTCATGTTAAAATATTGTCAATTTTTGGTTATCAATACGACTCAATAATTCAGATGTAGATTTTATAGCGTTTTAGCCTCATTGGCGCCTCTTACTTAGTCCAATGAGGACACCCAGGCCTCATCATTTACGATAGCTCCTAGTCCTAGTTCCGTCGCCCTTGTGCGACACGTGCAAGTGATCCTGGCACAACCATAACCATGATAACGCGAGTATCTTGTAGAACATGAAGACTTACACCGAGTTGAAATGTTAGATAGATCACCTCTTGCACACATCGCACCTCAATATTTTCACGACACTAGGGCATTGTAATAGAAGAGATTTTAATCAATTCGGGGTTTTGTACCAACACATTAATCCCGTAAATTTTGGCCCGTAACCATTGTTAACCCCTAAACACTACCTGTCTATCTAATGGTTTCTGATTGGTTAATCACAAGGTATACTCATTTGCATAGCCAATTAAAATGCAGCTTGTAAAATATACCACCAATCTTTATCAATTACAATTATTGTAACAATGTTTCTGATTGGTGCATAAAATAACATTTCCAACTTTCTGACCAATCGGCAGGTAGTTCTCGACTTCAGGTGCTAAACCCTGAAACCGCGTACTATACCGTAATTGATATGTACATGTACCTGTAGCTAGCTTGCATAGTTGTCATCATGCGTAAATTGGGTGTACCTTGTACTACCATAGGAACGACAACCGGATATCTGGGAACGTAACCAGCGAATCCTGGACATTGACGGACGCTGTAAAAGATCAATTGTATTGATAATGTTAATGCGATACGCATGATAAGGATGTCCACCAACATGGTGGGTTAAAGGCCATTAGGTTACAAGGCCCGCTTAGCAGCGCTATAAATTGATGCCCTAAAAACCGTCAACAAATTTAAATATTCGCCAAGCTGGTTGCTATATATGACATAATTCTCGTGTGCAACCAACCGGCTGTATTGAGTAGTTTAAAGGCATGAGCGTAGATGTAATTTGCAACATAATGGAAACTTACCCATGCAGTTAGCCCCGAATATAAATATATGCACTGGGTAATCCTCTCGTAGTATTATATATTGATAACAATAGGTTTACCAGAGCGAATTAATAGCGCTTCTAAGCGGGCAATTTATGTCATGGGGGTTAAAGGGCTAATCGGCAATTGCTAAAATGACCATTATCAGTTAGAAAATCCAATGACTTTGTGGTCATCATGCGCAGATTGGGTGTACCTTGAACTGCCATAGGGACGACAACCGGAGATCTGGGTACGTAGCCCGCACATCCTGGAGATTGATAAATAATTGATCAAAAATATATAGGCCTAGTTGATGTGCTAATGACATGGTCGGAAATGACACAGGAATATTTTGTGGTCGAAATACACGTACTGTTTTTGTGTACAGATACGTGTGGTGTTCTTATGATGTTGCCGAAACAAGACACTTGCATGTGTGTTGTTCTAATGATGTTGCCGAAAAGGGGCACGTGTCTGTATGGTGTTCTGATACCGTTGACGAAACGAGATACTTGTCTGCATGTTGTTCTAATGCTGTTGCCGAAAAAGGATACTTGGCTGTTTGACTGATGTTCTTATGCTGTTGCCGTAACAAGACGCTAGCACGTGTGTTTATCTAATCCTGTTGCCGAAAAAACACTTGTCTGTTTAGTGTTCTAATGCTGTTGCCGATAAAGGACACGTGTCTATTTGACTGATATTCTTATACTGTTGCCGAAAAAAAGACACTTGTCTGTATGTTGTTATAATGCTGTTACCGAAGCAAGACATCTTGTCTGCATGTTGTTATAATGCTGTTGCCGGAACAAGACATCTTGTCTGTATGTTGTTATAATGCTGTTGCCGAAAAAGGACACTTGTCTATTTGACTGATTTTGTTACACTGTTGCCGAAAAAAGACACTTGTCTGTATGTTGTTCTAATGCTGTTGCTGAAACAAGACATATTGTCTGTATGGTGTCCTGATGCGGATGCCGGAACAAGACATCTATATGGTGTTATAATGCTGTTGCAGAAACAAAGACACGTATCCGTACGGGGATTAAATGCTGGTGCCAAATAACGTATCGAGTCTGTAGATTCCACGCCAGTAAATAATTTCAGTCCTTGTGGACGACAATCAAAAGTTTTTTTATCAGCTGGGCATCCTGTGGCCCATTGATTATAGAATTAATCAGAAATGGTACTTATTGCTCCCAAATGATTAAAGTTGTAGTTTAATCCTGATTTTAGGACTATTACCTAATACCACAGTGGAAAAAGAAATATTTTCAATGCATTTTGTAGGTTTTTGGATGTATTTTGATTGTAAATGATCTGGCAACATTTCTCAACTTTTTCTGATAAATGAGGGCGCTACACCAATTGTCCAACTTTGGGGTCTTATTTCTCAGAACTTTCGGGGTTACCATATATATTTGTTTTGATTAAATGATCAAAGATATCATAAAATTTAAGGAAAATGTCAAATTGAAAAATCCAGTCGCTTTTTAAGCGAGAAAATGGGCTTTTTGTAACAACCCTTTTACATGTAAACGTATAGGGAAACCATTTAGTGGTGTGAAATCTGTATGTTATTATAATGCTGTTGCCGAAACAAGACATCTTGTCTGTATGTTGTTATAATGCTGTTGCCGAAACAAGACATATTGTCTGTATGTTGTTATAATGCTGTTACCGAAACAAGACATCTTGTCTGTATGTTGTTATAATGCTGTTACCGAAACAAGACATCTTGTCTGTATGTTGTTCTAATGCTGTTGCCGAAACAAGACACGTGTCTGTATGGTGTTCTGATGCTGTTGCTGAAACTAGACATATTGTCTGTATGGTGTTCTAATGCAGATGCTGAAACAAGACATATTGTCTATATGGTGTTATAATGCTGTTGCAGAAACAAACATACGTATCTGTATGGTGATTAAATGCTGGTGCAGAAACAACGCATCGTGTCTGTATGTTGTTATAATGCTGTTCCTGAAACAAGACATCTTGTCTGTATGGTGTTTAATGCTGTTGCCGAAAAAGGACACTTGTCTGTTTGACTGATGTTTTTCTGATTCTAATTAATAGTACTAATTAATATCATGTAAACGTATAGAGAAACCATTTAGTTAATATCATGAAATTTAAGGAAAATGTCAAATTGAAAAATCCAATCGCTTTTTTAAGCGAGAAAATGGGCTTTTTGTAACAACCCTTTTACATGTAAACGTATAGGGAAACCATTTAGTGGTGTGAATTCAATTCTGCTGTTGCCGAAAAAAGCACGTATTTGGTGTTCTAATGTTGTCGCTGAAACAAAACATCTTATCTGAATGGTATTGTTATGCTGTGGCCGGAAATACACTTGGCTGTATGTTGTTCTAATGCTGATGCTGAAACAAGATATATTGTCTGTATATTGTTATGCTGTTGCCGAAACAAGACATCTTGTCGGTATGTTGTTATAATGCTATTGCCGAAAACAAGACACTTGTCTGTATGTTGTTCTAATGATGTTGCCGAAAAAGGACACTTGCCTGTTTGACTGATGTTCTTATGCTGTTGCTGAAAAATATACTTGTCAGTTTGACTGATGGTCTTATGTTGTTGCTAAAAAAATACATAATTGTCTGTTAGGTATTCTAATGCTGTTGCCGAAAAAAGGCACGTGTCTGTTTCGTGATCTTATGTTGTTGCCGAGACAAGACACTTGTCTGTGTGGTGCTTAAATGCTGTTGCCGAAAAAGGGCACGTGTCTGTATGGTGTTCTGGTTGCCGAAACGAGACACGTCTCTGTGTGTTGTTCTAATGATGTTGCCGTAAAGGGGCACGTGTCTGTATGGTGATCTGATACCGTTGACGAAACGAGATACTTGTCTGCATGTTGTTCTAATGCTGTTGCCGAAAAAGGATACTTGGCTGTTTGACTGATGTTCTTATGCTGTTGCCGTAACAAGACACTTGCATGTATGTTGTTCTAATCCTGTTGCTGAAAAAACACTTGTCTGTTTAGTGTTCTAATGCTGTTGCCGAAAAAGGACACGTGTCTTTATGGTGTTCTGGTGCCGTTGCCGAAAACAGACACTTGACTGTATGGTGTTCTAATGCTGTTGCCGCAAAAGGACACTTTACTGTTAGACTGATGTTCTTATGCTGAAAAAGACACTTGTCTGTATGTAGTTATATTGCTGTTGCCAAAACCAGACATCTTGTCTGTATGGTGTTCTGATGCTGTTGCCGAAACAAGAAATCTGGTCTGTTTGTTATTATAATGCTGTTGCCGAAACCAGACATCTTGTCTGTATGGTGTTTTGATGCTGTTGCCGAAACAAGACACTTGCATGTTTAGTGTTCTAATGCTGTTGCCGAAAAAGGACACGTGTCTTTAGGGTGTTCTGGTGCCGTTGCCGAAAAAAGACACTTGACTGTACGGTGTTCTAATGCTGTTGCCGCAAAAGGACACTTGACTCTTTGACTGATGTTCTTATGCTGGTATTTTGTACCTGCATCTCCCCCTCTTTTAATTTGATAAAATCATTTTGAGTTGTGCTAGAAAACCAGGGGATGTCTATTGTCTATACAAGTGACAGTCGTTCTAGCCTAGGGCGGGGCAGCAGCCGTTCCTAGTAGAGCTTTCAGGGCATAGCCTAATGTAAGGGCAGATTGGCTTGATTTCTTTGGAGGAGAAAGCTAGTAACCAACAGTTGGTGAATGGTTTCTTCTCAACTGCGCAATGGTAGAAGGCAACGGCAACCCACTACCGACTACCTGCCAAGAAAACCTATGATGATGAGTACAACTAATGTAAATAGAGATATGACACCGGATAGTGAGTCCCTCAGGCCTGAAGGTGTCTCAAAAGTTACTGGGGAAGAGAGGACTGATAACTCCATCCTGGGCATCAATGACGCCGTCACACTAAAGCCATTAGGACGTGTGGGGGCTGACACTCCCAAGGATCACGACGTTAGACGTGACCTCTGGAAATCCACGCTTAAGATTGGCACATGGAATGTTAGAACAATGAATCATGGACACCTTGACATTGTAACAGAAGAATTAGATAGAACCAAACTTGATCTTACTGGGATTTCGGAAATGAGATGGACAGGGAAAGGACATTTTACCACAGATAGCACACATGTTGTTTACTATTCAGGTAAAGAGAGCAGAAGAGAACATGGAGTCGCATTTGTTGCTAACTCTCGAATTGCCAAATGTGTGCTTGGGTATAATCCTGTAAGTGAGAGGATTATAACACTTCGCATCCAAGGCAAACCAGCAAACATTTCGGTGATACTAGTGTACGCTCCTACCTCTGCAGCAGATGAAGATGACATCGAAAACTTCCATGAAGATTTGCAACAGACCATAGACAACATCCCTAAAAGAGACATCCTTGTTATAACAGGCGATTTAAATGCCAAAGTTGGAGATAAAAGTACCAATAGCAATGTGATGGGAAACAACGGTCTAGGTGAGCAAAACGAAAGAGGAGAACGTCTCATTGAATTCTGTGACGAAAATGGATTTGTGATCATGAATACCCTATTCAAGCAACACCCAAGGAGACTTTATACCTGGTCGTCACCAAATCAGAAGATCAGAAATCAGATTGATTACATTCTTGTGAATAAACGATGAAAATCTAGCTTTATATACGCAAATACCTATCCAGGGGCGGATTGAGGATCTGACCACCAACTTCTAGTATCATGCATGAGGTTGAAGCTAAGAAGAATTAATCGCCAAAGTAAGCCAGCCAGACTTGATATGACTCAAATCAGTGAAAAATACAGAGTGGAAATAAAAAACCAATTCCAGACACTGTTTGAAAATGACCCAGAAGAGTCCTCACCCGAAGAGCTATGGCAGGAGATTAAAAAGGCAGTGACAGAAACAGCACAAAAATCAATTCCCAAGTGCAAGCGTAAGAAGAAACCCTGGATTACAGAGCAAGTTTTCAATCTGGCAGATCAACGTCGAAATATTAAAACGAAAGGTCTGGAGAATAAGAACAACCTGAAAGAATACAGGGAACTGAACAGGAAAGTCCAACTACAGCTTAGAAACGACAAAACAACTTTCATCATCCAAATTTGTTCTCAAGTTGAAAAAGACAGTACAGCCAACAACACCAAGGACGTGTACAAGAACATCAAACTCCTGACAAAGAAACCAGTTCCTAGACTTAATGTCTTGAAGGATGCAGATGGTAAAATTCTTACTGAAGATTCCGAAATCAAGGCCAGATGGAAACAGTACTGCCAAAAGTTATATGCATCACAAGATGGGATTCAAGTTACGATAACACTTGCAACAATGACATGTCTGAGCCAGATATTCTGAAGAGTGAAGTGGAACAAGCTATGAAGAAATTAAAGATTGGTAAATCTCCTGGAGATGATAATATTCCCGCAGAACTCCTAAAGGAAAGTGATAAAGAAGGCATAGATGTGATCCACAGACTATGCACCAAGATCTGGAGTTCAACTAAATGGCCTATGGACTGGAAAAAAGCAGCCTTCCTCCCTTTCCCAAAGAAAGGGGACACCAGAGAGTGTGCTAACAACCGCACGATAGCCTTAATTTCACATAGCAGTAAGGTTCTACTACATATCATTGCAGAAAGGATCCGACAACACCTGGAGAATGAGTTACCACCTGAACAGGCCGGTTTCAGAAAAGGAAGAGGTACAAGAAACCAAATAGGTAACCTGAGAAACCTGATGGAAAAGAGCTTGGAATTTCAACAACCCCTATATCTATGCTTCATTGATTACTCTAAGGCATTTGACTGCGTTCAACATTTGAAGCTATGGTTGGTAATGCAAGAAATGGGTTTCTCTCTTCACATCATTGAGCTGATTAAATCCCTCTACAAAGATCAAGAGGTTACAGTAAGAACAGATAATGGCAATTGTGAGTGGTTCTCTATTGGACAAGGCGTTCGTCAAGGATGTATCCTGTCACCTTACCTATTCAACATTTATGCAGAGTACATCATGAGGCAAGCTTTTGATGGAGTGGAAGGCCAAGTTTCAGTAGGAGGTCGCACCATAACCAATCTCCGATATGCTGACGATACCACCCTGATAGCTAGAACTGGAGCTGAACTTCAAGTTCTAATACACAAAGTGAAAGCAGCCAGTGAAAAGTTTGGACTCTTCCTAAATGTTAAGAAGACTAAAGTCATGATTTGTGGAGGAAACAGCAACCAACAAGTGAAGGTCGATAATGACACAGTAGATTGTGTAGATAACTTCAATTTTCTTGGATCACTAATTCTTAAAGATGGTGGAAGCTCCGGAGAAATTAAAAGACGTCTGGCAATGGCTAAAACATCAGCAAATGCCCTATCAACCATTTGGAAAGATAGAGGAATCACAAAGGCCACAAAAATACGTATTATGAAGGCACTAATCTTTCCGGTCGCAACATATGAAGCTGAAACATGGTCAGTCAAAATAGCAGATTCAAAGAAAATATCAGCTTTTGAAATGTGGTGTTGGCGCAAGATGCTAGGAATATCATGGAAAGAGCATAAGACAAATGAATTTGTCAGAAGCCAGATTGGGAACCAAACTTCTCTGTATACAAAGATCATGCGCAACTAGCTACAATACTTTGGACATATTGCTAGACGAGAGGGTGACGATCTAGAAAAGGTGATAATACAAGGAGCTATCGAAGGAAGACGTAAAGTGGCAGACCAAAGCTTCGATGGACTGATGGCATTAAAGAAGCAACTGGTCTATCTCTTATCTCTGCGCATCGCATGTCACAAACTAGACAACGGTGGCGCTCCATCATCAATAGGGTCACAGAGAATCAGCCATGATCCATAGAACGACGACGACTTATGCTGTTGCCGAAAAAAGACACTTGTCTGTATGGTGTTATAAAGTTGTTGCCGAAACAAGACATCTTGTCTGTATGGTGTTCTGATGCGGATTCCGAAACAAGATATTTTGTCTATATGGTGTTATAATGCTGTTGCAGAAACAAACACACGTATCCGTATGGCGATTAAATACTGGTGCCGAAACAACGCGTGTCTGTATTTTGTTATAATGCTGTGGCCGAAACAAGACATCGTGTCTTTAGAGTGTGTAAGGCTGTTGCCGAAACCAGACATATTGTCTGGATGGTGTTCTGATGGAAATGCCGAAACAAGACATCTTGTCTGTATGTAGTTATATTGCTGTTGCCGAAACCAGACATCTTGTCTGTATGGTGTTCAGATGCTGTTGCCGAAACATGAAATCTGGTCTGTATGTTGTTATAATGCTGTTGCCGAAACCAGACATCTTGTCTGTATGGTGTTCTGATGCTGTTGCCGAAACAAGACACTTGTCTGTATGTTGGTCTAATGCTGTTGCCGAAAAAGGACACTTGTCTGTTTGACAGATGGTCTTATGCTGTTGCCGAAAAGGGCACGTGTCTGTCTGCTGTCGCCGAAACAAAACATCTTTCTGTATGGCATTCTTATGCTGTGTGGCCGGCAACACTTGGCAGTATGTTGTTCTAAAGCTGTTGCAGAAACAGACACTTGTCTGTTTGGTGTTCTTAAGTTGTTACCGAAAAAATACACGTGGGTGTTTGGTGTTCTTATGCTATTGTCAAAGAAACACACATGTCTATTAGGTGTTCTAATGCTGTTGACGAAACAAGATATCTCATTTGTATAGTGTTTGATGCTGTTGCTGAAACAAGGTATCTTGTCTGTATGGTGTTTAATGCTGTTGCCGAAACAAGACATATTGTCTGTATGGTATTCTGATGCGGATGCCGAAACAAGACACTTGTATGTATGTTGTTCTAATGCTGTTGCAAACAAACGGCACGTGTCTGTTTGGTGTTCTGATGCCGTTGACGAAACGAAACATATCTCTGCATGTTGTCCTAATGCTGTTGCCGAAAAAGGATAATCGTCTATTTGACTGATGTTCTTATTCTGTTTCCGAAAAACTCTTGTCTGTTTGGTGTTCTAATGCTGTTGCCGAAAATGGGCAAGTGTCTGTGTGTGTTGTTCTAATGCTGTTGCCGAAAAAAGGATACTTGTCTGTTTGACTGATGTTCTTGTGCTGTTGCCGCAACAAGACACTTGCATGTGTGTTGTTCGAATGCTGTTGCCGAAAAAACGCTTGTCTGTTTAGTGTTCGAATACTGTTGCCGAAAAAGGGTGTATAGTGTTCTGGTGCCGTTGCCGAAACGAGACACGTCTCTGTTTGTTGTTCTAATGATGTTGCCGAAAAAAGGGCACGGGTCTGTATGGTGTTCTGATGCCGTTGCCGAAACGAGATACTTGTTTGCATGTTGTCCTAATGCTGTTGCCGGAAAAAAAGAATATTTGTCTGTTTGACAATGTTCTTATGCTGTTGCCGAAACAAGACACTTGTGTGTGTGTTGTTCTAATGCTGTTGCCGAAACAGGGCACGTGTCTTTATGGTGTTCTGGTGCCGTTGCCGAAACGAGACACGTTTCTGTATGTTGTTCTAATGATGTTGCCGAAAAGGATGCTTGTCTGTTTGACTGAAGTTATGCTATTGCCGAAAAAGACACTTGTCTGTATGTTGTTCTAATGCTGTTGCCGAAACAAGATGTATTGTCTGTATGGTGTTTGATGCTGTTGCCGAAACCAGACATCTTGTCTGTATGGTGTTCTGATGCCGTTGCCGAAACAAGACATCTTGTCTGTATGTTGTTATAATGCTGTTGCCGAAAAAGGACACTTGTCTATTTGACTGATGTTCTTATACTGTTGCTGAAACAAGACACAAGACATATATGCTGAAACAAGAAATATTGTCTACATGGTGTTATAATGCTGTTGCAGAAACAAACATACGTATCCGTATGGTGATTAAATGCTGGTGCAGAAACAACGCATCGTGTCTGTATGTTGTTATAATGCTGTTACTGAAACAAGACATCTTGTCTGTATGATGTTTAATGCTGTTGCCGAAAAAGGACACTTGTCTGTTTGACTGATGTTTTCTGCTGTTGCCGTAAAGAGGCACGTATGTGTATGGTGTTCTAATAGTGTCGGTGAAAGATAACATCTTATCTGAATGGTATTGTTATGCTGTGGCCGGAAACACACTTGGCTGTATGTTGTTCTAATGCTGATGCTGAAACAAGATATCTTGTCTCTATGTTGTTATGCTGTTGCCGAAACAAGACATCTTGGTCTGTATGTTGTTATAATGCTATTGCCGAAACAAAACACTTGTCTGTATGTTGTTCTAATGCTGTTGCCGAAAAAGGACACTTGCTTGTTTGACTGATGTTCTTATGCTGTTGCTGAAAAAGATATTTGTCTGTTTGACTGATGGTCTTATACTGTTGCAAAAAATATATATATACTTGTCTGTTAGGTATTCTAATGCTAGTGCTGAAAAAGGCATGTGTCTGTTTCGTGTTCTTATGTTGTTGCCGAAACAAAACACTTGTCTGTATGGTGATCTAACGCTGTTGCCGAAAATGGCACGTGTCTGTATGGTGTTCTGATGCCGTTGCAAAAACGAAACACCTTTCTATATGTTGTTCTAATGCTGGTGCCGAAAAAGGACACTGGTCTGTTTGACTGATGTTTTTATGCTGTTGACGAAAAAAAGATACTTGTTGCCGAAAAAAGATACATCTTGTAGGGGTTCTAAGGCTGTTACCGAAAAAGGCACGTGTCTGTATGATGTTCTTATGCTGTTGCCGAAACAAGACACTTGTCTGTATGTTAATATAATGCTGTTGCCGAAACAAGTCACTTGCCTGTTTGTTGTTCTAATGGTTCTAATGCTGTCGCCGAAAAAAGACACGCGGATGTTTAGTGTTCTTATGCTTTTGTCAAGGAAACACACTTGTCTATTTGGTGTTGGGGATGGGGATGCCGAAACAAGAAATCTTGTCTATATGGTGTTATAATACTGTTGCCAAAGCAAGACATCTTATCTGTATGGTGTTCTAATACTGTTGCAGAAAAAAGACACTTGTCTGTTTGGTGTTCTAATGATGTGGCCGAAAAAGACACGTGACTGTTTGATGTTCTTTATGCTGTTGTCAGAGAAAAACACTAGTCTATTTGGTGTTCTAATGCTTTTGCTGAAACAAAATATCTTGTCAGTATGTTGTAATAATGCTGTTGCCAAAACCAGACATCTAGTTTGTATGGTGTTTAATGCTGTTGCAGAAACACGACATATTTTCTGTATGGTGTCCTCACGCTGTTGCTGAAATAAGACATCTTGTCTGTACAATGTTATAATGCTGTTGCCAAACAAAACATCTTTTCTGTATGGTGTTCTGATGCGGATGCCGAATCAAGGCATCTTGTCTATGGTGTTTAATGCTGTTGCCGAAGCATAAAATCTTGTCTGTATAGTGTTCTGGTGCGGATTCCAAAACAACACATCTTGTCTACTTGGTGTTATAACGCTGTTGCCGACATAACACATCTTGCTTGTTTGGTGTTATAATGCTGTTGCCGAAACAACACATCTTGTCTATTTGATGTTATAATGCTGTTGCCGAAACAAGACATGTTGTCTGTATGGTGTTTCGATGCGGATGCCGAAACAAGACACGTGTCTTTTTGGTGTTCTAATGCTGTTGCCGAAACAAGGCATCTTGTCTGTGTGTTGTTATAATGCTGTTGCCGAAAAGAAGACATGTTGACTGTATGGTGTTCTGATGGGGATGCCGAAACAAGAAATCTTGTCTATATGGTGTTATAATGCTGTTACCAAAGCAGGACATCTTATCTGTATGGCGTTCTGATGCTGTTGCAAAAAAAAGACACTTGTCTGTTTGCGTTCTTATTATGTTGCCGCAAAAGACACGTGACTGTTAGATGTTCTTATGCTGTTGTCAGTCAAACACACTAGTCTATTTGGTGTTTTAATGCTGTTGCCGTAACAAAACATATTGTCTGTATGTTGTTATAATGCTGTTGCAAAAACAAGGCATCTTGTCTGTATGGTGTTTAATGCTGTTGCAGAAACGAAACATCTTATTTGTATGGTATTGTTATGCTTTGGCCGGAAACACACTTGGCTGTATGTTGTTCTAATGATGTTGCCGAAACAAGACATCTTGTCCGTATAGTGATTAATGCTGTTGCTGAAACAAGATATCTTGTCTGTATATTGTTATAATGCTATTGCCGAAACAAGACACTTGTCTGTATGTTGTTCTAATGCTGTTGCCGAAAAAGTACACCTGCCTGTTTGTCTGTATGTTGTAGGGGCGAGGTGGCGCAGTCGGTTAGAGCGTCGTACACTGCTGTGCACCGTAGTTCTGTTGGTGGATCGTTTATGAGTGAGAGTTCAAAAACGATACACCAACACAGCCTCGTCCCCCATGCCTCCTTCAGACCGTGCAGACTGAAGTTGGCATGTTCATGGCGCATCGTGCTTCGGAAGGTACGTAGAAATGTTGGTCCCGTGTATCGGAAGAGCTATCCCCGAGCACGTTAAAAGGTCACAGACTCCTTCGTAAAGAGTAGGGGATCATCCCGGTCTGTGTCTGTACACACACATATAATATGTATTCATATACATACCTCCACTAGGCGTGGCGCACCAATGGAGTAAACAAATAGCCAAGAAAGAATGATGGAGGCAACTAAGCTGCTTCCATCGTTCCGTCCAAGGACGACCGATGATGATGATGATGTTGTTCTAATGCTGTTGCCGAAAAAGTACACTTGCCTGTTTGTCCGATGTTCTTATGCTGTTGCTGTAAAAGGTACTTGTCAGTTTGACTGATGGGTCTTATGTTGTTGCTAAAAATATATACATGTCTGTTAGGTATTCTAATGCTGTTGATGAAAAAGGCACGTGTCTCTTTCGTGTTCTTATGTTGTTGCCGAAACAAGACAATTGTCTGTATGGTGTTCTAACGCTGTTGCCGTAAATGGCACGTGTCTGTATGGTGTTCTGATGCCGTTGCAAAAACGAAAAACTTTTCAATATGTTGTTCTAATGCTGGTGCTGATAAAGGACACTGGTCTGTTTGACTGATGTTTTTATACTGTTGCCGAAAAAGATACTTGTTACCGAAAACAGATACATCTTATAGGGGTTCTAATGCTGTTACCGAAAAAGGCACGTGTCTGTATGATGTTCTTATGCTGTTGCCGAAACAAGACACTTGTCTGTATGTTATTGTAATGCTGTTGCCGAAACAAGACACTTGTCTGTTTGTTGTTCTACTGCTGTCGTCGAAAATAGACACGCGGATGTTTGGTATTCTTATGCTTTTGTCAAAGAAACACACTTGTCTATTTGGTGTTCTAATGCTGTTGCCGAAACAAGGCATCTTGTCTGTGTGTTGTTATAATGCTGTTGCCGAAAAGAAGACATGTTGACTGTATGGTGTTCTGATGGCGAAACGCGACATCTTGTTCATGTAGTGTTTAATGCTGTTGCCGAAACAAGACACTTGTCTGTATGTTGTTATAATGCTATTGCCGAAACAAGACACCTTTTTGTATGTTGCTCTAATGCTGTTGCCGACAAAGTACACTTGCCTGTTTCACTGATGGTCTTATGCTGTTGCTAAAAAGATACTTGTCTATTAGGTATTCTAATGCTGTTGCTGAAAAAGGCACGTGTCTGTTTCGTGTTCTTATGTTGTTGCCAAAACAAGACACTTGTAATCTGTATGGTGTTTTTACGCTGTTGCCGAAAATGGCACGTGTCTGTAAGGTGTTCTGATGCCGTTGCATAAACAATACACCTTTCTATAGGACACTGGTCTGTTTGACTGAAAAAAGTTACTTGTTGCCGAAAAAAGATACATCTTATAGGGGTTCTAATGCTGTTGCCGAAAAAGGCACGTATGTCTGCATGGTGTTCTAATGCGGATGCCGAAACAAGACATCTTGAGTATATGGTGTTCCAATGCTGTTACTGAAACAAAGCCACGTATCCGTATGGTGATTAAATGATGTTACCGAAACAACACATTGTCTATTTAGTGTTCTAATGCTGTTGCTGAAACAATATATCTTGTCTGTATGGTGTTCTGATGCGAATGCCGAAAAAAGACATCTTGGGTATATGGTGTAATAATGCTGTTACAGAAACAAAGACACGTATCCGTATGGTGATTAAATGATGTTGCCGAAACAACACATTGTCTATTTAGTGTTATAATGCTGTTGCCGAAACAAGATATCTTGTCTGTATGGTGTTCTAATGCTGTTACCGAACCAAGACACCACCTTATCTGTATCGTTTTCTAATGCTGTTGCCGAAACAATATACCGATGGTCGAAACACTAGACATTTGAATACCTTTGGCCGAAACACTAGGTATTTGAATGTTTGGCATTCTAATATCGTGGCCGAACAGGACATGTTTGGTCATGGAGTGTCATAATAATTGCCTGAAATCAATCCCTTACCATCCTAAACTAGGACAAGACACAATTAGAAAATGCTATCTTTCTATTTTGTATCCGTCAAATTTGGGTATATCGAGTATCGAGTAAGGAGTTCATAATATTATTAGTTATCCCCTGCATGTTCACACAATACGGAAAAATACCTATGGTTGCGGCCTCATGTGATATGGCACAAACCATAGGTATTTTTCCGTATTGTGTGAACATGCAGGGGATAACGAATTTATCGTTTAGTCCCAATCAAAATTGTATTTAAACACTCGCGGAAAACTAAACGTCAACATCTAGTTAGAGCAAGGCGCTGAATTCTCTTCCCTTCCTTACCTCCGTAAAATTCAACCCTTTAACAGGCTCTGCGCCATCACCTCTGTCCATAAAATCATCGCGAAAAACATGTCTGGTTAGGTTATATATGCAGATTTATTTATTTTTGGCGTGGGTTAGACCTTTTTGCGGTATATTTCGGCCTCAGAATGTAACAGAAATCGACTCGGTTGCATTTGAATCATCCGCCATTTTATTTGTTTATTTTACATGTCGTATTTTGAGCAACTCTTCCACTGACGCAAAGCATTTGCTTTACACGTAATATCATTTCGCGCCATCTGGTAACGCGGTTAATCGACGATATGGAATATATCGTGTGGTTTGACTTGTTGTTTACACGATATGGATCAGATTTCACTACGTGTTAACCAATGAGATTGAAGTATGTACACTTACTAAACGATAAACATGGAAATTCACACTTACTATGTAGATGATAAATTTGTTCCTTTACATAATCCAACGATTTTTTCTTTGGCTTCCTGTGTCAACGGGCCCTTCAAGGATATATCGCAGCTTCTGAAAAGAACAAATTCGTTAATGAGGTAGCTATATTGTGGCTAGCTAAAGTAGGGGCAGGCCACACGTTTTACTGAGACTCGGTGATGGGCATTGTTTACGATAGATATGGGTTAATTTGACGTATTTTAATGTTTTTCATGTTTTGGCAGATAAAGAGTGGGCATAATTAGAAAGGGATACACCTTTCTAAATGTTGTTCTAATTTAATGCTGTTGCCGAAAAAGACCCTTGTCTGTGTGTTATTATAATGCTGTTGCCGAAACAAGACATCTTGTCTGTATGGTGTTCTGATGCGGATGCCGAAACAAGACATTGTCTATATGGTGTTAAGCGTCATTCTTACCTTGTCATTAGTTGTTTGTTCACTTGTATCGGGTCTTGTTGTTTAGCGACCACGACAGCCTGACCGACGTGGGGTCGTATCTGTATCTTATCCCAGACTGGAGCAACGCGTTGTCCAGGTGCAGGTTGGGGCTCATATCTCTTAGGACGATGCTTAACGACGTCAGAATTGTCTTCTAAAGTTGAGTTTGGTGGGGCAACCTGTATAGATGAAATGATGATGTTGACTTTATAATTGTATGACGTTGACTTAACCAATGCGCATTCATCGGTGATGGAGACCGATTCAAAATGACCGTAAAAACAAATAGGGGTAGGTGGGGTAATGGCGGACGCGGGGTAATCGCGGACAGGGCTGTATCTAAAGGCAGGTGAAAGAAGGTGGTATTTTGCCACCCTATGATGTGAGGTGCCTCTCCATTAAAATCACACAAAACCTAAATGGGATGGTTGTCTTGCAAATTCTCGCGAGAATTACAAAAATCACTTTTTGGGCAAGTTGATATTTTGGTGCATTAATTTCTCTTTGAAACTGGTATTTCTACATCAAGGAAAACAAAGTCTTATTATTTTTTTATGTAATGTATGATACCTTCTGATAAAAAATAAATGAATTCGGAGTCACAATGATGAACATAATAATAAGAGAGGATGTGCCCATACATTGTACATGGATTGGGGTAATCCCGGACATGTACCGTTTCCATGGTAACCAATATGGGCGTGGTCAATTTAACATCATAAATCGGTAATAGTTTTTGACCATATAAATATGTGACATTGTTCTTTGATTTCTGCTACACTTTTAAAAAGGGTATTTTTAAACTCCCATTGAAATGCTATATTCCAATAAAAAGAGAGCTGCCATTGATAAATACGGTCCGGGATTAGGGAGATGCGGAAGAGTTGAGCCACCGGGAGAGTTGAACCACCCCCTATAACTCGAAAAGTAGTAACTTACTAAAATTTATATTGGCATATATTGTTTATAGCATCAATACGACATTCTTAGTGTTATACTCTACTGTCATGTGTGCTCAGTATCAAAGATACCTAAACAAAATCATTTTTTTCACTTTTGAGTGAAAAATAGAAAAATAAATGTTTTGTCTTTTTTCCCATAGCAAGACTTAGAATATAATAGCGGTAATTTGTTTATTGAAGGGGGTATATATGACCATTATTTTAGAAAACTATTGTATACTACCAAAAGTTCTACACCAGACAGGATTGGGTTATTTAAAAAATGGTCACCATGAGGAGAGTTGAGCCATTGGTCATGGGGAGAGTTGAGCATAGGGAAAACATGTAGTAACATTTTGATTTTTGGACTAAAGGTGAAAAATGTATAATAAATGAGAGAAAATGTTATTTTGTGCCATGATAATAACAATTGAGCACCATATTTACTTTAAGGATTAATAAATCAAAAGTTGAAAAAATATGATTTTGTTTTTTTCACCAGCCATTGACTTATCATGCTGGCTCAACTCTCCTGTAATGGTGGCTCAACTCTCCCATACTGTAGGGAGAGTTGAGCCACTTTACCAATTTTTTTTAAACCTTTTGTATGAATAAGCCTTAACTGCTATCCCAACTGTTATTGTTTCACAACGAAAACAACACTCTAAAGTTTATCTTACACTAATTTTTTACAGGTTTGTACTTTTCTTCCGCATATGGTGACACAAAATATAAAAAATGGCTCAACTCTCCCGCATCTCCCCTACCCCCAGAGTGTGGGGTAATGCCGGACGACGCCATTTTTTTTTATTGCGTCGTAGCTTCGAATTTCAAAATGATGAGTTGATAAAAACTTGATAAAAGGTAGAACCTTCACAGTGCTTTGTGTTTACATGATTTTTATTGTTATATGACGTATTATATGTGTGTTATACCTCTCGAACAAAATGTGTCCGCCATTACCCCACCTTCCCCTAGCCATGCAAGGTCGGTACATTGATCAATACGCTACAAGTGTCAGCAAACCCCTAGAAACTGTTTATGTATCAGATCATTTAAAAAAAAATTAAGTCGGGAATCACAATGTTGAATCACCGTTGACTTAACCAAACGGAAAATGTAATCCATAATCAATAGTGTTCTAATAACTTTTGAGGTCCAACAGGACAACATTGAGACACTTTCTTCAAATTACTATAATAGGCCTACCCCACTCTTCAACTTCAACCGATACTGCACTTTTCAACTACAACCGATACTCCACTTTTCAACTACAACCGATACTCCACTTTTCAACTACAACCGATACTTCACTTTTCAACTACAACCGATACTCCCCTTTTCAACTACAACCGATACTCCACTTTTCAACTACAACCGATACTCCACTTTTCAACTACAACCGATACTCCACTTTTCAACTACAACCGATACTGCACTTTTCAACTACAACCGATACTCCACTTTTCAACTACAACCGATACTCCACTTTTCAACTATAACCGATACTTCACTTTTCAACTTCAACCGATACTCCACTTTTCAACTATAACCGATACTTCACTTTTCAACTACAACCGAAACTCCAATTTTCAACTACAACCGATACTCCACTTTTCAACTACAACCGATACTTCACTTTTCAACTATAACCGATACTCCAATTTTCAACTACAACCGATACTCCACTTTTCAACTACAACCGATACTTCACTTTTCAACTATAACCGATACTCCAATTTTCAACTACAACCGAAACTCCACTTTTCAACTACAACCGATACTCCACTTTTCAACTACAACCGAAACTCCACTTTTCAACTACAACCGATACTCCACTTTTCAACTACAACCGATACTCCACTTTTCAACTACAACCGATACTTCACTTTTCAACTACAACCGATACTCCACTTTTCAACTACAACCGATACTCCACTTTTCAACTACAACCGATACTCCACTTTTCAACTACAACCGATACTCCACTTTTCAACTACAACCGATACTCCACTTTTCAACAACAACCGATACTGCACTTTTCAACTACAACCGATACTCCACTTTTCAACTACAACCGATACTCCACTTTTCAACTACAACCGATACTCCACTTTTCAACTACAACCGATACTCCACTTTCCATCTACAACTGATACTCCACTTTTCAACTACAACCGATACTCCACTTTTCAACTACAACCGATACTCCACTTTTCAACTACAACCGATACTCCACTTTTCAACTACAACCGATACTCCACTTTTCAACTACAACCGATACTCCAATTTTCAACTACAACCGATACTCCACTTTTCAACTACAACCGATACTCCACTTTTCAACTACAACCGAGACTCCACTTTTCAACTACAACCGATACTCCACTTTTCAACTACAACCGATACTCCACTTTTCAACTACAACCGATACTCCACTTTTCAACTACAACCGATACTCCACTTTTCAACTACAACCGATACTCCACTTTTCAACTACAACCGATACTGCACTTTTCAACTACAATCGATACTTAACTTTTCAACTACAACCGATACTCCACTGTTCAACTGCAACCGATACTTCACTTTTCAACTGCAACCGATACTCCCCTTTCCAACTACAACCGATACTCCCCTTTCCAACTACAGCCAATACTCCACTTTTCAACTACAACCGATACTCTACTTTTAAACTACAACCGATATTCCCCTTTCCAACTACAACCGATATTCCCCTTCCCAACTACAACCGATACCGCCCCCTCCCCCCCTTTCCAACTACAACCGATACTCCACTTTTCAACTACAATCAATACCCATACATCCAATAAAACATAGTCTTCGTGAGCCAAAGACCTCGGGCAAAGTTTCAGAGAAGCCATTCATTTGCAACTAACCTGTGGTGCCGGTAAGCATGCTTCATCGGTAGCCTTCTTTGTAGTCGTATCCCACTGCAGTGAATGACATAGTTGATCTAGGATCTCTCGCGGTACTTGTTCACTTAAACCTTGCTCATCGGGCCGAAATGGCTCAGCAAAAGATACCTTCTTACTGGGTCGCTTGGTCCTGGCAGATCGTGGTTTTATGATTACTTTGTTTGGTGGTGGAGCACGGACGATAGGCTTGTCTGTGAACGGCCTGTAAATAATTGATAGATATCGGTTTTGTCAGTGACTTGTTTAAGGGGGGAAAGCAGGTACTTGTTGACCTGTATTGTCAATGGAGACTGAAGAGAACAAAGCTAATAAAGTAATTTTTCTTAAACATGGCATTGACGCCCATATATGCCAAACAATATGCTATTATGCCCTCACTCATTTATTAAAAACATTATAGACAGAGTGCGTTAATTCCAAACGGACTTTTAGCATTACACAAATCAGTTACCTTAGTAATAGTTAATTGATACTTGATGAGGAGCGTAACTAGAAGGGCGGCAGGGGGAATTTGCTTGTATATACTATACCGACCAACACTCCATATGGAGTCACCGATCAGGGTATATGATCTGCGCATGCAGGGCTTCTTGTGCTTGATGTATACGATAAGGTCTCTCTCCATACTTTCAAAGTGCATCAAAGATATCAAAAGTTGGATGACTTGCAATATGCTCAAGTTGAACAATGAAAAGACTGAGTTTTTTTGTTGCTTTATCATTATACAACAAACGTCGCATGCCTGCTGTAAAATTTCTTGTTGGTAATACTTTGCAGGGCCGTCAGATAGGGGGGGGGTGCGTTGGGTGCGGACGCACCCCCCTTGAAAATCTTCTTTTTTTCCTCTTTTTTTTTTAGGGTAAAAATTGCGTTTTTCTTAGTTGCAAATTTCAATGATAGTAAAACTACTCATAAAACATTGACTACAGTGCTTTTTGGACTGCGAAATTTTGTGTCCGTGCGAAAAAAATGTACGTGCGAATTTTTTTGACTTCACCCCCCCCCCCCCCCCCCCCCCCCCCCCCCCCCTCAATTCACGAGGTGACTGACTTTGAAATTTTTTGGGGCAACCTTTTAAGAAAATTTTAGGTGAAAACGCACCCCCTTGGGTAAAAGTGTCTGACGGCCCTGCTTTGATTGAGCCTACTGACACTGTGCGCAACCTGGGTGTTGTGTTTGATACTCAAATGTCCATGTCCACCCAAGTTGCTTCTTTGTCACGCAGCATCACCTTACTTATTTTGTTCCCCGTTAAATAGACAAAACTTGTTTAGGGGTCATATTCTGGCAAGAACTTGTTTAGGGGTCCAAATTTGCAAGGAAAGCGCGCTAAAAACTTGTTTAGGGGGTAATTTTGCTTGCAGGGTAAAACTTGTTTAGGGGGTATCTGGAAAACATTTGGTCACGCATGTGTACACCATTATGTTTGACTGCCCCCCCCCCCCCCCCCCCCCCGGGACACTGGCTGCCTGTCAAGAAGTGAATACACTACAAAGTGATGATGTATGTCTAACAAGTGTACTCTTGCTGCCGGTTTGGGTGCAGAATATCTCGCGTCCTGCCTCACATTTATACATCCCAGACAGGAAGGTCTTCGATCTGCTATCGATGTCACACGCTTACAGGAGCCCACGCTTACAGGGGCAGCCTGTGCCCCTGGTCAGCTGCTGACAAGGCTTTCTCCTTTGTAGCCTCTAAGTTATGGAACAAACTTCCAGTCTCTTTACGCACTTCGTTCCATATCTTTGCCAGTGTTAAAAAAGTGCTGAAAACATATTCGTTTTCAAATATCTAATGTGCTTATGTCTCATGTTGTATTATCCTGTATACAACATCTTATTTATCTATTTTATTTTATATTTTTCTTCATGCATTGTTGTATTTCGCATTAAAATGCGCCGTGATCATTTGAAATGGCGCTATATAAAAGCCTATTGTATATTATGTATGTATGGTCTCAATCTGATTTTCTTGTATTACATGAAACTATAAGAAAATGTCTTTAATTTGTTAATCAAACCTTCTCGTGTTAAACCTTATAACAAATATTTCTCCTCAAACTGACTCAATAAATTCATTGATTAGTGTGCAGTCTTCAGTATTTCATTTCATTTCATATTTATTTAGCCAAATCAACATTGCACATTTAAACACATAAATAGATGGAACATACAATAATCAAATATAATAAATATAAAAGACAATAGTAAAAAACACAGACAGAAAGCATGTTGATAAGACCAAGGATAGCCCAAAAGGCCACAAGAACTTATTAGGCAGGCGAGTGCTATACTGCGGTCAGATCCCGATTTCCCCAGTGTTTTGAATTTTAACAGAATAATATAATTTACTCACAATATATTTGGCAGAATATTGTGATCAAACTTTTCCCAATGCCTGGCTGGTCCAAATGGCTCGATGGGAAACTGCCGAGGTGCCAGTTTAGGAACATCTTTGAGCTGGATGGATGGTATCTGGTGATACTTGATCCGTGGTAGAATGGATTCGAACCGGTAATGTGCTCGGTTATTGGTGGAAATATCCGTGTTGAATTGGTTGGCCATGGTGTGGAAGTGTTCAGTCAAATCCTAACAGGATTACATGTTCATTATTTACTAACGGGGTGAACTCGAGGTTCGATTCCCGTGTCAGCCCCGATGAAAGTAGGTGTTGACAGTGAACCAATAATTTAGCATCGGTCAGGTTGTGCATATGGATATGCGCGGCTGAGTGTGTGTCGCTAGGTGATGAGATGCGCATTTTGTTGCGCGATGCGAGTGTACGCAAACGCATCAACACCGCGTTTGCGAAAATTAAGCAGACGCGATGGACAAAATTTAATACGCATTACAACTGGCAAGGCAGCTGCGATAATACGCATAGGGGTGCGCAGGATTTTTTTACCCGGGGGGGCTTAAAAATAAATTTCATTGGTCCGCGGTAACGCGGACAGGGGGAGTCTAGGGGATGTGCCGCCCCCCCCCCCCCCCACCCCACCCCCCTTGGAATTGGATTCATTATTTTGAATTGTCGACCCATTTGGTGCGATTTGGTGTGTAATTTTGACCAATATTTGATTGAAAAGTCTTAACCTCATTTCCAATCAATATTGGCTTATCATCAATATCATTTAAAATTGGATTTTTTTTCCCTTCAATTTTGCAAAAGCAAACAACAAGGCGTAAGGGTTTGAAATTGCGAATAAATTAAAAAAGGATTTGCGCGTAGCGCGAAAATATTGACTGTTGTAAAAAGAAAGGTTTAACAAACCGTTCCTGCTGAAGCCATGACTGATAATCAAACAGTGAAACAAATGTACGCGTAGCGCGCCAAATATGTCTATTTTAACACTAAAAAGGTCCAGAAAACGTTTCTGAAGCCATCTTGTTCCAATTGAATAACAAAGTAGTATACAAATAATTGGCGCGGAGCGCACAAAAATGTGCTATTGTAAAAATAAAGGTTTAAAAAAATTGGGGCAACCTTTTACGAAAATTTACGCCACTGTCGGGACGACATACTTCTGCCCCCCCCCCCCCATGCTCACATGCCGCGGTACGCACCTGCTCTCCTCCCCTCCCCTCCTCTCCTCCCCTCCCCTCCCCATCCCTCTTTTTTTGTTTTAACCTCTGGGGACCCGGGGGGCTTGAGCCCCCAAAGCCCCCCCCCCCCCCCGGGCACGCGCCTGATACGTTGATAATTGCTCACAGGGAGATGTAATGACTAGAAGGGCAGTTTGCGGGGGGGGGGGGGGCGGGTCTAAAATGTCAAGTTCGACTGTTTTGATGGGGGACACATTTGGTATCCCTGTGAGCGAAGCGAGTGGAGCGACCAGCGGGTCCAGCTGCGAAACCCTTTGAAGCTCATGTATGGGTTTTAGGCAGTTTTTAAGGCACATATTCAGCATTCTGAATGAGTAAGTCTTTAACTTAAAAACAATGGTTCCTACATATTACCTAGCACTATTAGGTAACAGGAGTAAAATCCAAACCAAGTGAGTGGGGTACTACAGAAGCCCGCATTAGGGCTTCGCCTCTGGATTTTAGGCATTTTAAGGCAAACGTTCAGCATTCTGAAGCAGTAATTCTGGCATTTTCTCACATGCCCACTTTTAAATAAAAATCAACGATTCCTATACATATATAGGGTTAGCTTTGTTGTTCGCAGTGGCGTATACCCAGCTTTTGGAAACTGGGGGCCACGAAATAGATGTACCGACGAAGGGCATGATATACCGACAATTTCTTTTTTACAGACTCCAACAATATCGTAAAAGTTGCCAATTTTTTTCTCCGTCAGCAGCTGAAATCTTGATGGGGGGGGGGGGGGGGGGGGGGGGGTAAGGAGTGACGTTGTCCTCAAAATAGGCAGAAAAAACTCATGGTCAAAATCATTGATTTTTTTCAACAAGACCAACATTTTTTAAAGTTTGAGTTTTGTTAAAAATGTCCATAAACTTGACAATTTCTATTTGATGTTTTTTAATGATCCGTAACTTTGGTTAGGAATGTCCAATGACTTTGACTTTGGTACCAAAATATTCCTTAACCTATACATCATCATGATATAAAAAACTCAATATTCATGTGTCCCTCATTGTGCATTGACTTGTGTTGGGTCAAAAAAATTAAACCAGAAGCAGGGCCAAAATTATCCTGCCTCAGCAAATAGAGCCTTGTCAGATGAAACCCTTTTTAAATGTTTAATAGCCTTCTTAAATTGAATATCGAAATTAAAACTCACAAACTGCCCGTGTATTTCTAATCGAAATTTTAATGTAGATTGATAAATATGAAAATGTAAGATTTCTTATAGACTCACATCTAGGAAGGGCTTGAAATCTCAACAATACATATAGTCAAATATCAAATGGCAGGAAAATGTTATGTGATACATACACATGGAAAAAAGTATCGCACCACTTTTTTTTTTTTAAAGTGCAAATGTGGCCTCGAATTTTGCCACCATGGTGTGATATTAAGGATCATTTGTTTGCGTAAGGTGTCCTACAAAATGCTATGCAATAAAAGGGCCACATTTTAGTTTGTGACGTAATCGATGTAATGTTTTTCAAGGCCAAGGGGAAAATGCATGCTTTTGTCCAAAAACATGCATAAAACAAGTTTGGGTATAACTCGATATTGAATAGACTTTAAAAACTTAAAATAGTCATTATATTAGTTCTGTATTTGGCGCAAGAAATGTTTTATTTATACATTATAGGCTACAATGCAGCAGTGAATGAGTCCAAACATGCCATTTTTTTGTTGCTCATAAATTCAGTATACGATGAGGTCACCGTTGATTTTTGTATTATTATTTGACCTCGGTCAACACTTCCGCAATATTGTTTTTGTCATTTGAACATATTTAAAATTTGACTTATTTTGACCTTTGACCCCATAACCGTTGGGTGTACGAAAAATGGTGTTTTTTCATATTTGAGGACAATCGGGCAACTTTGACCCCAGATGACCTTTGACCTTGCAAGGCTGGAATGTGTTACCAGGGATTACAACTATAGAGATTAATCATTGGGCCTCTCAATATCGCGTTATATCCAAACTTGTTTTATGCATTTTCCCATTGGCCTTGAAAAACATTACATCGATTACGTCACAAACTCAAATGTGGCCCTTTTATTGCATAACATTTTGCTGGACAGTTTTCGCAAACAAATGATCCTTAATATCACACCATGGTGGCAAAATTCGAGGCCACATTTGCACTTTTCAACAAGAGGTGCGATACTTTTTTCCATGTGTATATAACATGTTAGATGTATGTCTAAGATTATCTCATAGTAAAATTTAAGCAGTATTGAGAAAACATTATAACATGACTTTAAACATTAATTTTACATCGTTCTGTAAATCTGTAATCATGAAAATTGTTCTTAAACGGTTATCAATCAATGAGTCATGCAGATGGTCATGCTTTGTATTTTAATACAAGATCATCGTTTTGAGTTGTTCTAACTAACTTTACTGTCATTACAGAGACAATTAGAATAGACAAGACTTATATTAGCAGATGTTTCATTTGGACATTTTAGGTTTTGTTTTCATCATTGGACTGTGTGCCAATGTATTTGAATAACACAACACAGAGAGTAAAATGTTATTGCTTTGTGTTACAATCAAGACAATTTTGAACTACATTTTTGGTAATAACACAAAATCCTTGGTCTTGATTTGTTTTCATAATGATGAAAATATTATCTGCGGGTGTAATAGTCCCATTCGTGATGCAGTTCTTTAGTTCTTTTGCGTATTTAATTAGCTGGTCGGTTCTCTTGAACACTTGCAAAGTTGAAGGTTGGAATAGCCTATTGGTTCGTTTCAGCTTGATGGTGAGTCTAGGGTTGGCCATTCTATAACGTGTCCCAAGGTCATCAACTCTACACTAGGCCCATTACAGAATATATAAATGGGATGTTGTAGGTACGTAATAAAATTAATTTCTTGTTTTAGTTTTCGGCTGATTTTGCTCAGATTTGACTATCCTCAAGACACAGGGCTAACATAACGTTTCCCGATTGGTGATTTTCTCTTTCTATAATAGGTATCATTCGAAACAAAAAGTGTTGCGTTTTTTATGATACACAATATATACACTATAACTGAATAAAATGGTAGGCCTATGTTGAGAGGAGCAGACAATCATATTGCCTGATTGATTTGCAAAGTCAGGGGAGTGGCTATTATACATGTTATAAGGGGTGGATGGCGTTATAAACGAATAGGGAGGTCCTGTGTCTTGGATTTGGGATGGAGGAAACGGTGATACTCTATTCAAGTTCGGCTAGCTAAAATGCATGTGATTTTATTCAAGTAATCTAAACATTTCAAGTAAAGGTTAAAGTGGAGGTCATTTACCAGGTTATATTGAATGAGCAGAGTGGCGTGGGACCGAACCATGGCAGCCAATCCAAGGACGCGATGTTCTCTATTCGGCACATTCAAGATAATTCAGGCCTGGGACTATATCCCTGGAGACGGAAGACAGCAAGAGGGACGTGGTGGGACCCCAATTGGAATAAGCTTCTCATGTCACGGCTTTTTGGGCTATCTTTGGTGCTCTAATCTCATAGATGGTAGAACTTATATTTTCTCACACCTTACGTTTTTACTGGTTGCTGATCACTTGTATGCGTTTTTAATATGCACTCTTGATTTCTTGTTTTATACGAACAAGTGCATTTGTAATATTGTATATGGGACTGCCAAATAAATATGAATGAATTAGCATACCACTACCCCACGTTGCGTATGCAAGATCCCTTACAATGTACATGCATATGAGAAAATTCACATTCAGCATTGATTTTGTTCAGAGTTCCAATGTTAGGTCTTCCTTGATTTGATTGTCTATCCCCTCAATTTAGTGTTTTTTTATCAAACTAAATCTATTCTTTTTCAAAGACTCTAGAAGCCCCACAGCACACTCAAAGAACGCTTCGCTGAAAGTTATGCTTGCTTGAAATATCTGTCGAATGAACTGGTCAAAACCTATTGTGAATATTTGCGATGTATTGTCTTTAAATTGTGAGATAGGCTTTTACGGCGGGTATTCATAATATAAGTTGAAAGTTTAACGGGTTCGCCGTCGGACAAGTTTTAATCTGTCAAGCTTTCGTCAGGATTAGCTCTGACTTCAGGGCCAAATTATTATAATATTAAACAAAACATAGAGATTGCCACTTCTCTTGTTTTCATCATTTGGGCTGCCCCTTGCCCGATGATTTTGAGAGTAGGTGCCCTTTCCTACTTGTGAAAGAATTGGTGGCTCTGAAAAGAGCCGTTCAGATGGATTGCCGCTTCCACTGAACAGAGATGGTGGCTCTGAATTGTCTTTAATTTTTTATTCTAAAATAGTTTCATTGTAGGGCCTACTGTATTTCATTTGTCAAGAGCGCTGCATTCTCCCAGTACATTAGTATTAAACTTCAGTCTGCATTCCTCACAAATAACGTCAACCATATTCAACACGCACAAAAACAATATTTTCATTTGAAGTCACTGAAATGGGCCCAGCAACATTTAATAACTGTTATTTACAAATACATTATACATACATACAGATTGAAAAAAGAAATCATAAAACGTACCACATTGATAACATAGCAGTGATAAGTACTGTAACACATGTCACTGATTACAATATTTACAGATTCCTGCTACAAGTAGGGTAAACTTGTCCCAGAATTTGATTCACATTTTGAATTATTCATGGCTGGAAAATACGCAATGGCACCTTGTTAACATTAATTCTGTTGACACACAACACAAATGTCAAACGCATATTTTACAATTTTAATATACAATGGAACCTTGTTAACACAAAGTTGCTGGGGGATTATTTGGTTTTAGTTTGTGTTATCAGGTATTTTGTGTTATCCAGTTATATTTTAATTTAATGTATTACTTTAACTATGGGTCTTAAAAACCACATTATGTACATGTACACCAGAAATCTTGTATTGACGGGTTTCTATTGTAATCTGATACTAGACCAATGGTCCATCCAAGTAACTGTGTATTTTTCACAGTAGTAAGAATGAGCCATGTTTGGTAAGGTATTCCGGCTATATCAAGCAAAACATTCTCAGGTTAACAAACTGTGATGAAATGGGTATACGGTGACAAAATATATCAAGAATTAATTGAATTACATTACGATGTGATGTCAGAGATTATTCTGAAACATTTTAATATGTATAATACACTCTATTGCAGGGGTCCGTCTTTGATGGCCAAATACTATTCCAGCGCATTTATAGAATTACACACATGATAATCTGTGCTCACTTGAATAATCTCTGACATCGCATCGTCCTGATCATACTAATTTGTGCATGCAGAGTCCTGATCCAAGTTCCCACAGGATGTAGGTTTTGTGATTGCAGAGTATCAGGTTTGTCACTACATTGATCGGCTGCAACCAGCACTCAGGCTGCCCAACTGGTGGGCATTTGAGGTATTGCTGATCGGTATAAAAAATGGAGAAGCTGTATATTTGTTCTCTCAACAACTGGAAAATGACCAATGAGATTATTTACACAAGAATTAAGCTGGCACTGAAATTAGTCTAGTGACAACCCCCATATTTATTCTAGGCAATATAAATAGACAGACACAAAAGGTGATTTAAAAAAATTAAAATCCTATAAAAAAACATTCACTATGTACACAGACCATTAATTCTCCTCATCTTCTTCGTCAGTAAACTAGGGACACACAGAGAGCAACTTCTTGTTGCATAATTTAATATTCATAATAAGTATCCAAATTCTACTCATGTGTCACACTACATCTTAAAGAATGCTTGGCCTTGTGTTGTGTACCGAATAAAGTGCAGTATTTAATCTACTGTAAAAGTCAATATTTTCACGAAAATGGTCATAACAGGCATTTCGCGATTTTTTTTATTTTCGCGATTTTCAACAATTGTGAACAAAATTCACTGGAAGTCAATAATTTTCGCGAGTTTATATTTTCACGGATGAGGATTGATTTGCAAAATTCGCGAAAATAAAAACCTTGCGAAAATTTCTACTTTTACAGTATTGCGGCGTTCTTAAAAACACCGCACATAATTGTCATTAAACGGGAAAAGAGAAACAATCCCGCCCCTTACACTTTAAAATAGTGCACAGACAATAGTACCCGCTGTTGGTACATAACTGGTGGATATGCACACTTAGGCACATACAAACAAACGGTTTGTCTCGGAAACATTTTGCAAAAACTTATTATCGGCCATGTTTAATTTGACCGGTTTCCAAATTATGCATATCATTTTCGTGTTGATTCAAGCTTACAGAGAACCACAGCGCAAAAAATAAACAAATAACTTTCCATCACCAGGGCGTAGAGCTACGCGCTAAAGCCTATTTCACATACCAATGTGCGCTGGTTTCTAAGTTAGACTAGTGTCCAGACCTATTACGGATTAAAGCTGTATAATCCTTTAATCCCTCAATAGAAGATTTGGTGCTAGGTTAGTTTCGTGCTGTCTTACACAGGATAAACCGGTTTCTGAGACAAACATTCTTTTTTGCCTGATAATTGAACTGTCAAATTAAACTACAGATTTGAGTATGTTGGCCATGAACTGAATGGTTCCATCTTATACCAACAAGACTGAGAGATGGCAGTCTACGTTGAACTGTCCTAGTACTGACTGAACAAACTCACCCGCACCCTCACACCTAACATCAATCAACAAGACCTGTTAATGCTAATCTACAAATAAAAAGAACAAAAGAAATCTAGACTATTCAATAGTCTGGTCGAGAGAAACAATAGTAGTTGATATTTGACATGAACAGCATACTGTGAGAAAAGGGTAAAATCCATAACGGCATGAGAGCAAAAATCAACCAAATAATTAATTGATTAAATTACAAATTTATAAAGAGAAGGGTAACATAATGTACAAGACTGCTTGGTTCTATATAAATATATACACAGAAATACAGTTTTACATCAACGGTTTCTAAATCAATGTATAATCCCCGATATACTATTTACAGTTTACAAATTTTACAATTCACTGTGCATGATCAATCTCCATTGCTAAATGCTGAAATACGATTCTGCTCATAATCATTCTGGGGTATACATAGGTCATAATAAAACACTGGAGATGGAAATACTGACAGAAAACAATGACTGATTAACATGCATGGTGCGTGTGATGATGATGTATTGCACAAATAATTGTGTTGTATGCAAAGTTTAGGTAACTTACAATAAATTACTCAACCTTCATAAATGATTAAAGCCACCTTGCCTGTCTGTACTGTTGGTCATGGAGTTACTATCATCAGTGTTATCACATAGACCTAGGCAATATGTGACCAGTCAAGTCAAAAGGGATTTATTTCTTTAAAAATGAAATTGAGGTTTTATGCAAAGGTTAATTTTGTAAGCTTCAAATTGACACCTCTCTTGTTACAATTGTTAAATTCAGATTTTATGTGAAATATCATGTAGAAAATCAGTTTATTTTCTTTGTTTTTTCATGCTTAGAGCTGGCCTACCACTTTGGTGGTAGTTCATCACTGATGAACTGGTCATGCACCTGTTCACTTGATAACAGACTGTACAGAGTTAACATGGAGAAATTGTAAGCTTGCCTTATTTCATGATAGCTACAAATGCATGCTGCCGACATAAGCCTCCTTTTGAGAAAATACACTGATCCACAAAACTTGAGATAGAGGCGACACATAGTACATAATAATGTTCTACACATGTACTTTTTATGACAAGTAATCCTCAATCTATGTCAGGACTTTATATTTCGAAGGCTCAGAATTACAAGGCCTCAATCTCCATTTTTTTCAAAAATGAGAATTAAGTATCAAAATGTTCAGAAAGAAATTCTCTTTCCAGTAACAGTCTTATCTCCATAACACAACCCCTAAAGTTATAAGCCAGTATCACAAGGCCTTATCTCCATCTCCCTAAGTGTTCAAAATCTTCAATAGTCTTTTTCTCAAAATTGTCAAATGGGAAACAAGGCCTTGTGTATCTGAGCCCTTGATTTGTCACTTAGGCGATGATAAATGAAACCTGTTCTATGGGCCTGACCGGATAAATGAAACCTGTTCTATGGGCCTGACCGACCCATTTAAAAAAATAGAAATCTGTGAAAAACAATATTCACGTGCAAATGAATCAGACCCAAATATTATTTTTGGCTTGGTTAAATTGCGGCAACATTTGTAGAGATTTTATTGATTTTTTAGTCATTTTAAATGGGGGAAAGGAAAGAAAAATGCCTGATCAACCGACCCAACCCAACTCAGATGTCCATTTGCCCATAGAGCAGGTTTCTTTTTCCCGTCCCCTTACTACATGTTTCTGGATAACAACCTCGTACACTGATATTGTAATGTAGGCATTCCTAGCATATATTCTGGAGAGGCAAAAAGAAATCTGTCACTTCATCGCAAGGACTATTATAGTTACGTCCGCGTTCTAAGCGTAAACACGTACAGTGTTCAAATTAAGAACAAATATCAGGTTTTCCACCAATGTTTTTGGTTGTTTGCCAAAGTAACTACAGTACAAATATTCAAAAGTATGGTCATCCGGATGATAACCTGCATTGAAATTTAGGTTATCTGCCAGCATTTGTGGGTGCCAGGAAGCCCAGATTACCACTTAATTTGAAACACTGAACTGCTGTTGCCACTGGTGGAGTAAAATAACGCGTCTTTGAGCTGACTGATGCGCGCAACCGATTGTATCCACGGAATCAAGAATGTTACCTCCCACATGCTCTTTATTCATCTCGCGCGCGTAGGGAAAGTGCTGAACTTCTCTGACAATGACTATAACATTAAAATTCTAAGAATTTGAATGTCTTTAGCTTCTTTGTCATTGATTATAATTGCCATTGAATTTTATCTGTGTACAAAAAATACAATATTATTTTCAATTTATCAAGAGACTTTTAATTTGGTTCCTCGTAAAGTAATAAGTTCTTCATGCAGCTTGTTATCTCACCAAGACAATCAGTCAAATCATACAACTTCAGTCTTGGCATTATGGAATACATCCTTTGACAAATTAACAATATTTAAAAAAGTTATACAAGGATCGTTCTATCTCATAACCTTGGATTGTGACTTCTCAATCTCATGTTTGTCGCAAATTGTGGGCTCTCGGGTTGTGTCAGTGGTCTATCGCTAGGTAGCACCTGCATCTTGGTAAAGTTGCGTATGGGGTTGGCTCTGTGTTCCATCTCCCTCCGTAGGCGCGCAATGGCCTCGCGTTCTTCCTCCTCTATTTGCTTTTGTCTTTCATCGGAGGCGACCCGTAAGTTAGCTTCACGAACGTGCTTCTTTTCTTCAAAGTCCTGCCTCTGTACGGAACGGCGGTCGGTGTTGAGGCGGAAATCGGACACATCTAGAAATCAATCAGAAGAACATACC
Source organism: Ophiura sarsii (assembly GCA_035610835.1). Classification (NCBI taxonomy): domain Eukaryota; kingdom Metazoa; phylum Echinodermata; class Ophiuroidea; order Amphilepidida; family Ophiuridae; genus Ophiura; species Ophiura sarsii. The sequence goes on from CM069444.1 coordinate 47,249,606, forward strand.
CAAAGTGGTCAATTTAAGACATTCAGGCATTGGCTTGTATCACATGCAGGGTCTTAGCTAGGATTTAAAATGTGCCCGTCCAAAAAACAAAAACAAAATATTTGTAATGACTGACGTGCGAAGCACCAAGGTGCGAAGCACCGCGTTCCGCGCTAGCGCGGACAGGGGGTAGTCTGAGGGGGGATGTGCCCCCCTCAGCGTTCGAAAAAATTTCAATTTTCGAACCCATTTGGTGTGATTTGGGGGCACTTTTGACCGATATTTTATTGAAAATGTTTGTTGTTAAATGTTAAATAAATATCACTTTTTAAAAAGTAATAAGCTTACTTTATGAGTCCATTTTCTTCTCTGCATGAAAATATATTAATTTTGAAAGTTATCCCTGGTAGAGGTTTCATTATTTGCATTATATTCCAATTAATGTCTGCCGTTTTTGACATTTTTTCCCGGGCATTTTTTTATACAGAAGAAATTATTTCTTTCGTATACGCGCGGCCATCTTATATACATCCCCTAGTCGATCTTGAATATTTCCGTATGGAACATTGATAACGAAATTGTAGAGGGCGGCATAGTCTTAGTCTACCAACCGCCGGCGGCAGTATTTTGCATTGCTTCATGGAATTGAAATGAACTGCGTCATCGAAAAACCACGTGCGGTTGGTGGTACCCATTTTACAGCACGACGTAACATGAGAAAAATAACATACGGGAACCAAATTCTGTTTACATGATGATTGAAAGGTATTCCCCGAGCCAAGTTCGCATTTGGTACGATAGATCGAAGTATTTTAAATGACATTTCAAGATTTTCTTGCACTATTTATGGTCGATTTTTATGCACAAATTCGAAATGTAGTTACAATTCCGCTAAATCTCGGGATACTTTGAGAAAACCGAGGGAATACCACCAGAACGACAAGTGTTTTTCCCCAGCATGGTAAAGGTTAATAATACTACATGAATATCCATCTCTTCATCAGCCAAGGTCTGAACGCATCATAAAACAGTATCATAATATTTGATCGAGATGTTCAATGCTTGTAGAATTGATATAAGTCGGATTCTGGACCGTTTAATATAATGACTACCATTAAATTTGTACTAGATTTTATAGTCCTACCGCGCCGTATTATTTATTTAAAGTGCTCGCTTATCATGACCCTTGGAAGTTTATAATGAATTAATGATTTATTTATTTTTGTCCAAAAAACTGCCCGTCAATATGACGGGTTGGGGATATTTCTACCCGTCCACTTTAGAAATTGCCCGTCCAAAAGACGGGTGGACGGGTGGCTGGCTAAGACCTTGATCACATGTCATCAATCATGCAGTGCCACATATTAAATCAGTACAAAAATGTCTTGATCCTTGCACTATGCCAGGCGTTTGCCCCAATGTTGGACACAGTCAGACGACACGCTCAACGCTATGTACAGGGTGTCCCAAAAAAATGTTAACACTCCGGGCACATAAGATATCTTAAAAAGGACAGGAACACATGGGTCTAATCTTGATGTATTATGAAAGCTGAGTAAATAAGCTTTCATTTGCATTTTATTGCGTTCCAATTGGTTATTTAGAACGGGAGATAAGCTTCAGCAAACATGAGGAAGCAAAATCGGCTTGGTCCAATCCTCGCAGTATGAAAGCAAAGCATTTAAAATGCACTTAGCAAGAAGCAACATGATTAAGTCACACACACACATCAGTTAATCTCTTCTTTGTTCTTTTCAACGCATTATGACAGCTTGAGACTTCAGTTGACTATTTGAAAGCTCTTGTTTTACCTCAAGGATTCATTATGTGCAATTGATTTATGGTTAATTTCAGTGCAATACTAGTTCATTTATTTAATTGGATGGACCATTTTAACAAAGAACATGAAATGTTTCAATTTCAATTTTAAAGACTGTTTGACTGACATGGAAAAAGAGTATAGAACTTGAACTCATGACAAAATACCTATATAATTTATGTGGAATATATTTATTTATGTATTTTAAGCTTGAAAAGAATCGAAAGAATGCGTTGAAAAGAACAAAGAAGAGATTAACTGATGTGTGTGTGTGACTTAATCATGTTGCTTCTTGCTTCGTGCATTTTAAAAGCTTTACTTTCATACTGAGAGGATTGGACCAAGCCGATTTTGCTTCCTCATGTTTGCTGAAGCATATCTCCCGTTCTAAATAACCAATTGGAACGCAATAAAATGCAAATGAAAGCTTATTTACTCAGCTTTCATAATACATCAAGATTAGACGCGTGTGTTCCTGCCCTTTAAAGATATCTTATGTGCCCGGAGTGTTAACATTTTTTTGGGACACCCTGTATACGCCAATATTTTCATGTACAAATATTTTCGCAGTTTCTAGTATCACCGACATTAAAACACATACGAAATGTCTTTACTTTAACACATTCGCGGACACATACTGATCCGCAAAACCAGCGGAAATAAAACCACCATGAAAATGTCAGCGCATACAGTAATACATTCTATAGAAACTGGTGCTTGACTGCTGTGCATGGATCTCCATTCACTCAGATTCTTGTACTTGTTGAGAAAGAGCAAAGTTGGTTATTACCAAAAGTATGTCACATTTTCTGGTTCAATGATTCCTTGCACTCTGTGAATTACATTCCAGGACTAGCTGTCATATAGAAACCCATGGGAATATTTCAAAAATGATCAAGAATTGCATGTTTAGATTATGATTTATCAATTCATCTAAGAAAGCAAAGATACACACTATGCAGATTTGGCATTACAATGACTACCATCTTCACTTCAATTTTGATGAGAACAATGTTTTACTTTGTTTTTTTAAACTATGCAGATTGAATTGGGAAAAACACCCACATTGATGACAATTTTAAAACACCTGTAAATTAGAGAGCATTGTAATACATACCTGTTAAGGGTTTAGTACTTTTCTGTGGTACGAACGGGTCCTCATACAGTACAGCTGCTTGTTTAGCTTTGAATTTTGAAGCTAGATGTCTCTGTTCATTTAGCTCCTCCTCCATCTGTGCATGCAAAATTACAACAGGGAAAGAAAATGATCAGCATGGTAATTGAACCTTTTTCAAGAATGGCCGGTACAATATCGTCCGATGTCGGCCAGGCTGTACTATAAGAGATCATGCAGTATGTTGTTATCTTATTATCATGTGACAAAAACCAAAAACTGAAATCATGTCTGGAAATAAGTGATGGGCTCAATATAGCATTCCCTAAAGTGTGTTATTCAATTGGTCATTCAAAGTTTCCATATCTGACATTTATAACACTCTACTACAGGTGTTTGACCCAATTTATAGTGTTACCTTCATGTAAGGAAGGCAGTGTTAAGATTCGTTCACAATAGACGATATTTGCTGTGTGATGCGGTAAAAAAAGGAGAAAGTCAGCGTTAAGGGTGCACTACACTAAATGGGGTATCCCCTACCCTTAAGTCGGTGTTTAAAGCTAGAATCGGAAGTATGCATCACAAAATCCTCAATTTAAAAAGACTTGACAGTAATACAATTGCGAAAATGCCTATGATTTTTTATTGATTATCTACATCACCTACATGCACCCTGACTATAAACTGTGAATATCATCTAGGTAAATGGTGAGAGATCTTTCAAATTTGTGCTTTTTACTGGAAACATTGGCGATTACAGCGACATTTCCAAGTTCGTCAGAGAGGTAGTCAACTCCATGGGCATATTTTGGAAAATCGAGCAGGTTCACCTACCTATTTTTTTCCACTTTTTGGTGGGGAAATGTGATAATCTTTAAGAATGTCCAATTCCGCAATTTAGTGGTCTAAAACAGAGTTTATATCAGTGTTTTTGTACATATCCCTATGGAGCTCTATTTAGTGGTGTGACCCCTTCGCAATAGCAGTTGAATACTTTTTAACTCAATTCAGTTGCGATAACTCAACGCAACTCACAGTAATAACATATAGTGTGAACGGAGCTTTAGCCTAGCCTAGGGTAAATACTTCATTTAGGGATTACACAGAATTATGATTATAATTGTGACACCTAACAATGGAGGTAGAACCATTTTCTCACCACATGTTTTCTTTTTGTCATATTTTAAATCGTTAATACCGTCTCATTCCAAAATTTGAGTCAAATTTCTCCAGTGGTTTAATTCAGGTGCGATGTTACTGATGTACCACATTTTGGAATTTATCATTCATATTTACTACTTAGTATTTTAAAGGGGAACTAACCATTCATATTTGCTAACCGTTTATACTTGCTAAATTTTAATGGGAAAAAGTAGAGAGAATTTATCATTCACATTTGCTAGGGAAAAAGTGGAGGGAATGTGCCCCACACTTGTGCGGTTATTGAATGAATTGAATACCTGTTTTTTAAATTATGGTCTGATCCATCAATCCTACCTTTTTGCTCCATTGCTCTGCTTGTTTAGCCCCTCTCTCTTCTACGGAAGAAAACGGCACCTGCACGGTGTTTGATCTCCTCTTCTTCTGGGGTAGTTTAGACCGGTCTTCTACATTATTATTTGGCAGTTGTTGAGCACGGAACTTGTTGTGTAACTGCAAGGAGGATTGGGGAACATTGTAAACACATCTGGTTCATAACATACGGAATTTGGTATTGAGTAAAACATTCAATTAAATTGCGATTTGAAATGATAAAACCTTAGAACTATTCAGAGATAGAGTAAAATCAAGTGACCAAATGCGAACGTTAGGCAGTGACCACAGCCGAGCGCTTGCGCACGGTATCAAACATTGATGGGGGATTGTAAAGAGAAAAGGCTACAGGGTATTATCCCCCTACATTTGTGATGCGATCTGTGAAAATCCGCCACATGGTGGGATTTTTCATATTTAAGATATTTAGATCATAGGAAAGCTGAGTCTGTGCTGATTACAAAACTGTTTCGATCATTATTCTACGATCACTACATGAAGATTGTGATGTCATAAAAAGCTACAAAACAAGAAATCATGAAAACAGGCCAAAAGAGATACATAGTTCAATAGAATAACATTATAAAGTTAATTAGAAAAGTGACTTAAATAAGTTTTTGAAGGGAAAATTTCTTAAAAGATGATGACAGAAAGTATAGGAATTTAATTTTCTAAAAGAATCTTAATTCTTTTTAAATGTTTATTAATTGGTTAACATTTTACATATAATCACTAGTTCACATTTTGCAACATCTGACTGGTTTTCACAGATCGCACCACATTTTTGTTTTTTCTTCTTCCTAAAAATGCTGAAATATCATTTCCGGAAGTGTTACACCTCATATTATTTATTTGAAGCTATCTAGTGTAGTGATACAATGGATTGTTGAGCACTTGTCCAGTACTTCCAAAGATACAATAGAAATTTAACATCTTAAAAGATTCTCCAAAACTCTCCCCGGTAAAAGTAAAAAGTCACTAACTATATGGTGTGATTTCAATAATTAATGAACTTTAAGTGCAGGGAGGCACCTCCATTATCAAACAAGAGTACCTAATTAGTTAGATAATAGACAGAATGAAGCGACATCGACCATTGAAAATGTCAAAGTAAGCTTGAGTTTTAAATTGTGTTTACTCAACTTATAATCCTATATAATCAGTTCATTAATTTCTCCATCATTTCTAACAATTCCCATGCCTCCTATGCAATTGGTCCATAACCATAACAGCCGCATAGTGCAAGGGCGCCTGATGTTATGGAATAAGGTGAGTCATTACACTGAGAATTGTGTGTTCGGATGAAAGCGAGTGTGAACGAGACTCTACTACACTGGAGATATATCACCAGGCCAACTGGCTGGTTACTGGACATTTTTCACAATGGAATGAGTTTTAATTATACGAAGGGGGTTATCAATTCACATGTTATCCACCATGTTTCAGTTTCGTTATCAATCAAGAAATGAAATAAGAAGCACATTTTTGAGCTCAATTTTAGAAATCTTGTCGCAAGTACACTTGGGAGATACATTCGGATTTCGCAAAATGTATGACGTGTGATCAGCTAGGCAAGCTAAGCTGATCAGCTAGGCAAGCTGAGCTATAATCAAAACAAAAATGTGTCGTTCACAGCGCCATGATCCGATCGCTCGCGATCATTACAAAGGTTGAGCGTGTCCTTGCATGCAGTGCGTTCCGAAACAGTTGCAATGTGGCGTCTTGTTGATTAGGGCCCACAATTGGTCAATTACCTATTTGTTTACAAATTTTGTACGTCACATCTTCCGGTTTTACTGCGCCCTTGCCATCGCGAATGACAGAGTTATGCAAAAGTCGCATGGGAATCGAATATGCTGTTATCGACAAATTTTGATTTTGATTATAGCTGCGTATGCATCACAAATTTGGAGATGATCTCGCTTGTACAATAAATCATCAATTGCAGATGAGTTGAGCTGATGAGTGTTTTATTTATTTATTATTAATAATTTGACGCAAAAAAACTAAAAAAACCTACTCCAGAACAAAATTATGTATAAATAAGAAATAAAGAGGAACTTTTTTGCCACTGTGAAAAATGTCCTTTTAGTGGCTTCACTTCAAAGCCTAAACTAGAGAACTCCAATCCAACCTACCTCTTTCTCTTCATTAAGCACATCCTGGATCTTAGCCTCTTTGCGTGCCAGTGTCATCTTATCACGGTTGTCAAATGAGAAGGGCTTGGCCTCGGTGACTTTATGGTTGAGGTTTGGTATAAATGGCACACCCATGTGAGGTATTGGATTAGCATGCATTATCTTAGGCACCTCCTCCTCCACCTAAGTAACAAAAAGAGATTTACAAATAACATGAGCACATAGTGACAATTTGAACAGACATTCAAGACAATTTCAGGGTGAGATGCACTCTGCAATTGGGCTCAATCTTGTATCGTATCTGGCATAGAAGTAAACAGGCTATTGCAAATTATTGTAAAATCAAATCCGCTACGATCAATATACTGTGCAAATGTAAATGGAAAATAAACTAGAAAGCAGCTACAGTACAAATAATCCATGCAATCATTGTTAAATCTTGTTGTAAGGTAGGCAATGTATTATAATCGAGCATGGGACGTTACTCGGGACTAGTACAGTACTTACGGTTTTTATTAGTCCCATCTAATCAAAAGCGACTTTGTCCTCAAGAGGTGCCCTTGTTTCGGTTCTTTGCGTTTTGCTTTTGGTTGGAATATTTCAGAGGGGGGAAGGCCACCAAATTGCCCTCCTCGGCCCTTTACGGCATATGACCCTAAGTGGCATTAAGCTGTGTGCCTTGGTGTTCTATTAAATTTTGTGATTGGCCATATTAATATTCATGCCCGATTATTCGTCCAATTGGGTAGCGCGTTTTATTGGGTTTGTCAATTGCTGGTTGGAGTTTAGTCACGTTGCATGGTGAAAATCCCACCCAACCCACCCAGTTATCCATACTGGAGGAGTTGATTGGGTCATTTTCAGGCATTATAAGACCTGATTTTACCGGCTTGGGTCTGAGCCGGACTCGGCCGATGATTGGCGGGGTTTTTGTGTAAGGGGTGGGGCAGGTTTTTGTAGGGGGATAAGGGTCTGGACCATATTTGTTGTGCTCGTTTCATGGATTTGTGGAAGGCTAGAGGTGCTCCTTTCGGAGGTCTCGATCCTTTCAAATTGTGGTCCGGATCCAGATCCTCGTCCTACGTAGGTTTGGCTTATATTTATTGGTTTCTAAAGCATGGTGTATTGTTTACTAAAGCATGGTGTATTGTATACTAAATCATGGTGTATTTGTATACTCAAGCAGGGTGTATTGTTTACTAAAGCATGGTGTATTGCATTATTGTATACTAAAGCATGGTGTATTCTTTTCATGGTGTATTGTATACTAAAGCAGGGTGTATTGTTTACTAAATAAGTATGGTGTATTGTTTACTAAGGCATGGTGTATTGTATACTAAAGCATGGTTATTCTTTACTAAAGCATGGTGTATTGGTTACTAAAGCATGGTGTAATGTTTACTAAAGCATGGTGTATTGTTTACTAAAGCATGGTATATTATTGTTACTATGATAGAAGAAAAAATATTTATTGCATTGTGTGTATCAGGCAGTGATGCTTTGACTACTCCAGCTCATCCCACATATCAATAAAGTTATTTAAAGTAAATGTTGAAATTGACTGTGTGTTGTAGTTTCTTGTCTACAGTACGTAGTTAAACCTTCTGAGGACAAATACACTTTGTATAGCTCCACTGAGAGCACATGAGAAGCAGACACAGGACCTATGGCACATATCCTCCTGGCCACAGTCGGACACCTACAGGTACATTCAGATACGCTCACTGCGCAGTGTGCATGCTTGACAACTTGCACATTTTCCCAGAGTGTGTAGTATCCCTAAATCTAGTAAAGACTCTACAATCCCAAATGCATCACATTATGCGCAACACTGTCTATTGGAGTAACATACTGACTCAACATGTATTCTAAATATGCATCATGAAACATCTGTCTGTCTCCAATCATCAAATTTTTACAAAGCGGTAGGTTGTCTTTAAGTAATGCGCACCACAGATGTCTGTTTCACCAGTTGTATGGTGAGGTTGATCTTGCATACTTTTATGCAAGGTAACCGTAATCTCATGTGATGTCCGGAAGGTATTGTTAAGGAACATTCCAAATACCCATATCATGCCATAGATTACATGAAGCATTTCAAAGCTGTAATAACAATCAAGTTGATGTCAATTATTTCATTGGTACCTACCTGAGGTGTGTTGGATCTTGCGATTCGTACTCTATTCCTCAGTGCAAACGCAGGAGACTTGGGGCATGTGACAGTTCATTGGTACCTACCTGAGGTGTGTTGGATCTTGTGATTCGTACTCTATTCCTCAGTGCAAACGCAGGAGACTTGGGGCATGTGACAGTTCATTGGTACCTACCTGAGGTGTGTTTGATCTTGTGATTCGTACTCTATTCCTCAGTGCAAACGCAGGAGACTTGGGGCATGTGACAGTTCATTGGTACCTACCTGAGGTGTGTTTGATCTTGTGATTCGTACTCTATTCCTCAGTGCAAACGCAGGAGACTTGGGGCATGTGACAGTTCATTGGTACCTACCTGAGGTGTGTTGGATCTTGTGATTCATACTCTATTCCTCAGTGCAAACGCAGGAGACTTGGGGCATGTGACAGTTCATTGGTACCTACCTGAGGTGTGTTGGATCATGTGATTCGTACTCTATTCCTCAGTGCAAACGCAGGAGACTTGGGGCATGTGACAGTTCATTGGTACCTACCTGAGGTGTGTTGGATCTTGTGATTCGTACTCTATTCCTCAGTGCAAACGCAGGAGACTTGGGGCATGTGACAGTTCATTGGTACCTACCTGAGGTGTGTTGGATCTTGTGATTCGTACTCTATTCCTCAGTGCGAACGCAGGAGACTTGGGGCATGTGACAGTTCATTGGTACCTACCTGAGGTGTGTTGGATCTAGTGATTCGTACTCTATTCCTCAGTGCAAACGCAGGAGACTTGGGCCATGTGACAGTTCATTGGTACCTACCTGAGGTGTGTTGGATCTTGTGATTCGTACTCTATTCCTCAATGCAAACGCAGGAGACTTGGGGCATGTGACAGTTCATTGGTACCTACCTGAGGTGTGTTGGATCTTGTGATTCGTACTCTATTCCTCAGTGCAAACGCAGGAGACTTGGGGCATGTGACAGTTCATTGGTACCTACCTGAGGTGTGTTGGATCTTGTGATTCGTACTCTATTCCTCAGTGCAAACGCAGGAGACTTGGGGCATGTGACAGTTCATTGGTACCTACCTGAGGTGTGTTGGATCTTGTGATTCGTACTCTATTCCTCAGTGCAAACGCAGGAGACTTGGGGCATGTGACAGTTCATTGGTACCTACCTGAGGTGTGTTGGATCTTGTGATTCGTACTCTATTCCTCAGTGCAAACGCAGGAGACTTGGGGCATGTGACAGTTCATTGGTACCTACCTGAGGTGTGTTGGATCTTGTGATTCGTACTCTATTCCTCAGTGCAAACGCAGGAGACTTGGGGCATGTGACAGTTCATTGGTACCTATCTGAGGTGTGTTGGATCTAGTGATTCGTACTCTATTCCTCAGTGCAAACGCAGGAGACTTGGGGCATGTGACAGTTCATTGGTACCTACCTGAGGTGTGTTGGATCATGTGATTCGTACTCTATTCCTCAGTGCAAACGCAGGAGACTTGAGGCATGTGACAGTTCATTGGTACCTACCTGAGGTGTGTTGGATCTTGTGATTCGTACTCTATTCCTCAGTGCAAACGCAGGAGACTTGGGGCATGTGACAGTTCATTGGTACCTACCTGAGGTGTGTTGGATCTTGTGATTCGTACTCTATTCCTCAGTGCAAACGCAGGAGACTTGGGGCATGTGACAGTTCATTGGTACCTACCTGAGGTGTGTTGGATCTTGTGATTCGTACTCTATTCCTCAGTGCAAACGCAGGAGACTTGGGGCATGTGACAGTTCATTGGTACCTATCTGAGGTGTGTTGGATCTAGTGATTCGTACTCTATTCCTCAGTGCAAACGCAGGAGACTTGGGGCATGTGACAGTTCATTGGTACCTACCTAAGGTGTGTTGGATCTTGTGATTCGTACTCTATTCCTCAGTGCAAACGCAGGAGACTTGAGGCATGTGACAGTTCATTGGTACCTACCTGAGGTGTGTTGGATCTTGTGATTCGTACTCTATTCCTCAGTGCAAACGCAGGAGACTTGGGGCATGTGACAGTTCATTGGTACCTACCTGAGGTGTGTTGGATCTTGTGATTCGTACTCTATTCCTCAGTGCGAACGCAGGAGACTTGGGGCATGTGACAGTTCATTGGTACCTACCTGAGGTGTGTTGGATCTAGTGATTCGTACTCTATTCCTCAGTGCAAACGCAGGAGACTTGGGCCATGTGACAGTTCATTGGTACCTACCTGAGGTGTGTTGGATCTTGTGATTCGTACTCTATTCCTCAATGCAAACGCAGGAGACTTGGGGCATGTGACAGTTCATTGGTACCTACCTGAGGTGTGTTGGATCTTGTGATTCGTACTCTATTCCTCAGTGCAAACGCAGGAGACTTGGGGCATGTGACAGTTCATTGGTACCTACCTGAGGTGTGTTGGATCTTGTGATTCGTACTCTATTCCTCAGTGCAAACGCAGGAGACTTGGGGCATGTGACAGTTCATTGGTACCTACCTGAGGTGTGTTGGATCTTGTGATTCGTACTCTATTCCTCAGTGCAAACGCAGGAGACTTGGGGCATGTGACAGTTCATTGGTACCTACCTGAGGTGTGTTGGATCTTGTGATTCGTACTCTATTCCTCAGTGCAAACGCAGGAGACTTGGGGCATGTGACAGTTCATTGGTACCTACCTGAGGTGTGTTGGATCTTGTGATTCGTACTCTATTCCTCAGTGCAAACGCAGGAGACTTGGGGCATGTGACAGTTCATTGGTACCTACCTAAGGTGTGTTGGATCTTGTGATTCGTACTCTATTCCTCAGTGCAAACGCAGGAGACTTGAGGCATGTGACAGTTCATTGGTACCTACCTGAGGTGTGTTGGATCTTGTGATTCGTACTCTATTCCTCAGTGCGAACGCAGGAGACTTGGGGCATGTGACAGTTCATTGGTACCTACCTGAGGTGTGTTGGATCTAGTGATTCGTACTCTATTCCTCAGTGCAAACGCAGGAGACTTGGGCCATGTGACAGTTCATTGGTACCTACCTGAGGTGTGTTGGATCTTGTGATTCGTACTCTATTCCTCAATGCAAACGCAGGAGACTTGGGGCATGTGACAGTTCATTGGTACCTACCTGAGGTGTGTTGGATCTTGTGATTCGTACTCTATTCCTCAGTGCAAACGCAGGAGACTTGGGGCATGTGACAGTTCATTGGTACCTACCTGAGGTGTGTTGGATCTTGTGATTCGTACTCTATTCCTCAGTGCAAACGCAGGAGACTTGGGGCATGTGACAGTTCATTGGTACCTACCTGAGGTGTGTTGGATCTTGTGATTCGTACTCTATTCCTCAGTGCAAACGCAGGAGACTTGGGGCATGTGACAGTTCATTGGTACCTACCTGAGGTGTGTTGGATCTTGTGATTCGTACTCTATTCCTCAGTGCAAACGCAGGAGACTTGGGGCATGTGACAGTTCATTGGTACCTACCTGAGGTGTGTTGGATCTTGTGATTCGTACTCTATTCCTCAGTGCAAACGCAGGAGACTTGGGGCATGTGACAGTTCATTGGTACCTACCTAAGGTGTGTTGGATCTTGTGATTCGTACTCTATTCCTCAGTGCAAACGCAGGAGACTTGAGGCATGTGACAGTTCATTGGTACCTACCTGAGGTGTGTTGGATCTTGTGATTCGTACTCTATTCCTCAGTGCAAACGCAGGAGACTTAAGGCATGTGACAGTTCATTGGTACCTATCTGAGGTGTGTTGGATCTTGTGATTCGTACTCTATTCCTCAGTGCAAACGCAGGAGACTTGAGGCATGTGACAGTTCATTGGTACCTACCTGAGGTGTGTTGGATCTTGTGATTCGTACTCTATTCCTCAGTGCAAACGCAGGAGACTTGAGGCATGTGACAGTTCATTGGTACCTACCTGAGGTGTTGGATCTTGTGATTCATACTCTATTCCTCAGTGCAAACGCAGGAGACTTGAGGCATGTGACAGTTCATTGGTACCTACCTGAGGTGTGTTGGATCTAGTGATTCGTACTCTATTCCTCAGTGCAAACGCAGGAGACTTGGGGCATGTGACAGTTCATTGGTACCTACCTGAGGTGTGTTGGATCTTGTGATTCGTACTCTATTCCTCAGTGCAAACGCAGGAGACTTGGGGCATGTGACAGTTCATTGGTACCTATCTGAGGTGTGTTGGATCTTGTGATTCATACTCTATTCCTCAGTGCAAACGCAGGAGACTTGAGGCATGTGACAGTTCATTGGTACCTACCTGAGGTGTGTTGGATCTAGTGATTCGTACTCTATTCCTCAGTGCAAACGCAGGAGACTTGGGGCATGTGACAGTTCATTGGTACCTACCTGAGGTGTGTTGGATCTTGTGATTCGTACTCTATTCCTCAGTGCAAACGCAGGAGACTTGGGGCATGTGACAGTTCATTGGTACCTATCTGAGGTGTGTTGGATCTTGTGAATCGTACTCTATTCCTCAGTGCAAACGCAGGAGACTTGGGGCATGTGACAGTTCATTGGTACCTACCTGAGGTGTGTTGGATCTTGTGATTCGTACTCTATTCCTCAGTGCAAACGCAGGAGACTTGGGGCATGTGACAGTTCATTGGTACCTATCTGAGGTGTGTTGGATCTTGTGAATCGTACTCTATTCCTCAGTGCAAACGCAGGAGACTTGGGGCATGTGACAGTTCATTGGTACCTACCTGAGGTGTGTTGGATCTTGTGATTCGTACTCTATTCCTCAGTGCAAACGCAGGAGACTTGGGGCATGTGACAGTTCATTGGTACCTATCTGAGGTGTGTTGGATCTTGTGAATCGTACTCTATTCCTCAGTGCAAACGCAGGAGACTTGGGGCATGTGACAGTTCATTGGTACCTACCTGAGGTGTGTTGGATCTTGTGATTCGTACTCTATTCCTCAGTGCAAACGCAGGAGACTTGGGGCATGTGACAGTTCATTGGTACCTATCTGAGGTGTGTTGGATCTTGTGAATCGTACTCTATTCCTCAGTGCAAACGCAGGAGACTTGGGGCAGGCATGTGACAGTTCATTGGTACCTACCTGAGGTGTGTTGGATCTTGTGATTCGTACTCTATTCCTCAGTGCAAACGCAGGAGACTTGGGGCATGTGACAGTTCATTGGTACCTATCTGAGGTGTGTTGGATCTAGTGATTCGTACTCTATTCCTCAGTGCAAACGCAGGAGACTTGGGGCATGTGACAGTTCATTGGTACCTACCTGAGGTGTGTTGGATCTAGTGATTCGTACTCTATTCCTCAGTGCAAACGCAGGAGACTTGGGGCATGTGACAGTTCATTGGTACCTACCTGAGGTGTGGATCTTGTGATTCGTACTCTATTCCTCAATGCAAACGCAGGAGACTTGGGGCATGTGACAGTTCATTGGTACCTACCTGAGGTGTGTTGGATCTTGTGATTCGTACTCTATTCCTCAGTGCAAACGCAGGAGACTTGGGGCATGTGACAGTTCATTGGTACCTACCTGAGGTGTGTTGGATCTTGTGATTCGTACTCTATTCCTCAGTGCGAACGCAGGAGACTTGGGGCATGTGACAGTTCATTGGTACCTACCTGAGGTGTGTTGGATCTAGTGATTCGTACTCTATTCCTCAGTGCAAACGCAGGAGACTTGGGCCATGTGACAGTTCATTGGTACCTACCTGAGGTGTGTTGGATCTTGTGATTCGTACTCTATTCCTCAATGCAAACGCAGGAGACTTGGGGCATGTGACAGTTCATTGGTACCTACCTGAGGTGTGTTGGATCTTGTGATTCGTACTCTATTCCTCAGTGCAAACGCAGGAGACTTGGGGCATGTGACAGTTCATTGGTACCTACCTGAGGTGTGTTGGATCTTGTGATTCGTACTCTATTCCTCAGTGCAAACGCAGGAGACTTGGGGCATGTGACAGTTCATTGGTACCTACCTGAGGTGTGTTGGATCTTGTGATTCGTACTCTATTCCTCAGTGCAAACGCAGGAGACTTGGGGCATGTGACAGTTCATTGGTACCTACCTGAGGTGTGTTGGATCTTGTGATTCGTACTCTATTCCTCAGTGCAAACGCAGGAGACTTGGGGCATGTGACAGTTCATTGGTACCTACCTGAGGTGTGTTGGATCTTGTGATTCGTACTCTATTCCTCAGTGCAAACGCAGGAGACTTGGGGCATGTGACAGTTCATTGGTACCTACCTAAGGTGTGTTGGATCTTGTGATTCGTACTCTATTCCTCAGTGCAAACGCAGGAGACTTGAGGCATGTGACAGTTCATTGGTACCTACCTGAGGTGTGTTGGATCTTGTGATTCGTACTCTATTCCTCAGTGCAAACGCAGGAGACTTAAGGCATGTGACAGTTCATTGGTACCTATCTGAGGTGTGTTGGATCTTGTGATTCGTACTCTATTCCTCAGTGCAAACGCAGGAGACTTGAGGCATGTGACAGTTCATTGGTACCTACCTGAGGTGTGTTGGATCTTGTGATTCGTACTCTATTCCTCAGTGCAAACGCAGGAGACTTGAGGCATGTGACAGTTCATTGGTACCTACCTGAGGTGTTGGATCTTGTGATTCATACTCTATTCCTCAGTGCAAACGCAGGAGACTTGAGGCATGTGACAGTTCATTGGTACCTACCTGAGGTGTGTTGGATCTAGTGATTCGTACTCTATTCCTCAGTGCAAACGCAGGAGACTTGGGGCATGTGACAGTTCATTGGTACCTACCTGAGGTGTGTTGGATCTTGTGATTCGTACTCTATTCCTCAGTGCAAACGCAGGAGACTTGGGGCATGTGACAGTTCATTGGTACCTATCTGAGGTGTGTTGGATCTTGTGATTCATACTCTATTCCTCAGTGCAAACGCAGGAGACTTGAGGCATGTGACAGTTCATTGGTACCTACCTGAGGTGTGTTGGATCTAGTGATTCGTACTCTATTCCTCAGTGCAAACGCAGGAGACTTGGGGCATGTGACAGTTCATTGGTACCTACCTGAGGTGTGTTGGATCTTGTGATTCGTACTCTATTCCTCAGTGCAAACGCAGGAGACTTGGGGCATGTGACAGTTCATTGGTACCTATCTGAGGTGTGTTGGATCTTGTGAATCGTACTCTATTCCTCAGTGCAAACGCAGGAGACTTGGGGCATGTGACAGTTCATTGGTACCTACCTGAGGTGTGTTGGATCTTGTGATTCGTACTCTATTCCTCAGTGCAAACGCAGGAGACTTGGGGCATGTGACAGTTCATTGGTACCTATCTGAGGTGTGTTGGATCTTGTGAATCGTACTCTATTCCTCAGTGCAAACGCAGGAGACTTGGGGCATGTGACAGTTCATTGGTACCTACCTGAGGTGTGTTGGATCTTGTGATTCGTACTCTATTCCTCAGTGCAAACGCAGGAGACTTGGGGCATGTGACAGTTCATTGGTACCTATCTGAGGTGTGTTGGATCTTGTGAATCGTACTCTATTCCTCAGTGCAAACGCAGGAGACTTGGGGCATGTGACAGTTCATTGGTACCTACCTGAGGTGTGTTGGATCTTGTGATTCGTACTCTATTCCTCAGTGCAAACGCAGGAGACTTGGGGCATGTGACAGTTCATTGGTACCTATCTGAGGTGTGTTGGATCTTGTGAATCGTACTCTATTCCTCAGTGCAAACGCAGGAGACTTGGGGCAGGCATGTGACAGTTCATTGGTACCTACCTGAGGTGTGTTGGATCTTGTGATTCGTACTCTATTCCTCAGTGCAAACGCAGGAGACTTGGGGCATGTGACAGTTCATTGGTACCTATCTGAGGTGTGTTGGATCTAGTGATTCGTACTCTATTCCTCAGTGCAAACGCAGGAGACTTGGGGCATGTGACAGTTCATTGGTACCTACCTGAGGTGTGTTGGATCTAGTGATTCGTACTCTATTCCTCAGTGCAAACGCAGGAGACTTGGGGCATGTGACAGTTCATTGGTACCTACCTGAGGTGTGGATCTTGTGATTCGTACTCTATTCCTCAGTGCAAACGCAGGAGACTTGGGGCATGTGACAGGCATAGGCTTGGCTGGTGCTATTCCCTGTAACATATCAAATATACATGAAAACACAAAATCAGCAAATTCAATATAGCCAAAGAAATAATATAATGACAATATCAACTTCAGCGTGGAATTTCAAATGACATGTAGGTGTAATATCCTTTGTAGTAAAACCATGTGTGGTTCATTAATTCCCGCTTGGTACACAGAGCAAGAATTTGTTAGGCTTTTAGGAGAGGAGTTAGCAGCATGGAACCAGGGGCTCTTACACAAGAGCCAGAAGCCGGGCTCAAATTAATCGAAGACAATTACCTTTGATGCACCACCCAGTTGCCTTCATGCCCTCAATTTTGGTCTGTTTTCACTTCATTCAAAAGTATATACTAATTAACAATTGCCTTGGAGAAAGTTGGTGCCACTTTCAAATTGCCTTAAATTGCAGTGACCTCTCCATTTCTTAACACTTTTCCACACGGCTATTGGTTTTACCATATACAAAACAGATTTTTCAGAAACCTTTCCCAACTTTCAAGGATTACTGAACCAATACTAGGCATGTTTGTACTTATTTCAATGCATTTTGTTAAGGCGTGAGGATACTTACAGTGGGACCTTCCATCATCTTGGATGACAGAGGTCTTGCATGGAACTCATGCTTCTCTTCTTCCTGTGGTTTCTTGTTAGCTTCCCTCTCTTTGAACCTCTTATCACACTCCAGGTCAAACCCTACAGCCTTGGTGGATTCTTTCTGTTGCGGTTTGGTCACGCCCATATTGACATTGCTCATCACACGCGGGTCAATACTTCTAGCTCGGAATGAGTAGCTTGAAAAGAAAGATCATATTGTATATTAGAGAGATGTTTATATTTAAATATCTATTGATGTGGTATCCCTACCTTGATCCCATTAAAGATTTCCTATCTTGGTTTAATATTAAACCAGTCATGGGCTTGATGACCATATTTGATCAGTCACATAAAAGGACATGTTGTTGGCACACACAGTTTTGAGATAGAGGGCAGAGGCCAATATATTTGGTGAAATATAAAGAAAATAATAAACACAAATATGCTTCTTCCATCCATATCTTGTGATTACAAAGTCTGATTACCTTCAGCATGGTATAATTTCCAAGCTTAAAATGTACTCTTTCAAGTACTTGGAATTGACTCGGGCCTCCAAAATGTCCATTTTGATGTGACGGGTCACATATTATGAAAGGGCAAGCTCTGTTTTGATTTTTTTCTTAAGGGTCAATTTTGTTAAGAGGCACATGCCAGTTAAAGATATTCAAGACTTTTCGTAATCAAACTCGCAGATGTCCTTCAGAAGATGTAAAACACTTCCAATTTGCAATTTATAAGATCTTTTATCATAATTAGACAAATTGGTCAACAATTAGGCTATATTAAAAAAATCTTTTGCCTCAAAACTCCTGTGCGCATTAGTTAATTGATACGCGTTAGAAAAAAGAAAAAGAAAAAAATCCCAAAGTTTCACAGATTTTCATTGATCACATCATTTTAAATACAAAAGGTCACTTTTACAAGGATTTCGATATTTTATATATTTATAAAAAAACAAAAACCAAAAATTGTTAAAAAAACCGCATTCCGCATTAGGTTTTGAAAAACTGAAGAGCTTTGAGACAAATGATTTTTTTAATATAGCCTTATTAGTTCTTTTATATTTTGCTTTTTTTAACCATTTTTTTTACTGGTGATTTCCCCATCACAGATTGAAATGCTTTATAATTTTGTCCAACATTAAAACACCATGGTCACAGAAACACAAATCTCTCTGCTAAAAGTATTACCTTTTCATTTCTTTATATTCCAACTCGTCTTTCTCAGCTTGGCTTATGACTGTAATAGGTCTCTTGCGACTCTTGGTCTCAAATAACGGCGTCATAGGACAAGTCAGAGCTGGTTTCGTGTGTACTGCCTTCATTGGGCATGGACCTGATGAGAAAACAAACATCTCATTATAATTAATCTTCAGTGTACTATCAACATAATATCAGGTACATAATAACGTTTGCTTTTCCCCAGAGAGTCAAATTAGTGCACATGTGCAGAAATGGAACTATAATTCCTCCCTCATGAAGTATGAATGTGACGTAAAGGGTGCATCATTTCAGCCCTATAACAAGAATTTGTCTTTGATCACTAGAACATTCACCAGTGAATTTTCAATAACGCCACTTTAATAAGCTACACTCAGCAGATAGAACATACTCTGATATCCCCTTCATACTTGAAGTGGGATCAAGTATGGTACAGGGCTCAAATTTTAATTTTTGAGGGCACCCAATTTCAAGGCCACTGAACAAATTTATGATGCGGCACTAAGGCCAACAACAAATTGTCAAGAATACCTTGAAAGTTAACAAAGGTCTAGAGCACCAAGGCAAAACCTCAACAGGGCACGGCAATGGCCTCGATGAAATTTGAGCCCTAGTATGGTATACTGAGTAAAAATCTATAGTGGGTAAAGGGCCACTGGTAAGAACATGATATGATCACCCGCTGTCACCTGATTCTCCAAAAGGATAGCATATGACAGGTGGGAGAGCGTGGGCTAGATAGATGGCCTTGCAAGCTCTGTCACTTCTAACCATAGCTGTTCTCTCAATTATGTCAAAAGTGTTAAGCCAAAGCGAAATTGTAACGCATCAGTTTATTCTGAAGTGTATAACACAACTTAATTTCCAAATCTGAACCATGTCCCCCACCTGTTGCTTTCAGATATCTAAATTGTTATTTTACCCACCTTTATTTGCATCTTTTACGGATTTGGTTCTGAACCTATCCGGTGTCTTGGAGTGGAATCGGCTGATGGCCTGAGCCATGGGTTTGAATTTACCACCCTTCCCGGATACTGCTCCACCGTTGTGGCGATGATGTGCCTCGCTGAAGTGGAATGGTTTTATCACAGTTGGACCTCTTGCTTTCTTCTGTAAACAGTTCACAAGGTTATGAAAAATAAAGTTATTTGGCTGAAGGACAAGTTGCTGCTATAAAATGCCTGAAAATTTGAAAAGCATGTTTTAACATGCTTTCCAAATTTGTACAGCATTTTATTTGTATTCAATAAGTTATAACTTATTGAAAACAAACTAATGTGACCTGCTCCCACAAAACCCACCATAAGTGTTGGAAAATATCGTTCTGATTTGTTGATGCTGATATTACCAGCTTTAAATTGATGCATCCCTTGCTCACACTTTTGTCCATGGAAAATCAATATTTATCTTAAAAATGTCTCTATTTTCTATTGATCTGTGACAACTTTATTGAGCTTTATTTACATAAGAGATTTGGGCAACTTATGTCGGGTTTTGTGGGAGCTGATCACATATATTGTAGCGTTTAATTTAATTCTCCAAGACCAATAGGGCTTTTTTTTCTTTTCAAAAGATCATAATACATGTGAGACCACTGCAAATAAGGAATACCTGTGGACTGTGGTAGAATTTCATCATACAATGTGAGAATCAGACCTGGAAAAATGTGAAATTCAGGAAGCTCCCTTAAAATTTGGGTATTTGGAGGGAAATTTTGCTTTTCCAAATAAAGAAATACGTAAGAAATGGAGGAAAATCTAACTTTCGTTTGCTTCCCAGGAAATTTACATTTTTTCCAGCCCTGGTGAGAATCCATATGGATCTGAACAATGAATTTGGCAAGAATCAAATTTGATCCTTACATTTTTATTGGTTTAAATTTTGGATTCTCATAAAAATTCTTCCTTCGCGCCGATTATCAACGTCTGGTCTTTCAATATTTTTGCTTCCAAACAGACATCGTCCCAACAAAGGTATGATTATTAGTAAGCTTAGGCGTTTCCCGTGATCATGGTATTCACGGCAAGATTCACGCTTTTCATGCTAAATCACGGATTCTGTAAATAGGTCTGTGAAATCGCGGAATTGTTATTTCAGCCGCGATAATTGTCTGACAAGTCGCAAATATCTGGCGCAAATCATTCTTATTTTATTCTGCAATCGTTTCATATCGCGATCGCACATGACATGCTCACAGAACCATTTTTCGGCAGCTCAGGGAGTTTTAATAACTGTATCAATACCGCGCGCAGTGCATCCAGGGATACATTAACCGCGTGTTACGGCATGATTCACAGGTCATCGCCTCCACGTATTTATAGTATGCGTAGTATTAAGTTGACCTTTTTAACAGTGTCTCTAATTACGAGCTTCATTATTAAATGCCAGCGTGGGAATTTATTGTGAGAACTTCGCTTGCCTATTTCATCAGTATTTCGATGTGTTCAGATGACAAGCCGATGTTTACAGTTTTATTTAATAACAAAAATCAAATGTCCGAATTCCTATGACCTATTGAAATATTTCCTTTCAAGACGATTTCGACGTACAATTGTGTCAGGTGCATTAATCTCTAGGCCTACTTTTTCCTTTCAAGACGATATCGACGCGCAATTATTGTGTACAGTACATTCATCTCTAGGCCTACTTGACAGGACTGATTGAAATTCAATTGACAGATGATTTATAATATCGAATTTATTTGAATGAGATAAACAAAAGACCCGTCTTCTTCTACCCCCTTCAGAAAGGTTGTTAGTTGATAAAAAGTTAATCCAGGGCGTTCAATGGGTGATTATTCATTCATATCGATTGCATACAATTACTGTTGTAAAGAAAATACGGTACCGAAAATACACCCCGGAAAACGCACGTGCTAGTAATCATGAACGACGCCATTGCAGACAACAGCACAAACAAAATTCATTGATAAAAATAAATTACGTGATGATGAATAAATTACAATAATAATGTTGTAAATAGATCGGGGTTCTCCGATTGGCTGAGATGAGGTTTGCTGAGCAGACAACAGCAAATAAAATTCATTGATGAAAATAAATCATGTGATGATGAATAAATTACAATAATAATGTTGTAAATAGATCGGGGTTCTCCGATTGGTTGAGATGGAACTCCTGGTACGTGCATGCGACTAATGTTTACACGTTTTCAGGTCACGTCATGACCTCTTGCAAGGACTAAAAACAAAATGCCACCTAGGCCGCCGGGAATTGGTAAATGCCTAAAAATACGACCAAATCAAGGAAATCAAGGAATTTCTGCGCGGTTTTTTCTTGAAATCTCAATAATCACGGTAAATCACGCTTTTCACAAAAATTGCCAAAGGTTTTCACCTAAAAAATTCACGGGAAATCCCTAAGCCTAATTATTAGAGACGAAATTAACATTGAAAAGGAACGGGACAATTTTTTATTGATAAGGCCAAGGACCAAAAATAATGTGTTTCTCGTCCGGACTTTTTTAAAAATCAGTGAGGGTTATTATTTGTTATTTTTAGATTTTTAAAATTATTTTTCAGAAGCCAAAATACAAGCTTTTGCAAGAATTGTTTCGATATTCGTATCACTATCTATGCCAACGTAAACAAAGAAGGAATCAGCTTTAAAAATGGCGTCTTTTTCATTGAAAAATAGTTGCAAATGATGGACACTTAACAAAGACAGGTATGATTTTTGATTTTGTTTTCAAACTTTTTTTGGAATTTTTAAAAATAACAAATAAAAAAAATTGGTGAGGGCAGGGACGAGAAACACATTATTTTTGTTACTTGGCCTAAAAGCCCATTCAAAATTTTACTTACAGGTGAAGCTTTATGTTTCCTGAGTCCAGACTCAAAGTTCTTATTGCTACCCTCTTGTCTCGTTTCCATGTGATGTTCCTTGAGTCTGGAGTCTGTTTCAAATTTAAATTCCTCCGGTCTGGTTGGCTCCACCACGGATCTGACAGGATGGTAGCTCACTGAGTCCATGGCAAGTTGCTTGGACTTCTTTGAGATCTCCATAGCTATCTTGGTTTCCTGGCGCTTCTGCTCGATCCGTTCCATTTCAATCTCCTCGGAAGACTTGAATTTGGATTGTCCACCTGACCTGTGGCGACTGAAAATGAGTTGATAGTTATAGAGAGAGAGAATAGGTTAGTTCAGTATGACAGTATGAGTGACACTGACAATGGTAGATAGCAAGCCTTGAATTAAGCAGGAGCTGAGAGTACTTTCACTCATGGTTGCTAAGTTTTAGCTTCTGGTGTTTTTTTCTTCAAATTTAAAATTTAAAAAGTATAGGACGGGGAGTTACTTAATAGTCAAATAAGTTAGTAAGTAGCTCCTGGTCCATGAATGCTTAATGTAAGGCTTGGTGGATAGTTTTAGGGTTATTGCCACCAATAATATTACATGAAACTTTATTAGTTTCAGAACTGTTCATGTATCAATAAACCTGATTTCACTGATTTAAGAAAATCACACAAAAAATCTACCTTAATACTCTCGGTGTATGAGGCATTGTTAGCTTTGGTCTCTGTACTGGCTGACTGGTTCGTACCGGCGATGAACGCCTCTTTCGCTTGATAGGTACAAGATCGGCTGATTCTGTTCTCTTGCTATTTGAGTCGGCAGATATGGCTCTCTTAGTGGCTGTAGGAACAGCTGAGCGACGTTTTTGTGAGCGGGACCGTAAGGGAGTGATGCCTCCTACTGATCTTGTGGTACGTCTCAGACTAGAATTAGAAAAGCAACAAACGTATGTCATAAAAAATCAAAAATGGATCATGGAGATTTCAACTATTAACTAAAAAATAGAAACAAGCCATCTTAATTCTGACTGAAAGCCAGACTCATTTACTGCTTACAATATGTCCCCCCCCCCCCCACCCCCACCACCAGTAACATGTTCACGGTGGCAGATCGATCTGCTCACCAACATGAAAAAGACCTATACAGTACTGACTTTCTCTGGACTAGATTAAACTAGACTTCCTTTATTTTCAATTATATTGCAGTCAGGTTTGGCAAATTTTGGGTGCACTTGGGATGACGAATTACACTAAGACCTACGTTCAATTCCAACCAGATATCCAGATTACAGAGTGAAAAGAATGCCACTTTTAGTAACAGAGATGTAACTGGCCTTTTAATTTTTTTCCTGAAAATGCCAGAATCTTCATGAAAATTATATATTTTGAATACTTTTCCAATGATAACTAATGAAACTTGATTTCCTGAAAAATGTCCTGGAAATCAATCCGTTTCCTAATTTTAGGAAATTTCCTGAAGAGTTACATCTCTGTAGTAATCAATAGTATACCCAGAATGTTGGTGACTGAACCCTGGTGTAATGGATTCCTGCTGCAGGTTTCCATCATTACATTTCACACATGGAATCATGGTTGTTTGAAGCGTTAAAAATAACAATATCTGCCTCTAGCAAAATGGACTCAACCGGTTTTATTTATATTTTCATTAATTCAAAGATATCAGTGTCCTAGTTATCGACATAGACTACATGTATATCAACATTATATCGATATCACTACCGACATGTTGATATCCATATTGGTATGTCGATATATGCATTACAGTTAAGCCCACAATTATTCATACCCGTTGAAAAATATGAGTTTTTTCAAAGGAAATAAATAATTGTGGGTTTATATATTTTTATAAGCTTATAAAGCTATTATAACTTTAGTGATGATCACACTTTTTCATTTCAAAGTCCATTGCTGCAGCTGCAACTTACCTATTGCTACGCACTAATTTGCTTTTATTTTCATCTGCCCTGTCCACTTTTGAATTATTGGGCAGTACTGTATTGACTAATGGCTTCTTAGCCGCCGCCGCCGGGATGGTCGTTTTAGCTATCAATACAGGCTTCACTGATGCTGATATCTCCTTTGTATCTGTATGATTAATTAAGGGTTCGCAAAAGTTAGCATATTAAGATTTTGTAATATCCATGGATTATTATTGAATCAAAATGTGTATTGGGTCATTACTCATACATGTACCTGCTGTCATTTCACAGACATTTTCAGATTAAAGATTCCGCCACATTAACTTACCTCTTGGAATGTCACCAAATGTTGCCCATACAGGGAAATGAAACAATGCCATGCCAAATTGTCAGGTTACTTACAGGCTAGTAGTGTCATATTCATTTTTACACTTCAGTCTTTAAAGGTTTGGATGGGGAAAGGTTCAATTTTGTGTTTAATGAGGAACCAATTTGGAAGGCTTTTCCTTTGTCAAATTAACAATTGCACTACATGTGCGGATGTGCCCAATATCCAACATAAACTGACTAATGCAAATTCTATAATAGATGATGTCACCTGTCAATGTGATGTCACTATACGGCATGATCACAAATGATATAATTCCCATGCATACCACATGTATTGCTAGTATGAAGCGACACTGGAAACTGTGCAGATAGGCAGGGATGTAGCTACACTGGTCGGTGCCGGTCGGTAGCGACCGGCACTCACAGCAATTTTCAGGCAAATTAACCAGCTCTAAGACTCAAAAATTGAGCAAATGTACATCAAATACCACAAAATGGCTGAGAATGCCAGAGTGTGGCAAGAAATGTGAGAGATTTTAGCCGGCACTAAAATGTGGCTAGCTACAACCCTGCAGATAGGTTTGATTCACTAAATTCCCTATGTTTCTTACCCATTTTAGGTTGCTCGTCATCTGATCGCGCATCCTCAAACTGTTCTTCATCACTCTCTACTGTTGTCGTATCTGCTGTGATGGTCTGATGAGCTGGTGGCATCTGATGAGCTGGTGGCGTCTGAGGTGATGGTGTCTTGGCTTTCTCAACATTCGGCACAGTCTCTGGTTTCACTAGGATTATATTCATAGAAAGAATCATATAATACGCTGATGATTGGGGATACAAGCATTACAATACAAGAAGATAATAATTCCGCTTCTGGTTTACATAAATGACATGTACAGTGAAGTGTGGATATTTGAATTAACAAAATTCAGCTCCAAATTGGCTAGGTTGCCTTACACCAGTAAATTAATACAGAAGGACACTGGCGTGCACAAAGGCAACTAGCACATGTGCATCATATTCATATGCATAGTCGTGCGTGATCCAATACCGCACCGTGTGCATGTGGCCATCACATGAGTACACTTGGATTACTTTTGCGTGTGGAGAGATAAAACCTAATATATTTCTCGCCAATTTGGAACTGATTAAAACTATAGCATTTTACGGCCTCAATTCAGTTTACAAGAATGATCCCCCCCCCATACCAAGACCAGCTTACCCGGTGTTGTGCTTTCACTAGAGATATTGATCAACTCTAGATTGTTCTGTACGACTGGTATAACATGTACTTCAGCTTTCTGTTTGACGACCGCAACAGGTGCAGGGCTTGGTGCTGTCAAGTCTTCCATTTCTATAGGGGCAGGAGGAACCGTTTCATCATCTGTAGCGCTAGTACTATCCATATGCTCAGGGCTGCTGAATTCTACCGGGATATCATTCTCATGATCATAATCTGATAAATTTAATGTTTGTAACATGTATAAGCAATAGGTTATATAATTATATTAAAGGTCAACCAAATGCATGAGTCTGTGTTGGATATCTTTGCATCAATATTTTACAACATTTCTGAATTAAATTAGCTGTAGCCTGTTCAGATATCATGTTTAAAATGTTCAAATGTATGTAGGGCCTCCACAAGAGTAAGACGTTTAAACGTGGTTCAACAACGTCCTTTGTTAGGTGACTTTCAAATCGATATAATCTCGGCCACTTGACGCGACTTTAGTCTTGACACGATGTTGGATATTGACATGGTTGATGATCGATAATTTAGCGTCATGACCGTGTAGTCAGAAGAGGTAGGATACTATTTATTGACAAAGCTTACCTTACCATCATCTATACTATTATAGTATTACAAATTATCAAGTAGGCCCTACTTAGATGACGATTATGGTAGTTTGTACAATAGTTGTACGAATTACAGCGATACTCCGCTAATTCGTACAAGTTACAACAGTTGTACGAATATTAAAAGCGATGTTCCGCGAATTCGTACAACAGTTAATGTATGAATAACAGCGATGTTCCGTTAATTCGTAAATCGTACAACAGACTTGAACAGTTGTACGAATAGACTCCTCCCGATCAGGCCTCAAATTAATCGCAAGGCATCGAATTCAAAGGGCAGAAGGCAATTGCCTTGGATGCCCCACCTACCTAGTTGCCCTCCATTTCTGGCTATTTTCACTCCATTCAAAAGTACATTAATTGCTTGTCCTTTTAATTTCTTTATTTGAGGCCTGTTCCCGATACACTACTAGTACTACTGTCACTACACAGACGTCAGACATACATTCATAAACATGACACCACTCTATTATTGTTTTCGTAGCTACCCGAATACTAAAGACATAAAGTATATAAATTTACCCTGACTGAACTGAACCTGAGGCTGAGTGAGGCCATTTCCCTAAATAAAAATTAAATTACGATACAGGATATAATGATTGCCGGCAAAAAGCTTAGCTTGTGATCATTTTTATGATTTCTATGCCCTGAATGCCAGAGTTCAGTGCAGTGACAAATTAATCCATGCCAGAAATTACACCCTTTTTAGGCTTTTCTTTTGGTGTCGTTGTGCAGGAACATGCTAGCCATAGGCTACATGCATGCATGGATGACACACAGTAAATCATCACTGCTTTATTAAAAGCTCTTACCAAGTCTGGTGATCTGTCTGAACTTGGAATATCAAAACGTAAATTTTAACTTATTTTTTCAAACTTTTACTCTACTTCCAGACTTACTGAACCACTCATCGGCATTGTCCTGCAATGGTTGAGGCTCATTAAAATCCACATACTGCGGACAATCGGCTTCAAAAACCTCGTCAATGTATTCACTCATTGTTGATCCAACAGTTTTATCAGATCGTTTTATAATATACTAGTCTTTGGAAGTGTAAAAACTATAATAAATGCACAGCAAAATCTATCATCGATGATCTCTTGTTTTTGTGCGATGGCCGCTTGTTGTGGATTTTTAATTTCTGCGTTGTGGAATGAATAACCAATCAGCGTACAGCTTTTCCTGTAATTTGATTGGCTATCGAGTTTTTGGTGTGTAATACTGCCCTCATCGGTACGTTTTCATTAGTTTGTTTTAATCTACTCAACTCGACAACTTTACAAACTCGACCATCCATTACCGAGCCAAGCGAGCCTTTGGCAACACTCCGATCTTTTTTGTGCTAGCTCCACGGTGCTATAGTACAATATTGAATGCCTGAGAGTTTGAAAGTAAAATCTATATCACGAGGTCAAATTCTGATTTTTCCATTATACGAGGCGCAGCCGAGTGTGATGGAACAATCCAAATTGAACCGAGTGATATTATACAAATATTGAATGCCTGAGCGTGTGATAGTTAAAACTATATCACAAGGTCAAATTTGGATTTTTCCATTGCACGAGGCGAAGCCGAGTGTAATGGAATAATCCAAATTGGACCGAGTGATATAGTTTTACTATTGCACAGACAAAAGGCATTCAATATTTGTTTTATATCATGATATCACATGATTCTTTCCCAGCCATAATGATAGTAAAAACTATCACATGGTTGAAATCAGGCCTATCATGATATAAAGTTTTACTATTGCACAAACAAAAGGCATCCAATATTTGTTTTATATATCATGATATCATGATGTTATGATATCATGATGTTATATCCCATGATATCACTTTTCCAGTCATAATGATAGTAAAAACTATCACAAGATTGAAATCAGGCCTATCATGATAATTATAATACTATGTGGCTTGAGACTGGCAGGAAAGGTGAGACCACTTTCCTGAGACCTGGTAATCAATTTGTTAAGGTTGTTGCATACAAATCCACAACTTCGGGCCGCTGCGCGCAAGCGTTGACCACGGTTTTCCAATACTAATGTGGCATTTTCTTGTGGTGGAGCTAATAACGCATGTTACGAGTATGCTCAGATATGACATCTTTGATTGTTTGCTTTTCCCCTTAACGAGGATTCTAGTTTGTAGAGCAGGAAAGGTGAGAAGAGATCTTTCCTGGTAGAAGCATGGCATAGCGTGCTAAGACAAGTGACAAATCCTATGTCACTTGTCTTAGCACGCTATATTCAGCCAGTGGCGTAGCTAGTATATTCATATAGGGGGGGGGGGGCGAGAAATGAAAATGAACCGACAAGATTTGTCTGAGTAAAGAAATGCGCGCGTAGCGCTTGAAAATTTTCGATTTTTCATCTATATTTGCACGATTGCGGTACATTTTGGCCCTAAACAAGCTTGTACCAGAGAATATTTCATTTTGAGTTCACATATGCGCGCGTAGCGCGCGAAAAAAAAAATCATCAGTGTACTTTTGACCTTCATAATTCCATGATTCCTCTGGTTAAATGAACCGACAGGACCAATCTCAACCGACACGACGTCAGTATTGAGGGGGCGATCGCCACCCCCCCCACCCCCCCCCCCCCCCCCCCCCCCCCCCCCCCCCCCCCCCCCCTATGTCTACGCCACTGTATTCAGAGAAGGGTGGGATTCCCGTGTTACGGTGTCAGCAGCGCCAGATGGTTACGGACTGCGTTATTTTAAATAATTTTAAAAGCCTGGTCAAGGCTACCCAGACTGCATCATCCGCATACAAGAGTTCATCCCACACCAAAAAAAACCCTGCTGGCAATCATGATTCCAAGGTTTATGTTCCCATTTTGCAGTAATTCACTGCATTTAGGCCTTTATCGTCTAAATTGGTCATTATCTTGCGCCTAAGTGATTTTTTATAACACACGCCACACCAGTGGCGTGGCTCGGGGGGGGGGGGGGGGGGGGGGGGGGGGGGGGGGGGCGGGGTTGCAGAATTTGTTGTGCCCCCCCCCCCCCCCCCCCCCCCCTTTGTGCCCCTGCCCCCCACTTTCCGAATGTAGTGCTTAGTAATATGAGTTATAACCATGAGAAAACTGATTAAAACCCGGATGATTGGCCATTATTTGTTGAATGTGCTCTTTTTTGGACTGTGCGATTTTTTTTACCATGCGAATTTGTTTGACCTCTAGAGGACAGAAGGAAAAGAGGCGACCTAATCGAGAGTCGAGACCTACAGAATCATGCATCAAATTGACAAAATAGACCCAGACAGCATTTTCCAAAGATCACATCATGACAAAACATGAGACATTCAATGAAACTTTTCAAGACAAGGGCCAACCTCGGCAACAGGAAGCACTTCTTCAGCAACAGAGTGGTGGTGAACGATTGGCACAAACTCTGAAACGGTGCTGCTGTTACTACTCCAACACTCCTCTGCTTCAAAAACAACTAGCAACAATCATGGGGTTATAATGGGCTATAAAAGCCCGCCCAACCCTTGTCTCACAACTTCGGCAACAACGAAGATGGTGTGGCGCTTCAAGGTATGTTCAAGGTATGTTCAAGGTATGTACAGGGTGTATCAAAAAAAAATAGGAATCTGTTTCATGACGGTGTAATTCTTATTATGTACGAACCAGTAAATGACATGGTTAACGCAAAGTACGCTATAGTTTTCTCATTTTGCATCGGATTGATCTTATATTCTCAGGATATCATAATCATTAATTGGGCTTTACATTGAGACCAAATTGGTCATGGTCCAATGATTATAATAAGAATTACACCGTCATGAAACAGAGTCCTAATTTTTTTGATACACCCTGTATAGAAATAATGAGACAAATATGGGGCTTCTTCTGATATCAAAATATGTCGATGTGAAAAAAAACACCTAAAGTGATCGGAACATAACACCTTAATCTCCCTCCCCTAGGCAAGGACAAAAAAGGGTAAGGAAGAGAAAGGGGGAATACAGCGAAAAGAAGAAAAAGGAGGAGGAAAATGGGAATAGAAAAGAGAGAGGGGGAAAGGGAGGCAGTGACACGTTCACTGCCCCAAAATGCGAAATCCGACTCGTCGAATGGTCGAGTTGGTCTGTGGTCGAGATCTGTCGAAATCGTACATATTTACTCTTGGTTGTCAAAATTCTGCGTAGTCATCGATCGTCGTCACAAATTTTGTAACAGGTAAATGTTTCTTTTGTATTATAATTTGGATCTCATATTGCCTTTAATCAGCTTATATCATTATTTTTAACAGATTTATGTACAAATGATTGGCTTAACGTTGCCAATGAACTGGCGATTCACTGACGTTGGCGAACGAGGTGCAAAATTCCGCAGTCTGTTATTATTGTTAAAAAAGTGTATGTAAATTATGTATCGATTATTGATTGATGTGATTTAAAGGTAGATGTTCTGATTGCTGGCCCGATTTTCAACTTGATGTTTTCTATTTTACATTAAAGGTTATCCTTAAAATTGTCGCATTCCAAAGTTTGAGTTGTATAAGTTCAACTCCAATGGTTCTTATTTATAATTTTAGATAGAATAGAAGCACATTCTGCACAACACTGTATAAACACTCAACAGAACTTTGAAGTTCAGAACAGCAGTCAGTCAACAATCATGCAATGCCACAACAAACAAGGCTAGGCATGTTCATAAAATTTTGAAAATAAAAATATCTCTTTGAAAATGGAATACATGGAAACTAAGTACTTTACAATAAAAACTGGTGGTTCAACCATGTTAGTATGTCAGCAGGTAGCTCGTTCACGTAAACCGCACCCTCTAGAGTAAACCCTGCATATAGCTTTTCAACCTTTAGCTACACGGGCAGTGGTATACCGCCCTCTAGAGTAAACCCTGTATATAGCTTTTAAGGTTTAAGCTGCAGGGTGCCCGTGCGAATAGTCTCTTTACCTTCTGTTTGATAGTGTTTTGAGATGAATTTAACGTTGAGGGTGTCCTTCAACTTCAAGTGATGTTATAATAATAATGATTCAGTCAGGGGGTATTTGGCACAAATATTGTTCATAGTAATATATATATATTTGTGTGGGTCTTCCAATGGAGAATGTTGGTCTTGTTTGTTTGCATCAATGGAAAAAGTCAACTGCAATTTATGCCAAAAAAACACGACTACGGAGTACGGACACGACGAAAACATTTGTAGATGAGGTGAAAACATGGACGATGGTCGAGAGTTGTACAAAACCGAGAATATTTAATATTTTATTACCAAGTATACTTTGATTCGGATCGTCACGAAATCTGATAGATTTGTAAGCTTACACATGCATAATTATCTTGACACATGATTAAAAATTATTCAAATTGCGTCCAGATGGACGGAATAAAGAGTCCAGTTTAGAATGTATCTGCGTTTTCAGCAAAAATATTGCGTTCCCAGACCCGAAAACGCAATGTTACTAGAACCCTACATGTAGTAGGCACTGTACTATAAGAGAAGGATACGCACAAAATTTCAAATTGGATATATTAATGATTTCTATATCTTATTGTAATCCCAATATGTTAAAGTATGTAAAACAAATCAAGAAACACACAAAATAGTCCTCATATTTTTTTCAACACTATTTATTGCAGAACATTTCTTTTTTTGGGTAAAATCTCATAAAACATTCATTTGTTTAAAATGTTAACACAATTATGTTTAAAATCAACAAGTTTAAGGTACAGCTCATCTCTGGAGGATTGGTAACATTAGAAAATGCAATTTGTTTAGGCCTAAAACAATCAAATTTAAAAAGAAAGAGATTTTCCACATAAAACCCTTATTTTTTCCTCAATATAGGGATTTTTAGATTTTTTAAACAAATTATTAGTTAAGGTTTGATTTTAATAGTTTTAAACATCAAAAAATGGTAATATTAAAGTATATGGAATGTTTCAAGTTCATACTACAATCTACGGCAAAGCAGTGGACCATTCAAATTGCATTTCTACATACTTTTGTACTCCTGAGTCCTGACATTGTAATAATGGTCGATAATAGAGGTTTTGTTGATAGAAACACTACCTTTAAGGCTTTAAGTATTAAGTATACTGTAGTATCTCAACTTTGGAAGATTGGTTAAGCATAAAAAATACAATTTCATTATGCCTTTAACCACTAAATTGAAGAAAAAAAATCAGATTTTCCACACAAAACCCCTATTTTTACACAATAAAGGCCTGTTTTTTGTTTTGTTTTAACTTATTATTAGTTAATAGGTTTGATTGTAATAGTTTTAACATCAGAAAATGGCAATATCAAAGTATATGGAATGTTTCAAGTTCATACTACAATCTACAGCAAAGCAGTGGGCCATTCAAAATGCATGTCTACATTGTGTTACACTCCTGACATGTCTATATGGTGGATAAAATAGGTTTGGTGGATAAAAAACACTACCTTTAAGTATCAAGTACAGTTCCTCTCAACTTGGAAGATTGGTAAGCATAGAAAATACAATTTCATTATGCCATCAACAACTAAATCGGGAAGAAAATCAGATTTTCCACACAAAACCCCTATTTTTACACAATAAAGGCCTGTTTTTGTTTGTTTTAACTAATTATTATTTAAAAGGTTTGATTTGAATAGTTTTAAACATCAGAATATGGCAATATCAAAGGTATACATGGACAGTTTCAAGTTTATATTACAGTTTATGGCACGGCAGTGGGCCATCCAAAATGTATTTACATTTCTACACTAATTTGTTACACTCCTGACTGACTCCTATTTACTATCTGTAGTAGACATTTTCAAATGAATGTAACACAATTTTATTTGTTACTATTTATTAATTTACATCATGTACTACTATAATAAACTGATATATAACTAAATTTTAATTTAAATTTAATTAAAAAATATATAAGGAAGTTTGCAAAATTTAGACAGCATGTCAATGTTACACTCCTGACATTTTGGAGTTCTCCCAGTAAACCCTTGACCACAAATGATATGATGTGATTACCAATGCCACTTGACCATCTATGGCAAGCCAAGTGTATACATATACAAAATATGGAATGACAAATGCATTTAACCTTTCATCATTTTTATTATCAAGCTAGATTAATTTCAATATTTGAGTTTGACTCCTTTCTTCATGTTGACATACTGTAGTGTAACAATCAATAATTTATTGGACTTATGCAATATTTTCACAGTGACTCATTCTGAATAAGGTGGACCTTCAATATTTCAAAATGTATATCTCAGAAATGAATATCAAAGATGGTTTTCTTGTACTAGCTTAATAAAAATGCATGTTCAAGTTTTATGTAAAAAAAAAGATGTTACACTCCTGACCGTTTTTTGGCATCAAAAACGAGCAGAAGTTTTTTTTGCAACAAGCAAGGGCCATCATATTCTGGCACAAAGAAATGACTATCTTAACACATATTTTGGAATAATTGGCTATTCTATAAAAGTTCTTTATATGATCAAAAACGGGCAAAATGTTGAATATGCCATTTTCAGCCATTTTTTTTAAACCGCCCATACGCAATATCTGTAGGCACTGTACTATAAGAGAAGGATACGCAATATCTGTAAGCACTGTACTATGTATAAGAGAAGGATACCCAGTATCTGTAGGCGCTGTAACCTATATGTTCAGGAGATCGATCAGTTGATATTAAGCCGCCCATACGCAATATCTGTAGGCACTGTACTATAAGAGAAGGATACGCAATATCTGTAAGCACTGTACTATGTATAAGAGAAGGATACCCAGTATCTGTAGGCGCTGTAACCTATATGTTCAGGAGATCGATCAGTTGATATTAAGGGTGGTCATGAGTTCACCTTATGATGGAGTAGTACTTGTGTCCGGATTAGGAGGCGGAAAAGGAGTAATCGAACGGGTCAAATCGTTCGAGTAATTTCTCCGTGGGAAGTGGAGAAATAGATGCTACAATGTCTTGATTTTGTCTTTCTGCTTGATCTTCCAATAAATCTACCACCCGGTTGAGAGTCGTGAGAGTTGCTGTAGCCGTCGCTGTGATATTTTCCAGCAGTTCTCTCTGTCTCTCTCCTTGGCCATCCAGCATTGCTTGCTGAACTTGCATCAGTCTGACCATTTCCAATAGAATAGGAGTCGTCACGGCCGTACCATTCTCGATCAATTCGTTCTGGGATGCTTGCAGGCGCTTGTCATCGTCTAACGATTGGGCGATCAAAGGCAAAGCAGTCGCCGTAGCATTCTGATGGATGTAATCTATGCTCTTCAACAGGTCAGCAATTTCAGGGAAGGCATGGTTCAACGAACCGGTGATATTCTCAAGAAGAACGGTGTCGCGGGGGTTGCCGCGGAAATCCAGTTCATCTTGTGGGATGATGCAGTCGGTTCCGTAACAGTCGGTAGCACTCCTCTTGACAGGTTTACAAGTGATGCCGTATATAAGCGCACTCACACATGCCAGAGCCAAAATCAAATTGTGCCTCAAAGTGGCCATATTCATATAATGCTATAGCTTTCAATGATGCAGTGAAATCTACCAACAATGATGAACCACCAATATGTGGGTGCTATTCGATGGTGTCAGTACAAAATTAAAGACTGGGTTTGGTAGACTAGTTCTTTGTCGTGATATTGGCGCTGACCCACTGAAACGTTGGTGCTATTCGATGGTGTCGGTATAAAATTAAAGACGGTTTGGTAGACTAGTTATTTGTCGAGATATTTGCACTGACCCACTGAAACGTGGCTGCTATTTGACAGTCTCGGTATCAGATGAGTTTTGTAAACTAGTTTTATGTAGAGTTATTTTGGCACTTACCCAGGGCAAATGGGTAATATAGCTGCTGTGTTTGTCACATCAAAGAATGAGATAAATGTTCTAACCATAAAGGGGAAGCTTTTACATCAAAAAGTACCGGATAAGGAACAGGAAAAGGAAACATGATTTAGTGCCAACATATGAGATATTGCATGTGAACATGGTTCTGACCGACGCTTCAAACAGGACCTAAACTTTTTAGAAAAAAAGTATAAGTTTAGTTTAGTTTTATTTCCAAGTACATGAGGCCATCGGCCCAAATACACAAAATATTGCCATGATTGGCATGATTTACAATTAATAAAATCATAGTAATTTAATATAGTAACGTACATGTAATAATATATTTTACAGTAACATTGTTTGATAATAATGTAACGAAAAGTGCCCTTCGTCTTCGAACCTGATGTCTTTGTTTCAAGAGGTTTGAAGATGTCTTGAGATAAAGGAAGTATAACGTGGTAGCGTGCGTCTTCCTTACTCTCGACACTTTCATAATACGTGAAGATGCAGTAATTCAACTTATTAAAGACTGGAGACTGAAATGAACTATTTGTGTGACTCATTATTGTTGTCTTCGACGAGAATAACTATAGACATAGTATTTATTCATTCATTACAAACTAAAGGTATAAACCTTGTTGTTATCACTATTAGAATTATTTACAACATCAGATAAAATATGAGTTGTCAAGGTCTTAAAAGGAAGGATAAGACATTTGACTGATTCTACTGTGATCGTCAAAGAAGGTCTTCTTTTAAAGACGTCAAGCCTTTATTATGCAAGAGACGGCGGTGCTGTTGATAAAGTCAGGAGAGTCGTTCGCAGGCCTGATAATACAAGAGTTTCTCAAAAAGAAAAGTGCATTAAAAGGGTCTTTATTGGTGAGAAGACGTTTAAAACGTCGTCTTGATGGAGCAAAGATGGGTTACAAACCTGTATTCAGGCTTGGCTTTCATCCGCTCTTGATGACTCAAGGATGGGTTACAAACCGGTATTCAGGCTTGGCTTTCATCCGCTCTTGATGATGCAAGGATGGGTTACAAACCGGTATTCAGGCTTGGCTTTCATCCGCTCTTGATGATGCAAGGATGGGTTACAAATCTGACAGTAGTCAGACTTGGCTTACATCCACTGGATGACGCAAGGATGGGTTACAAACCTGTATTCAGGCTTGGCTTTCATCCTTGTGTCTTTGCAGCGCTAGGGCCCCAGGCAATCTCTAGCTGGATCGGGGACATGCCCCGACCTATCTGCTCTTTCTGGGCAAATGCAGCCCCTTTTATGCATTCTGTAGCTCTGTTCCATGGTAGCTGATTGGCTGACTGGTCAAAAGCTATTCCCTAGCCTGTCATTGGTCAGTCTCATTTAAACAGAATGTTTCTGATTGGCTGAAAGTTTGCTGAGTTATGACATCATCAGATTTGGATGCACGTTTATAAATACGAAAATCACCTGAATAAATTAATATCTTGAAACTTAACTTAAATATAATATTACATCAAACTTGTGTTATTAATTATTCTATACACTTGATTTGCTACTTAATTATCCTACTTTGAGAGAGATTGAGCAATTATTAAAGATTATTAGCGAAACGCTGACATAAATAACTAGAAACACTTGATCACTCAGGAAACTCAGAATGTTATTGAAATCGTTCTAATTGACAACAGAGTATTTTGATTCATAAAACAAGCTCTAACATTGGATTTATACAATGGATTTTGATGATGAGTTACTGTAAGTATTCTATGTGCTTTACTTGAACTCAGTGTGAACTCACAAAGTGAGATTTGACTTCTTAAATGACTTAAAAACAGACCGTTCGCGCCACTGATGTTGGAGCAGAAGTCACTGTATGGGATCAGAATTCTGCTCTTGCGATATTTCCTGCACAAACTTCTGGCCTCAAAAACCTTTAGCTAACACTCTTTATAGTTAATAAATGACCTGAACTTCATCATCAATAGTTGTAGCCTAGTAAATTAGATACATTGGATCATCAGACAATCGTAGTCCTTAGTTTGAAATAAGCTTACACACAAAAACAAAAATAGCTAAAACGGTAAAGGGTTGATGCACAGTCAAAACCCGATTTCCGTTACACTACCCCCCTCTTTGAAAGACCATTTTGTCCCCAAAATGAATAAAATCTTTATACCTGCAATTTATATTTTGTACAATATTTACACATTATTATTATTTCTGCATTGGTACGTTTAATAAAATATTATCTTAAATAATGGTGGTCCTCTTCTTCCTGCCATCTACTAATTGACATGGTAGTCCTCTTCTTCCCGTCATCTGCTAGTTGAAATGGTAGTCCTCTTCTTCCCGTCATCTGCTAGTTGAAATGGTAGTCCTCTTCTTCCCATCATCTGCTAGTTGAAATTGTAGTCCCCTTCTTCCGGCCGTCGTCTTCTATAATGATAGTCTTCTTGTACTGCTCCATTAAGGTTTTCCGTTGAGAAGTGATCATGTCCAGAACGTTAATCAACTTCATTCTTGATTCAACGCCGTTGCTCCTTCTTGTAGACATTTGTAGCTTCATATGTGATTCTTATGAAGATTTATTAATTTCTTCCTCGTAGCTTTCTGGTAGATAGATTTCATAAAACAGGACCTGGGATCCAACTTTGTATGGCCCCAATTTGACATGCCAGCTCCATATATATATGCTTAACGGTTCTTCGAGAATATTTCACATTCTGTGATTCATAAACCACAGTTAACCGTTGATCCCAATTAGTTTTGAAGGAACTATGCTCTTTCTTAGGGTTTCAATTAATAATAGATACACTCTGGACGCGTCTGGACACTGAGTACCATCTCACAGTCCATCACCAATAGTGTTCCTGATCCCAATCGAAAAACTTCTTCTTAACACATGAGTGTTCAGCTAGCTATTCTTCTTGAGTGTAATTTATATAGACGTCTCCATGTAAATTGTTTTGGAAAATACTGGTAACTTCTGCATGGTTTACTTTTCTTCAGTGTCCCCATGATGTTCCACTAGCTCTTTATTATAGTCTGCTTTCGTGCTATCTGGTAATTGTTACGTTAAAGGTGAGTCTCCAATATTCATAGTCGGCTTCCATGCTATGATTTATTCTCGAGTCTCAATCCTTCAGTCTCTGGAATACCCTTTGGTATAGTCGGCTTCCGTTTTATACTTGATTCCAGGAGTTCTCTCAGTTGCTTTACGTGATTTGATATAGTTGACTTCCATACTATATCAAGGCCCGCTGTTTTTAGTGTTTATTTCTTGTTATTGACGAAATGTAGCAATCAGGTGTGCTTCTTGGTCTGACATCGCAATTCCCTAATTTAATTGGTGAACTCATCACCAACACACAAAACATTTGTGTTCTCTACAACTTCTCAGTTTGGAGCCCAGGATATCTATAGCTATCCTCTCCATTGGAGCTCCTACATTGTAGGTTCTCATTTGGCGCCCTATCTCGTTAGGACGGCTTTAGTCGTCCAGCAACTTTTCAACTTAGGGTCCTCTTTTGCGATCTCTGACCAAGGAGGTTTTGGTGGTTGTTCCTGCTGCTCTCTGTTGTCTGCGTTGTTCTGGTTGTTATCTTGTATTAGCAGTCTGGCCATTCTCCCTCAGAGTATGCCGTCGTGACTGCCCCTCCATGTGTGTTTGCTTGTTGTTTTTATTGTGAGTTAATCTTGCACCTCCATATGCACCATGTGATTCTTCAGGGTTTTCTTCTTCTTTTTCCATCTGCGTGATGGTTTTTGTCTTACAGAACCATCTGTAAACTCATTTGAGTAACTCTCTGTAACTAGGTTTCCAAGTCGTCTTCCCCGTTGACGGTCTCTCAAATAGTCTCCCCAGATCTTAGGATAGGTTTGTCCTCTCTTGGTGTCTGCATCTTGAGTCGACGTAGCTGGTCACTTCTTTTAAGAAATAGAAGTTAATCCCGCCGCTGCCACCAATGTAACGAAAAGTGCCCTTCGTCTTCGAACCTGATGTCTTTGTTTCAAGAGGTTTGAAGATGTCTTGAGATAAAGGAAGTATAACGTGGTAGCGTGCGTCTTCCTTACTCTCGACACTTTCATAATACGTGAAGATGCAGTAATTCAACTTATTAAAGACTGGAGACTGAAATGAACTATTTGTGTGACTCATTATTGTTGTCTTCGACGAGAATAACTATAGACATAGTATTTATTCATTCATTACAAACTAAAGGTATAAACCTTGTTGTTATCACTATTAGAATTATTTACAACATCAGATAAAATATGAGTTGTCAAGGTCTTAAAAGGAAGGATAAGACATTTGACTGATTCTACTGTGATCGTCAAAGAAGGTCTTCTTTTAAAGACGTCAAGCCTTTATTATGCAAGAGACGGCGGTGCTGTTGATAAAGTCAGGAGAGTCGTTCGCAGGCCTGATAATACAAGAGTTTCTCAAAAAGAAAAGTGCATTAAAAGGGTCTTTATTGGTGAGAAGACGTTTAAAACGTCGTCTTGATGGAGCAAAGATGGGTTACAAACCTGTATTCAGGCTTGGCTTTCATCCGCTCTTGATGACTCAAGGATGGGTTACAAACCGGTATTCAGGCTTGGCTTTCATCCGCTCTTGATGATGCAAGGATGGGTTACAAACCGGTATTCAGGCTTGGCTTTCATCCGCTCTTGATGATGCAAGGATGGGTTACAAATCTGACAGTAGTCAGACTTGGCTTACATCCACTGGATGACGCAAGGATGGGTTACAAACCTGTATTCAGGCTTGGCTTTCATCCTTGTGTCTTTGCAGCGCTAGGGCCCCAGGCAATCTCTAGCTGGATCGGGGACATGCCCCGACCTATCTGCTCTTTCTGGGCAAATGCAGCCCCTTTTATGCATTCTGTAGCTCTGTTCCATGGTAGCTGATTGGCTGACTGGTCAAAAGCTATTCCCTAGCCTGTCATTGGTCAGTCTCATTTAAACAGAATGTTTCTGATTGGCTGAAAGTTTGCTGAGTTATGACATCATCAGATTTGGATGCACGTTTATAAATACGAAAATCACCTGAATAAATTAATATCTTGAAACTTAACTTAAATATAATATTACATCAAACTTGTGTTATTAATTATTCTATACACTTGATTTGCTACTTAATTATCCTACTTTGAGAGAGATTGAGCAATTATTAAAGATTATTAGCGAAACGCTGACATAAATAACTAGAAACACTTGATCACTCAGGAAACTCAGAATGTTATTGAAATCGTTCTAATTGACAACAGAGTATTTTGATTCATAAAACAAGCTCTAACATTGGATTTATACAATGGATTTTGATGATGAGTTACTGTAAGTATTCTATGTGCTTTACTTGAACTCAGTGTGAACTCACAAAGTGAGATTTGACTTCTTAAATGACTTAAAAACAGACCGTTCGCGCCACTGATGTTGGAGCAGAAGTCACTGTATGGGATCAGAATTCTGCTCTTGCGATATTTCCTGCACAAACTTCTGGCCTCAAAAACCTTTAGCTAACACTCTTTATAGTTAATAAATGACCTGAACTTCATCATCAATAGTTGTAGCCTAGTAAATTAGATACATTGGATCATCAGACAATCGTAGTCCTTAGTTTGAAATAAGCTTACACACAAAAACAAAAATAGCTAAAACGGTAAAGGGTTGATGCACAGTCAAAACCCGATTTCCGTTACACTACCCCCCTCTTTGAAAGACCATTTTGTCCCCAAAATGAATAAAATCTTTATACCTGCAATTTATATTTTGTACAATATTTACACATTATTATTATTTCTGCATTGGTACGTTTAATAAAATATTAT
The DNA here is from genome assembly GCA_035610835.1 of Ophiura sarsii. Classification (NCBI taxonomy): domain Eukaryota; kingdom Metazoa; phylum Echinodermata; class Ophiuroidea; order Amphilepidida; family Ophiuridae; genus Ophiura; species Ophiura sarsii. The sequence goes on from CM069444.1 coordinate 47,290,810, forward strand.
CTTAAATAATGGTGGTCCTCTTCTTCCTGCCATCTACTAATTGACATGGTAGTCCTCTTCTTCCCGTCATCTGCTAGTTGAAATGGTAGTCCTCTTCTTCCCGTCATCTGCTAGTTGAAATGGTAGTCCTCTTCTTCCCATCATCTGCTAGTTGAAATTGTAGTCCCCTTCTTCCGGCCGTCGTCTTCTATAATGATAGTCTTCTTGTACTGCTCCATTAAGGTTTTCCGTTGAGAAGTGATCATGTCCAGAACGTTAATCAACTTCATTCTTGATTCAACGCCGTTGCTCCTTCTTGTAGACATTTGTAGCTTCATATGTGATTCTTATGAAGATTTATTAATTTCTTCCTCGTAGCTTTCTGGTAGATAGATTTCATAAAACAGGACCTGGGATCCAACTTTGTATGGCCCCAATTTGACATGCCAGCTCCATATATATATGCTTAACGGTTCTTCGAGAATATTTCACATTCTGTGATTCATAAACCACAGTTAACCGTTGATCCCAATTAGTTTTGAAGGAACTATGCTCTTTCTTAGGGTTTCAATTAATAATAGATACACTCTGGACGCGTCTGGACACTGAGTACCATCTCACAGTCCATCACCAATAGTGTTCCTGATCCCAATCGAAAAACTTCTTCTTAACACATGAGTGTTCAGCTAGCTATTCTTCTTGAGTGTAATTTATATAGACGTCTCCATGTAAATTGTTTTGGAAAATACTGGTAACTTCTGCATGGTTTACTTTTCTTCAGTGTCCCCATGATGTTCCACTAGCTCTTTATTATAGTCTGCTTTCGTGCTATCTGGTAATTGTTACGTTAAAGGTGAGTCTCCAATATTCATAGTCGGCTTCCATGCTATGATTTATTCTCGAGTCTCAATCCTTCAGTCTCTGGAATACCCTTTGGTATAGTCGGCTTCCGTTTTATACTTGATTCCAGGAGTTCTCTCAGTTGCTTTACGTGATTTGATATAGTTGACTTCCATACTATATCAAGGCCCGCTGTTTTTAGTGTTTATTTCTTGTTATTGACGAAATGTAGCAATCAGGTGTGCTTCTTGGTCTGACATCGCAATTCCCTAATTTAATTGGTGAACTCATCACCAACACACAAAACATTTGTGTTCTCTACAACTTCTCAGTTTGGAGCCCAGGATATCTATAGCTATCCTCTCCATTGGAGCTCCTACATTGTAGGTTCTCATTTGGCGCCCTATCTCGTTAGGACGGCTTTAGTCGTCCAGCAACTTTTCAACTTAGGGTCCTCTTTTGCGATCTCTGACCAAGGAGGTTTTGGTGGTTGTTCCTGCTGCTCTCTGTTGTCTGCGTTGTTCTGGTTGTTATCTTGTATTAGCAGTCTGGCCATTCTCCCTCAGAGTATGCCGTCGTGACTGCCCCTCCATGTGTGTTTGCTTGTTGTTTTTATTGTGAGTTAATCTTGCACCTCCATATGCACCATGTGATTCTTCAGGGTTTTCTTCTTCTTTTTCCATCTGCGTGATGGTTTTTGTCTTACAGAACCATCTGTAAACTCATTTGAGTAACTCTCTGTAACTAGGTTTCCAAGTCGTCTTCCCCGTTGACGGTCTCTCAAATAGTCTCCCCAGATCTTAGGATAGGTTTGTCCTCTCTTGGTGTCTGCATCTTGAGTCGACGTAGCTGGTCACTTCTTTTAAGAAATAGAAGTTAATCCCGCCGCTGCCACCAATGTAACGAAAAGTGCCCTTCGTCTTCGAACCTGATGTCTTTGTTTCAAGAGGTTTGAAGATGTCTTGAGATAAAGGAAGTATAACGTGGTAGCGTGCGTCTTCCTTACTCTCGACACTTTCATAATACGTGAAGATGCAGTAATTCAACTTATTAAAGACTGGAGACTGAAATGAACTATTTGTGTGACTCATTATTGTTGTCTTCGACGAGAATAACTATAGACATAGTATTTATTCATTCATTACAAACTAAAGGTATAAACCTTGTTGTTATCACTATTAGAATTATTTACAACATCAGATAAAATATGAGTTGTCAAGGTCTTAAAAGGAAGGATAAGACATTTGACTGATTCTACTGTGATCGTCAAAGAAGGTCTTCTTTTAAAGACGTCAAGCCTTTATTATGCAAGAGACGGCGGTGCTGTTGATAAAGTCAGGAGAGTCGTTCGCAGGCCTGATAATACAAGAGTTTCTCAAAAAGAAAAGTGCATTAAAAGGGTCTTTATTGGTGAGAAGACGTTTAAAACGTCGTCTTGATGGAGCAAAGATGGGTTACAAACCTGTATTCAGGCTTGGCTTTCATCCGCTCTTGATGACTCAAGGATGGGTTACAAACCGGTATTCAGGCTTGGCTTTCATCCGCTCTTGATGATGCAAGGATGGGTTACAAACCGGTATTCAGGCTTGGCTTTCATCCGCTCTTGATGATGCAAGGATGGGTTACAAATCTGACAGTAGTCAGACTTGGCTTACATCCACTGGATGACGCAAGGATGGGTTACAAACCTGTATTCAGGCTTGGCTTTCATCCTTGTGTCTTTGCAGCGCTAGGGCCCCAGGCAATCTCTAGCTGGATCGGGGACATGCCCCGACCTATCTGCTCTTTCTGGGCAAATGCAGCCCCTTTTATGCATTCTGTAGCTCTGTTCCATGGTAGCTGATTGGCTGACTGGTCAAAAGCTATTCCCTAGCCTGTCATTGGTCAGTCTCATTTAAACAGAATGTTTCTGATTGGCTGAAAGTTTGCTGAGTTATGACATCATCAGATTTGGATGCACGTTTATAAATACGAAAATCACCTGAATAAATTAATATCTTGAAACTTAACTTAAATATAATATTACATCAAACTTGTGTTATTAATTATTCTATACACTTGATTTGCTACTTAATTATCCTACTTTGAGAGAGATTGAGCAATTATTAAAGATTATTAGCGAAACGCTGACATAAATAACTAGAAACACTTGATCACTCAGGAAACTCAGAATGTTATTGAAATCGTTCTAATTGACAACAGAGTATTTTGATTCATAAAACAAGCTCTAACATTGGATTTATACAATGGATTTTGATGATGAGTTACTGTAAGTATTCTATGTGCTTTACTTGAACTCAGTGTGAACTCACAAAGTGAGATTTGACTTCTTAAATGACTTAAAAACAGACCGTTCGCGCCACTGATGTTGGAGCAGAAGTCACTGTATGGGATCAGAATTCTGCTCTTGCGATATTTCCTGCACAAACTTCTGGCCTCAAAAACCTTTAGCTAACACTCTTTATAGTTAATAAATGACCTGAACTTCATCATCAATAGTTGTAGCCTAGTAAATTAGATACATTGGATCATCAGACAATCGTAGTCCTTAGTTTGAAATAAGCTTACACACAAAAACAAAAATAGCTAAAACTAGGCATTATCCTCAAATAGGTCTTAGAAAATATCAGACCCCCTAAGTTGCTGAAAAGTGATCATACAAAACGTGTGTGTATAATTTCGTATTTCAATCAATAGTTAGTGAGATGGGTGAACGCACACTAAGCACAGTATTGGTAAAACGTTATGTTGGTCATTAATTGAGTATTCAATAGTTGTCGAGGTAATGTTGACATCCTTATATACTCCTCATATAGGTCTTACGCCTATCCCTTAACTACACAAAAACGTGTGTTTAAGACCTATATGAGGAGTATAATAAGGCTTGATCAAATGTTGACATCCTTATTATACTCCTCATATAGGTCTTACGCCTATACCTTAACTGCACACAAATGTGTATTTAAGACCTATATGAGGAGTATATTACGGCTTGATCAAATTGCATTTCAACAAATCATGAAATATACGAAAATTGTCGACTCGCATCATTCCGGGAATCGTCGTCACCACCGCTTTCCGGCTATTGTATTTCTAGAATTATTTTGTCATGTTTATCTATATTGTAAACATTTGTATGAAAATTAAATTACATCAACACTGGACAACACTGGTATGAATTATTAATATAAAGGCCGGTTATTTGTTACTATTTGATTGTTATTGTAACTCTACATGATTTCAATATTTTCACTAGACCAGGTTTGAATTGTTTGCCGATTTGTAATTATTAACGAATTTACTAACACCAAATGCAGTGATGGCGCTATATTACACCGATAAGTGAATCAGGTGGGGTCAGACGCATTGACTGAGAAATGAGTATAGGGATTAAATCTGCATGACCCCGGAGCAGATACGGAATAAAGTTATGTGAAATACATATTGCGGTTTATTCCGTAAATAACATGAGCTCCTTTGATATATCCAATTTTGGTTTGGCCTGGCATTGACACTGTTTGTTTGATTTGCAACCCGGTCTCCTTCTAAATCTGTGACTATATACACAGAATACAACATTCCGTTAGCGCCCTCAACGGAATAAATCGCAATAACACTAGTTTAAGATTGTAGGATATCCAATTTATAGTTTTAGCTATGATATGATTTCCAAGGTGTCATATCTATTTATTAATCTAAATAAAATATTAAACTGTGACTATATACACAGAATACAACATCTCGCATTCTGTGGGGTTGACCACAGATTAGATTTATTCCGTAAGCGCCCTCAACGGAATAAATCGCAATGACACTAGTTTAAGATTGTAGGATATCCAATTTATAGTTTTAGCTTGTGCCATCCTTGTCTTTACCTCCCCGACCACCAACCCCCTGAGTGTTTTGGCATACAATTAGGTATCAATATGATTTCCAAGGTGTCATATCTATTTATTAATCTAAATCTGTGACTATATACACAGAATACAACATCTCGCATTCTGTGGGGTTGACCACAGATTAGATTTATTCCGTAAGCGCCCTCAACGGAATAAATCGCAATAACACTAGTTTAAGACACTAGTTTTAACTAGTGTTAGGATATCCAATTTAAAGTTTTAGCTTGTGCCATCCTTGTCTTTACCTCCCCGACCACCAACCCCCTGAGTGTTTTGGCATACAATTAGGTATCAATATGATTTCCAAGGTGTCATATCTATTTATTAATCTAAATCTGTGACTATATACACAGAATACAACATCTCGCATTCTGTGGGGTTGACCACAGATTAGATTTATTCCGTAAGCGCCCTCAACGGAATAAATCGCAATGACACTAGTTTAAGATTGTAGGATATCCAATTTATAGCGCCCTCAACGGAATAAATCGCAATGACACTAGTTTAAGATTGTAGGATATCCAATTTATAGTTTTAGCTTGTGCCATCCTTGTCTTTACCTCCCCGACCACCAACCCCCTGAGTGTTTTGGCAGGTATCAATATGATTTCCAAGGTGTCATATCTATTTATTAATCTAAATCTGTGACTATATACACAGAACACAACATCTCGCATTCTGTGGGGTTGACCACAGATTAGATTTATTCCGTAAGCGCCCTCAACGGAATAAATCGCAATGACACTAGTTTAAGATTGTAGGATATCCAATTTATAGCGCCCTCAACGGAATAAATCGCAATGACACTAGTTTAAGATTGTAGGATATCCAATTTATAGTTTTAGCTTGTGCCATCCTTGTCTTTACCTCCCCGACCACCAACCCCCTGAGTGTTTTGGCATACAATTAGGTATCAATATGATTTCCAAGGTGTCATATCTATTTATTAATCTAAATCTGTGACTATATACACAGAATACAACATCTCGCATTCTGTGGGGTTGACCACAGATTAGATTTATTCCGTAAGCGCCCTCAACGGAATAAATCGCAATAACACTAGTTTAAGACACTAGTTTTAACTAGTGTTAGGATATCCAATTTATAGTTTTAGCTTGTGCCATCCTTGTTTTTACCTCCCCGACCACCAACCCCCTGAGTGTTTTGGCATACAATTAGGTATCAATATGATTTCCAAGGTGTCATATCTATTTATATTTTGGATATCCTACAATCTTAAACTAGTGTTATTGCGATTTATTCCGTTGAGGGCGCTAACGGAATAAATCTTAGCATTATGACAGTTTTACCAAATATTGGTCAAGTAAAAGCAAAAGTTGACGAAAATTATTCTGATCTTGTTGCATAATAACCATTCCAGTCGCCCAATTGATATAAATCCAATCACACGTCGTAGTGACACCAACCAATTGGGCGACTGGTAATGCCCTTATGTAATGATTATCAATTAATTCAAATACGCACATTGAGTATAGCATAGGGCAGCAACGACGACCAATACACTATTGTCATGATTGCACAGTTCATATCTCAAAGGCAGTTCACAGCTGCGCTGTGCTTATTTAATTTAATTTGCCATTCATTCACAAGCTGCAGACACGTTATGCCACGAGATAGGAAGAGGAATGTTACAACAAAGTCGAGTGATTGAGTTCGGCAAACCCAGATGTTCAACTGGTCAAGACTTTAAAATACAAACCAAATCGTGTGTGAGATTATAGTGGGAAATCCCAGGGAGTCAATGGAAATCCCGTGGGAAATGTCAATGCTATTTTACGGAATAATATTTTTATATTTGACATTTATTCCGTATAAGTGTGGCTACCACTACCAGGTCAGGGGGGGGGGGGGGGCGTTCGGGCTGGGGATAGACAACACATAGATGGTAAATAAAACGACGGAATAAAACGCAATGTAGTGCTAGGTTTATTTCGTATTAGCATGGGTTGGGCGAGGAACACACGAACAAGGTTAAGGCACATTTGAAAGGTCACGGAATAAAGCGCAATATATATTAAGATTAGCTTTATTCCGTTTATTAGCATGGGTCGGACGGGGAAGATAAAAATAACGTCGAGCCCATTCGATAGCTGCAAACGGAATAAAGCGCAATATATGTTTAGATTACCTTCATTTTTATTCCGTATATTAATACCATGGGTTGGGCGGGAAAGATAAAAACAACGTCAAACACATTCGATCGCTATACTCACACAATAAAGCGCAGTATATATATCCATTAGCTTTATTCCGTCAATAATGGTTATCTTAAACACCAACTTCACTGACGAAACATGTATCGCAATCATCATGTAGTATACAACAAAAATGTCAAAGAAATAGTCCTATGAACTCGAAAACGCGCCTTCAATTTTCTGAATGCGCTTCCACCATTACTCCAACAAATAGATCCCCATTGATTTCTTTTCACATATATTTACTGAAAGAAGAGATATGATTTGGACGCCCCCCCCCCCCATGTTTGTCACCACCAAAATAACAATATTCCCACATGTACCCCCCCCCCCCCCCTCCACACACACACCGCCAAAACAAACCCAAACAACTTCAAACAGACACACCCCACCATTAATTGTATACCCCTCTTTTTGGCCACGCAACTATTCCCCCAACAGAAATCCCCTTGTCTGTCCTCCGGTTTGTCCGCACGCAAACATGAAATATACCATATTGTTTAATAAATTGAAGAAATGCAATTTGATCAAGCCTTATTATACTCCTCATATAGGTCTTATGCCCATACCTTAAGTACACGCAAATTGTCCAATAAGACCTATATGAGGAGTATATTAAGGCTTGATCAAATTGCATTTCTTCAACAACCAAAAAACATTTGAAAATTCAATTCAACAGAAAACATTCGACAAGCTAATATATTTCTCAAAAACATCATAGGTTGTTTTATCATGAATATGTTTAAGTCGACACTCTATAATACTCCTCATATAGGTCTTAAACACACATTTGTGTGTAGTTAACGTATAGGCGTAAGACCTATTTGCGGAGTATATAAAGCTTGTTAGCCGACACTCTATAATACTCCTCAAATAGGTCTTACGCCCATACGTTCACTACACAAAAATGTGTCTTTAAGACCTATATGAGGAGTATACTATGCAGCCGATGAGAGCGGGTGACTGCTGAATAACGTCAGTTACCGTTTGAACACACGGAATAAAGCGTATGTAGATAGTGGTGATCGTGTTGGCTATGTGTTTACACGATACTTGTGTAAACTGTCCGATGCTATCACCGGGGATTTCAACTCGTGGCGTTACAGTCATGACATAATGTACCATTTGGTAATAATTTACATGACAAGAAGAGGATTTCATGCATGGAGCCACGTCATGAACTATGCATTCATTGGTAGCATGGCTGTACAGTGGTTTTCAAATATTTCAATACAATCTAGACAGAACGCAATCCGTCAATTACATGAGAAATAGACAATGTCTTTACCCGGATACACAATTGAACATCTGGAGATTATTTGTTTGGTAAGTTTGATATGGTTATTTTCAACAATTCCGCAATTTGAATACACTTTATAATTACATTTTACGTGGCAAAACGGGCCGGCGTTTCCTGGTAATACAAATGTTTCAGATTCCCGACATAATGATATCTGTAAACTTTATTCCGTAATGATGGGGCCATAAATATCAAAAGGGGCCCATTAATCAATATTGTTGCCACCAAAGATCGACTTGACACGAATTACTCTTATAAAATGTGCCGTTGTTACAGCCAAACAAACTTAGTATTAAAACATGCAAACAAATAGGCCTACATTGTTAACAATTGAATTTCTCGTGTCACATCAAAATGAACCATTTTGCCACATATGTCAGTAAAACAAATAGGTCTCATTCTTGCCAATTTAACCTTCTTCCCCCCAAAAAACTACTAAACCCCTCTTTTTTGCTACGCAATTTCCCCCCAACAGAAATCCCCTTGTCTGTCCTCCGGACGCATAGGCATTTTAGTTTAACCTTGTTGGATATAGTCAACCCCTTATATACTCCTCATATAGGTCTTATACCCATACCTTAACTACACAAAAAATGTCCAATAAGACCTATATGAGGAGTATATTAAGGCTTGATCAAATTGCATTTCTTCAACAACCCAAACACATTTGAAAACTCAATTCAAGTTAAAACATTGGACAAGCCACATCTTTCTGAAACACATCATAGTTTGTTTTATCATTAATCATGTTGAAGTCGACACTCTATTATACTCCTCATATAGGTCTTAAACACACATTTCTGTGTAGTTAACGTATAGGCGTAAGACCTATTTGAGGAGTATATAAAGCTTGTTTGCCGACACTCTATAATACTCCTCAAATAGGTCTTACGCCCATACGTTAACTACACAAAAATGTGTCTTTAAGACCTATATGAGGAGTATACTATGCAGCCGATGAGAGCTTGCGACTGCTGAATAACGTTAGCTACTACCGTTTGAACACACGGAATAAAGCGTAACAATATAGTGGTGATCGTGTTGGCTATGTGTTTACACGACATTTGGCTAAACACGCCGATGCTATCACTGGAGATTTGAACTCGTGGCGCTACATCATGACATTATGTACCATTGGGTCATTTACATGACAAGAAGGGAATTTCAAGAAGCCACATCATACAATAAACTATGAATTCACATTGGTAGCATGGCTATAATACTATACAGTGGTTATTGAAATATTTGAATACAGTCTAGACGGAACGTAATTCATAATTTAAATGAGAAATAGACAATGTCTCTGTCCGAATAAAGAATTAAACACCTGGAGATGATTAATTTGGTAAGTTTCAAATGGTTATTTTTAAACCCATTCCGCAATTTGAATTCAGAAGTTTGTATAGACTGGGTGGAATATTACCCAAAACAAATATGTCCTATTTGCATTTTTCGGGCTACCACAAAATGAACCATTTTGCCACATATTGAGTGAAACAAATATGTCTCATTCTTGCATTTAAAACGTTCTTCCCAAATGGCAAACAAACTTTTAGTATTAAACCATCCAAACAAATACATTGTTACAAATTTAATTTTTCCTGTCACATTAAAATGAACCATATTGCCAAATATTTAGTAAAACAAATAGGTCTCATTCTTCCACATTTAACCTTCTTCCCCCCAAAAAACTACTAAACCCCTCTTTTTTGCTACGCAATTTCCCCCCAACAGAAATCCCACTATCTGTCCTCCGGACGCATAGGCATTTTAGTTTAACCTTGTTGGATATAGTCAACCCCTTATATACTCCTCATATAGGTCTTACGCCTATACCTTAACTACACTAAGAAGTGTCTTTAAGACCTAATTGAGGAGTATATTACGCACGGCATGCTCATAAAAAATGATCCAAAATGGCAAACAAAAGTATTAGAATTAATACATCCACACAAATACAGTCTCAAAATTGAATTTTTTTCGTGTCACATCAAAATGAACCATTTTGCCACATATGTCAGTAAAACAAATAGGTCTCATCCTTGCCAATTTAACCTTCTTCCCCCCAAAAAACTACTAAACCCCTCTTTTTTGCTACGCAATTTCCCCCCAACAGAAATCCCCTTGTCTGTCCTCCGGACGCATAGGCATTTTAGTTTAACCTTGTTGGATATAGTCAACCCCTTATATACTCCTCATATAGGTCTTACGCCCATACCTTAACTACACTAAGAAGTGTCTTTAAGACCTAATTGAGGAGTATATTACGCACGGCATGACAAATTAGTTTGATATTTTGTGACAACATAAGGTCATAAAAATGATCCAAAATGCCAAACAAACTGTTAGTATTAATACATCCAACAAATACAGTCTCAAAACTTGCATTTTTCGTGTCACATCAAAATGGACCATTTTGCCACATAATGTGAGTGAAACAAATAGGTCTCATTCTTGCGAATTTAACCTTCTTCCCCCCAAAAAAACTACTAAACCCCTCTTTTTTGCTACGCAATTTCCCCCCAACAGAAATCCCCTTGTCTGTCCTCCGGACGCATAGGCATTTTAGTTTAACCTTGTTGGATATAGTCAACCCTTATATACTCCTCAAATAGGTCTTACGCCCATACCTTAACTGCACAAACATGTGTATTTAAGACCTATATGAGGAGTATATTAAGGCTTGATCAAATTGTTTTCGACAAAATGCATACATTGTCAATCATTAATTATGTTAATTATAGTGGACACTCTATTATACTCCTCATATAGGTCTTAAAGACGCATTTTTGTGTAGTTAAGGTATAGGCGTAAGACCTATTTGAGGAGTATATAAGTATGTCAACTAAATAAATTCATGTAGTTATTGGTGTCTAATAGCACTCCATGCAACATAACATTTTTCTGTGTGTAGTACTGTGCGTTCACCCGTAAAACTACATGGTAAATAATTATTGTACACGTTTGTATTGCATGATGTTTTTTCAGCAACTTAGGGAGTCCGCTATTTCTTAAGACCTATTTGAGGATAATGCCAAAACGGTAAAGGGTTGATGCACAGTCAAAACCCGATTTCCGTTACAATAATAAAGAATCTTGCTTTGTTGCTCCCCTCAAAAGAGGGATTTCCTAAGTTGGTACAACCCAAGAACTCTCTGTGATGAATGTGCTGCAAATAGTGGGGTTATTTTACTAACAAAATAACCAAAACATAAACATTATATATATGCAGTTTTACTATCTTATCATAACTGGGTGTCCTGATGTACTGCGAGGGATTTAATTTCAAGAATTTCGCGAGGGATGTGGATTCACGAAAATAAATACTGACAATTTGCATGAAATTAAAACAAACATTTCCAGATTTGTGAAATTAAATGCCCGCAAAATCAGGCTCTAGCATGTTAATTAATTGATTTCACTGCACATTTTTATACAGTATTTTAAATTGTATTTGTGATTAGTTAATATTGGATGTTGGGCGCCAATGACATTGATACTGATAGCGGTTACCGTAAGACCAATGAGCAAACATAGTTCATTCATTCATATTACATGTATGGGTTAAAGGTAGCTACGAAATGAAGCATAGACAGTCCACGTCGCTGATTTACGTGTAGCGGGAATAAGCGGTCGAAATTCAAGCCTGTATTTCTTGGAAATAGTTGCTGGTTGAGATATTTTTAACCAAATGTATAAATATTACTTGAACATTAAACATGATATCTGATGCAAAAGTTTGTTTTTATTTTATTCAGAAAAGTTGAAAATTATTGATGAAAATATCCAACCATCGGCGATGTCGACTCATATGCTTTCATTCCATAGCTCTCATACAGAGAGCGAGGATTCAGAGCTAGGTTAAAGGTTGAACATTATGTGAAAGGTCAAATAGACAAATAGACATTTTCACACAGACGTTTATTATACTATTACTAGACTAGACAAATAAAGTGTGGAATCCAATTTGGTATTCTGATTTTCAATTTGGTGTTTTCTATTCTACATGAAGGGTCATCCTTAAAATAGTTGTATTCCAAAGTTTGAGTTGCGTAACTCCAATGGTTCTTATTTTAGAAGCATGAGATGACATAGTATGTGCCCATTGAATAGTACACAAACTGGCTGAGTGGTTAACTCAGTTATTATTATTATGGTTATTATTTGACAGTAATTCACTGCCTTTTGGCCTATAATTCCTTAATGGAACATCTGGCGCCAAATATTGTACAGAAATAATGAAAAAAATATGGGGCTTCTTCTGATATCAAAATATGTTGATTTTTTAAAATTAGCTAAAGTGATCGGAACACCTTTAAATTATGACCTAAATTATAGCCCACCTCTATATTCAATAGTTTTGAAAAACATGAAAACTAAATATGTGAAAAATCTGCTATTTTTTCATTCTAGATTCGCAGCTCTTACCTTCCCAACAAAAAAGAAACTGTACACTACCAAAATGATGGATATGATAAAACCAGGCCACGGAGTGCTGGTTGCTTGGGGATCTGGGCAGTCACCAGAGTCAATCAAGGCAACTGTTGAACGTCTTACTGCATGTGTGGGTAGTGAAGGAAAGGTTAAAGTGGAGAATTTGGAAAGACTTTCTATGTGTAAGTAACTACATGTTTACTTAGTCTACCTGTATGGGTCACTTTTAAAAAAGAAATTGTTTGAGACACATTTAATTACAACAATCTCACTGTTTTTCACCCAAAATGAGGGGGGGGGGGGGAAGGCCTTCAATGTTATTTTGTGATTGATTTTTGATGTGACTCGAGCAAAGATACTTTCAATTCATTCTTTCTGAAAGGAAAGAAGATTTCTTGTGCAGTCCAGCATGCTTAGCACCATACAGGGATTTCCCCAAAATAAACAGTGCAAAATGTGTGTTAAAGGCCGGTCAACTGACTTACACCCTATAATACATGGAACAGATAGACATAACTTTATAAAAGAACTTGAATCCCAACCAAAATGTGCATAGGGTAAAGTCGCCTATTTTCGGTCAGCGCCTATTTTCGGTCACTTCGCCCAATACAATACAATACAATACAGAAAGCATTAATTGCGCCATTTCCAAAAGGCTCAGAGCGCTTACAAGATAAAACCTTAAAATTACAACTTAAACTACAAAATGTGAGTGTAACATGAGCATAGTACGTACAATATATTATAGCAATTACAAAATAGATTAGAAACAAAATATAAACAGAAAAACTGTTTAAGGGAACAAATGAGTTTTAAGAGCTTTTTTGAACACACTTGTAGATGATGATTGTCTAATACAGATAGGTAGCTTATTCCACTCTTTTGACGCACAAACTGTGAAAGTTCTATCACCAGCTAGAACTCTAGTGATAGGGTATTGAAGACGTAGATAGTCATTAGAAGATCGGAGTGGTCTCTTTGGAACATATAATGATAAACAATTTGACAAGTAGATTGGTCCTTGGTTATGAAGACATTTATAAACACACAGAAGTAATTTAAAGATGACCCTTTGGCGTATTGGAAGCCAATGCAGTGATTTTAAAAGTGGTCCAGGCGAATGTTTTCGGTCGACTTCAAATACAAGACGTGCAGCCCAGTTTTGCAAACGTTGCAGGCGAATGATGTAAGTAGATGGTAGCGAAGAGAGAAGGCCATTACAATAATCGAGACGTGAGAGTATCAATGAACGTACAGCATGTTGACATGTAGGTTGATCAATATATTTCCTGATTCTGCCGATATTTCGTAAATGGAAAGTAACCGTTTTGCTGACATTTGTGATATGTGATGACATGGTCATTTGTGAATCAAAGAAGGCGCCTAAATTCCTTACGGTCTTCACAGGTTGAATGTTTTCATTTCCAATAGAAAGAGTTATATCAGATGGCAGATGGTGTTTGCGATTGTATGTAGATGCGGCAATAAAGAACTCTGTTTTGCTATCATTTATCTTTAATTTGTTTGCAGTCATCCAGTTCTTAATATCAAATATATACACTTTTGGAGTCGAGTTATTGCACTGTTAAGGTCACCCGGCACTTTGGGATCAAATGATATGTATAACTGCGTATCATCGGCATACTTATGATGAGACACATTATGATGATTTGCAATGTCACCAACTGGAAGGGTATAAACAGAATATCCAACAGGTCCGACTACAGAGCCTTGTGGCAAACCAAACTGCGAGATGATTGGATCTGAAAGTTCACCAGCTATATCCACTTGGGTAGACCAATCATTTAGATAGGAACGAAACCAATTTAATGCAGTTCCTTTGACACAAATCCGTTCAGAAAGACGTGAAATTAAAATGTCGTGGTCAATCGTGTCAAATGCAGCTGATAAGTCTAATAACACAAGAAGAACAGCTCTATTAGCATCTAGTGAAAACAGGATGTCATTTTTCACTTTTAGAAGTGCTGATTCAGTACTGTGTAGTGCTCTGTATGCAGATTGGTAAGGGTCTGCAAGATTGTTCAAATCCATATGTTCTGTGAGACGTGAACATGCGATCTTTTCAATTAATTTACCAACAAAAGTTATATTGGCAACAGGTCTGTAGTTCTTCAGCGTATTTTGATCAAGAGTTGGCTTTTTCAGTAGAGGCCTTATAATTGCAGAATGAGCTCCTTTGGGAAAGACTCCGGTAGAAAGAGAGACATTTACAATATCAGCAAGCACAGGAAGAAGTTGAGGCAGGTTGTCTTTGAGGTACCATGTTGATATAGGATCCAACCGACTGGTTTTACTTGGTGATGAGTTGATGATTTTCAAAAGTTCAATTTTATTAGTTGGTCTGAACACTTCAAGAGGAGGAAAAATTCCATGGGAAGAGTCACAAAAGTGATCAGGAATACTAACCTTTTCATTGTCAAGTTCCTTTCTGATGTTCACAATCTTATTGACAAAGAATGAAGAGAATTGATTGGCGAGATCTATTGCAGAATCGTAGTATGGTAGATGTTGAACATTTTTGTTGAGAAGTGAGTTAATAGTGCGGTAGACATCTTTAGTTGAACAAGAAGATAGTTTATCCTTGAAGAATGCTTGTTTTGCAGACATAGTGAGATCATTTACATTACGTTTTGCATTTAAATAAAATTCACGATCAAGTTCGGACTTGGACTTTCTCCACTTTCGTTCTGCTTGACGGCGTTCACGACGTGCGGTGTGAATTGAATCATTGTAGTACGGCATTCGATTTTTTACAAGGCGTGTACGAGTCGTTGAAGGAGCATATGTGTCCAGTAAACATTTGATTTCAGAATCATACCACTTAAACATGGCATTACTATCTTGACGAATGTGAGATGGTTGGTTTGAAATAACTTCACCTAGAGATTTTACAAATTTGTCTTTGTCGATATCACAATACTTGCGCAGAGTAGAAGTAATTTCCATAGGTTTTGGTTTTGGTAAGTCTAATGTGAAACAAATAACATGGTGATCAGACATTAGCTTATCTTCTGTATGGCAGTCCTTGAGTAATGTTTCATCAGTGCGTGTGAACACTAAATCTAACGTGTGTCCATCTTTATGTGTAGGCCCATTTACATGTTGAACAAAACCAGCACAATTGGTAGCACTTGAGAAGCGAACAACATCGTATTTGGCGGTATTATCCCAGTGAACATTAAAATCACCAAGTAAAATTAATTTACCTGGTAGTAGAGATATTTCTGTGGCAAATTGTTCAAATTCAGTAAGAAACAGGGAGTTGGTCAACCCATTTTCTGTAGATGGAGGCGGTCTATATACAATGGCAAAATTTACAGAATGCCCAAATCGTGTAATAAAAATGACTTCGTCGTTATAAAATTTGTGTAGCAGATTGTTGACAAATTCCAATTGTTTGTTAAAAATGATAAACATTGAAATGCGTAGTATAAAACTGCTATACACTTTTTAGATTGTATAGCAAATTCTGCAAAGTGTGGAGCATTTAGCGACACGACACTGGGTAAATCATATGTGTTATTCAAAAAAATAAAGGGTCTTTATTCTCTTTAAGAAAAAAGAGAGAAGACTGAATTGAAGTCACATAAATTGTATATGTACTACTTGCAATGCAAAGAAGATTTAGCAATAGGATTTTCTCAAAGATCCTTGTTTTATCAATTATTATGCCTTTCTTTGCAATGTAATGTCAATGGGAACCAGTGAATAACATATTCAGTTTTCCTGTTTTCGATATTTCTGAACTCCATTGAATTGCACTTTAATTAAAATGCTAATTCCAATATACATGGAGGCAATTTAAAACAAGTAATTTTATTATTGTTATGAATGACTGGAAGCTTCATGGATACACTTTAGTCTATTTTGCCATCACGAGACAGTGACGTAACAGCGTATTCTACTAATTGCAGCACATAACGTGTGCGCCTACTCGAGGCGCTGGCGTATACACACGAGCATTGAAAGACAGATGATACATACGTTACGTCACTGTCCAGAGGAAGCTAAATAGAGTATACATGTAGACAATGATGGGCACTCATTTTGCATGTGAAACCTGAGCTATTCTCCATTTAATTTTCTTTCATGACATCTGATTTGACTCATTCATTTCCAGCCTCTCACTCCAACTCCAGCTTTGATGTTGCGTTGCTTGGTGCCGTTAGTCCAGCCGTATCAGTGCACAGCTCTGATCACCTGGCAGAGTTGACTAGAATACTAAAACCTAATGGAACACTGGTTGTCAGGGAACCAGTATGTCAAACAGGTAAATATAGTTTGGGCTGTCTGTAGGGCCAAATTTAGAAAAACCCTTGATATGATTATTGATAGTTCGTGTGTGTTGGTTGAATGCATTAATATTTAGCTTTTGATCACAGAAATAAAAGTAAGCAAACGACTTGTGTTTTTCAGGGCAATTGATAATAGATTAAGAATAGGTAGCTATCTCATGAATTATTGTGGCACTAATTGAATAAATGAGTACAAATTTGAAAGCTAGAAATGACTCTACAGGTCCCACACCACCAAATCAGTTCCTTATTGCTTTGTGTGGTTAAGAGGTCAAGTTCATGTTAATTTTTTTCACCTTTCGAGCAAACTGGTTCATTCAAATCATTGTTTTTTATTAAAGATTTTAATCTTAAAAGATGTCTTCTGCTTAAAAAACAATCACTTTTTTGGGGGTAACCAGCATTTTTTTCGCTACAGGTCAATGATATCTCTCTTAGGTACAACAGGCTTCTAGCTCTAAATTGGTGGAAACAGTGAAATCATGAAAAATTCGAGAAAAAGCTAGAGATTGTGGGCCTAATGTGGAGGAAATAACCTACAAATGTGAAATTATGAAACATTTAGGTACATTTACAGCATGATGTTAAATTTAGACTTATGGTGGGGTCAATCTTAATTTTAAACACAGCCGTGAATTGCCAAAATGCAAAATATTATTTGGTGGTGTGCATAAGTTTCATAAGTTGTTGTTTTTATTCCCAGAAAATGGTTCCAATCTGAGGACAGCTGAGAAACTCATCTCTGCATTAAAGATTTCAGGATTTGTCAGTATATCAGAGGTAAGAAAGCATTTAAGGGTGGTGTGGACTCTTAGGTACAGCCTCTGTAAAACTGCCGTAACTTCCTCATTATTCATTTAATCTTTATAAAAGTATACAGTTTCTTGAAGGAAAGAGTTCAATTAATCCAACCATGATCAAAATAATTCTACAAGTATTCATACTTTACCTGAGATATAAAGCTTTTAAAGGGTATCAAAACTTTTGGTAACCCTGTATGTACACCAGCACAATAGAATCGCACACCATAATAAGTGATACTCAATGGAAAAGGCTGTGATACCTTATGGTGGAATTTTCGGGTAATCGTGTACCCGGATACCAGACCCCCCCCCCCCAAAAAAAAAAATTAATTAAAAGAACCCAATTTTTTTGGGTAACATACACTTTCAACTCTCTGCGTGCACACTGAGGACAAACTGTATGTTGAATTAAAATGGTGTTGCTTTTGAAATACATTTCATTTTACATAGAAAACAGTGTTGAAAAAATCATACTTTTGATATTAAAAATGAATTAAAAAAAGTAATTTAATATAAGATCTTAGGTTAGGAGTTACTATCCCTAATGGTGTGGGTCAAGGTGTATTATGTGGGTTATTAAGGGTCAAATACGAGTAATCTAAGGTCCTGTTTTGGACTTATAACAAAAATTAAACCATACATTTTTTGGGGGGTATCCGGGTACCAAATTTGGTACCCGGGACCCGAAACTTTCAGGCGGGACTCAATTTCCCGGGACTCGCTCCCAACACTAGTGATACCACATTAGTAATTTAGGTGGGATGAACTAAGGATTAGTTAAGACTATAAGATTAAATCAAGCTTATAAAATAAAACAGGACATTTTCTTCTTTATTTTCAGGTTTGTGAGGTGAGTACAAGTGGTGAGGAGTTATCATCAATACAAACAGCACACAAGACTAGTACAGATGTCAGGGTCATACAGTTATCATGCAGTAAACCTGCGTTTGAATTAGGATCGGCTATGTCATTACCTCTATCATTTACAAAGAAAATTCAGCAAACTACGGGTAAGTTTCTTTCATTTGGGAGCTATTTTACTGTGGTCTTGGTCTTATTTCATCTGAAAACATACCAAAAATACCACGCCAGCACGGTGCTTTGAGCAGTGTTGCTCGTTGTGTCTATATCATTGCGTCGTCACTATAGGGTATTACTGACGAGGAAAGAATTATTTTTCTTCAAGCCAGACTCGTTGGTGTTGCAGTCGTACTATCAGCCTGCCACACAGGGGTACCGGGTTCAATCCGCAGCGCGGCCAAGTGCAAGCCTCACCTTTACCCCATTGCTTTGTTCACAAGTGCAAGTTTCACCTTCACCTTCGGACATTCCAGCGTTCCTCTGTGTGATCCATGTGTATTTATTGGTGGGCATGCACACATGATGTTTTGAAATGTCCATGAAATTAAGAAAGTTATGACTGAAACACTATACAGTATTATAAGTATATGTAATTAAGAATTGCACTGTAGAAAGTCATGAAACTGATTGTATCAAGATCAGTAATATGTAAATAAACTTGTATATTGTGGAAGTTTATTACCTGGCTGATACTGTGCTGTCCACAAAATTGAGACCACACCACATAATGTTTTATATAGAAACAATTGCCTTTATGTCTGATTAGGTTTACCTGGGGAGGGGGGGGGGGGGGGTACAATGAATTCATTCATTTAAACAACTCCATAATAATATCAATTAATATTTACTTTTAATCCTCTGTTTCCATAGAACCACCCAAAGTTACATCAGATGTAGCCTCTGTGTGGACCTTGTCAGCCAATGATATGGGAGATGATGATTTGGTAAGTGCTGATCAAATATGACTAGTTCTATAAAAAACTCACCACAATTTGAAAGTACCAAGATTTCTTAGGATATAACCAGGGGTAGCTCTAGATCAAAAATGTCAGTGTTCCTATTGATTTTTGAGGACCCTTTAATTTAAGGACTGCAGGTCCAAAACAATTCAAGGGGTTTCTGATGCAAGTGAAGGATGAACAATGACAATTCTTCAGTATTTCTTGAAATTGCCATTTCCATGCATCATGAAATTTAAGTGTCCATGCCATTTTGATTCTGACTCCTTGGTCAATTTCAAGGTGTAACTTGATGCGTCAAACAAGAGAGTAAGGGGTGTAAGACACGCAGACTATGCAGAATGCTACCCCTGGATATAACCGTAAATCTTATCATAACCACAGTGCTGCTTTTCATATGCACTGCGCAATCAACAGTTATGACGTCCCTTTCAGGCAGTGTAACATTGTTATGCAACCGAACTGATAAAACTGCAATTTTTGAATCTGCACTATCTCTCATTACACATCTTCAATCTTGATCAATTAACAATTTTGGTAGCAAAGAGACCAGAGAAATCTTGCATTACATGGATTGGGAAACTATTTGTGTGTTAAAGACTTAGAGCCACATGGTTTGAATTGAGACCTCCATAGTGAAAGATGACTTACTACCTAATCTCCTATCCACATCAAATATTTTCTACCAGCACAACTTTGTATTGATATCATGTGTTCAAATGATGGTGTTACTTATGGGCAATACCTGGGTATGCTGTATAAATCATTGCGTTTTATAGGTTGGTAGTTGTTTTCATCTTCTGCCTGAATTTACCATGTCCATTCATTTTACTGTTGTAACATATCGAGGGCTCATAAACACAAGGCCTCATCTCCATTTTTTTTCAAAAATAAGATTTTTGGTATCAATTTTTCAGAAAGAAATTCTCTTTCCAGTAAGACACAGCATATCTCCATAACACAACCCCTTTCAAAGTTATAGCCAGTATCACAAGGCTTCACCTCCATCTCCCAAATGTGTTTAAAAATCTTCAATTGTCTTTTTCTCGAAATTGTCAAAATGGAGATAATGCCTTGTGTTTCTGAGCCCTCGATATATGTTATAATCAAAACAAAAATTTGTCGATCACAGCGTCATGATCCGAGCGCTTGCGATCATAACAAAAGGTTGAGCGTGTCCTTGCATGCAGTGCGTTCCAAAACAGTCGCAACGCGGCGTGAGGTCTTGTTGATTAGGGCCGCGATTGATCAATTCCTATTTGTTTACAAATACGTCACATCTTTTGGTTTTACTGCGCCTTGCCATCGCGAATGATACTGTTACGCACCAGTCACATGGGGCGCTGGGGAATCGCATACGCTGTGATCGACAAATCTTTGTTTTGAATATTGTTAGATGAATAAATTCCTAAACTTGTATTGTTTTCTACATTTTAGGACATCATTGACACCGATGTTTTACTTGAAGAAGAGGATTTCCAGAAACCAGATCCAACATCATTAATAGGTAAGTGTGTTTAAAGGTGATACTGTAAAACCACTTAATTTTGCGAGGTATTTAATTTTTGCGAATTTTGCGAGAACCGTAAATTTGTAAAATAAAATCCCCGCGAAATAAACCATGGTAAAAGGTTAAAATCAGAGTCAAATTTTGGAATCGCGAAATTAAATCCTTGCAAAAATGTTGGCTTTTTGTAATTCGCAAAATAAAGTACCCGCACATTTTTAAGTGTTTTACAGTAAATCACAAGGAGTCATTGACAATGTTAATTACTCAACAAAGTTCAAACATGCAATAGAAAATGTAAAAGGAGGTGTGTGGGATTGAAGCTGACCTAATATATTCCTCTGAGTAGACTCCACATGCCACCCGTCACATCAAATTTTAGGGGTACATTGTTCCAGCAGGCAAGAGTCAAATATGAGCTCATTCATCTTTTCTTGAAAGAATTCTCTCTATTATTTGATAAACGATGTTACTATGGAATCACAAAAGATGTTATATTTACAGAATTGTCATGTCCCTATTATAGTTTACCAACTGTATTAACAGCTAGCTAAATATATGAGGGTCATTCAATAAGTTCTACCTCCTACCTCTACCTCGTTAATATAACACAAGCCAGTCTTATGAGATAGTCCACAATTGTAGCTTTGAATCTCAGCAACTAATTTATAGTGAATTGGTCTGATGACTGGGTGTACTTTTGTAGAGATGCGGTGAAAACCATGTGTCCATTTAGTGTGATGGAAACAGATGAAAATCAGAAATATATCTCCTAAGTACTTGCTATGTTTGGCCAATTCTAAGAGACAAAATATACCTATTGGTCTCTCTCTTAAGGGAAGTGTCAACCCTATTATTTTGATGATCAACTTTTGCTTCTAAGTTTGAGAATATTGAATAAAAGTACATAAAAGTATACATATTTAGAAAGGAAATTTGATAAGGAAGCCGATGGTGATATCAATGTGATACCAAATAAACTAAATTTTGAGAAATGAACCAAAAAGCCATTTTTTTACCCCAAATTTTTCAGACAGCATAACTATAAAATAAAAAATGGTAATTTGTTCTAATATACGTTTTTGTAAACAAAACAATTTTGTCTAGGAGGCAATTTTTTCTTTTTCCAAAATAAAGCTTGGTTTTGGAAATATTGCTAAAAACATCGGAAAAGTGTAAAAGTCGTGTTTTTTTGCATACATTTCGCTAGAAATGGATGCATATCTCGAGTTTAAAATCCATAATCGAAAAAATAAAAAATTGCCTCCTAGCGCTGAAAGTCCTCTACACAATGGTAGTAAAATCTTACCTGATAGTTTGATATATTTTTAGTTATGTTGTCTGAAAAATCGTAAAATTCCTTCAAATTTGAACTTCTAGAAAACATCAATTTAGTAAAAATATTGACATTTTCCACCATTTTAAGCTAAATGTTCACGGAACACACGGGCGTGTGACCTAAAAAGCGAGTATACTATTATGAACAATCATAATAAACTATCAGATTCAATTTATATTGTCACAATGTGAAGAAATAGGAAGAAAACTGAAATTTAAATGATCGTAAGATTGGCCTTTGTTTACATTTTAGACATTGTTTTGCGCTCTTTTGTTTTTCGCGTCTACGTCGCGGATATTAAGCGGCGCGTCTAGTATTACGCGCGGGAAGTTTCAGCGCGCGACGCAATGATCGAACAGCTGTCGCAGCATTTGAAAAGCGCGGAACTCCGCTTAAATTCCCGCCAAATAACCATGCGCCTTTTCCTGACTCAAACTTACCAAAACAACAATTTAAAATTACCCAAAAGAACGGGAAATAATAGCTTCCGATTAGTTACTTATGATGGTAATGATAGAATACATATAAAAGTATTAAATAATAGAGAAATATGAAATTCAATTTTTGAAACAAGTGCCGGGTTGACACTGCCCTTAAAGCTGGCCTACCACTTTGATAGTTCACCACAGACGAACTGGTCATACACCCGTTCACTTGATGACAGACTGTACAGAGTTAACATGGAGAAATTATAGCCTTGTCAAATTTCCAAGAGAACTGGAGGTGGCTAGAAATCCAAAGTGGTAGTTCACCTTTAAGCCGATATGATTGTCTACTACTGATGACCAACTGATTCTGAAGGTTGCCCATAAAGAGAACTCATTAAGTGACTTTATTGTTAATATTTAATATATGAGGCATGTGTAGCTATGATTCAGACCTATAATCATGACAAATGTTATGAGGCTGACAGTGACATTCATATCAGCGATGTTATTAGAGACGAGGTAGAACTTATTGAATGACCCTTATATGTACTTATTAATGCGACGAGTCACATTGTAACCATATTTTGAAATGTTTATTCTTTCTTGTTTACATTCGCACAGCGGAATGTGGTCCAAATTCTGAGAAGAAAAAAGCATGTAAAAACTGGTGAGTAAATATGAATTCTGTATTACTACTATTAATAAGTAGTCTTTTAAGACTACTAATTAATAGTAATAATACAGATATAATAATAATAATAATAATAATATCATTTTTTCTACATTGTTCATTGTAAATATTTTCATTGTTCATTGTAAATATGAATTCTGTATTATTACTATTAATTAGTAGTCTTTTAAGACTACTAATTAATAGTTATAATACAGATATAATAATAATAATAATATCATTTTTTCTACATTGTTCATTGTTCATTTAAAAATGTTCAATGAACAATGTAGAAAACATGATATGTTACATCAGAACTATTTACATTCAAGTTGTATGTTTATAATCGATTTCATTTTGAGTTCATCTGTAGACATTGAAACCAGCTTGGTGATGATCTAGATCCACAGTAATAATGTTTGAAAGCATATCCATTAACTATCATGCACTCTTTCAACCAAATCATTAAACACAACTATCAGATTTGCATCGCACTTTTACGTTGAATAAGTGGACCATACTAACTTACTAATTGGATAACAAGTAGTAATGACCAAGTGAAAGAAACAAAAGATTGTGGGAAACGTGTCATTCATTACCAACTTGGTGTCTTGATTTGGACTGAAAATTTCATCTTAAGTAATTATTAGTTGATTCCAAGTTTCTGTAGAGGGAGATCTTTTGAATATTTTAATATGGTGATGGTTATTTGCTGTTGCGGCCAGAATCGTTCAACATGTCTAAACTAAACAGAAGCCAAGATTGATGTGTCCATAGTATGTATCATTATTTTGTATCATACATTTACATAAGTAAGGAATCTTAGAGTATACATCATTTTATTATCCCTGCAGCACATGTGGTTTTGCAGAGGAGTTAGAACAGGGAGGAAACGACAAATCAGCCACGACGACAACCAAAGCACCAACATCATCATGCGGAAGTGTAAGTTACAAAAAACACACAAAACTTGATTTATCTTATTACTCAAGAAATGTTGACACTTTTGTTACAACCATTATACCTTCATCAGTCAACACTCAATTGTTGCAAGATTAAATCAGGTATGAGCATAGGAGTAGATGAAAAAGAAAAAGATTTTCATCTCCCCTTGTTTTAAACCAAAACTTTGATTCTAATTCATACACTCTTAGTAGTGTCGAACCAATCAGAAAGCAAGAAACTAAAATATGCGGAGTGCATTGAAAGTGTCTAATGTACTCCGGGTGTGTGCCGTACAATGCGCGTACCACACGCTTTGTTTTGATTCATTGTTCAGAAATTGCGGGTTCGCCGATTTTCACTGCAGGTTTTAGCAAACTTGTTAACATGTTTTTATTCGTTTTTACATACAGGGTGAGTCAAAAAGACTGCAATAGTGGAAAGAAGCCATTTTGTTTTCAAAACCAAGATGAATTTTAAAACTTTTTAAACGTTGCAAGAATGATGTATTTAATCCTAACTTTGTGTGAAAAAATGAAGTCGATTACATTTTTCGTTTGTCTTTGGTGACCCTCTTTGCAGCACAACCAAATTTACCTGTTTGTCCACGAGCACAGTGATTTTCATTTGAAATGGCACACATTGCATTTTCATATTTGAATATCCTGCCAACAAAAAAATGAAAAATGTCAGTTTTTTTATTAACATTTAGAACATTATACGCTTTCATAGCATGGGTATGATTATAATTGATTATTTTAACTCACATGTAAACAAGAAAGGATGCATCCAATTCCAATAACATCACAAATGAACTCAAGTTTCCAAATTTGAATGAGAGACACATTTTGCGATTTGATGCATAATTTGGGTATCTCGTGGACAAACGTGTGAAATGGGTGCACTGGTCAAAAGGTTCACCAAATGCAAACGGAAAATGTAATCGACTTCATTTTTTCACACAAAGTTAGGATTAAATACATCATTCTTGCAACGTTTAAAAAGTTTTAAAATTCATTTTGGTTTTGAAAACAAAATGGCTTCTTTCCACTATTGCAGTCTTTTTGACTCACCCTGTAGATCAAAATTATGCTCAAATTGTGAATTTTGATTTGTATAGGGTCGTGTATGAATTAGGTCAATACATGCGTTTGTTTTGTATCTCAAAAAATTAAGAAAAATCAATGCACTTGCGCAAATGTTGATATGCTCACAATAGCACTCCCCTTCCGGGGTCGTGCCATTATTCACACATCAACATCAGCGTGTGTGCATTGATTTGTCTAATTTCTCTCGAAACAGAACATACGCATTTATTGACCTATAAATATTAAGTTTGATCAAAAATCAGTCTTCAAGCCATGAATGTATTATTGAGTGCTAGAATTGAAGACTCATACCAAAAGTTAGTGGAATTGAGGCATGGTAGGACAATTTTCCTTAATTTCCCATAATATGAAATGTGGTGGGATAATGGGTACATGGGGAATGCTATACTCTATTTGTCTTCCTCTGGACAGTGACGTAACCTTACAGGCGCAGCATTTACGCACATGTATGTATCTTCCGTCTTTCTACGCTCGTGTGTATACGCCAGTGCCTACACGTTTATGTGCTGCAATTAGTAGAATACGCAGTTACGTCACTGTCTCATGGTAAAAAGCTAGGGCCTGCAGAAAAGGCTAAATTTAGGGGTCTGCAGGGAACCCTGAACTTGCAGAAAATGTATAAAACCAAAGGGATTTTGGATATTTGCTTTTAATGCTACAATAAGGATAGAAGCAATGGCTGAATGCGATGCACAAGCTAGTCAAGATACAAATCTAGCATAGTGGCAATTTACTGTCTTGTATTTTTCATGTCTAGTTTTATTTGCATGGATGTGCATTGCATCCAGCAGTTGCCCCGGAGGATGTATATTTTTTGGTGTGGTATCATTCTTGTTATGAAGCATATGTGCCCCTTGTGGGAGACATGCATTTAGATATATGCCGATGAACTCATTGCAATATATGTGATATATGAAATTTGTTGTATGTTCTCTATGACATTCATTTTAACATTGACTTACTGTTTGATGTCTTTGACAGTGTTACCTTGGTGATGCCTTCCGATGTGCTAGTTGCCCTTACTTAGGGATGCCTGCCTTCAAACCTGGTGAAAAGATTGCACTTAGTACTAGACAACTCAATGCTGATAAATAACACAACTTATGGATGACACAGATCTTGTTTATATGGAATTTTATTATAGTCCACAATCCTGTTTGGAATGGAGAGTGGAACATTAAAAACTGATCGCCAATGTAACAACCTACCTTTAGACTTTTGTTTCCAACAGTTAATAGAAAATCATCAGATTCATCAATTAATGTTATAGTTACTGTCATAATGCTATGGACGTAATTCAAGCTATTTCACGCCAGCGTGATTTGTTGTTGTTTGCAGAGCTGTGTCCAGATGCATGAAATACGCGAACAACTATGCATGCATGCGCGTGACGATTTCACAATTGACCAAATTAGGACGCGCGTTCATTTTTTTAAAGCGTCTGGTACGCACTTCCAGGTTTACACACGCAGATACATGTGCATTGCTGGAATTATGTCCATAGCATTATGACACTGACTGAAAGGGATTATATGGTGACCAGTGTTTGTGGTGACGAAAGATGTAACACTATACTCTGTTTGGCCATCTCGAGACAGTGACGTAACCGCGTATTCTACTAATTGCATCACATAACGCGCGCGCATACTCGCGACGCTGGCGTACAAACACGAGTGTTGAAAGGCGGAAGATACACACGCGTGCGTAAAAGCTGCGCCTGTTCAGTTACGTCACTGTCTCGAGATGGCCAAACAGAGTATAACCATGTTAACAGAAGTCCTTGTAGAGTTGGTTAGTTGATAATCATCAGCGTTGCGACAGACCCTGTTGCCAGGGCTATTTGCAGGTGTATTTAACAATATGACAAGTCGACTGTTGAGGTGACTGAGGTAGTAGGAGTGCCCTCAACCTTGTTCACAACAAGGATTCTACAATGTTGGGATAGGAGTCTCCTATACTATGACTTGCAAGACGTCCATTAGACACTATAGTATTATGTATATTCATTGGAAAATATATTTTAAATTTTAAATGTGTGAAAGAAACCATGAAATATGAATTACTCATATACTTTGTATGCTTTGTAAAAAAACTTTTTTGTGTTACCTTCTGAATTTTGCAGGAAGAAAAAATCCCTTACATACCAACAGTAACAGTATTTATTAGTGTGCTCCCTAAACAAGTTACACATGGCTTCCTGTTGCCAAGCAGCACCCCCTGAAGAACTTTGTCAAAAATAGTTATAGTTTGGATAGATCTCTTGAAGTATCATGAAGAAAGTAGCATTATTTTCAAAATTATCATCTTGCTCATTTTTGGACCCAGTTTTTTGGAACACACTGTATTTATTTACTCGTTGGAATTGTACTGGTTGGAATTGTATACCATTGAGGCTTGATCCAAATGTTAATATTTATTGTGTCAAATTGCTCTGACAAGATGTAGTTGTCGTACTTGAGGAGTCTTGAGATCATGCAGCATTTATTGCGTTATTTGAAATATTCCCAAAAGGATTAGGCAAAATAAAAACATATTTGTTCCTATAGGTGGCCTGAAAACCTAAATGGAAAATGATTTTTTTGAATAAATGTTTTTGTTTGTATTTGAGTTATGACTTGTGAAATCAATTTAAAATTATGTGGGTTTTTTTTGGTAATAATTATCAATTCATAGGTCTAGCGACCAATTTGATAACTGATTTAAAAGTTCTTAATTTTAGTAAAAGAAAAAAAATCTGGGATTTTGGTCTCAAAATGGAATTTTAGAGGTTTTTTCAGGATTTAAAAATAAGAAAACAAAGCTATAATGGTTTAAAAAGACCAGAATGTGAGTGTCACATGGAAAAAACACTTTTTTTCCTGATGTTGTAATACTGTAAACATGGACATTTTCGCACTACATTAACTTTCGCACTTTTCGCGCTCCAAGCAGCTACCGCGAAAATAAAAACACACAAACATATTTATTTTGTGTATAAGCCCATGGAATGAACTTTCAAATCATGAATTTAACAACAAGCGAAATGGCCTAAAGTCGGCAAAGCGCAAACATGTAATTGTGCGAAAATACCACTTTTACAGTACTGTTACAAGTGTGATTATAAGTATACATGATCAATGTATTATCAGAATTATGATTGGATGAAATTAAATGATTGTCAACACCAGGACTACTCACTTCATTCTTTTTTCATCCCACAAAAATGGAGTCTCTTTTTGTGTAGGATATCACTTATGTTATCAAAGTCATTCAACAGCAAAAAGGCCACCCACTGCTCGAGTCAATTTACTATTTTTCCAAACAAGGGCTAATCTGAATATTTTTGAATGAAAGTAGCCACGCGTGTGCCTTTTGCTATTGACAAAAATGTGTTCGCATGATTATTTGGGTGAAAAAAATAGAAGAAAATCACTCTGTGTCCATGTATTTTGACCCCGAATCATTGATGATCCATTGATGGAAAGAACAAGCACTCTGGAAACAAAGTGGATCCATACCATTCAAAGAAATACTCTGACAAGAATAAAATAGCAATGATTTGAGTATGGTAGTCCTAATTTTGACCAGCATTAGTTTCATCTGATTTCAATCCTATTTAATTTTATTACTCATCTATTTTTTTATGTTAATGTTGTTATATTTTGTTCAAGTCATATCTAATATTATATCCTTCATCAATATATTCCTGTTCATTAATTGGTTAAAAGTGTGTCACATGATCAAAAATAGTCTCACCATTAGGCAAGAAAGACCAAAAATGCTATTGACGAGGGAGAGAGGTACTATTTGGAGAATGAAATAGTCTACTATTACCCTATGACCTCGATTTACGTGTCAAAGTTCTCTTTATGTTAATATTAGGACAGTTGACTTTAGGATTGACAAGCCTTAAAACGTAAACAGACAACAGTTTCAACAATGGCGGCGGCTGGTGAAACTCCACGGTTTCGGCGTGTAAATGAGGATCAATTGACAGCGCAGACAGCGAGAACACTATAAACAAATAAAATATGGGGTGTCATTTTTTCGCGAATTTTGCAAGGAAACCAACGCCGATTACACTTTATTGGAAAACGCCGTACCCTGGCCGTAGGCCTACTCGACATGTTGCTTTCCAAGTTGTACGCCGGTGCCCGTAACCGAATGAAATTTGAATTGAACAGTTCGTGAGTTGGAACTTTTTGAAACTTTTGAACAGTTAACTTTTGACTTTGAAACATACTGCAGCTACAGTACTAGTGCCAGGTAGTGAGTAAAATTCTTTTTTTATATTTCTCGTTGCCTATGCCCTAGGCCTAGGCTAAAATGTGCAAAGCTTAGTGTTAGCCTAGTAAGGCCTAGGCTTAGCTCAGTCTTGAGAGTCTACTTTTAACAAATTAATGAACAAGAAATATATTGATGAAGGATATAAAACAAATATTTTCTGCTCTTTATTCGGGATCTGGTGGAATCTATTTGGCCCCTCGGTGAACTGGAGACCGTGGGGTACTATTTTCCCTCGACCTTCGGTCTCGGGAAAATAGTACCCCACGGTCTCCAGTTCACCTCGGGGCCCAATAGATTCCACCAGATCCCTCAAGAGCAGTAAATATTTGTATAGTATGTATTATGGCAAGATAAACTATACTCTGGGGGTATTGTGAATAAAACAGTTATAAAGTCATAATATGTGTCGAAATATATACTGAATGTGTGGTTTTGAATATCTTACTTGGTAAGCAAGGTAATATTTTGATGTGGCTATACATCATAACTGAAATACTACTGTAGCCAAATAAGAATGGACTATATAATCAAAGACCATAAAGAATCATTAACTACTAAAATCATGATTTGTTTTAATATTGGAGTACTATTTCGTGAGTCTTATTCTGTGATCTATTAAATGCACACAGGCAGTACATTATTGGGTATTGCACTCAAAGTTCTTTCAAGTGCTGATGAGTGGTGTATGGAATCCCTTGTTTGAACAGAGGAGAAGTATTATGTGTAATTATGAATCAAGCCATAAGGCCAAACAAAAAGAAGGTCCGTGTCACATACATTTGTGGAAATACTAGTAGCTATGGTGTTTTTTTAGTGCATGGTCTCATAACAGAATGGCAAGATAGTGGACAACAAAAAAATCGATAGTCATATCTACTTCTTAATTCCAAATTCACTCACCACAAGTGTCAATGAAAATCTAATTATACAATGTATAGATTTCTATTTAATACTTTATTTTCACCGTTCTGTGTTTTTGTCACTTTGAATCCAGTTGTAGCAAAAGAGATTAAAAACCAAAGCACAAAATGTTCCAATGCTCAAATTGTCATTGTATTTTACAAGTGTGTATGTCTCATTGTTCTTTTACTCTATATTTTTAATGTCACCGTATTATTATTATTTTTTTGCCCACTTTTCAATATTTTTCAAAAGTGACTCCACATACATGTACGCAGGTACGCAGGTATGTGAGACGGACTATTTTTTTTTGCCTAGGATGTGTTCATCTCCAATGATACCAACTTTGTAGCGATCACCAATGCTCTGCCATTCACTTGAGAATACAGAGGGTCTCAATCTGAATGTGCCAATCGCCACTATTTTATGCTCGAAAGAACTACTATATCAAGAAGCTTTATACTGTACCAATGTTACTCCTTGAACAAACAGTAGGGGTGTTCTTTTGAGCACAAACTAGCGTTGATTGAGGCACAATGAGATCGAGACCTCCCACATTCGCCATCAAATGTGGTATCCTGCAAAAGATGAACACAGCTTTCCAGTGATATGGAACAAAATATGGGTATAGCATAAAATATTTAAAGAATTAAAGAAACTTTTTGAGGACATGATAAAATAATGAACATCAAAACACTTTCATGTTGAAATAAAGAAACTCAAGTTATTTATTCATATCATTTTGGCTCATTTTTTCCAACTGTTGCTATATGCAGCAAAACATAATATACAAATATTGACTGCAATGATGGGATGGTTCAAATTATAGGCCCATGGTGATCAGAAAAAAACCAGACCAAGCAAAGTGGTATAGTCTGGTTTCGAGATCACAGCGGGACTATAATTTAAACCGTGACCCCGAATGAAAGCAGTCAATAATTGATTTATATACCAAAAGAATAGATTGTTGTCATTTGGCCCGACCAAGTTCCATGAAGAAAAAAATGATGGTACACAAATGATTGACAATATTGATTCTCTTTGATTAATTGAAAGTAGCGCTATAGATCAAACCTGATCACATTGAGCAATTTCCTGCTATACTTTCCATTGTTCTGTTGCCGAGCGGAAACATAGAATCGGCCTAAAATATCATTGATTTCCGAATTTGGAAGGGTTAACAACATATCTTGCCGCTTTATATTTAAGCTGTCATCTGAATCAATGGTATCTGTTATGTTTTCTTCGTCAACAAGAGCAAACAGGTGTTTTCAGCCATTTATTCAATTTCTTAGGCCTACAAATACGTCTGACAAAAAAACACAACGCAGACAACGATGAAGCCACATGCGATATGTCAAAGGTCAGCAGTGTCGATCTGGGTGTTCAAAACTAATTTGTTCGCAATATTATTACGTTCCGTCAATTGGGGAGACTCCACTTGGGTGATTCAAACCAGGTCGCGGATTGATTAACCCTTCACTTTTGACCAATCAAATTACAGGAATCTATATATGGGGTATTATAAGTACTATACAAATATATTTGATGAAATATGATTATAATAAAAATCATATAAACATTTGATTAATTACATCATATGGTGCTATAAGCCTTATTGCCAATCGGGAAAAAATTCATTGATTATCCTTTTCTGATGCATTGTGGGATCCAGAACTGGGCCGATTTTGCCCTCTCACAATGCAACAGAAAAGGATAATCAATGGCATTTTTTTGATTCGCGAAAAACCTTAATAGTCTATTTCACTTCCTGTGGACAGTGATGTGAAGTAGGCAAACGCATTAATATATTGCGATCAGTAAATGATTCAGTGACATCACTACTGTCTCATGGAAGGTTTATTTCATCAAACCCTGTATGAACAAACTTAGGCCAAAAAAACCTGGCAAACAAGTTTGTCTCAGAAGAAACCTGAAAATAGGCTATGCGAAATGCTTTTGTTCTTTTTAGTAAAAAATGCTTTGCAAAATGTGAAGCAAGAAAATGAAGCTAATATGGTACCTAACCAATTAAAATTAAATTTAGAAGAAGCACAGCCCAATAAATCACTGGAGTCAGTTTTTTATAGTTACAGAGCGATACGATTCTTAATTACTTCAAAATCATGGTTTTAGAGTGAAAATAAACTGTCGGAATCCCGACAGTTTATATTTTTCACTCTAAATTCACTCTAAAACCATGATTTTGAGGTAATTAGGAATCGTATCGCTCTGTAACTTGGAATGTATGTATGATTTATGATCGGAAATGTAAATCTGCAAGAAAATCTACTTTCTAAAAAAAATCATGAATAGAGGGCGCTCTCTGGAAAAGATCACATAATATGCCTTTAATATTGGAGTCACAGTCACAATTTAGCTCACACCATCATTTTCAAAGGTTCAAAGAAAAAAGAAAGAAGAAAAAAATTAGGTGGTAAAATGTGAATTTTAAAAGCTACGCGTGCGGTCTTATATGTTATAAAATATAGCTCAAATTTGAAAATAAAAACAATTTATAATAAAGAAATCTGTAGCTGGATAAAAATTGATCAAAATACATGAACATTTGTTCCACAATAATGTTATAAGAATGACACACTGACTTTAATTCGAAAAGTTCTTTTTAGACGATAGTTTGTTTTTGACCATTTTCAGATTGTCTGCTGACTCCAAAAATCTTAGGTTAGTAGTTTACCCCCCTCTCAACTACTAACCTAAGACCCTTGGATTTTTGGCGCCAAAATGGATTCAAATGATCCGTCATCCTCTCCAAACAACTTATCAACTATCCTTGTGTATATAAAACTGATTTTTAGGACATTTGGGAGGGGGTCTTAGTTTTTGGGTCTTAGGTTTTGGGTCTTAGTTTTTGGGTCTTAGGTTTTGGGTCTTAGGTTTTGGGTCTTAGTTTTTGGGTCTTAGGTTTTGGGTCTTAGGTTTTTGGTCTTAGGTTTTTGGTCTTAGGGATTTGGGTCTTAGGTCTTAGGTCTTAGGTTTTGGGTCTTAGGTCTTGGGTCTTAGTTTTTGGGTCTTAGGTTTTGGGTCTTAGGTTTTGGGTCTTAGTTTTTGGGTCTTAGGTTTTTGGTCTTAGGTTTTGGGTCTTAGGTCTTAGGTCTTAGGTTTTGGGTCTTAGGTCTTAGGTTAGTAGACACCCATAGAAATAGCTCTTTACAATACATGTCTATGGAATTGGATTTGTCATTATGTTTTCTGAAAAAGGGCTCTCTTACTCTCTTGGGTACCCAAATATTTGCACAAATGGATCACTGAATCCACATAAGTTTTTAGCAAGCCTAGTTGTGTATACCAGTCAGTAAGATCGAATTAAAATATGCGAATTTTAAAATTCGTGTCCGACTATGGGGGCCACCATTTTGTTTTAAAAGTATATAAATGTCCAGGATGTACACAGTTAAGTATAGAGCAATTACAGTTTTTTGGTTGTGGGGAAATTCTATTAATTTGGGGGTATGTTAACACTTGTGAATCCGATAGTTAAATGTATTTACTAACTTTTAACCGACGTCAAGAAAAATCTATCAACAGAAAAGGGAGTAAAAAGTGATTTTAAACCAAAAAATGGAACAAATTCGTTCGTGTAAGAGGTGGTTTTGTCATTAAAAATGACGTAATTTGTTTTTCGGGGTCAATTGAAAGCACAAAATATCATCTGGAATCATGTTTCAGTCCAATTTAGTTTATTTAATGATAAACTGGGCACTCCATTCAAGAAAAGGTAAAAAACAGGCATTATTAGCAGCAACTATAATAACGTAATTTTAAAAATGGCGGCCTCCATGAATTCACTACATGAATTTAAAAATTCGTATTTTTTTATTTGATCTTATTAATTAGTAATTGTATACAGTGGTTCGTGTGTGCTCAGACCCAGTATGCTCCTCAATCATGTTAATTCACATGCTTGGTCTTACTCTTCATGTCAGCTCAAGTTGGGGTATTACATCAGAATGTATTCTATAGTTTGATCAGTTCCAAATTGGCGAAGCCTCCTTACAGTAGCGAATGAATACAGAAGGATGCAGGCACGCATGAAGGCAACAAGCACACTGTACATCTCATGCGTGCAAGCAACAAAAACCATATTCGTGTGGCCATAATCGTGTGCGTACGCTTGGATTATTTTGCGCGCGGAGAGATAAAAACCAAATATTTCTTGCCACTGATTGAAACTGATTGAACTATTAGTCAATGCATCATGATATCGCACGTCTAACTCCAATGCGACTGCCTATGCATATGCACGATCAAAGAAGAATATATCATCTGTGGCACAGAAAGTTCTGCACCTATCACTAGTTTTACTGATGGCGAGCAGGGTAAGTGTAGCGAACGAAGTGCAGTGGATCATGACGGATGGCATGGTGTCCAGAGGCTTTCTTAATGTTTGTTTAGGTTTTTTTAATACACTTTGAAGGTTCCTGCTACATAATTTCTTATTTTAAGAGGCAGTTTAATGATTTTATTCACAAATCTTTTTTAAAAAAAGGGAAAAATAAAAATTTAAAAAAATGTTCAATTTTTTTTAGAGTGCTGTTTTTGTTACCCTTTTTTTATAGTGCCGGGGTGCTTTAAAGTGACAACCCTGATATGCGCTGAAGTCACTTTCAAACTAAAGCTGACACATAGTATAATACACATTCAAGACAGTGAATAATATCAAATCTGCTTGAGACACCTGAAGTGTAAAACTGAAATTATCATAAGTAAAATGATAAAAACACATATTCCGACTCTCTCCACATTATCAGAACTGAAATTTTATTTTCAAGAGAAAGGATTAATTTAAAAAAAAAAATCAACTTTGATATCATTTGTGAATATTTTACTTGTATAACAAACCAATATTAGATTATTTCAGAAGTACAGTAGTTAGATGAGTATTCTCAATTGCTAAAAGTTTGAACGCCATTTCATAAATAAAAAATTCAAATAAGAACATAATAATATAATAATAATAAGGCATTTGTAATGCGCCAACAATCTAGATGAACTGTTCCCAGGCACTAACGAGAAAATATATAAATACATAAATTATACATAAATACGTAAATACAATTGAACATAATACATACTGGTACATGTACATGAGATGTAAAAGGGCATGAACATAGTATCAGTTATACACGAATACACCTTATTAAATAGGTGAGTCTTTAACAGAGTCACATCATCTGATATTTAGAGGTAATGAATTGCAAAGAGTGGGTGCAGTACATGAAAATGCATGAACTCCAAGTGCAGAAGTTTATAATTGTACTTCATTTTTAACAATTTAATTGTTCTTCATTTTTAACAATTTCATTTGAACTTTTGTCAAAAACTTTTAACACTAAAATGACCAAAGTTTCAAAAGGCAATGTAAACCGTGAAACAACACATACTGCGGCTGCGATCGCGTAAACACATTATCCGTGTGGTGCTGTTTGATCGGCGTGCTGGTTTCCATAGCAGCAAGATTTGTCTCGAATTAACAGCTTTGCTACTGTACTAAAGGGAAGTGTCAACCCTTTTTTATGAAATTTACCAAGCACTAACTTTTAAACTAATAATAATGTAATGTACATAAAAGTATACAATTTTTTTAATGAAATGAGTCGGAGAATCCATTTTTGGGATCAAATTTTACAACAAATAGTGATTTTTACATTTTTGCCCAAATATCACTTTTTTGGCGCCACATTTTTTCAGACAACCTAACAAAATCAGTTTTAGGTTAAAAATTCCAAAATTTCACCAAAATCATCTAAAGTCAATTATTTAGGATCTTTTTTTTCTTTTGGTTTAATTTTTTTTAGTTTTCAAAATATTGACCAAAAAAACAACCGATCCTAGACAATTGACGTAAGATGATTTTGGTGAAATTTTGGACTTTTTTTACCAAAAACAGATTGTTAGGTCGTTTGAAAAATGTTGGCGCAAAAAAAGTGATTTCAGGGCAAAAAATGTAAAAATCGCTATTTTTAGTGAAATTTGATACAAAAATGGATTCTCTGACTCATTTCATTTAAAAAATGTATACTTTTATATACCGGGTGGTTCAAAAAAAAAGTTGACCCTATACAAGTTCAAGGTACCTTTTCAACCACATTTATAATTTCAGAGAATTTGTGTCTACTTAGTCTTGATCAGCAGTAAGTTTTA
The DNA here is from genome assembly GCA_035610835.1 of Ophiura sarsii. Lineage (NCBI taxonomy): Eukaryota > Metazoa > Echinodermata > Ophiuroidea > Amphilepidida > Ophiuridae > Ophiura > Ophiura sarsii. Next base: position 47,327,743 of record CM069444.1, read on the forward strand.
ATATTATCCTCAAAAAATGGTACGTTACCTTGTTTGGTTTTTCAGATGGTTCTTGTCTTGTCCACGGGAGCATCCTTTTAGTACAGATGAAATGCACAATGGGAGCTGTATCGTAAATGCACACACAAGTCAGTTTTGTGGATGCTTTCTGTTATGAACCATATCTGAAGAACTAACCAAGCTAAATGTACCATTTTTTGAGGATAATTTCAAAACTTAGTGCTGATCAAGACTAAGTAAACACAATTTCTCTGAAACTATAAATGTGGTTGAGAGATTACCTTGAACTTGGGTCAACTTTTTTTTGAACCACCCTGTACATCACATTTACAGTTTAAAAGTTACAGTGCTTGATAAATTTGGCGCCAAAAAGGGTTGACATTTCCCTTAAGGTATGGGGGTGTTGTTAAATAACCTCTTTACAGCACTACATCACACTGCATTAATTGTGACTTCTTGTTGACTAGTAACATCGCTGATGGCTTGTATAACTTGCTGGTCCCCGACATCTTCTGATTGTGCCGTAACTGGAATCTCTCTGTAATATATAATGTACGGTAATGATTATATTAAGATAAAAAACAACAACTTTGAAGTAGTCAGCTGGTGATTTCTCACATACAGTAAAACATTTGTTGTCAATTTTGCAAAGATGCATCACCGTGAATGTGTTTGTTTGTATATTATACAATCAGACAAGATGATGCAGTTGTAAAAAAGCTGGCACAGCATACGATACTAAAAGTATAGATTAAAAAGTCGGTAAACATAGTGATTCAAAAGTGTTCCGAGAATCTCATCCTCCTAACTGATTTACCCATGCCATCATTGGCCTAAAAGGTTGAATACAAATATTAAAATCTTACATATACAATTCAACAATTATGGTTTCACATCTCGTATTTTAGAGAATTTGGGCAAAATGTGTAAAATAGTAACAAATTATGACATTTCAAATCTCAAATTGGGTGGATTTTGATCGTTCAATTTCAATACATTTGTTTACCCCTCTCCAAGATTGTAAGTATTAAACCTAGTGCATGTATGTGTAATCATTTAGCAATCTTGTCACTACTGTAAAATATATTGATTCATTAAAATGTCTGTGTATATATATACCAGTTTCACATGGCAAAATGGTCCGCTTTTGGTGACAAAAATTGGTAATACATGGATATGTCATACCCATTGTTTTATGTAGGCCTATGCTTCTCTAGATTTGCTAGAAGGACAATTGCATACTACATGCAGATACCCACTTCCTTCCAAATTTATATATAAAATGAAACTGTGTGCTCTGACTACAGTCAGCGTCGTAATGCTAGTGACATAATTCCAAAAATGTGTGCGTACGTAAACCTAGGAGTATGTTCCGAAAGCTAAAATAACCACACGTCCTGATTGGTCAAACATGAAATCACCATGTGCAAGCATGCCTAGTTGTTCTTGTGTAGCCGTGCATATCATGTATTTGGATGCCCCCATGAACAATGCCAAATCACGCTCACATGATATAGCTTGACTTTCGTCCATAGCATGACTATAAATGGCATACAGATTTAGTGAAAACAAAACCACTGAGATTCTTCTAACCAGTGAAGGGTGCATACAATATTCAGTCCACCTACTTCTGCGCAGTATCAGTGTATTTATGTGATCGCAGCTACATTTTGTGTGCTTATTTTAATGCGTTTGTACCCACCCAAACACAATTTCTGGCCTTTGTAAGTAATCATGATAATTCAGTCTAGTGACACTTCACTAAGGAAGGTGAAAGAAGTATAGAATTAAATAAATGAATTCAGTAGCCGTAAAAAGAATAAATATTCAGATAAAATACTGGACTTTTAAAAATGCTACGTTGATCCAAACCCATTTCTCTTCATCAAGCAACGGGCTCGTTGGGTAGGTCACTTCATAGATGGCTCTGAACACTAACGAGGCATGAAAGAAGTGATCTTAGAGAATATGAGCAACCATCATTGATTAAGAAAGGGTGACTCTGATTTCAACTGTTGCAAGTGTGTGACTTGGCAATTCAGATGGTTCTTAGCTGTCTATCACATGACCTACCTGAAGGGTCAGTTACCTGATGAAGTCAAACAGTAATGTGGATCCTATATAGAACTAAAAGTCTAATATTTTGTCTGACGTATAGATGGGGTGACAGCAATGTTTATCAACAAAAGCAACGGTCGAAGGGACTGGACTGTCAATACATGCTTGAGGGAACAGCATATATGACCACAACACTGTCCACTATCCCTTTAAAATGCTTTGGCGCGATTTTTAAAAGCACAGGTCCTAAACAAAACAGGATGCACACGCACACTGCCGGGCAAAGAACTGGCAACTGCCGACCAAATGCCCGGCATGACATCACATGTCACCCCATCTATAAAGTCATTGATAAATCGTAACAAAATACTTACATCTCAGCCTGTTGTTGTACATCCGGTACCATTTCCATGTATGCCTCCTGTTCCCCACCAGCAGCTTCATTAATCACTACCACCTGTTGTTGTACATCACCATTCCCTTCACCTGTTGTCACATAATACTGCTCACCAGTCTCTGTTACTTGTAGCTGTACCTGCATTATGGAAGCAACTGCATCGTCTTCTGCACCTTGCGCTGTCTGACTGGGCACCATGTTTGAGTCTTGTGATGTTATAGCAAAGTTTTGTATCGGTACTGAAGTATTAGGTTGTGCTTGATTAGAAGAGGTTATATTATAGATAGTATTTTCTACTAGCCCGGTAGTGGGTGTAACATGTGATATAGCAGGTAGCTCAATTTGTACTTGGTTATTACCAGATGGTAATTGTCCAAGACTTTGCATGCTGATAATCTGTTGTAAGAGTTCTGCCGCTCCGTTACCTTCCGGAACAGGAATCTTTATCTGCAAACCTTCACTGGTGTTTCCGATAGTTTCATCTTGCGAGGCTTCAACAGCCCCCTCTGCCAGTGCAGCAGCTTGTATCAGCACCGAGGCGGCAGCTTCTTCCCCGCTCCTTGCTATATCTACATTGTGCTCCATCTGGAAATGTTCTTCAAGACTAGGATACGAATCGTATAGTGTATGACACTGTGTGCATTTGTATTGTGTCAAAGTCTGCTGTGGTTCAACCATCGTTTCTTCGCCCTCTTCTGTATCAATCAGAAATAAGCTCTCATCCAATAATATTTCTGGATGGTGCTTACTGTAGTGGCTTCTCAAACCACCTTTGGTGTTTGTAAAATGTTGAATGCATACACCGCATTTGTACTGTCTATCACCAGTGTGAATGTCAAGATGTTTCTTTAGTTGAGATCTTTGCACACACGCAAAGTCACAATAGTAACATTTCAACAAGATCTTAAACTTATCCCGATCAGATTTATCTTGAGATGGTAACAGATGTTGAGATAGATGATGCACCTTTAAGGAATTCTTGGTCTTGAATGATTTACCGCATTCGTCACAGAGATGAGTCTTGATGTCGGAGTGTCTCAGCATATGCGCTTTGAGGTTACTTAACAGTCTCGTCCCATGGCCACATATTTCACACTTATATGGGGTCAACCCTTCATGCTGCCACATATGCTGTCGAAGCTCTGCTATTTTACGAAACTTTAATGGACAGTGTTTACACTGGAACCACTCCTTGCCTTGTTTCCTATAGATATGCGTCCTCCTCCCAATTATCTTCTCCAATTCTTCTTGAAGCATACTCGGATGATCCTCTGTAATGTGTTCTTTCATCTCCTTTTCACTGCCGTATGCCACATCACATCTGCTGCATTTATATGCATCCGGTGCACCGTGCCTCTTCATCATGTGTTTTTGAAGGTACATTTTGCTCCTGGTCTCAAACCCGCACTCTGCACATTTATACTGTATACCGCTGTGTGTTATCTCCATGTGACTTTTCAAGCCTTCTGGGGAATGTGAGGAATACTCACAGTCATCATGTGGGCATTTGAACTCTTTGGTGACCAAATGAGTCTTTGCGTGATTATCATGGTGTGTTTTAAACATGAAGAGTTTCCCACAAGGCTTACACTCGTGTTCCCCGTACAGTTTTAGGATCGCTTTTAACGTCTCAATATTGAGTCTCTTGTACAGTAGCTTGCAATGGCCTAGTCCGAGTAAATCCTTCAATTCCTCTTTACTAAGGGATTCTCCACCAAATTCAGATCTGTTTCCTCCGTTGGTTGCCCCAACGCCTAATACAACACTTTGTTGGAGAGTTCCCTGCATAAAGTCAACTATAGCTGGCTCTAATCCTTGATCGGTCATCTTGTTTAACCTAGCCGATTCCAGTTCCTTATCTAATACTTCAGCCATATATATGCTACAATTGATGCTATTGATGTACACCTGTTGATCGTATTGTGCTCTATCCACCTGTTCTTCAGTCACATGTCCTGCGATATGCTCCTTCAACAGCTGCATACTCAAGTGTTTAGCATTACACAGTGAGCACAGGTAAACCAGACGATGCCTGCGCAGATGTCTATCAAGATACAGTTCTCGTACCGTTTTATAATCACACAAAGAACACACAAATGGCTTTTCCTCGGTGTGTAGCAAAAGATGAGAGTCGTGCTCACGTTTACTTTTGAATTTTCTATTACAAACATTGCATTGGAATAATACAGATCTTTTGCCCTCTCTTGTCTGTAGTCTCATCTTCTCATAGTAGTCGTGGGCTTTACCTGACGTCTCTATATTATGGGATGCTGCCAAGTGACGTAATAGATTAGTTGGCGTGTAAACGTTTTTATTACATAATTCACAGCGTGTTTGTACCTTCTTGTGCACATTGGCGTGCACGCTGAGGTGGCCTTTACTGATGGTTGAGAATTTGCATTGTGAGCATTTAAATCTTTCCCCGGTGTGTTTTCTTTCGTGTATTTTAAGATTACCCTTGGTGATTGATGCAAAATCACACATTGAACATTTGAACGGTTTGTAGTTGGTGTGAGATCTGATATGATGAATCATTCCTTGCTTGTGCTTGAAGAATTTCTTGCAGTATGGACATGTATAGACCTTCAATGAGTTCTGGGTGAATTTGCTGGGATGGGATGGAGCTTTGTCATTCATCGACTGTGGAATCTCATGTTCAAATATAGTCTGTTCTATTTTGACCTTTTCCTCTTCGGGGACATCAAGTTTCAGAAAGCCACTTTTGGATGTTTTCTCCAATTCTGGTTTGACATCAAGGGGTGAAGCAGCCGTTTTGTAATCCTCCTCAGAACTATCCTCCTCTTCTTCACTATCGTCTTGTATCACTTTTGCTAACACATCTATAAGACATCGATGGCTATGCAGCTGTCGCAGACGAGAGAACTTCATCTTACAATTTCTGCATTTTAGATTTGCTTCATCCCAATGTGAATGCTTTTCATCAGCTTCTTTCTTCTTCTCCTCTTTCAGAGACAGAGGGGGAGGTGCTTGCTCTGACTTTCTAGGCCTCCCTGGTCTTCGACGTGGTTTCTCCGGCACAATCTCAGGCTCTGGTGGTACAGGTGTATTAACTAAGGTCATGATAGGTATGCTATCATCCCCAATCCCAACGACTGCTGCTGTTTGTATGAGATGTGGCAATGAATTGACAGGTCTCTTCCTGGATATACCCCGCTTCTTTGTTGGCTGTGATGCAGCATCTGGTTGTACATTTAGGGCACCGCTGTTGCTGAGTGGGGTCAGTGTGCGAATACCGTCTATGATCCCTACTTGTTTGCAGTGTGCTGCCATCTCTGTGTAAGAGGTTGAGTATGTAGGACAGTGCTTGCAAGCATAAACCACTGTGAAAGAGACAAATGGTATACATAAACAGTCAAGAAAAGTTATATCCCTTTCTTCATGATTGTAACTGAAGCAAGGGCAGAGCTTGCTAAGATATCCCATGTTCTAGTAATTTAGCATGATGCTTATGGTTTGGGCATATGGCTTCTTTGGAGGAACTAATGTTCCAGCATAGGCTGTCAAGTATGGCTGTGCAGGTTGTACCAGTGTTTCAGCTAAGGGTAGGGCACTGAATCCTGATATCGATGGACTATATTGGCATAGGATTACCTAGATCTAACCATAGATCCTCTGACTACCCCAATCCAGTGTCCGGGACAAATCTGCGACCCAGTGTCTGATTAATCCAGAGCCAACTGCAATGTTGATTTTGAAGATCTATATTTGAATCATAGAGCTCATTTTCGGAGGATCTGTGCTGTAAAACATGTTGCATTAGTATTTTGAATCATAGAGACTAGAGAGCTCTGATAACTAGAGCTAAAGGATCACCCAAAGATGGACATGTTGTGACAATAATGCTCGCTTCAAATGTGATGCAGACTAGTGAAATGCCTGCTAATTCATACGTACCTTGTTGACTTGTAACATGTACAACTGCCTCTTGTTCACTTGTAGCATCACTTGGTTCTACATCTATGATGAATATACAGAAAGATAATATTATAGTCTGATAGATTATTGAACGATCATGTCTCCAACTGCGTATACGCAGCTCCAAGATATGCGACTGATGTAGCGCTAGGGCTAGCACATGGACTTGTGCAACACACGCTACTTGGACTTGTTTACGCAGTATGCTATTTCACAAATATTCAATCAATTATAAAATAGACTATAGTTATAGTTCAAATTGCATTCCCATGTACATTGCAGAGGGTATTGAAAAAAGGAGAATCAGAGGCTTAATATGTGTAGTTATCGTGTGCAAAGTGTCATTCATTCATAGGCTCAACCTAGTATGACACTGCATGCATGTCAAGTACCATATCCCTCCCCATGTAAATACCTGTACTCAATGGCCAATAGTACACGTCACATGTTTCCAATCGTGTCCCGAGCCTTCTGCATCCACTCCCTCTCCCCTGCCTCATATCTGTATCAATCTCAACTCCTTTTTATACAAAATGATAGGCCTGAATTTCAGGAATGTGATCATTTTTACTATCACACAACTTGAAATGGAATGTATGATATCATTATTATATAAAACCATATTGCATACCTTTTGTTTGTCCAATTTGGATTGTTTCATCACACTTGGCTTTTCCTTGTGTAATGGAAAGAAAAGTAATGGACCTTGTGATATAGTTTTTATTATATCATGATAGGCCTGATTTCAACCATGTGATAGTTTTTACTATCATTATGGCTGGAAAAGAATCATGTGATATCATGATATAAAACAAATATTGAATGCCTTTTGTTTGTGCAATAGTAAAACTATATCACTCGGTCCAATTTGGATTTTTCCATTACACTCGGCTTCGCCTCGTGCAATAGAAAAATCCAAATTTGACCTTGTGATAGTATACAAATACTACATGGTTAGAGGGGAAATAGTGCAATCTATTTTCCCGAGGTACTGGCTACAGGCCTACCACCCCGAACCCGGAGGGTGAGGGGTGGTAGGCCTGTATCCAGTACCGAGAGAAAATAGTGTGCCCTATTGCCCCGATCATACCATGTAGTATTTGCTTTATTACACCTCACTGTGACTCTGGGGATGAGGTTGTAGGGAAATAGTCAAAACTACCACACGGGAAATAGCTCAATTTCTTCAATAGCTCAATTTATTATCACTGTGGCCAGCTCAATTGACCAATGAAATGGCAGGATTTATGCCTATTATCTCATGAATATTTATGAGGTGTAATAATTTTTACTATCACACGCTCAGGCATTCAATATTTGTATACTATCAAACTCTCAAGCATTTAATATTGATATAGTCTCACATCCCTCCCCATATAGATACCTGTATTCAATTGCATAACACTCTGTACAGCAGCATCATCAGCCTCCATCTCTGCTGCATCCACTAGTTCCATTACCACATAATTTGGAGGCTCATCCATTTCAATACCCGCTGTATTTGTCACACATTCAGTAGTAGCTGTAGGCTCCTCCTAAGCAAAAAGATAACGACAATGAACCACTCAAATTGATGGTGTACTTTGAATTTTGATTCGATGGGTATGTATATGGGCCCAGAGATGTGTGATATGCTATATATACTTAGGCTCTGCATTGTATTCAATGTTTTTTAAAGAGAACAGATATCCTGTGTCTCTAAATCTAAGGTTAGCACAATCAGTTATCAAATTGTTCATTAAATTAGCCAAAAATAAGTGATGGGGAGGAGGAGGGAGATATATCCTTCATCAAGCCCAGGATTTATGTCTGGGTGATGCCCACTATTAAAGAATTCAGCACAAGACAAACAAGTCACATATTTGAAACGAGGCAAGTGGTTACTTCTACCCCTATAACTGTATTGCTGACTATCCCAATATTTCCAACTGATATCTGTTGTTACGCAGAGTGCATTGGGTACATCCAGGTGTTTAATGGATGACAAAATTGCTGTTGATTTTTGTTATGACAAAATGCTTGTCACATTTGAAAAATCATATATCATCTAATATTTACTATTTTGAAAATCCATTATTTTTTATATTTTTAGGATAGAATCTTACTTGATTGGTTCCATGTGTATCATTATGATCATCTTTCTCTGGTAGGTTTATATAGAATCTTCTTTGGCCTGTTGGAGGATTGGGACCATCCAGCAATACTGTGAGTAGTTCTGATACTGCCATACGATTTTGTTCTGTGTCCACATCAATCTGGAACCAAATTGAATTAAATCATAATTTATTGTTGAGTCTCTTAGTAGTGTCGAACCAATCAGAAAGCAAGAAACTAAAATATGCAGAGTGCATTGAAAGTGTCTTATATACACTCTGCGTTTGCACCGTTCAATGCGTGCAACACTCGCTTTGTTTGATTCAATGTTCAGGCAATGCGGGTTCGTCGATTTTCACTGCGGGTTTAAGCAAACTTCTTAACATGTTATTATTCGATATTACATAGATCAAAATTATGAATCAAATTGTGAATTTTGATTTGTATAGTGTCGTGTATGAATTAGGTCAATACATGCATATGTTTTGTTTCTCGAAAAATTAGACAAATCAAAGCACTTGCGCAAATGTTGATATGTTCACAATAGCACTCCCCCTGCTGGGTCGTGCCATTATCCACACATCAACATCAGCGCACATGCATTGTATTGTCTAATCTCTCTCGAAACAACACATACACATTTATTGACCTATAAATATTGTACACATTATAGAAATCTGGCTACTAGACAAGAGACTCAAAATCAAGGCAATCAAGTCATTTGGGTTTTTTTACACCAAGTTACAAGTCAAGTCAAGACATTGCTCTTATACTCTATTTGGCTTCCTCTGGACAGTGACGTAACTTAACAGGCGCAGCTTTTACGCTCGCGTATGTATCTTCCGCCTTTCAACTCCCGTTTGTATACGCCAGCGCCGCGAGTAGGCGCGAGCGTTATGTGCTGCAATTAGTAGAATACGCGGTTACGTCACTGTCTTGTGATGGCCAAATAGACTATAGTGACTGGAGTCAAGTCAAGTCATCAAAAATAGTGACTTATGTTCAACACAAGTCAGTGATTTGAGTTGTCACATCACTGGTAAGTACTCACTCAATCAAGAATAAATCTTATGTAACTGTGTAGATCACTAGATGCCACTGCACAGAGATATGGACAGTGTTGGGATGGGAGAGGGCAAATGAGAGGCAAGATATTTGAGAGGGGGAAGACTTCTTTTTTGGGGGGGGGGGAAATATACATGAGGCACACAAATACTTTGGCTTTTATTGTAAAAATTGCCAGACATTAGCTTAATTTGTTTTGAATTAGACTTTTCAGATCAATTTAAAGCTAATCTTGACTTAATCTTCAGTGATTATTAACAACATAGAATAAAAACACTAACCTTATATTCAGGGTATTTGATAACTTCTTGAATCATTAATATTGCAGGACAGTCCTGTTTCTTGGCACCTGACTTGTCTTGGTCTCTGGTTGTCTCTTTTGCTGGAATCTGCACAAATGATAATGGTTTGTTACAGGTAAACCAGGTGTTGGTTTCTTTTTGATACTGAATCCCTATGTCAGAGGTGTAGCCAGGGTCACTTGTCAGAGGGGGGCAAAGGGTATTTTCCCCAGTGAACACCTAACCAGTTCGACCCGGTGGCGTAGCCAGGTTTTTCATGTAACTTTTTGATTTGCCGTCGAGTAAGAAAATGACAAGCGGGGTAGGGGGTTAGAGGCGTTGCGTCTCCATACCGGCGTGAAAAACTGCAATTTTCAACTAATTTGTCTGTCTTCCTTTCTCCTTTCTGTCCGTTTCCTTTCACTTTTCCCTTTCCTTCCTTTTTGTCTCCTCCTCTTTCTTTTCCTTCCCGATTTCCCCGGTCAAATTTTGTTCGGGGGGGGGGGGGGGGGGGGGGGGCACTCTGCCCCTTGCTACGCTACTGCCGTATGTTAATGGATGTTGAGGTTATCCTCTTAATTTTGTTATCAAAATGCACCATTGTGGCCTGTGTGTGGCCTCTATACCAATGATTTGTATGGATGTTGAATTTTATGAAAGGCTTCCCTTTTCAGCTTCTTTTTTTTATCCTCAAATCTGTGTTTCTTGAGCCAATGATCTCTACCCCAAGAAATATCACACAATGATGGGTTGGGATATTGAAGCAAGCTGTACATGTACACATTCATTTGTTGAATGTGTAAAATAAAGAGTTCAAGTAAAGACTGCAGAGAAATTGTGTTGCTAATTTGATTACCTTTTTTTCATGCAATTTATTTTAGAAAAGGTATAAGTATGCTGTGAACTTATTAATGTTTACATACCCACAGAGCATGAGCATTTTTTATCTGAGATAATAATTCCTCTATGAGCATTTCAAAATACAATTTGAGGACAACGCGCGCTCGACATGTTGAAATATCAACCTGGGAACTATGCAAAGATTCAATTGTCAATTATATACTTCCTTCATCAAACTGAACAGTGATACCAGAGAATATTCCAATGATCACGTTTGCGTATACATGTAATGATGCGCTTACATAAGTACCCACACAATCAAAGATGAATCACAGCACTCGTACAAAACTGCTGCATTGATCACTACACTTCATAGTCAGTTCCAAATTGATGAGCCTCCTTACAGGCTTGGCAAATTAATCAAAAAATGTGCATACATCAATATCACTCGCGTATGCGAGGATTACATTTGCACGCAGAGAGGTAATAACCGCATATTTTTCGCCCATCTGGAACTGACTAAACTATGCTCTGACATCACTGCAAAGAGTAAGATAAAGGTAGTATAGTGGTTTGGGACAAAACTAAAGTGTTTAACAAACAGAAAATGAAAAAGGAACTTCAACTGCAAGATCAACAAGTAGTAGGAGAGAGTTTATCCAATAAATTATCATTAAACAAGGTGTTTTCTACATCTTAATACCAATCACAAACCTGTTCATCTGTTTTGATAGATTTACGATTCTCCCCGTCTGGCTCTGTTCCCCTGCATAGACATTTGAATGTCTTGTTTCTAACATTCACATAAGGGATTCCATCATATCTGAGGCAAGCTTCAGGAATTGGTGTAGATGAGTTATATGGAGCCTCCCAACACACTGTGTGACTGCTACCCTCTGCAACAAATAATGATTTAAATCTTTTAATAATAAAAATGTTTTGAAATGCTATCTTGTTTCATGATGAGGTATTGTTTTGAATGAAAGATTATTATTCTTGATGACCAACTACTTCAACAAAACTAAAGGAGGAGGGGGCATTATGACACCCTGTCCCCATTGCTTACATTTTTATGACCTTCATTTTTCTCCTTAACACCAAAATCATCCCTTAGGCAACAAAAAAAACCCCACCATAACCTGGTTCTATGGGTCCAAAACCATCCAACAGATCATTTTCCTTCTAATTTTCTTTTTTACAAAAGTGATTTGAAAATACAAAAATAATTGAAAGTCACAAAACTTTGTACAATTAAAAAATAAAATAAAAAACACCCTAAAACCCAAAATCAGCCTATATGTTGGGTTAACGCTGGAAATACAGTGTTACCTTCATGTATGAGTAAGCTATATCACATATAAGTCTTCCAACTTTGTCCCAATTTTGAGAAAAAAAATAATTTAAAGCAAAAGTTTTACATAAAAGTCTGACGATACTGGGATTCGAACCCAAGACCATGCAGTCCCAGAGCTAATTTCACAACCACTAGACAGGGTGTCGGTGCTGAGACCGTGATTTTTATCAATTACAATAGGTAGGGTAACCCATGGTCTAGTGTATTACGGAATATGGTAACTATACAATAGATGTCTTTGCACTTGACTAATTTGTAACAGCTTACTCAATAGGTAGAACCAGAAATCATGAACAAATGCACATACAGTAATTGATTGATTGTGTTTTACCTAATGCAATCTCCTCAGTCTTGTATACTTGGAAAGTAAATCCAGTGTGTGTCTCGTACTGCTTGATAACTTCTTCGGCATTTTCAAAACAAGACACATATCCAAAATTATGTGTCAACTGGACTTCAAACCTAGGATTGAAAGTTTCACCTTCGTCTACTTCCATGTCACCTGCTGTCTCTAGTTGGTTTATGATTGGTTGTCTAATATGTAAAATAAATAAATGGAATAAATGGGCCATTACAACATGAATCATCAGTTATGCAATTATAAGTATCATACAGGGTGTCTCAAAAAAATTACAACGTACCTCAATAAGTGTCGGAATAGAACAATTCAAACGACAAATTAAGGTCATATATTAGTTGGCTATAATTTGAAGAAAAGATAGCTACCAGTCATATCGAAATGTATTTGGAGTTTATATCTTCAGTAGATATCTACCGCCGTATCAGTTATATAAAAATGCAAAATGTGTTTGAAGTTATCTTCAGTAGATAGCTACCCCGTATCAGTCAAATCAAAATGCAAAATGTGTATCTTCAGTACATGTAGATCTCTCAATGAAAAAATGTGTTTGGTGCTATCTTCAGTAGACAGGGACTGCTGAAAATCAATACCCAAGAGCAAAATGTGTTTGGTGCTATCTTCAGTAGATAGCGACTGCCGAAAAGTCATATGTAAGAGCAACATTTGTTTGGTGCTATATCTTCTGTAGCTAGCAGCCGCCAACATGTCATGCTAAATGTGTAAGATGCTATCTTCAGTTGGTACTATCTTGAGTAGATAGCAACTGCCATATCAATCATATCTAAATGAAAAATAGCAACCGCCATATCTAAATGAAAAATGTCTTTGGAGCTATCCCCCCCCCCCCCCCATATCAGTTATACTTAAATGAAAAATGTGTTTAGTGCACTATTTTCAGTAGATAGTGACTGCCGAAAAACAATACCCAAGAGCAAAATGTCTTTGGTGCTATCTTCAGTAGATAGCTACCACTGTATCAGTCATATCGAAATGCTAAATGTGTTTCAGTTATAAATAGTACTCCCAAAAGTACTATTTACGGCCCCCCCCCCCCCCCCCCCCCCCCATATCAGTTATACTTAAATGAAAAATGTGTTTAGTGCACTATTTTCAGTAGATAGTGACTGCCGAAAAACAATACCCAAGAGCAAAATGTCTTTGGTGCTATCTTCAGTAGATAGCTACCACTGTATCAGTCATATCGAAATGCTAAATGTGTTTAGTGCTATCTTCTGTACATATAGCGACCACCTTGAAGTCAGATCTAAATGCAAAATGTGTTTGATGCTATCTTCCGTTGGTGCTATCTTCAGTAGATAGCAACTGACATATCAGTCATATCAAAATGCAAAATATGTTTGAAGCTATCTTCAGTAGATAGTATACAAATATATACTGCCATGAGAGACTCTGGTTAAAACTATGGACCCGAGGTGACTGCAATAGCACTATTGCAGTCACCGAGGGACCATAGTTTTAATCCAGAGACTCGAATAAAGGCAGCATATATTTGTTTTATATACGTCATTCATATATTTCTAGTTCCATAAAATTCAAATTCAAAAAATCATCCGGTAAGTTCCAATCTTCATCAGTTAAAAAGTTTCAAAAGTTCAATTCAAAGGCAGTGCATCGAACAATCGTCACGCTGCGCCCGGGGATGCAAATCTTGCTCCCTCTCGTGTCACGCGGGGAGTACACCGCCGCTTGAAACAAATAGTCTTTGGGAGCCGTAAATAGTACTTTTGGGAGCCGTTTAGTACTTTTGGCAAAATAGTGTGTTTATTTTTGATCATGTGACCCACTTTTAACCAATCAATGGCCAAGAATATATGAATGACGTATATAATAACCGCCGTATCAGTCATAATCTAAAAGCAAAATTTGTATTGTGCTATCTTCTTGGGAGCCGTAAATAGTACTTTTGGGAGCCGTATATAGTACTTTTGGCAAAATAGTGTTTATTTTTGATCATGTGACCCACTTTTAACCAATCAATGGCCAAGAATATATGAATGACGTATATAATAACCGCCGTATCAGTCATAATCTAAAAGCAAAATTTGTATTGTGCTATCTTCAGTAGATAGCATTAGCAACGATCGAATCAGTCATCTAAATGCAAACTGTGTTTGGTGCTTTCTTCAGTAGATAGCAACTGCCATATCATTCATCTAAATGCAAAATGTGTTTGGTGCTATCTTTAGTAGATAACAACTGCCATATCAATCAGTCATATCTAAATTATGCAAAATGTGTTTCTTAAGAATTTCGCGTGAACATTTTTGACTTAACAATTATTTGTCCTATGATTGAGGACGGTACATCTGCTTTAAACAAGCTTCTACCCAAAAATATTTAATTTTTGATATTTTATAATTATTTGTTTCCGTCTGTGTACTTTTGACCATCATAATTCCATGATTCCTCTTGTCAAATAAACCAAAAGTGCCAATCTCACCAACAGACAGTCAATATTGGGGGAGGTGGGGGTGATTGCCCCCTCACCCTCTGGTTACGCCACTGGCAACCGCCGTATCAGTCATCTCTAAATGCAAAATGTATTTGGTGCTATATTCCAAGGTGTTTTATAATACATGTGCAAATGTGTTCGGGTAATGTGCAAGGATGTTTGAAAATGTTGCAGCATGTGACAGGATGCTCAAACATATTTTTACCACATCTTCCAAGATTGTGCAGCAAGTTGAATGATGTTCCAAGGTGTTTTTTAATGTGCAAATGTGTTCCGGTAATGTGCAAGGATGTATGAAAATGTTACAGCATGTGCCAGGATATTTTTACTATGTGGTATGTCTCCAACAAATGCCCGATGAGTAATTTTGTATGTACCATTTCGAACAAGCGGATATATTTTTTTATTTGGACTAGTGGACCTTCTTTCATTTTCGAACTAGTGGATATATATTTTTAATTCGGATTTATATTATAGCGGACCCTATTTCAATTTTGGACTAGCAGACCTTTTTTCATTTTCGGACTAGAGGATCTCATTGAATCTTTGAACTAAGGCCTAGTAAAAAAATAAACGTGTTTCCCGTCCCCGCTCGCCTCCTTTTTGGCCGCCGCCTCCTATTTCTTACTATTTACTATTTCCAAAAATTCTGTAAAAAAAACAATAAATTCTTTTTTTTTTTTTTTTTTAGTGATTAATCCTTTGCCCATAGGAATGGCAGGTGTAATAGAAATGCTGTATCATTTCATAGCATGTTCATGCCATGCATGACACGGAATTATTGACATGGCTTCTCAAATAGTACCATGGGGACCAATACATGTAGGCCTACATCCTTTCGATCAATGATGTTTTGTTCCTCATTCAACCTGAAAAATGAAGAAAACATAAAGAAACAATGTGTACTTGGCTCTATGTATTAGGTAAACCTTTTCATATTTGTATTCCTCTGGCAATTAGAGTGGAAATTCCTGTTTAGGGGTGTCTGCAACACAGTCAGTTGGTCACTTTCGACTTGGCGGCCATCTTGAAAAAAATATCAAAAAATGGGAAAATAGTAAATAGTAAGACCCTCCCTCCTCCTTTTTTTAAAAAGTCCGGACGGGAAACATGTAATTTTTTTTACTATGCCTAACGGATCTGATTTATAATACGGACTAGCGGAGCTGATATTATTTTTAGAGTCCCTTTATAAATTTGAAATATCGAACCTATTTAATTTTCGAACTGGCAGACCTTTTCTATTTTTTGGTCCCCATTTTCAGACTAGTGGACCTTATTTCATTTTCAGACTAGCAGACTACAAGGTATAGCTATTAGCTGAATCACTGTTTCGACTACCGGACCGTTCGACTACCGGACCGTTGGACTAGCTACTAGCAGACCAATCGGACTGGCGGACTAGCGGACAGGAGGCTCAAAACCACTAAAAACGGCCAATTACGCAAAATACGTGTCGCATGCCTTCAATTAAGAATAACTATGAAAATTGGAAAGTAATTATAAACTACATGCATTATACATTTTCAACATATAATAGACTAAAACTTCTGAAAATTCTAGGACTTGGGTATTATTATTTTGGAAGTTACGATTTCGTAAATACGCTAAACCGGGCAAAAACCATATGTCGCAAATCACTATCTATAGATAGTTTGTGATGTTGTTGAAGAAAACAAGTACTGTCGTGCATAAAAGTAGTACTATAAAGCAAACACAGTTGCATGCTTTACCAACAACAACAACAAAATGCATTAGAAATATGCAGAGGTTAATTATTTTTAAATTGATAATTGTCGCAAAGCTCCATGAAACATACGTTACCGTATACATATAAACTCACCCTTTCCCACCTTTTTTCAGTTTTAAGTCATATTTCTTTCTTTTATAAAATAACTAACACCTCGTCTAAAGCCTATATGAATGGAGATATAATTTGGGGAAAAGCGTTGGAGAAAAAAAATACATCTAGTATCGATTTTGTGACCGTATTGTGACAGTATAGTTAAGAAAAGTAACCTACGTTACCAATTTTATCAGAATTAAATAATGGGGTGTATACAAGGGATATACTAAACATAAGTACATGGTAGTTGGTACTCTTATCCAACTGAAATTATTTTATTTCATCAGCTACCGTAAATCATGAACTGGGTCACAGTGAAGTTCAAATGAAACATCCGTTACCGAAACATACGTGACTGCCATTTCACCCACCTCGACTTATTTTAGTAAAATCGTAACGATCACCCCCTAGCAAGTGATATTATACCGCCATCATGCGTCTAGGAGAGGTTGGAAACAAAAATGGTTGCAAAATGGCTCTTCTTAACAGAACCATGTGTAACGTAGGTTGCATCAATTGTAACGTAGGTTGCATCAATTGTAACGTAGGTTGCATCAATTGTAACGTAGGTTTCAATTTCACCTTTGCCTTTGTATGGTAGAATTTATAAGTACATGTTGTGTTTAAAGCGTGTGATATAAAATACAAAGTAGACAAACAATAAAGTACATTGTTTCAATGGAATAGGCATATTTTACGGACTTTAAAAGGCTTGCCAATCTAACATTTGAGCCATTGGTAACGTAGGTTTCACAGTAAATTTTAACATTAACATTTAAAAAATAAAAAGTTGAGAATATTACGTGCTCATATTTGTCCGAGTCAAAATTCAAAGTGTTATCTTTAATTCTTTAGGTGTTACAATAGTTTTGAGAACATTTGAATTCTCACAAATTCTGAAATCCGAATTGGTCGTTTTTAGTGGTTTTGAGCCAGGAACCCTTTAAATTTTATCCATTAAAGGAGTGTGTTCATGTATTGTATACCGTATCTGTATCTGTAATCGTTATACTCCATCAAAACGGATTTTGGGGGTCGGAAAAAGAACCTGTTTCCGTGTGGTGTAGTAGGGTTAGAGTTAAAAGTCCATGGTTGAATTGATTCCAATTTTCCATCGATGTCGATGTCGACTATAGTTGTCGTCAGAATACTTCGGCACTTTTTTCTGTGACAACTGCGTAACACGTAAGTGCGTTGTAGAACAGCTTCACAACAGCGTTATCTTTGAGCAGTTCGACGCGTCGCTGCCCCTGTAATCCGATTGGCCGCGATTGTATCTATGGGTCATGAATGTCCCCGCCCACATGCTCATTAACTAGACGGGCGCATGCATTGGCAGTTTTAAAAATTGCTGAAGTATTCTGACGACGACTATAAACAGGGCGGTGCCACTGTACACAAACTCCCATTGCCGAGATTGAAGCCTTTCTAAGAGGTACATTGCGCGCCCTCATTATGCAAGAGGTACATCGCGCGTCTCAATGTCCCTTATAAGGATTTCCGGGCTGTCAGTCATAGCGTTGTCAAGACAACGCTTCATCCCAAGAGGTACATCGCGCGTACTTACGCCCACATGCCCATATATGGGGAGGCTTCAATTTTGCGATTCGAATGTCCTCTCCCATTATTATTATATAAACTCCCTGCTATAAATCAACGGCCGCATTTGGCCGTGGTTAATTCTGCATGTATCATGTTGTCGTTGAGACGAATATGAGCCCTCCTGGTTTCAAGTGGTGCCAAAATCACTGAAACTTTCCTGATTTGTGTAATTATTACATTTACAATACATCCTCAATATGCATTTATACACAACACACGATGATTGATGGTACAAACATACATCATGTTCATATCATGATGACATGCTGTTTCACCAGTTTTCTTTCCACCTCGAAATTCACCAAAAATAACTTTTTAAGATACATATCAGCTAAATTGCATGGTTAGTTTTATATCTTAATTATTAAATACATATCATATGTTACATTATTTGTCATAACTTACTGTATATTTGGTAATTTTGATGGATTTTGTAGCGATTCACTCCCGTTTCTACGGGAAATTCATTTTCTTCATCAATGACCTACACCACTGACCTCCTCAGGTCAAAGGTTACAACACTGCCTAAAAAAAAAAAAATCAACGTGTTTCAAAACACGTTGGCGAAACTGACGCCGTATTTCTGACTTTGTGTGTGCATAAACGAAGATGGAGTCGCTTAAAGTTAACCGAGATTTACTAGACCCAGACTTTGACGGTTACAAACTGTCACTAGATACACTTCCCACCTTTCAAATCAATGTTGGAGGTAAGTATTCATATGACCTTGCAGTTGCAGATGAATTGTATTGATTGAAATGACTGAAAGAAAGCTTATTATTTTATTTAATAAACTTTAAGTTTAATTAAGCTTTTAATGAGTTGAATTTCTGTACTGAAAATCAGTAGTTGAAAAGCTGTGATTATTTGAGGCGTGTACACAGGATTTTTTGAAGGGGGTGTAATAAGTTTGCTGGAAATTCAAATTGGAAGCAAACCAAATTAGTCCTTGCTACCAAAATCTATGATTTTGGTACTTACTCAGGCAAGTGTGTAAGACTTAAAGGGACATTAAGTGGTGTTGAAAAGTTTAAATGTTTAAAAAATTTACTTCAGAATTCAAGATGAACATTAAAAATCGCCATTATTGTTGTTTCTACTAACAAAAAACACAGCAAAACTAGATTTCAACAATATCATCGCTATTTATTGAAAAACGCCCTCTATGCAAATATGGTTCGTGTTATGTATCACGCGTACTGCACGGGGATACTGTCGGACGTAAAATGCTGGTCCCGCGGGATAAGCATTTTTTGAATCGACGTTTTCTTGTACAAAAAGAGCTGATTTTTCTTAATCCTTAGGTGTAAGTTCATATATGTAATACAATTATAAAAATAAACTAATCTCAGTTTTTATCATAATTGAGGGCGCTGCCTCCAACACATCTCTAGTCTTAGTGTCCCTTTAATCAGACTTAATCAGTCTATAAAATAAGTCCATGCTTGTAAAAAAAATCTGTGGCAGATTGCGTAATCAGCATCCTTCCCATCTTGAAGGCATCTGATGTTCATGAATAGAAATGATTGATTGCTCCAGAAATGCCAGAAAAGATAAGTAGAGATTAGGCCTATGTTAATCCATGAATGCCCAGCATAGGACAAACATGACAAAAGAATCAAAACATTAATAAATGGATGAATAGAACTAAAAGTTATTGACCTCCCAAGGAGACTCAATTGCTTTAATAGACTATGCAATATAAGTCTGGTCAAGAAAATGGTTAGGTTATTAAATTGGTTCCCTTCAACACTAATTTTGGTAGCAAGGACTAAACCAAATATATAATCATAATGCAACGCCAACGGTGGGCCGGGGGCTGGTCACGGTGGGGGGAATCATGTTTGTAATGTCAATGTTTTAAAAAGTTTTGGTGGAGGGGATTATGAATATTATATATACCATCAATCAATTCAGTCATGTATTTAATTTAAAAGCGTAGAGAGCGTAGCATCTTGCAGCTTCTCCGACCTGTCTCCTAGTCCATGCATATAGCTCTGTTTCATAGCTCTCATACGTCGTGATACGACTCAGTATGAGAGCTATGAAATGAAAGCATATGTTCGAACGTCGGCGATTTTCGTCTCTAGTTTGCCTATTTCTAGAACATTTGAATACACTTACCTGGGTTATACACGTGCTATGTACTGTTATTGCATCCTAAATAAATTTTCAGCTCCATAAATGCTACTCAAAGTCAAAATGAAATATTAATGATATAAAATCGGCCCTAATCACAGCGAAATGAAGAACTCTCAGCAGAAGATGGAAGTCAATTTGCGGTAATTTACGATTGGTTCCGAATAGTTTCAATTAGTCTCGTTCCACGTTTTACTCCTCATGGGTGTACGCGTGTGTGTAAACATAGTAAATCACTAGGCAGACAACCAATACTATGAATGCGATCAACAGTTAACAACAGCCTGGTTCCAAATTGTTGGCACCAGGCTGCTTTTAGTGAGATTCCGAAGAACGCACGTGACCTGTTTTCCGAAGATTTCTGATCTCAATTTTAAAAGGTCTATTACCAAACTATACAATGTTCTAACATATTTGACATGTATTTAAAACCACCCAATACGACAAATTATGTACAAGTAGGGTCCTGGGTATGCAGTTTTCATTTACATAAATACTAGACAGGGAATCAATGCGCTGTGCAAACGGAAGAACTCTATTTGATATGAACTCTCCGCATCGACCCTAGGCTACATCCCCAAGTCTTCAATATTACCGTACGGCAGCTTTTAAGCTGTACAAATATAGCCTGCAAGATAGCGACGTAGGAGGGCGACTGAGAGTTAGTCTAATCGACCCTGAATTGACCCCTATTTCTTTGGCTGATTCCCGGTACCCAGAATCCCCTCTGGATGAGTTGTGTGGAGCCCATTGATGCAAGGACCAAGTAAACTCGACGGCATTGAAGAAAGGTAATCATTTAGTCGTTAAAAAACCTCTAAAATCTCCAGAATTCGTGAGCGTAGAATAACATCGATGGTATCAAAATAATCCGTAAGTATAGTTCTATAGTATAAGTAAGGATAACTTAAATTTAACTATTGTACCAGTAAATTTATTTTTTGTTTTGAAATAAATACGACGTAGGAAGTCAATGCTTGTTTTTGTAGCTAGTCCATGCAGTACCATATCCATGATATGGGTACATGTTAAAGCAACTCTGTAAAGTGGAACCAGGGTGTTGTTTTGTTCAAAATGGCCGACAAAAGGTGATTTTGTGTTTTATACCCCTGTTTTGCTAGTCCTATAAAAAAATTCCAATGCGACTTTTCTGAACACTTTTGCTAGCTCTTAATTTCATAGCAATGCCATGACTTAGTGAACATTCAAGGACAACTTTGATTCTCCAAAAATGTGAGTGGGACATAAAAACGGGAGATTTTCAGGTGACTAACATTTTTGTCTAAAATGGTTCCCTTCAACATTATGCATTGAGCCGATACCCAAATCATAGATTTGGTACCCAAATCATAGATTTGGTATCTATCGAGACTAAAGGGAACCATTCTAGAACAAATTTTAGTCACCTGAAAAATCCTCCATTTTTATGTCCCACTCTAGTCTTGATAGATACCAAATATATGATATGGGTATCGGCTCAAGGCACAATGTTGAAGGGAACCATTTTATACCAAATTTTAGTCACCTGAAAATCTTCCGTTTTTATGTTCCACTCACCTTTTTGGAGACTCAAAGTTGACCTTGAATGTTCTCTATCTATTCATGGCACTGCTATGATAATAAGAGCTACAGTAGCAAAAGTGTTGAGATAAGTCGCATTGGAATCTTTTATTTGGGACTAGCAAGTAAAACAGCATTCAAGATTTTTAACAGATGGCCCATATGGGGCATGAGCAGGGTTCTAGCCAGGACCAATTTAGAACCGGGTAAATTTACTGACGGCGATCGGAGAAAATGTAGCGAACGAAGTGCAGTGGATCATGGCATGGGATCCAGAGGCCTTCTTAATGTCTTTTTAGGGTTTTTTAATGCACTTTTAGGTTCCTGCCACATAATTTCTTGTTTTATGAGGCAGTTTAATGATTTTATCCACAAATTGTAAAAAAAAAAATTTTAATTTTTTAATTTTTTTTAGAGGGCGGCCAGCCCAATTCCGGGCCCAGCGCCGGGTGGGCTAGCCCAGTGGTGGGCGGGCCCGCCCGGCGCCGCCCGTCCTAGCTAGAACCCTGGGCATGAGGCTTATCAGATAAATGGCGTGTGCCTACGCAAGCTGTCAATAATTATTTTGCAATACCATGCATTTTCAAGAATAGAATGACTCGATTTTCACTGCGGGTGTTTGCAAACTTGTTCACATGTTTTTATTCCTTATTACATCCATACTAGTATCTGATCAAAATTATCCTCAAATTGTGAATTTTGATTTGTATAGTGTTGTGTATGAATTATCAATTCAATACATGCATTATATTTTGTTTCTAGAAAAATTAGACAAATCAATGCACTTGCGCAAATGTTAATGCTCACAATAGCATTCCCCTTGTGGTGTCGTACCATTATTCACATATCAACATCAGCACGCGTGCATCGAGTTGTATAATATCTCTTGTAACAACACATACACATTCATTGACCTATAATTGATGCACCAAAACAAACATTCTTAATTAGTTCTTTACCAGTCTGCTCCAGGTGCTGTTTAGTGAAGCACTGCCTTGATAGCGACATCAAGTGACGGGTGTCCGTCTTCCGCTGGGTGATGAATAAGTTCGATATTTCAATAGAGGGCAGGCTTGGGAACAGGACTTTCAATAGAGGGTGGACTTGGGAACGGGACTACGTTTTCCAAGGGAACACTGCAGGCATGAGAATTTTCAGTTTTTTACTTTTTAAACTGAATTCAGTTTTTTTTATGGTCCAAATTTCCGCACTTTCATTTAATTTCAGGCTGTTTTGGCCTTTTTAGCCCGATTTCACGCACATTTTCAGTTTTTTTTCATGTTTTTTTCATTCTCATGCCTGGAACAGCCTCCCGTCACAGTAATTTTCAAAATAGAAAAATAATCCTATTTTGCCAATTTTCAATGTTGGGGTCAAGCGTGAGATAAAATCATCAGACTAGCTGCCGCGAGGAATTCTGGTACCTAGGCTGCCCTCAATTTGTTAAGATGTTATTATTTGTATGCGATATTATGTTAAAAAGCAAAAATGCAATGATTGCACAAATTGATGGGTACAAATGACCATGGTGACGCACACCTGTCAATTTTTAAAGCCCTCAAGTGAAACAGGCTCTCGTTCTGGAGATGACTGTTTATACAGGAACTTTAGGAAGCTAAATGTATCAGAACCAGTCAAAGTGATTTTCATTTGATACTAAAAATGTGTTCACCTGATAATTTTGTTCTTATTTATTTACACCTGTAGGAGTGGATAATGTTAAACTGAGGGATGATGAGTACACCCTTCAGCATGTTAAAGCCTTCGGTATTCACAATCACTTGACCCTTGACCCCTGGAATCCCAGCATTGTCCTCTACGTGGATAATACAGGAAGTGTTATGCAAATGAGAGTAATAGCGGTAAGTATAGACAAGTGTCTGGTTCCATTCCATGCATGGGGGACATGCATTGACTCAGCTGTTGTTTCAGATGACTGGTTTAGTTTTAATGGACCACCCTACAAATTTGTGCACATACCAGCAGGCAATGCACACGAGGCAGGCAAGCTTTTGTTTGCTCGGCTTCTGTGACGTTACGGGAGACATCCCTATAATCTTAGGTTTCCATCCAAAGTACTGTAAATACTGTAAAATGTTACATTTATTTTTGCGCTTTCCGCGCTAAAATCAGCAAGCGCAAAAATAAAAACATGGGATATATATTCATTTGGTATTCATGTCTATGTAAGGAAGCTCAAAATCGCGAAGCTAAGCAAAGCTCGAAAATTTACATTTTTAGGTCGTCCGTAGGAAGAGACCTTATGGCAGCATCCTTCGTGTGTGTAGTCTGTGTGTGGGGGTGTGTGTGTGTCAACAATTTGGTATACACTTTTTTGGTATACACTTTTTCAACAATTTGGTATACACTTTTTGTTTTGTCCATTTCTTTTCCATACAATGTCCAATTGCAATCAAACTTCGGTCATAGATGCAACATGGGAACCTACCTTCATATGTTAATGAGGTCAAAGGTCACATACCAATGTCAAAGGTCATCCGAGGTCAAGATGTATATAAATGTAAAAGTGGCTGCATATGTAAAATTGATTACATTTGTCCATTTCTTTTCCATACAATGACCAATTGCAACTAAACTTCAGTCATAGATACATGGAAACCCGCATATGTTAATGAGGTCAAAGGTCGCATAGAAAGGTCAAAGGCCATCTGAGGTCAAGATGTAAAATTTAGTACACTTTTTTTTGTCTCTTGTTCATTGTTTTTTGTCTCTTGTTCATTTTTTTTGTCTCTTGTTCATTTTTCCATACAATGACCAATTGCAACCAAACTTGGGTCATGGATGCAACATGGAAACATTCATATGTTAATTAGGTCAAAGGTCACATACCAAGGTCAAACGTCATATGAGGTCAAGATGTAAAATTAGCTGCATATGTAAAGTTAATTTTATTTAAACAGGTGAAGTACAATTGCAACCAAACTCAGGATGTTTATTTTATTTTTTATATCCTGGATCCGCTAGTGGTCTAACCTCTTTCTTTCTAGATGCCTGTGGTTTGAGATCCACCTTGTTTTTAATCTACCCATATAAACGGACGACCTATTTGGGACCGCTGTCCCTATTTTTACAGTAACACAGGGCCGACAGGGGTAGGTATAAGGGGTTAATTCTTTGCAGGAGATGTTGTCAGAAAGTGGAGACTTCTTCAGTGAATGTTGTTGAAAATGTGTTTAAAATTGTAATTTTCTTGATAGTGATACATGTGTGGTAGAGCTCAAATTTTTCGAAAAAAATGCTAATCAGAGCTTTTTTTCTTCTTCTCTTTCCAGCCCGTTTATAGGGACTTATTTATTTTATGACATACAACAATAGATTAATCAGAGCTTTTGAACATGTATTGGTTTTGAAAAAGGGGGCCTTACACAGAAACTGAAGCAGACTGGATTACATCGTTTTATCGCACTTAAAGGCATATTATGTGATCTTTTCCAGGGAGCGCCCTCTATTCATCTCTATTCATGATTTTTTTTTAGGAAGTAGATTTTGTTGTTGTTGCAGATTTACATTTCTGATCATAAATCATAAATATATTCTGAGTTACAGAGCAATACGATTCCTAATTATTTCAAAATCATGGTTTAAAGAGTGAAAATAAACTGTCAGGTCTGCACGACAACTTATTTTTCACTCTAAATTCACTCTTAAACCATGATTTTGAAGTAATTAGGAACTGTATCGCTCTGTAACTCGGAATATATTTATGATTTATGATCAGAAATGTAAATCTGCAAAAAAAGTCTACTTCCTAAAAAAAATCATGAATAGAGGGCGCTACCTGGAAAAGATCACATAATATGCCTTTAACCCTAACCATCCTCAATGCCGCAAATGTCCACGGTAAAGTCTGTCTGTGCCAGCTGGCGTGGCACTTTTTCGATGAAATAATGGCCCCAGGCTACATAGTCGGGCCAATACACTGGCCCGAGTATGGTTGGCCCCCGTGGCGCACTGGTAGAGCGTTCGTCTCGCAACCGAGAGGTTCTGGGTTTGAGCCCCGGTGGCGGCGCCGCTCTTTTTGTTGTTGAAAAAAATTCTTCAAAATGTAACTCTTTTTTTTTCTTTCTTCAAAGTTTTCCACGTATGATTTTATTAACCCTAACCATCCTCAATGCCGCAAATGTCCACGGTAAAGTCTGTCTGTGCCAGCTGGCGTGGCACTTTTTCGATGAAATAATGGCCCCAGGCTACATAGTCGGGTCAATACACTGGCCCGAGTATGGTTGGCCCCCGTGGCGCACTGGTAGAGCGTTCGTCTCGCAACCGAGAGGTTGTGGGATCGAGCCCCGGTGGCGGCGCCGCTCTTTTTGTCCGCGTTTTTGTCGTTGAAAAAAAAATTCTTCAAAATGTGACTTAGGAGGTTAGGGTTAAGAAAACTTCAACTTATAAACTTAAGAAATTTAGTTAGACTAAAAGTTCTGTCATTACAATTTGATTGTGTTTGTTATTCACCCACAGGAAACCGAACTGAACCTACCCCAAGAAGTGTTCATCATTCCAAAGTTTGATGATGTCAAACTACGCCACCGGCACAACGTATCCCTGTATTTCCCATCTAAAGAGCTGTGTGTATTATCAGATGGTGCAGGGATGCTGTATATTATGAACACAGGAAACAGAGACACGGATAATGAAAACAGGTGGAAGGTAGGTTAGACACATTGAAGATCTTCTCCCTCCTCCCCTTTGCCTCCTGTCTTTATTTGTCTAAATAATGTCATTTATATAATCAATTCCATTTTGACAACCAGGCAGTTGTGGTAACTTTTGGTGACCATAGGGCCTGTTCAGACGGTCACTAATCTTGAGACTAGTTAGTCTTAAGCTTTAAAAAAATTATACCACTAATCCAGAGTGCCTGTCCAGACGACAATCTTAGCCTCGAGTCTAGCGCTACCACTGCGGTAGCTTCGAGACTAACTCAAGGTAGCGCAATTCTCAGATTGCCAGAAGTAATGCATTGATAGGCAATGGCCTTACAAAAATTTCACTAGCGGTTAACATGGGTGAATGATTCACACAGCAAACACGCTCTCGGCTAACTCTTGGTTAGTGCTTCGGGACTAGTTAACCGCTAGATTTCGTAGGGTTAAAATTCCAGCTTTAGGCTCAAGGTTAGTTAACCATGACACGATTCACACGGCCGTTAACCGAAAGTGAAGTCCCGAGACTAGCTAATCTCTAGCTTAGCGTCGATTGTCTGAACGCCCCTCATATCACTAAACCTGATCAGGTCACAACTCACAATTCAATAACTGTATTGTACCTAATGGACTATACAAAGGTTTGCACAGAACAAGGCTGGTGTCAGTAGGAAATCCAAAAATGGACGTTATCATACCAGTTATTTAAAGTGCTGAAAAGTGTTCAAAATGTGCTCTTCTTTCTTTTAAAATAATTATCAGGTTGTATTCCAACAAGAAGTATGCGATAAAGGAAAGCCCTTCACGATCCTACATTCTACCATCAGTACATGTAACTCCAGTCAAACAATACACTGTCTTGTACTTCACATAGAGGAGGTTGCAGTAGAGCAGACAGGGCAGGATGGTGCTTATCAAGCTATCCTGGACTGGTTCTGTATCACAAAGGAAACAGGTAATGTTCAGGGAGGTGCCTTATCTTTGTGTGTGAGTCTTGGTAATACTTGATTGATTTGTGTCATGATCACTTTATTGATTGATTGTTGCGTGATAAATTACTTGGTTGATTGCTGTCACGATTGCTCGTGTGATTGCCTCCATAATTGTCTGTATGAGTGTTTGGCTTGATTGTGTCTCTCTGTGTACGCACATCACATGTGGTTGAACTAATTACAACCGTCCCTGTGCTTGCAATTAAGATCAGACTAGAAAAGAAAGCAGAAATCTCTCCCCTTTCTTATATCCTTCCCCATCCCCATTAAATAATGTTGGGGGAACTGACAAGGCTTCTGATAACATGACCCGGATCAACATTGCCTCGGGAGGGGAGGGCACTTTTTTAAGTGTGCCAACATTTTCCCCCATGTTTGTTGCTTAAAATATGTGATGTCAACCACAATGCATACAATAGTGAAACAGACATGTGCGGTGTGCATCGTGTTACCTTGATCCATGCGTCTCATTGGTTATCAAATTTGTGTGAGTTTCAAGCATGCACAGTGAGCTGATTATAAGTGTGTCCATGTGTGTCTGATGTGTGTGTCCAGAAGGATATGTGACAGTGACCTGCATATATTGTTTAGCAGTCTGTGTCACATTGGACAGTTTCTTCTATTATAATTTCATCTTCCATGTTGAATCCAATCTAATTGTTCAGTCCAACATTACCTTGGGGGAGGGGGGGGAGGGGGGGTGGGGGGAATTCCACCATTTTTGCCACAGATGAATAAAAACTAAAACCCAAACTATCGTCATGTGATTGATTCTTCATCATATTTCTTTTAATCCAGATTCTGAAGACTACAATCTTACCCGTTCTCGTCAGTTCAAAAGTAAAACTGTGCCTACCTACGCAGCCATAGATGAAACAGGAGAGTGTCTGTTTGTAGCTAGCCCGTCTCATTTTGAGCTCATCCATGATTCAGGCAAGGAAATTGCCAAGAAAGAGGAGAAAGAAGAAGACAATAAAGGTAAAATATTATTTGTTCCAAGTCTTGAAATTTCTATGCCATGTAGCAGAACCTCATTTTGTTTCATCCAGTTCAATGCAGGGTTTCCGATTTTGCAAACATACCAAGATACAATACTATTTCAATTCAATAGTTGCTGTTGCTGTTTCCTCATCTAGTTTGTTCCAGTCTGCTGCTGTCCTGTGGAAGAATGTGTACTTGTGCATGCACGTCTTTCTTGATTAAGTCCCTCTTGATCCTAACACTTAAACTGTTCCCTCTTGTTACTCTGTTCCCTCCAAGATCGGTCTGACAAGGGTTTTGTAGGCAGTTTCTTTGATGGTTTAGGTACAAAACCAAAGATTTCTCTTTAGGAATCCTAGCACTCTATTAGCTTTGGAGGTTAGTTTCTTGTAGTGGATGTCCCATCTCAATTTGCTGTCTATCTCAACACCGAGGTAAGGGTGGTTGCTAGCCTCTTTGAGTGGCTGCCCACAGAAGATATAGGTTTTTTTGGTGGATCTAAACTATTTGGTGGATCTTGCTTGTAGGATACCTTCATGACGGAGCACTTCGCTGCATTGAAGGACATGACCCATTTGTTTTGCCATTTCTCAAGCTGGTGCAGATCCTTTTATGTAGTTTATGTATTATTTAACTTTATGTAGTTACACCACTGATATAGACATCGATCTGGCTAAGTGTCTCAGATGTGCCATTTTCAGGTCAAAGGGCTTACTTTGACATAGGAATGGACCAATAAAAGTGTATGGCATATCATAATTTGAAAGAGATGTATGGGCCCAGGTTTTAACCAGTAACCATGAATTTCTATTTATTGTACACAGCATCAACTATTGGTACAACAACATATCCAGCATTTTCAGGAAATTTAGGTAGAATAGAGTAGGCCTATGCCCTTAATATTTGATTGTTGTCTTTCTCAACAGATCCCCCACTATATACCTGGACACAATCAGAAGATGATGTCAGCATCACTTTCATCCTACCAGAGACAATAACCAGGCAAGATATTAGCTTCAAAGTCACGGCAGATCAGCTGGAGTTGGGCATCAGAGACAAAGCGGTGGTGTTATTAGCTGGTGCTCTGCACAGAGCCATTGATCCCGCACTCTGCACATGGACCTTCAATAATCGGAAGTAAGCTATTTATAATCAAGTTTATGAAAGGCCTACTTTCATAAACCAAATTATTTACTGGAGCTGACAGTTGCCCTCTGGCCTGGGCTTTTCAATTTGCATAATAATGCGTCAATGTGTCTTGGTTACCGGGCGCCGGGCCAATCAACACTCTGGCTTTTTGCCCATGATTTTTGGCATCGTTTGTTTTCTTGAATATATGGGACAGTCCGTGTTGTTTTTTGCAACCACTTACGCGGGCATTTTTCTCCTCTTTTTCAAAACGATTTTGTTAGAAATAAATTAATACATTTTTAAAAATGTGTTGGTCAGGCCCGTAGAAAAGAGTTTTTCTTCTTCGTCGCCTAATTGTCTAACTCTGCATTGAAATCCCTACAGATTAGAGGTATCGTTAGCCAAACAAGACGAGGGACCATTGTGGACAAAGCTGGTGATTGGTAACAATAGAGGGCAGTATGTAGTTGATGCAAAACTTGCTGAACGTATACATATGAAACTTGAACACCTCACAACAGCTGAACTAGTAAGTATTCAATTTCCACTTAAGTTGGGGTTGGGGTAGTCTACTGAAGTTAGACCCTTTTATGTACCGATAGAGGGCTCACTCACTGTGACTGCTCCCCATCAGACTGCTCCCCTCCTCTTATCTTACCCCGGAGAAAAGGGGTCTACTTACATTGGAATTGACCTTTTGACTCCTTTTGTATACTGTTACACTGCGCTACATCCAAAAACTGGATGAATGCGTAATGAGCAACTTGTTCGTGAGGGGTTTTGCGGGGGATCAAAATTGACCAATGGCAGACACGATAAATACAAAGAATATGAATATTTATATACCGTCTTCGCAGGAAGAAGAATCTTGCCTGGCTTACAACTTTTGATAAATTCAAAATGGCGATTTTCTAGCACTGGATAGCCGCCGTTCGGTCTGAAATTGTAGCTTTAGGAGTAAGCCTAGACATTGGTCCACGCCAAAAATATTTTCCTCATAGATATAGCTACATATCCGCATTATCGCATATGTGACTATTTCTATGCTATTTCCTATCTTTCAATATCGTGTAGTAAAAAGCCTTTGTGTCTGAACAGGGACAGATAATTTGATCTTTTTTTACAATAAACTATAAACTCTTACACAGCCACAGAAATATTGCCTTCACATGTTTCTAAATGTACACGCGGCAAATTCAATATTAGCGCGTTATGAAGTGGTGTGATACTATCGTGACGTAAATTATGCACCAAAAGCATCGTCCCTAGTGTGTTTAAAGCGCAGTTCTTCGGTAAATCAAATGTCAGTAGACCTTGTATTGGTCGGTTCTCGGATGGGAGCGGTTTTCGGCAAGGCGTAGTATCAGAGGGTGTTGTTCGATTGTGTGGCAGTGAAATTACACAAGGTCTATAAAGTCGACTAGGGTTGGGGTGGCTTCATTGTGTTTTCCAGTTATAGGTGTAACATTTTTGCATCTCTGCAATCATTAGTCTTTGATCTTATCATGGCATGTATACAGCCACAGCAAAAGGGTGCAGTTGTCTCCCAAAGGAAAAGTTGAGATTTTAATACCAACGAAAGAATATTTTTGAATGCTTCAAAATGACACCTCATGGTTAAGATTGGATATTGTTTTCTGATTCTATGAAGAAGAAAAAAAATCTTTGTTTTTCCATGCCTAATTACATCAATATCTCAAAAGCCATTTTTCTGACAAATGCACCCTGTTGCCGTGACAATACACAACAGAATGTAAGGCAGCTTATGTCAACATACACCTGCAGTGCATTTCTTATTGGCTTTCTATGGAAGGTAGAGCAAAGCTATAAAAACAGGAATTCTCATTTCACAAATTTGCCTCCCATTTTACAGAATGCTGATCCCACACCTGGTAGTTCAGCAGGAACAGGTATCAATGCACAGGAGTTAGAGGAATGTGATGAATGCCCAGAGGAAACTACTACATTGATGAGATTTGATGCCCATAATCATGTCATTACAAATCAGGTGGGTAGAATAGTTGGCTGTTCATGGTGGTTGTTGATGGAATTTTTTCAACCATTTGAAAATTGTTCTTATTTTTCAAAAAATTAAAACATTTTCAAAACATTTTCAAAACATTTCAATTATTTTGCCAAATGTATGATTAAAGGGTATCAAAGTCTAAGTGGGGTGGTTGCCACCTTACATTATTTAAAAATCACCATTTTGAAAACTATCATAATAGTATAGTTCTGAATCTTATAGTATAATGTTAGAAACACTATTTCCCTCATTTATAAGTAAAATATCTGGTGAAATTCCGATATTTAAAACTTTTGGGGAAAATCTCAATGTTGGCCTATATTTCACTGTACAAAAAATTACTATGGCATTTTTAAATTGGCCATGTATATGACATTGTGACGTCATGCTTCAGATGTTTATACTTGTTTTGGTATGTATGGAAAGAGGAGACCTCCTGCTATACCATGGTACCAAAATAAGCATACTTTGCATCTGTTTTGATTTTATTATGGGGGGGGGGGGGGGGGTGGGGGTGGTCCCTTTATTAAAAAAAGGTTACAAAAAGGCTCAATATAACAAGGGCTAACCTTTTTCAAATCAATTTAAAAATTCCTTATTATTGCTCAAATGGTGTTTTTTTTAATTGTCAATTTTTTTGAAAATTTGAAATTTAAATTAACAGTCCATTTCTTGATCAAAACAAATGTCATACGTATACTCAAACCGTGCCCCAAATACCTTTTACTATACATCAACATGTGTGTCATGATTTGAATCTAAAACCTGATTTAACTTGTCTTGTTAGCTGCTTTCTAGCGACTATACATAATGAAACCCCAGTGAACAGTAAAACAGCTATTTAATTTATTGGTTATTTTAATATTGATCATGAATGATGTTTTTTCGTTTTATTCATTGTAATCAATCTAGATCAAGCCTTGTCACTTCCTCGTAAATAAGCTCTTTGTCATATTGTCCTATTTGGTGTGAGTTTTAACATTATGGGTCTTTATCAAAATATGATTGATATGCGTGCATACTGCCTGGCAAGGAACAAAAGCCTTCCCAAGGCCAGCTACCGGGCATTGACAACAGATGTTGCGTCATCTATAAGAATTTAGATAAATAAAATAATTTCCAAATTTGGTAAAAGGGGATATTTTCGCTCATAACTTTTCACGCTTTGCACATTTTGAAAAATGTAACTTTTTTTTCTTCTTCGTGATTTTGAGCTTCCTTATATACATGTAGCCTTCATCCAAAATATATATATTCACACATCATTATTTTTTCGTTCGCTCACTTTAACGTGAAAATAAATGAAGCGCGAAAATGTCCACTTTTACAGTACAACTGTTTCTTTGTACAGGTCAACATTGGTATCCACCAATGTCTATTCACAACTCAGCTAGACCCTTCTAAACCACCGTGTCTCTGTCTACGCCATGATGTCGACGGCCTAATATGGCAACCAGGTCAACCTACGGATGACATTCCCCAGCCATGGCAACATGTAGCAACGTTTAACGCTCTTGGTTATGTCCAAGCCTCTAAACTTGACCGCAAGTTTGCATCTTGTCCTCCCAACACCGCGTACGTTGTGTTGTGTGACTGTGTAAGGCATCTGTACATCTATCGACAGCCGTCGCCCACAGCCAATGATTTGAGGAATCGCAAGAGCGGTCGTGTAGTAGGTACTATCGCTAAACAGCAACTGATAAGCTTAGACTCTACGGAAGACATTTTAGGTATGGTAGCCACGGATCAGAGAATATTTGTGTTGACAGTATCTAAATTGTACATTGTTAGAGTCTAATCATCAAGTTAAAAATAAGCTTTTTCACACCGAGGCAACAATTGATCTTTAGGACAATCAATAGTCACGAAGCCAAGTGTCAATTCCACCATTGTTTATTTCGGCCATTTTAAAAGGTCAATTTTTAAATTACGTAATGCACACCCATGAACATCTCGGAGAACATACCTATTTGCTCCAGAAACATCAAGCAAAATGTTGTGGGGGAAAAATGCTGCCTTCTTTTTTTATTGGACATTTTGTAAATTGGGCATTTTACATGTAATGTATATGGAATATAGAGGGCGCTATAACCTTAAATGTTCAGCATTGCTAGGTACATTTTGACCTCTAGTCAAAATGGTGGCAATTGTTTTCAATGAAATTTGCCAAGTATGATGGTAGAATACAATACTTTCATTTTATGAAAGTTGCATGGGTGTGCCAGGGCGGTGTCTTGACATTAGCATTAGCTAATTTAAAACATGTCATATACCCTGTGCTTCAGAAACTACGGTGATTTAGCCGTATAAACACACATGCAAACATTTGATCGTTATAAGCCATGCTACTGATTGGAGATATGGTCCTATGTTAGCGATCAATTGTCTTAGCCAGTCTACATATGAACAATCAATGGTTTAAAGATCTATTGTTGAATGAGTGTGAAAAGGTTTAGTGAGTCATAAAGAGTAGACACACTTTTTTGCAATGGTTTATGTTACATTTGAAGAATTTGAAAATATCGAGGGGGGGGGGGGGGAAGGCGGCACAGAATAGGAGGGGTCATAACTTTTTAAAGGAATCAAAGGGGGGGTTATACATTTTTTTAGGCAATTAAAGGGGGTCATCACTTTTTTGTACCAATATTTCAAACCATAATTTTTATTTGATAACAATTTCATTATACGTCCATGGTCCCCTTTAAAGGAAGTGTCCCGCAAGCATAAAAGTGTGCATTATATGTTAGAAAAATAACTATCAAGCCCAACTTTTGTAATTATATAGAACAAAACACCACACTTATGACAATAACAAATAAAAAACGCAATCTCTCAACATGCACTTTTTAAAATTCGAGGCGATCGAAAGTCCCAGTGTCGATGATGTCATAGTTATACAATGCACATGCGCAAATTTTAGCACCGATACCCGTGACGTCATCGACACCGGGACTTTTGATCGCCGCGAATTTTAAAAATTGCATGTTGAGTGATGGCAGTTTTTATTCATTTGTGTGACTAGTATGGTGTTTTGTTCTATATAATTACGTAATTTCGGCTCGATAATTATTTTTCTAACAAATAATGCTCAATGTTGTGCTTGCGGTACCCTTCCTTTAAGATAAAACTATGAAAACTGACAACAACAAAATACCATAAAGAATTGCAACAACATGCAAATCATTATTTTACAATGCCATTCACATGCAAAATTAAGAATGCATAAAATTTGCTTCTATACTCAACAGTGTTTTTTCTTAAGGTTTGGAACATTTTATTTGATCTACAACAGAAACAGTGATACAAAGTTAACAATCACGTTTCTGAAAACCCCTGAACTAAAAATGCATGAATTGTGGGTGAGGCTAACCAATCATCACATGTGAATAAAATAAGCCTCACAAGCTGAAGAGAATCACTCATATTTTGCCCAGAACTTTGTGACTTGTAATGTACATGTAACATAAACATGTTTTGGATGGTTTGTTTAGTCTAGTGCACACATTTCTTGCAAGTTTACTGTAAAAGTGGAAACTTTGGTGCAGTGTCCGATTTACAAAAAAAACACCACATGTAACTCAAAAAACCAACATGCACAAAATTGATGTTGCATGCACATTATGAACATTTTAAAACTGTTAAAAAAAACGAGTTTTGGACTTACCCACTCATTTTCTAGATGTCCTCATCACTGGAGGAATTCCAAGCGGAATCTGATGATTCTAAACGTTCTTGTGCAGGTGCAAGTCTCGCTAATCCACCACCTCTGCTTGTTGTAGGTACGTCTTCAATGTCAGATTCTATTTCCCAATCATTAGGTTCAGAGTCTGGGGCATCTTGGAATGGGCATGAGCTTCAGCTGGTGTGACTACTGTGTGTGTGTCAGGTTCAAGAGGTTGTTCAACTTTAGCCAATTTATAAGGTCCATATGGCTTACTGTCAGTTCTATGCTTTCTGTTGTCTGACAAGACCTATAGTATCCAGATTGCTATGGCTCCGATAGGAGCATACTGTTTAAAATCCTGTTTGGATAGTTTGATTGTCAATAATGAGCTTAAGCTTTGAGTGGTTAGGTGTGTACGCTTGTCATAGCGATTAAAATAAACCATGTGTAAATAGTGAACGTATACAGGTCAAGTGTCGCTGTACAGTAATCTGCTCTCTTTGCTTCCACTGCAACTGCAAGTGCAAGCTACATATGTACATGTAGCTGCACTCGATATTCGGGCCAAATGGGGTAGCCTGATAAACAGCAATCGGGCCTACCGTTTGTGCTCGTCTGACTGACAAGCACAATGTCCAGCACACTCCACAAAATCATTGTCTGAGCTGTTGTCTTCCTTTGAATCACCACAGACCCGGCATATTTCCAGCATATCGTCTGATTCTGACAATAGAAGCTGGCAATATTTTGTCCTGGCATTTTCAGTCTCTTCTCCATCAATTCTACTGTCATCCAGCTCAGCTTCTCCCCATTCAAACCTTTCCATTATTGTTTCTAGCCACATTAGACAAACGAGGTACCATCTACGGTGCTCAATGTCACTTCTGCTATGCTTTGTAACAAACAATGTCCAATCTTTAAAAATACCCTTCCATATTTTGCCAATGCCCCAGTGGGTTTTGAAGTCAACAACGTCTAGGCCTTTCACATTCTTTGTTACCTCCTCATATGGATCAGCAACATAAATTTCTTTCTGTTTGTGGTTAAGAATCACAAGACTCCATAACGTAGTTGATGATGATGGAATAGTATCAGGATCATCATAATGACAAATCCCTATAGACATATCTTTTCCATGTGATAATTGATCAATCTTTTCTTTCAACAGTGTTGAATCTTCTTCAAATCCTAATGTGCGTACCTCCTCACATAGCGATATAGACAGTAGTATGGCACTATGTCTTGATTTGTACTTTCTGAGAATGGCCATTACCATCATTTCCAGGACCGTAGTGTTTATCATTCGACTCCACTTCGAGGCTGTGATTAACTGAAAATCATCAATGGTAAGGTGTTCCATCTTGACCATTATATAGGTGGAACCATTGGTTCCTGTGGACCTCAAAACCTGCTTTACATCTTTTGCCTGTTGAAACTTTTCTTCCCAGTTCTTCTTTGCATCATCCCCTCTACAGTTATCAACGTGGTTGATTTCATGGATTGGGCATGTTGCCTCCGTCAATCCCACACCACAATAACTGCATTCAGGTGGTTGAACTTCTGTTCTACATATAGCGATTAAAATAAACCATGTGTAAATAGTGAACGTATACAGGTCAAGTGTCGCTGTACAGTAATCTGCTCTCTTTGCTTCCACTGCAACTGCAGTGCAAGCTACATATATACAACTGCAACTGCAAGCTACATATGTATGCAACTGCAAGCTACATATGTATGCAACTGCTACATATGCAACTGCAAGTGCAAGCTACATATGTACATGTAGCTGCACTAGATATTCGGGCCAAATGGGGTAGCCTGATAAACAGCAATCGGGCCTACCGTTTGTGCTCGTCTGACTGACAGGCACAAACACGGCATATAAAGTCAATGAATGGGGGAAATATGCACTTGTAGTTATGTTAGCTTGCACTTGCAGTTAACTCAGTTGCATGTTTTGAAAATAAAAAATATCATGGGACAAAACATGTCAATCCAGGCAACAAATAAATGGTAATCCTGTGCCGGGATTAGAACATGGGTTGTCTGCGTTGCAGTCGGCCGCCTATCTGCTGTAACTGAGCTGAACTGGGCTGACTTCTGCAGATTCCAGCCCGAAGCATTTTCTCAAATTGATCTTTGATAGCCTCGCCTGTGTGTCTACCCTTCAAATAAAGATGCGTTCAGGACTGCTTGTTGTAGTTGAAATTCCTCGTCGATCCAATGTCCTGTTGGACTCATGAGGCTCTTTTCATTACTCGACTATATGTCTGTTGTGAATCTAAGATAATCGGTTGTGGTCGTCTCCAAGCCATGAAACTGATCCATGATGCCCCGCTTTACCCGCTGATACATGTCAGGAATGATTTTCTTGCTAATCAGGTTGGGTGATGGAAGTTGGTATTTTGGCTCCAGGCTAGCTACGAAACGCTGGAAACCGACATCATCAACTATGGAAAATGGTTGGAGATCGAGAGCAACCATCTCTGCCAGCCTCTGATCAGATTGTTTAGATCTGGGGTCAATTGATCAATCTTTTCTTTCAACAGTGTTGAATCTTTTTCAAATCCTAATGTGCGTACCTCCTCCCATAGCGATACATAGAGTAGTATGGCACTTTGTCTTGATTTGTACTTTCTGAGAATGGCCATTACCATCATTTCCAGGACCGTAGTGTTTATCATTCAACTCCACTTCGAGGCTGTGATTAACTGAAAATCATCAATGGTAAGGTGTTCGATCTTGGCCATTATATAGGTGGAACCATTGGTTCCTGTGGACCTCAAAACCTGCTTTGCATCTTTCTCCTTATCTTCTTTTGTAAATGTTGACCGTTGAAACTTTTCTTCCCAGTTCTTTTTTGCATCATCCCCTCTACAGCGATCAACGTGGTTGATTTCATGGATTGGGTGTGTTGCCTCCATCAATCCCACACCACAATAACTGCATTCAGGTAGTTGAACTCCTGTTCTACATTATAGCGATTAAAATAAACCATGTGTAAATAGTGAACGTATACAGGTCAAGTGTCGCTGTACAGTAATCTGCTCTCTTTGCTTCCACTGCAATTGCAAGCTATACAACTGCAATTGCAAGCTACATATGTATGCAACTGCTACATATGCAACTGCAAGTGCAAGCTACATATGTATATGTAGCTGTACTTGATATTCGGGCCAAATGGGGTAGCCTGATAAACAGGCACAAACGCGGCATATAAAGTCAATGAATGGTGGAAATATGTAGCTTGTACTTGCAGTTATTTTAGCTTGCACTTCAGCGTTTTGATGGATCGGTTGAATTCAACGTGTTTTTTCCGTGAGTTAACAGCTGCACAAATATTTTCAATGACCCTGTTATTTACCTTCTGGATATGTTGCAGTGGCAGGTCTTCAATCTGATCGTTGAGGTCCTCAACCTGCTCTTGAAGCCTGTTTTTTTTACGCTTGCAGGCTTTTGATGTCAGTGAGAAGGTGCTTCTTTTGTTGCTTTAAGTTGTCCAACGCGGGGCACTCGTAGTTGTAGCCATCTGCTTTTACCATATTGTCTAGTTCAACCGCCTTCTGTTCTACAATGTCAACCAATTGTTTTCCAATGCCTAACCCCAGGTGGAGGGGTGTCACGCTTACCATGTCGGTAATAGGCGTGTCCCTCTTGTTGCCGATGAGGGGCGGTTTCTCACAGTTAAAGAAATCTGAAGGTTGGATACGATTAACCTGGTACTGCTCTGCAAGAGCATCACATTCAGCATATGTTCTTGCCTCACATTGCACTGCCTCGACTTCCTCTGCTGCATATTTTGGTAGTATGTGCAGTGAATGTGGGACTCCTTTTGCGCGTTTCTTGTTAAGACACTTACAGTGCGGACAAAAGTGGCGTCCATTCAGTCCTGTTTGACGAGATATTCCCAGTCGCCTCTGTATGTCAAAAGGCATTCCTGGTAGTAGTGTTCTGAATCTGTAAAAAGTCAATGGGAACCATCAGTTACAATGTGTACACACTAAAATAACTTTTGAAAGGCAAACAAAAAGATCTGTCTTACACACGCATAATTAAGTATAATTATGGAGTCACTTTTGCCGCATAACCCTATGCGATGAGCTTAATTTTGGTGAATTGTAGGATAAATGGCTCTGATAGGGCAACAAAGGTGGGGGGGGGGGGACCAAATCCATACAAAGGGGGAACAGCTTTGCTCAAAACATCTCTGATTGTATTCACTGAAAAAAATTCTCAAGTATAAATTGCTAACAAATTTCATATGCACTTTTAAACTTTATACTGCAGGTGAGTTTAAGTCTATTGCATAGATTCATTTATCAATTTTACAATCTGGCTCAATAATTTAAATGTGCTTAAACAATTGTTTGTCTTTATTAGTTTTCGGGGAAACTTTACATCATTTGTTCCTCGGGCAACTGCTGATTTTTGAGCTGGATGCATTACATGCATACATTGTTTGGTGAACAACTCTAGACTGTAATTAAGTCCAAAATGGAATTAAGTATTTATTAAATCAATATTTGTACTATAATCATAACAATAAATTGTCGATCACAGCATCATAATACGGCCGGGTGCTCGCATTTATTCTTAAAGTGTAGACGTGGATGAGGAATCCTGAATACTACAATCGACAATTATTTGTTTTGATAATAGTATGTAGGTTACATTCAGCAGTTGAACAATTTTTCTTACCTGGAGGGTTGATGATTTTGTTCCAAGCTTTCTTGCAGTATGTGCAGTTCTCGCTGTACACCTTGTTGTTTCCGTCTAATGGCTGGATGGGTGTATAATCTGATCTGGAGCACTGTCTCCAACTTGCGTCATAGTGACTTGTGGTTTCACAATGTTGTGTGCACCTATGTTTGCAGCTATCTGCTCAAGTTCCTCAAATATCAGCTTGAATATAACTTCAATGTTCTCCCTATTGTCAGGGCCCCTTTGAAGTAGGCTAGCAGTTTGCAGGCTCTCACAGAGTGTCTCGTACTGGCTTGTGTGTTGAGCACCTGCATGATGAATTTGGTACTCCCTCCACCCTTGTCTCCCGATGCATGCAGCCATAGCTGTTCTGGCACATTAGTCTCGTCGGTCATATGGTCAGCTTCTCTAAGTTCATTGACTGTGTGCTTGACTACCGTTGGCAGGTCCACAACCCTCACCAAATGGATGGCATTGATGTCAGAAGATCTGGGAGTTTGGTACTTACCATATTCATATTCAAACTGTA
The DNA here is from genome assembly GCA_035610835.1 of Ophiura sarsii. Taxonomy (NCBI): domain Eukaryota; kingdom Metazoa; phylum Echinodermata; class Ophiuroidea; order Amphilepidida; family Ophiuridae; genus Ophiura; species Ophiura sarsii. Next base: position 47,368,437 of record CM069444.1, read on the forward strand.
AAAACACACAAAGGTGAAATGGTATAATTATCATGGTTTGAAAACATTATAAAAACATAAAAACAGTCGGTTTCAATACAGAAGCGGTGTAATGAGCGGTCATAGCAACGAAGGTTCTTCTAGTACAAGCATGTGCCACATGCGGCCCGCATTCCTCTATTCTGCTGCCCGTGAGGCAATCTCAAAATTCCCATTGATGCGGCCCATTTTTAACCTGAACTCCCTAGGTTTACACAAATGGCGGATTGATTTAGTGGTGTGCTCCCTTATAATTAGAAGGGTGACGCGCTGCATTTATTAACTCGGGCCTGATTGCGTGTTAAAATCCTTGGTTAAAATGGCACTTGCAGCAGCAACAGCGAGTAAAAAGAGGAAATTACACGAGGAGAAGAGGGTATTCAATGAGCAATGGACTGAGGATTTTTCTTCCTAAGCTTTCCCTTCCCCAAATACTCCTCCTCCAGACGTGTTTTGGAATATTTGACAATCACTGCGGCCCGTGAATGGATCTCAACATCACAATGAGGCCCAGGTGGTAGAAAAGGTTGCACATGCTTGTTCTAGTAGCTCTATGTCCATAAGGCTATATGTGTGGTGGCATGGGAAAACCCTTCACATGGTCATTTTCTAGCAACTTGTTTTTTTTCTTTGGCAGAAAGCTTCATACTCTACTGAGTATAGGGCTGTTTAAAGTTTTCAGAAATTCCATCTAGAACTACAGTTATAGTATTTTAAAGTCGGCAAGTTTAAACGCAACACTAACAACTGAAACTGACAATTCAAAGGTGTACACAAAATCTTTTAAATGCTCTAATAATAATAAAACTACATTATTATATCACACAGAATAGCTTGTCATATGAAAAGGACTTTTGATATGAACCTAGTTTTTTGCGATATTATTAACAATTGTGAGTTTTTCACTTTCAAAATCTTTACAATGCATTGTCGGAATTCACAAGTGGTTACCATAGTAACAATGTCATTTTACGTAAACATAGCATTTTACACATAAAATGTGATAAACAAGGTTCAGAAAAGTACTAAAATAAACTTAACATCTGGAATTTTGCATAAAAAACTCCTGGAGACTAAAGTTCAAGGTATAATCTCTATCTTGGGACCAAAGTTGGAAAATTGACTTGGAACTCATACGTTAGGAATATTTTGGTATGACCCAGATATCTCAATATTAACACTAGCGACTTCCGACGGGTTTTCCCATACCACCACACATATTATCAAAATATTTTGTCTCAAAAAGCTCTTCAGCTTATCAAAACCTAATTCGGAATGCTTTTTTTATTTTTTTATTTTTTTTTAATAAATATATAAATATAAAATATTGAAGTCCTTGTAAAAGTGACCTTTTGTATTTAAAATGATGTGATCATTTTTTTCTTCTAACGCGCTTGGATAAATAGGCTGTAGTGAACCTCCACGATCATGCTCGCTATTAATTAGATTGTAATTACATAAGCACACACATTGTAAACAATGCTGAAAATAAGTCAATGTTGTAAATTTTACACAACAATTAATGTATGATTTACCACTTATGAACCATTTTGCTTGTTTTTATTTAGCCATTAAATCCACGGTAAACATATCATATTTTCTGGAAAGAAATATAACACACCTCAAGCTTTTCCATTTCTCGCTTGAGTTTGTCTTTTGATCCCATCACATCAAAACCGATCTCTTCCTTGAAGGTAGATTTCAGGAAACGCCACTCGGTCAGCGGCATACAGGCTCTTAACGCCTGCACTGTCTCCCTCGAGAAACGTTATGGATCTTCATCCCTGTTGCTTCGAATGCATCGATATAGCTGGATTTCCGTCGCTTGACTTGACTCATGAGTTGCGCGGCAACACCTGGTGATGTAGTTGCAGTGCTTGACGATGCGGGTGATGCTGCCATGTCAGTTAGTCCTGGTGGGCTGGTAACCAGATGTGAGAAATCTTCAATTACTTGTGATCGTTTTCTAAGAGTTCTCTTTGAAATGTCAGTGCTTGACTTGTCAGGTCTGGAAAATGGATATACTGTTATGGCACGTCCTGGTTGATTGGGATTTGCTTTAAACTCGATGTACTTCTTGTCTGCTCGTGATGCTGCCTTTTGGTGATGTCTGTATGTCTGTGCAAAAACAGTGTGGTGGTCGGTGGTCAATGGCTTGGATGGCGAAATTGGAGACAAAAGAGTGTTCAGACGCCGATCTCTCTCTTGCAGTGCTTCTTGAAATTGTTCAATGGTGGATGGATAAGTAGTTGGGTCATCTGTAGCCACTACTTCAGGATTCTCGATGACAGTGTCGGGGGCAGTAGTCTCAACCGTGGCAGGCACAGGAAGCGGATCATTCATAGCCCCTGCTTCAGGATTCTCGATGACAGTGTCGGGGGCAGTAGTCTCAACCGTGGCAGGCACAGGAAGCGAATCATTCATAGCCGCTGCGTCAGGATTCTCGATGACAGTGTCGAGGGCAGTAGTCTCAACCGTGGCAGGCACAGGAAGCGGATCATTCATAGCCCCTGCTTCAGGATTCTCGATGACAGTGTCGAGGGCAGTAGTCTCAACCGTGGCAGGCATAGAAAGCAAATCATTCATAGCCGCTGCTTCAGGATTCTCGATGACAGTGTCGAGGGCAGTAGTCTCAACCGTGGCAGGCACAGAAAGCAAATCATTCATAGCCGCTGCTTCAGGATTCTCGATGACAGTGTCGGGGGCAGTAGTCTCAACCGTGGCAGGCACAGAAAGCAAATCATTCATAGCCGCTGCGTCAGGATTCTCGATGACAGTGTCGGGGGCAGTAGTCTCAACTGTGGCAGGCACAGGAAGCGGATCATTCATAGCCGCTGCGTCAGGATTCTCCATGACAGTGTCGGGGGCAGTAGTCTCAACTGTGGCAGGCACAGGAAGCGGATCATTCATAGCCGCTGCATCAGGATTCTCCATGATAGTGTCGGGGGCAGTAGTCTCAACTGTGGCAGGCACAGGAAGCGGATCATCCATAGCCGCTGCGTCAGGATTCTCGATGACAGTGTCGGGGGCAGTAGTCTCAACTGTGGCAGGCACAGGAAGCGGATCATTCATAGCCGCTGCGTCAGGGTTCTCGATGACAGTGTCGGGGGCAGTAGTCTCAACCGTGGCAGGCACAGGAAGCGGATCATTCATAGCCCCTGCGTCAGGATTCTCCATGACAGTGTCGGGGGCAGTAGTCTCAACCGTCGCATGCACAGGAAGCGGATTATTCATAGCCGCTGCTTCAGGAGTACTCTCTGAAGGTCTTGGCAACACCGGGTTTCAGTATGTTTATCACTGCAGCACCATCTAGGAGAATAGTGTAGCGTTATTGGGACCACGAAATGGACAATGGGTTTATGACTATTTAAGACACGCTTTGATCACCAATATTTGATTAATAAACACTTACTGACTTTGTTTAGACACGCTTTTAACGGTTCATCCACTCAACGTAAACATCTCTCATCCTTGATTTCTGGCATGTTAATCACAACTAGTTAAAATCCCAACAGCGCACAGGTTACAATACCCCCCAGCTATGGGCCAAGTGACCAGTTGCTGTTAAATGTGTACATCAATTTATGGGTTATGGTTGGGTACAGTTCGGCATGTATCCTCTGCTTGCAACAAGCATTACACCAGGTAGCTTTTGTTGATACCTTTTTCGATGTAGTTATCTACGATAATGTTAAACGTCCTCCATAGCATGCCGTGCTTTATTCTTATACTTATCAAACTATCTTGGTTCCTTGATCAACTGGCCGTTGCCAGCTGATTCATCTTCCTCTGCAACATGTTTGTCTGGTTGTTCTTCAGTGCCAGTCACTGGTAACTGAGGTACCTGATCGTCATGTTGTTCAACACGGAATTCTTGTAACCCATCTGCATCTTGACCTCGATCAGAAGTCTCCTCTTGTCTTCTGTCTGTGTCCTTTGTTGTTTAATTGTACACGGAGTCTAGTTGAATGTTGTACATTTCTCTGTAACCTACGTAATTCTTGTTCAGATTATCTAACACGTTCATCCAGTTGTTGCGCAATATTGCGCCTATCGCCTAATTGCATAAGTGCCTCCGCAATCAACATGGCGTGATCTCCGTATCTTTTAGCCATAATCCCACCGCTGCCACCACTTGTAGCATTATTGGGGCTACGAAATAGACGATGGGTTTATGACTATTTAAGACACGCTTTGATCACAATATTTAATTAATAAACACTTACTGACTTTGTTTATGACACGCTTTTAATGCTAACATTTTTATTAATAAACACTTACTGACTTTGTTTATGACACGCTTTTAATGCTAACATTTTATTAATAAACACTTACTGACTTTGTTTATGACACGCTTTTAATGCTAACATTTTATTAATAAACACTTACTGACTCTGGAAATGTTTCACCGGTATATGGGTACATACACTTGACTCGTGGATATTTCACCGATATGGGTACATACACTTGACTCGTGGATATTTCACCGGTATGCATAACTATACAGTGAACACTTCATATGGGGGGGGGGGAGATAAATTGGAGATGTTAATCCTGTAGTTTCACAAGTGTGTGTACAATTATTTGTTGTGGGTCAGGGCTCGCGTTGTATAATGTTATCCTGTAATTTCACAAGTGTACAACGATGGGCCAGGGTAGGGGAAGCTAACATGGATTAATCGTAATTTCACAGGCGTTCGTACACTACTTAGGCCAGGCCAGGGTAAAGAGAAGCTCACGTGGATTAGTCGTAATTTCACAGGTGTGCATACACTACTGAGCCCAGGCCAGGGTAAAGTGACACTCACATTGATTAATCCTGTAAGCGCAATGATTTCAAGGCAAGTAGGCTACAATTTACCAGTAATGTATGGCATTGAATATGACTGTGGGGCGAACAATCATGTAAACACAACAATAGCTGCCCACTTAGAGTGGATAGATTTCAAGAAGATTAAGCGTTCTGTGGACAGCTAAAAAAAGGGTCTCTTGTATTAAAACAGGCATAGCTCCTGATATAATTGATCGATTTCAATGATTCCTTTTGTCATACATGAATAAGCGGAATAAGTTGCTCTTTGAAAACGTGCCTCATTGGTTTGTCAAATTTGTTTGGTATATTTTTAAACAAATATTCATTCTCGATCAACTTCTTTTTTGACTCACCCTGTACATTGAATTTTTACACAAAGATTTTGTGTGGTATTTGCTGTGGTCATTTTAGAAGTGCCGGTAACAGTGCCCTTGAAATCCCAACCAGTCTACCGGACAACTGATGGTGTTGGTAAAGACTGGTGTGTCCAGGTTTGTTTCAAGTTTTTTGTGGTCTCAACAGTCACAGTTTCCAAGTGACCAATAAATATGGTTTCTGGGTGTACAGCAAGCTCAGGACTCCATATTTGCCTTGATTTTTCTTAGCTCCACTTCCAGTGTTTTTGATTGCACTGGGAATTCCTTTTATGACATGTCAATAGTCATTGGTTTGTTTGGCTTTAGTTTTTTATTCTATTGTTGTCAGCCACATTTCTATCATGCAGGCTCAAAAGTTATGGTCTATCTAAACGTTGAACTGTAGGCCAAACTAACAAAATAGGCCCGATATAACTGGTGAAACCGTAAATATTAAAATCTAAACTCTAAACGTTGAACTGTAGGCCAACTAACTAAATAGGCCCTATAAGTTGTAACTGGTAAAACCGTAAACATTTCCAAAAATGTAACACTGTCAAACTATGCACAGAATGTTCGGTCGGCTGATATGCGGAGTTAATATCTGAACTTAAGGGACGGACGGTAGGTTTCCACGAATTACCAGCATCATCTCTGCTTTGTGTGGATCTAAGCGGTTGCATTTGGTGGTATAAAACCTGCCTGCTTCGCTAAAGAGGCGCGCCGACAGGACACTACTTGCAGGTGCTGACAAATATCGTCTTGCTAATTTAACAAGTTTGGTGAAACTTCCGTTGTTCATTTTCCACCACGAAAGTGGGTCTTGGTTTCTCTTCATGAGACACTCATTTCCATACGCTTGTCAGCTTGTCGGCCTTCATTTGCCATCTGATTCTCGTTAGCGTTTTGTGATTCCGCCAGGAAATGATCGTACATAGCGTCGAGGGTCAACTTGGCGACTTTTTGTTGTTCCTCCATGTTGTTATCTGCTGGTTCATCTGGATCTGGCGCATCTTCACCTTCTTCTAGGCCTACATCACTCATCAGCCATTCATGGACTTGAGCTGTAGTATCAGCTCCTTTTACAGCTCCTTTAACCCTAACCCTACTACACCACATGGCAACAGATTCTTTTTCCGACCCCCAACATTCACCAGAAATGTCTCCCCCCCCCCCCCCCCCCCCCGCTTTTTGAACCCCGGACCTCTTGCACCAAAGCCCAGCTGCCAATCCACTACACCACGGCTCCACTACACCTCGGCTCAGTATATTCGCCTCATTATTAGTCTGGGTCCATTTTGGAGCCCAAAAACGTGCACGTCCACGCGGGGTTATAACAACAGGCTGGCCGTGTTGTTGCCGTGTGGTGTAGTAGGGTTAGGGTTATAGAACTTTGATATGTATTTTGGATCTAGAAAAGATGCTGTGGCCATGAATTTGTTACTTTCATTGGACTCAAATCACCTTGTCATATATGGAAGAAGTTCATCGTTTGCAAGCCCCTGTTATCTTGCTTTTCCAGCACTCTCTCCAGGATGTACACACTGGGTATTACCATGAAATTGCTGCTATAATGTTCATTCGATACCAATAATTGGGTTTACTTACTGATTTAAGAGTCATAGAATAAGAAAACTGTTGTTATAACTAAGATTCCCTAGCTGCTCTCCGCTGTGCGTGCTATCTAACCGCCGCCATGATTGAGCTCCCTTACACCACACAGGCACAACACAACACTGCCTGTGAGGTGTAGAATTCAAAGCAATATGCATGCATCACAACCTGTATGTTATATTTAGTATTCAGGGACAAGCACAGGCAACATGCACTGTGTGGTTCAGTATTCTATAGATATTCACGGCCAACACAGTGTGTGCTATGTTTCCTGCTCGCTGCTTCTTTTTCGGACTGCCGTGTGCGTACCCAAGCCTGCTGCCACATCTGCAGTAAATGCTGAGTGTTTAGCGCTGCCAGTGACCCACTCGTCTTCCGCTGCCTGGTCTTCTGAGCTGCTAGTGTTGCTCGTGTCAATCTCATCACTTGATAGCTCCTCTGACTCTGCTCTGGATAACTGGACTGGTGTACAGCGGGCAGATGTCCCTCTGGCATCTAAACCTCTCGCGTGCTTAAAGCATATGAACGCGTTTGTGCGAGCAGCATCCACAAGGAAGCATAAAAACTGTTTCCACCACCGCTGCATCTTCCTTGCACATGTGTGATAAGAGCACAGCTGGTTGTGATGGTCCACACCCGATAGATGCTGTGTATAATCTATGGCTGGTCTAGGAGCAGGCACGTGCCTAATTTGCCATCTCTCCTTCGGACTTGGCCCGACTTTGCGCATAAGGTGATAAATTGGTAAGGACGTCATTTGGTTTGCAGTTGACAAGAACATGACAATCTTGCTGTCTTTCCATATGGTGCAAGTACGTCCCTCTCTGTGTTTTGGCCTTGGACAGTTGGAGTATCTTTGGGTCTGACTTGAAAGCTCTTGGCAATCCCTTACAATTGCTTTTGATGGCCCCGGTCAGGTAGGTATGGTTAGCCAGCAAATCCCTCACAACATCTACACCGGTATACAATTTATCTGTGAAAATATGATGATATCTGCCAAGGAAAGGCTCCATTACTTGTTTCACAATTGCCTTAATAACCCCATTGGTTTTTGGTCCATTTGAGATTCTGTGGATACGCTCGAAGCCAGCACCAACACCTGTTCCGAGCTTGTTTTTCACAAAATCGCGGAGCTTCTTCTCACTCTCCTCCCTGGACTCGTTCGGAGACCCCTCCAAACCGCAAAACATGAGGTCGCTTCGTCTTGATCTTTCCCAGATTTCGTCCAACCAAGAGTTCAGTTTGTGGATATTTCCTAAGTCCATTGATCTTTTTTTTCTCATTATCTAGGTCGTCTTTTATGTTGTCTATGGTTTTTACCTTTGCCGCATTTTCTTGGGTCTGATGCTCTAGGTTCAGCACTGTTCCCTCCACTTCCTGTATTCTGTTACCAAAGGAGAGCAGTTTCTGGTCCACACTTTTGACAAGAACATGACAATCTTACTGTCTTTTCATATGGTGCAAGTACGTCCCTCTCTGTGTTTTGGCCTTGGACAGTTGGAGTATCTTTGGGTCTGACTTGAAAGCTCTTGGCAATCCCTTACAGTTGCTTTTGATGGCCCCGGTCAGGTAGGTGTGGTTAGCCAACAAATCCCTCGCAACATCTACTCCGGTATACAATTTATCCGTGAATATATGGTGATATCTACCATGAAAAGTCTCCATTACTTGCATCACAATCGTCTTCATAGTTGTTGGTGTTTTGCTATGTGGATGGATCATGAAGTTACACATGTAACCAGAGGGCGATTCACACAGTGCGTAGAGCTTAAAGCCAGCACGAATTGGCTTCAATGGCATAAAGAACATTTTTAACACCGATTTAACTTAATCCACATAAATCTATTTATTACGATATCAAAATCCGATGGTGACACTGATAGAAATAAAGTTACATAAATCCAAGGTTATAATATCCAATGTGTCCACTCCTTAATCTGAGGTTCAAATTACAAATTGTCCGCGAGAAAAATCAGCATATTGGCCTTCTCAGGTTTCAATTGAGCACGTTTTGGAGTTATAACGAGTCCTGCCTTGCTGAACAAACGTTCCGACAGGGAACTTGACGCCTGAATGCAGAGGTATTTCCGGGCCATGTCGGAAAGATGAGGAAAGCCCTTGTGATGGCTTCTCCACTAGTCTAGCGGGTCGTTCTCCTTATTGGTGTCTGGGTGTATACTGTGAATTGAGTCGGCGGACAGATAGCTTTCAATCTCGCGGAGGTCCTTGGCTCGAGGGACAAAGCTGGAGTTGACGTTGGGTGATTAGCTGACGGCTTCGCGGAACCAAGGAAGGACGCCAATGAGTAAGATCCCTTCTGCTTTTTGGCCGGAAGTGATTGCGCGGCATGGTCAGAGTCATCTTCTGCTGGGCAGGCGGTGACAGTTGATGGCAGATCCTCGGTCAAACATTCCTTCACGCTGGATATCTCATGGGCGGACAGAAAATCGGCCTGTATGGGGTGAAAATTGGAAAACACTTTTAGAATAAGTGTAATGTAACGAACGAAACTTGAAAGAAAGATAACAATAATAAGTTAATAACCATGAAATGAAACAAGAGGCACAGTCATTAAGATCCCGTCATCATTAAGATGCCGCACATTGTTTTTTTAGGTCAATTTGGTCGGGTAGTATGCTAGATAAGTCAACGTAAATGTCAACGTGACATTTAAGGACGGTGTTTTGCTTTTAAGATATTTAAGTAAAATTAAGATATTTTCAGTATATTAACGTATGCCACACATTATAGGGCAATGGCATGCTAGATAAGTCAATCAATGGGAGGGACAGATAAGGACACACATATTGGTGTTTTGCGTATAAGATATGTAAGTATTAAGATATTTTCAGTATATTAATATAAGTGCCGCACATATATTTCAGTAAATTCATTTCAAATTCAAATACCTTGAAGCGGGGATCCAGGAAGGAAGTGAGATTGAGAATATCCTCGGAACCGATGACTTTCCGCTGTAGCTCATCCCAGATGTTGGATTTGATGTCGTTGACTAGACGGGGGTCGCCATCATCCTCCTTCAGTGTGTCATTCTCCAGCTTTTAATAGAGGGCCTTTAGAGACGAAACTGTCACATATTTGTCCCTGCACATTACGTCTGTTAGCTCCATTAGAGGTCCCAACGACTTCTTCTAACAGTCTAACACGTCGAGATCGGACCAGGAAGGTACAAGATGTCTGTCTGGTCTTTGGATCGGATGCGAGAATGTCCCTGAATGATGGTGCCGTTGTTGTTGTCGATGAGGCGTTCCACCATCTGGTAGGTAGATCCCCACCGCGTCTGACAATCCTGGAGGGAAAACAATAACATAATCAGACGATAAGTTTTTGCAACAGCAAAATTCACGTAAATAAATTATAGCAAATAATAGCGTCCATGAACGCAAATGGCTTTTTGTTACACGAAGAAAGTCAAGACACGCGACATATCTTATATTTATTATTATAATTATAATCTATATTGTCAAAATTATCATAATCATCTATTGTCAAATAAAAAGATCAAGTAGAATAAATGTATACAGTATGCCTTAAGAATGTTTGAACCATTGTCCATAGTGATACACGTCTGCATAGCTGGGTCCAAATTCCATTCCTCCAACAATGCCATCATGGCGGATTCAATGTTCGCGGCAGTATGGTCCTCGGACATACATGTATAACGCGTTCCCAAACTGTATCGCTTTAGTTTCCAATCCTCACTAATGTGATGCACCGTGAACCCCATGTAGGGAGTCATCCCATGTGATGACCACGTGTCGCTTGTAGAGGCAAAGTATTTCATTTCTCTTAGTTCTTCCATGACGCGACTCCTAGTAATGTCATACAATTTGGGTATGTAAATCTTGGACATTGAAGACTTTGCTGGTGGGTTGTACCGTGCGTCCAGTGCGCGAAGCAAATCCTGGCTTCTCGACTGTTGAAAAAGGCATCGAATCCTTCGCGATCCAATATGTGAGTGCTTCCGTAAGACGGCGCCATGTCTCTCCATTTCTATCATTCTATGCTGTCCCACCTATCCTGGCATGATCATAGCTTCATATCAAATTCTGTGGGAGAACTTGCATCGACAATCCCAACATTCTTTGTGTCGCTCGTCGAGTCGTAGAAACCAAAATATGTCATCTACAATTTTCTGAGCTACTCTTTCCGGAGAGTTTAATTCCGATAGTTTCCTTTTGATTGAATCCTTAACATGAACGAAGCAAAGAAGGTGTCTGCTTTCATTAGGATTTTGTCCACGGCCGTCTGCAAAGGCACTGTATATCGCCTTCTCTTCGTCGGCCCCAAAGTTTATATTTCGTAACGCAGGATTTTCTGCTATGAGGGTTTCTGCTAATAATTTGAACTTGTCTTTTGTACTTGAAAAATGGATCATTGTGGGACCTGCAAATATGGGATGTTTCCCATCTGATTTCAGAAGTCCTTTATGTTCGTATGCCGTATTTGTGACCAAAAATGTCCCCAAATTATAGGTAACATCGACTGACAGAACACCATAATTGACATGCAAAAACGTTCGATGTCAGTCAGTTGCTGTGTCGTATAATTGATGGCAACTGGGCCAGTTGATAATATTATAATTTTTTGTATGTACAGAGTTTCTGTTTTTGCATCCTGAGAGTTATCAAAGCAAAATAAAGCAAATTTAAATTCAGCATAGTAATTAAATGGGAAAATATCACCGGTACATTTGAAACAAACCCCGTCATTAACGTCTAAATTAGTATAAACCATACGTGTGTGATATAGAAACGCTCGTTATGTTAAGGGCGTTGTGTCCTGTGGCAGCACTGTTTTCATTCGTTGCAGCACTACCACCATGTCCGTCATAAGACCCAGATTTCCATCCATCACCTCCAACAATGCCGTCATGGCGGATTCAATGTTCGCGGCAGTATGGTCCTTGGACACATAACGCGTTCCCAAACTGTATCGCTATAGTTTCCAATCCTCACTAATGTGATGCACCGTGAACCCCATGTAGGGAGTCATCCCATGTGATGACCACATGTCGCTTGTAGAGGCAAAGTATTTCATTTCTCTTAATTCTTCCATGACGCGACTCCTAGTAATGTCATACAATTTGGGTATGTAGATCTTGGACATTGAAGACTTTGCTGGTGGGTTGTACCGTGCGTCCAGTGCGCGAAGCTAAGAATCCTGGCTTCTCGACTGTCGAAAAAGGCATCGAATCCTTCACGATCCAATATGTGAGTGCTTCCGTAAGACGGCGCCATGTCTCACCATTTCTATCATTCTCTGCTTTAGTTTCCAATCCTCACTAATGTGACGCTTGTAGAGGCAAAGTATTTCATTTCTCTTAGTTCTTCCATGACGCGACTCCTAGTAATGTCATACAATTTGGGTATGTAAATCTTGGACATTGAAGACTTTGCTGGGTGGGTTGTACCGTGCGTCCAGTGCGCGAAGCATATGCAAGAATCCTGGCTTCGCGACTGTCGAAAAAGGCATCGAATCCTTCACGATCCAATATGGAAGTGCTTCCGTAAGACGGCGTAATGTCTCTCCATTTCTATCATTCTATACTGTCCCACCTATCCTGGCATGATCCTAGCTTCATATCAAATTCTGTGGGAGAACTTGCATCGACAATCCCAACATTCTTTGTGTCGCTCGTCGAGTCGTAGAAACCAAAATATGTCATCTACAATTTTCTGAGCTACTCTTTTCGGAAAGTTTAATTCCGATAGTTTCCTTTTGATTGAATCCTTAACATGAACAAAGCAAAGAAGGTGCTTGCTTTCATTAGGATTTTGTCCACGGCCGTCTGCGAAGCTACTGTATATTGCTTTCTCCTCGTTGGTCCCAAAGTTTATATTTCGTAACGCAGGATTTTCTGCTACGAGGGTTTCTGCTAATAATTTGAACTTGTCTTTTGTACTTGAAAAATGGATCATTGTGGGACCTGCAAATATGGGATGTTTCCCATTTGATTTCAGAAGTCCTTTATGTTCGTATGCCGTATTTGTGACCAAAAATGTCCCCAAATTATAGGTAACATCGACTGACAGAACACCATTTGCTTGACGTGCAAAAACGTTCGATGTCAGTCAGTTGCTGTGTCGTATAATTGATGGCAACTGAGCCAGTGGATAATATTATAATTTTTCGTATGTACGGAGTTTCTGTTTTTGCATACTGAGAGTTATCAAAGCAAAATAAAGCAAATTTAAATTCATCATCATCAGCATAGTAATTAAATGGGAAAATATCACCGGTACAGTTGAAACAAACCCGTCATTAACGTCTAAATTAGTATAAACCAAACGTGTGTGATAAAGAAACGCTCGTTATGTTAAGGGCGTTGTGTCCTGTGGCAGCACTGTTTTCATACGTTGCAGCACTACCACCATGTCCGTCATAAGACCCGGATTTCTGAAGAGTAAAATTAAAAACAAAATGGCGACGTTTTATCGTGACCATTTATCATAACTATTCAACATCCAACATACAGGCATGACCAATTTTTATTTCAATGTAAAGTACAACTGATAAAGATAAAATCCTGAAAAGATGAGAAAAATCCATCATGAATTAACGAAATTGTGACCTATTAGGCAAGGCAATCTATTTTGTAGTATGTACAATGGTCATTCACACAGTAACAGTAGAGGCGTACACTATTTATGGCAATTCTACTTCTTATCATGCTAATGAACCATCTACATGTACAGTGGGTTCGAGAACTTTTTTAATTTGCACAGAATATGCATGCATCTGATTTGTGGAAAATTTAGCCAGTATTGATTTGTGCCAGAATTAAATGGATTACCAAACTAATTTTTGCTATTGACTGATAGATTATTTTCTATGTTTATATTTATTGTAACGTATTGAAACGTAAACCATGTTATTTACTAGTCTATACCTGTATCGAAACGTAGTTGCTGTAAATTGGTCAGTTCAACAAAGGATCTGTGTGTGATGTATGAGATGTCGTTGTTATACAGCTCCAGGGATTAAGCTCAGAAGCTCACGGAAGATGCCTGTTTTGCACTCTTATTAGTCACGCCTTGATTAGTGAGTTCGCGGCGAATACCGTCCCAAACTTCACCGTTATAATACATTGAATTAAATCTTGTTTGGACCGTGTCGTCTCTCCAAATTTCGAATAAAATTTCTGATTCTTCTATGGTCCACATATCTTCTCTAGTTGGCATCTTATTGGTAGTGAAGGCCTTATTATACGAAAATTAAAACTGCAGCGGGAGTGATCGTTTGTCCAAGAATAGCGCAGACGATGAGACGGATACCAATAAGACGCAATGAGACAAGTGAGACAAATTTGATTAGAAATTGGCGCCGTTGCAAAGGTCACACTTTCCTTCCGGGTCAAGTGATGACTTCGGAGAGAATTCCCGAGGAAAGCTTCCAAAAAGGTGAGCTTAAAATCTCAGTTGTGAGAAAACAGAAATGTTAAATAAGACATTTGATATTGTTTGATTAAAATAAATCTAAAAAACTGCGTTATTTTTTATGATAAAAGATCAAAATAATCCCGAAACTCTGTTATGTTTGGAACATATGACACTTGGTAAATTGGAAGATCTGGGTATAAATCAGAAGAAGTATTGCTGTTTGCTGGCATATCACAGTCAATGCTGCAATAAGCATTTTCATCAAACTCTGTTGGTGCCAGCTGGTAGCTTAATGGTGATCCAATTGGCATCTTTCCAAATTTAGATGGCATATATTCTTTCTTCTGTGATGTTGGTTGTAGGGTTTGTGCAAATCCTATGTCACTATCCACTCTTTTGAAAGATTCTTTGAATTCTGAAACATTGACCACTGCATTATAAAGCGTACAGCTGCTACCTTTAGTTGCCCTAGAATTGTCAGATTTTGGTTGATTAATTTTCATATCCATGACTATTGGTTTACATATGTCGTGAGAGGGGGGAGTTCCCCAGGACCTCTCCATAGATGTACAGGCTGATCTGGTTGGGATATTCTCTAGATTGTGCAAGTAGAACATTGCAAGTTCAAATAAAATACCCATTACATGATTACAGACTCCCCCGCATTCCTGTACAATTTCAGCACTCACTGGTGTAATGCCAATGTGACACTTACATGTCTAATTTGTTTTTATCATGCTAGCATGGACCTTGCCTCTTACCATAATAAGTTTGCATAGACTCCAGATCTACATATCCTTCAGCATGTAAATAAAATCCCTGTTTTAGGGACTTTTCCACTGCCCCGTCCCCACTTACTCTTTTCCCGCTTTTGTTTCTGTGATCATCAATTTGCTTACGTGTGATTGGTGGTAAATCTTCCAGGGATTTCCCCCACTTGTAACTATCATACTTTGTATCATAATAGCTCTTATCTGAAGATAGGGTGTTGACACTGCTGGTTACTGTAGTGGTGGCACTAGCAGACACTATATGCTTGGTGAAGATTGGGTACTTGTTACTGTTGTGGTAGCACTAGAGCGCACTATACTTGGTCCCCCTACATATCGTCTCTTCAGATGTAACCATCGCTAGTCATCTGTCGGATCTGTAACCTTCAAATCAAGGTTATTGTCTCTGTAATTGATAATCCTGGAAGTGAAGTACACTTTTTTTACTCATCCTGTATCATCAGTAGTAGATATATCGGAATCATCACTTGCTTGACTGATGATTGGTGTGGGCCTCCTTGATGTAGTGGAAGCTGAAGCTGGTCCGACTGTCGACAAAATATTGAAAGGATCTCGATCACACGGTGGTTGATTCTCGATAGGCCTAGTAGTCCTGCATATAGGTGAAAGTATTGTTCAATTTGGGTGAAAAGCATGAAATTTGGCAAAAATGTAGCTTTTCATGTGCTGAACCCATCTGGATATGGGGCCAAAATTATTTCCTCCCCAAAATCCAAGATGGCCGACAAATTCAAAATGGCCGCCATAATCATAGATCTTTCACTTATTTTCACATCTACAACCTTAGAAATACAAGGAAATAGGCGCAAATGTTGCTTTTCATAATCATAGATCTTTCACTTATTTTCACATCTACAACCTTAGAAATACAAGGAAATAGGCGCAAATGTTGCTTTTCATGTTCTGAACTAACCTGGATATGAAGCAAAAAAATATATCCTCCCAAAATTCCAAGATGGCCCTCAAATTCAGAATGGCCTCCATATCAAAGAGCTTTCAAAGAGTATTTGTCTCGGTTTGTTTAACAAAACATTATATTTATCACCCCTCTCTAACGTTAACAACATCAGCTTTTAAAATGTATCTAGAAGTTACAAGAAAAATACAAGCTTTCATTTTGACCCACTCTTGCACAAAATAAAATACATTTTACATACAATGAGGTTCGTCACTTTCAGCTCATCAATTTTGTTTCTGCAAAATGGGCAATATCCAACATCAGTAGAAGAAAAATAGAAGAGTTTTTGCAAACATGTGGCACAAAGCTGATGGCTGCATGGCAGGTGTACTTCGTTTGGAAAATCGTTGCACACCGTGCATTTCTCCTGCAATAGGAAAACAAAATATGAAAGCACATTTGAAAAAATATCCATTAACTATACACATAGTAATGTATCTACAATCATAGAAAATATGTGTTCGAACACAGTTTCTTTCTGCTTTTCATCATTTTCTCTCTTATCCGTCGTGATACAAACTTGCAGTGCACGGTTCTGCCGTTGGACCTCTCAGATCGCCTACCAACTCTATGTACTACGGAAATATCGTCCGGTTTTATGAGTACGTCGATCTTTCCTCCAATCTTTATCACCTCCTTAATGAGATCCTCTTCACCATCTCCCCCATCAATACCTGAGATACATATGGACTCACGCCTGGTGTATTGTTCGAGTCTTATCATTTTCATATCTAGCCATCAAAGCCAGTTGTTGCAATTTATCATCCCGTTTAGACGACTCAATCTTGGATGCAGTGATAGTGGCTTTAGTTGCCTGCTCTACTGCTGATGCCATTGTAGGTATACCACTTATGTCAGCCATAATTTCCCATTGTCCAACTTTTCGTCAGGCGCTATAGTTGTTGTCCAGGTGTCAAACAGCGGGATGGGAGCGCTCTTGACAGCCGCGGCAGCACCGGAGTATAGGGTGGTCAAGTAGGTAAAAAAACACTGGTATACGTTTTGACCTTTATGGTGGTTGCGCCACATTACCTCGGCAACGTGTCCCTCAAAATTATTGAGGCTCGTACCGGACATTCTCTTGAGGTGCGCCTTGGCATGCTTCCACACGCCCTCCATGCGATTAGTGTTCACTTTGAGACGCTCGCCGGTCTGCACATTACTGTAATACTTCACTTACTGATACTTATGTATCACCGTGAAGTGTTGATATCCGCGCTCGAGCAAATTTAAGTCCGTGTACGCGCCCCACCCTTCTGTGTAGTAGATCTTAGACCCGGGGGCAACGTGCCGCACGATTATTGCTGTCAGTGTAGCCGTCTGTCAACTGGGTACAGTATCATGGGCCCTGAGGCTCTTTCGATCAATCCAACTATCCAAACTCTCTGTCCCGTATGAGGATTACCACAGTGGTATTTGCATTTTTTTCCAAACATACTTTCATCTACTTAGAACTACTTCCCCGCTTAGTTGCATCTTGCCATTGATGACCTCATCTCACACATACTGCATGAATATATTGCGTATGAAGCTTGCCCAGTGGACTGCCATTGACTTATGTCCATCCAGGTAGTTTTTCACAAAATTTAACACATCTGGCAGTGGAAGTCCAAATCCGTAGAAGTAGCTATGCAATCTCACCGTACGCTCAAAGCTGTGCCCTTCTTTCCGGCATCGCCACCCGTTAGCCATCCAGGCGTTCTTTCCGCTCCACAAGGTGGCACGGCGTTCCGTACTTGTCACATATGACGTTACTCGCTAGTAGGCCCTTGCTCATTAACCACCGTATCAGTATAATTCTGAGTGCCATCAACAGTCCATAAAAGGTAAATGGGTTGTTGAGGTCGCGCCCGCCGTCCTCATTTCTCTCACCCATCGCTCAAAACCGATTTTGCGGAAAGATATTTATAAATCAAACACAAAAAACAGAATGAGGATTTACAAGTCAACTTATTAGGAATAATTTTTAATAGAACAATACTAGCCTTACTCCGTAAAAATCATCTGAAAGTAGCTTTTGAAATGATAGGAATCATCTTCAAAACTGAATAAACAGCATCAGAGAACAATCCTAGCTTTACATGTTTACTCCGTAAAAATAATCAGTCCGTAAAAATAATCAGAAAGTAACTTTTATAATTAATAGGAATGATTGTCAAAATGGAATAAACCGCATCATTAGAACAATCTTTAGCTTTACTCCGTAAAAATATTCAGAAAGTAGTGAAACGTAGGTTGGGTCTTGTCTTGTTATTCTTATTGGGTTATCTCATTAATAAACCCGTTACCTGTACAGGGTGTATCAAAATAATTAGGACACTTTTTGATGATGGTTTAAATCCTTGTTAAATCACTGAAGCATGACCAATTTTTTATTTCAATGTAAAGTACAACCGATAAAGATAAAATCCTGAAGAGATGAGAAAAATCCATCATTAATTAAGGAAATTGTGACCTATTAGGCAAGGCAATCTATTTTGTAGTATGTACAATGGTCATTCACATGACAGTAATAGTAGAGTAACATGAACGCACACACTATTTATGCCAATATCATGGTAATGAACCATCTACAGTGGGTTCGAGAACTTTTTTGATTTGCACAGAATATGCATGCATCTGATTTGTAGATTATTTAGCCAGTATTGATTTGTGCCAGAATTAAATGGATTACCAAACTAATCTTTGCTATTGACTGATAGATTATTTTCTATGTTTATAATTATTGTAATGTATTGAAACGTAAACCATGTTATTTACTGGTCTATACATGTATGTAAATCCCATTGTACAAACCAGTAAATGACATGGTTTACGCAAATTATGCTAGTTTTCTTATTTTTCATCGGATTGATCTCATATCATAATAATTAATTGGGCTTTACATTGAGACTAAATTGGTCATGGTCCAATGATTATAACAAGTATTACACCGCCATGAAAAAGTGTCCTAATTTTTTTGATACACCCTGTATGTGTAACCCTAATTAAAAAACCCTAACCAGTTGTGCAACCACGACACGCATCACAGGAAAACGCGCCATAAAAGAGCAAGCCCTAACTTTAACCCCAAATCCTTACTCTTTGGTGATCATTATTACATTTTGGATTTGTCACATAAAAATGGATCAAAATGCCACACTTCAGCTAGTAAAAGTGTTTATCCTGTGTAGCCCTTTGAATATTGTGTGGGAAGTAAATGTTCACCAAGCCATATTGTATTTTGTATAGCATGGTGGCTTGTATAGCATGGTGGCTTGTTGAGCCAGGCGGCGAGTATGGAGAGTATCCCATTTGAGTTGGTTAATTAATGGGGTAACAGGGGTTTGTCTCCTGTAGTCTCGGAAAACAAACCAGGCTGAGCTGCGCTGTATATATTTTCTCGATCCTATTTATTTCGGATTTTGTTTGAGAGTTCTAGACCTCACTTGCATATTCGACTTGTGGGCGTATGAGTGTTTTATTTATTTATCCACCCCAGTGTGTTTTCTCTGATACCATAGTCATTTAGTTTGACTGCAAGGTGCTGATGAGAGACTTTGTCAAAGCCTTACTGAAGTCTAGCAAAATAGCATCAGTCTGGCCTTTGCAGTTTAGGGTGTCAGACCAGTCATTTGTGGAGTAGTTAGGACCTATACAGGTGTCATAATCAAGTGCCGTCCTCCCTGTAGAGGGAAAATACATAGTGGGTGTGGTTTTGGATGTTAACAGGCAATTTTATTATGAGACAATGGTATATAGTTTGGGGCAGGGCTTAATTCATTCAAATAATAATACCTTCACTCAGTATGATCATCGCGTTAGTGTGTGCCCTACACAAAGTTGCTGATGTGTGCGTTGTGCGTATAATGCAGCGTTGCCATGTGCGTGTGTGCTAAAGAACGTGATTATTTGAAGCAGGAAGTTGGTAAACAGCTCGTTGGATTCGCCGATTTTATAAAGGGGGAAATTTGTTGTTGTTTGATTAAAATAAATCTAAAAAACTGCGTTATTTTATTATGATAAAAGATCAAAATAATCCCGAAACTCTGTTATGTTTGGAACATTTGACACTTGGTAAATTGGAAGATCTGGGTATAAATCAGAAGAAGTATTGCTGTTTGCTGGCATATCACAGTCAATGCTGCAATAAGCATTTTCATCAAACTCTTTTGGTGCCAGCTGGTAGCTTAATGGTGATCCAATTGGCATCTTTCCAAATTTAGATGGCATATATTCTTTCTTCTGTGATGTTGGTTGTAGGGTTTGTGCAAATCCTATATGCCATTATTCACTCTTTTGAAAGATTCTTTGAATTCTGAAACATTGACCACTCTAGATGATTTTCTCACTGCATTATAAAGTGTACAGCTGCTACCTTTGGTTGCCCTAGAATTGTCAAATGTTGGTTTATTAATTTTCATATCCATGACCATCGGTTTATGTATGTCGTGGGAGGGGGAGTTTCCCAGGACCTCTCCATAGATGTACAGGCTGATCTGGTTGAGATATTCTCTAGATAGTGCAAGTAGAACATTGCAAGTTCAAATAAAATACCCATTACATGATTACAGGCTACCTGCATTCCTGTACAATTTCAGCACTCACTGGTGTAATGCCAACACTGTCATGTCTAATTTGTTTTATCATGCTAGCATGGACCTTGCCTCTTACCATAAAGAGACCATTTGCAGCTTTGTAAGTTTGCATGGACTCCAGATCTACATATTCTTCAGCATGAAAATGAAATCCCTGTTTTAGGGACTTTTTCACTGCCCCGTCACCACTTTTTCCCACTTTTGTTTCTGTGATCATCAATTTGCTTATGTTTGATTGGTGGTAAATCTTCCAGGGATTTCCCCCACTATCATACTTTGTATCATAATATAGCTCTTATCTGAAGATAGGGTGCTGACACTGCTGGTTACTATAGTTGTGGCACTAGGAGACACTATGCTTGGTGAAGATTGGGTACTTGTTACTGTTGTGGTAGCACTAGAGCGCACTATACTTGGTCCCCCTCCAGATCATCTCTTCAGATATAACCATCGCTAGTCATCTGTCGGATCTGTAACCTTTAAATGAAAGTTATTGTCTCTGTAATTGATAATCTTGGAAGTGAAAATCCAGAATAAAAACATAAAAGCATAATTTTTATCCTGAACCCTAACTTGTATGCAGTATGCCTGTTTTAGAGTGCTTGCACTTAGGGGAGGATGGTCGGGTTAGCGCTCGTATCCTCTTTCTTGTCATCAAATTCTTCCAAGAATTTATCGAAATTGCTTGAAACTTGTTCATCAGGCTTAGATGAAACATCATTATCATCGTAAACACTATTGTTTACATTACGTGCATGGGCACTACCATCTTCCTTCCCATCATGCTTGCGCTCATCAAATACGCCTTGTGGCGGATCATCAAAATAATCTTCATATTCCTCCGCGGGACCGTAATCAAGTTCATGCTCATACTCAGCGCCATCCAAATAGTTACCACTTTGGAAACCTTGGAAATCATGTGGCACCCTGTATTTCGTCGACTAGGTATCCTCGGGAGCGTCCTCGTCCTCGGGGACGTCCTCGTCCTCTACCTCTGTAGTTACTGCATCCTCTGCTCTGACTCCGACCCCTAGGGGATCCTATCTCTGACCAGTGCTGAAATCCCTCTGTCTTGGGTTTCTAGTCGTGCACATTTTGGCCCAGTGGCCGATATTTCCGCATTTCCTACAGTTGTCGTTATAAGCTGGGCATCGTCTTGGTGGGTGGTTAAGCCCACAAGATTGGCATGGTTGTTGTACTTCATCAATTCCGGTGCTGTAAGCGCTGTCCGCCAATAGCTAATGCCTCATATTTGCGGCCCTCTTTAACAATTTCTTCAATGGCGAAACCTTTTGGTTTTTCAAGCAGTTCTTTTCTAAAAGGTTCAATAGGGGTTGAAGAGATGGCTAGCTCTATTACGCGCTCTGCTAGTTCTTGTCCTTCGAAGTCACATTTCTTCGCTTTATCACTACAACCACCTACGAAGTCATCCAATGATTCCTCTGGTTTCTAGTGGTACCACATCAGTTCCAACCTGTGGACTCTAAAATTTATGTTGATATTGATTTGAGAATCAAACACAACACAACATTGTCTTTAAGTGTGTCGCAAATGTGCTTTCCTTTGATAGCAAGGACGAACAATCTGTAAAGTTTGTCGTGATTGATCAGACTGACATGGGGATAACTGTCCATGATGGGGGCATGTCATTCCCTTCCTCCACCGGTGGAGCGATAGCGATATCCCAACAATCGGAATCACCTTCCGGAGGCACATTGTCTGTCTGATCATTCTGTGATCTTTTCCAGGTATGATCCACATGTCTCTTCCAATTACGTCCATCTGGAAGTTCACTAAGTGTAACACCAGGCCATTTGGACTTAAGATTTCAGCAGGTACCCATAACAATCTGCGATCAAACTTTTTGACGTAGACTGAGTCACCCAATTGAAATGTGCGAAACTTTGCTCGTTTGTCATGGTTGACTTTCTGGTCTATTTGCTTTTTCGCAAACATGAGCCTTCATTCATGTTTGGACAAACTAGATATAGTTTGCAACTAGGGCATATCTGGGTATCTCTGTTCCATGTACATGATTTTGTCCCTTCCAGAAACCACCATATTTGATCTTCTTCTTCTGTACAGCAGATTCGTTTGCAGCGCGAAAACTAGCACCCCTTTTCTTAACCCTCGCCATCATATTTGATCTTTTTCTTCTGTACAGCAGATTCGTTTGCAGCGCGAAAACTAGCACCCCTTTTCTTAACCCTCGCCATCATATTTGATCTTTTTCTTCTGTACAGCAGATTCGTTTGCAGCGCGAAAACTTGCACCCCTTTTCTTAACCCTCGCCACATATTTCTACTTCAGTCTATTGCCTGTACTTGCCTGTAGTTTGCAACTAGGGCATATCTGTGTATCTCTGTTCCATGTGCATAATTTTGTCCCTTCCAAAAACCATCATATTTGATCTTCTTCTGTACTGCAGATTAGTTTGCAGCGCGAAAACTGTACTTGCCTGTAGTGGTTTCCATGAATATTTTTTAAATGCCTGTTCAAGGACTTCAAGTTTAGAGATTTGATCATTTACCTCACTATATACAGTTTCTGCTAGCTTGATCTGTTCTACTGAGTTAAAAACTCTGGATCCTTTAGGAACTGCTTTATTGCTAAAGCCCCTGACTCTTTGATCACTCTCCTCGCTTCGTTACAACGTTGTGTTGCATTTTTGGTTATTGATGAAATGCTGACAATCTTCTGGTTGGATGCCATTGCCAGCTGCTGGGTAGTTATTACTCTAAACTGATCCATGAGGTCATCGTCTAAAATATAAACACACCCATAGAATATTAAATTTATCAATGCTCTATAATAGGTTTCACTAAGTGTGACACCAGGCCATTTGGACTTAGGATTTCAGCAGGTACCCATAACAATCTGTGATTAAAGTTTTTGACGGAGACTGAGTCACCCAATTGAAATTGCTCGTTTGTCATGATTGACTTTCTGGTCCATTTGCTTTTTGCATAGACGAACTAGATCTAGTTTGCAAATAGTGCATATCTGGGTATATCTCTGTTCCATGTGCATGACTTTGTCCCTTCCAAAAGGCATTTACTGAAGGACTTCTTGATCGTGCCTCTGAGGGGAGAGGAGGAGGAGCAGAATCTACACGTACACCCACTTCCTCAACAACAGACTGAGATGTATCCATGGCTTCTGTTCCATCTGATGGCTGTACTGCTACATCTCCACAACCACTTGTCCAGCTGTGTCCACTCTGAAGAAGCATGAAAACTGTATGCGATGACTGAAACTCCATTAAAACATCATCATCATCTACCTCTGTACCATCCACTTCCAGTACCAGATGCTCATCATCCCCAGTATCATCCAATTCTAGCTTCTGCTTTCCTACACAATATAAATAAATAAGCCAACAGACAATGTAAGTCAAATTATAGGCAGGGATTATAAAATTGACTTTATAACTTAGGCGTATATTATGTGACCAGTGAGTGGGCGCTACGTCCCATAACGTCCTGTAGGATTTGTCTGGAATGTGATATGTATTATGCAATATGCATACATGTAAGTACAAAGAAAAGGACACTTTGATAGTGTGCCATCAACTTTACTGTATATTACTGACGAGGAACGTTTTTAATTTACAGTATTAAAGTCTTATTATGGGATTTTGCCAGACCAAATGTCCCCTGTTTTTCTTTCATTTTATGAACGGCTACCCTAATGTAAGCATTATTCTATAGTTGTGTTTCAGTCAGATCCCTGCATTTTGTTGTTATGGTGTTATTTATACTGCAGTGCCCCATAGACTCCAGTATATAAACTTTGTGGTACTCCACCACAAAGTTTCACTAAAGTTTCTCTATGTCTTGTTCGTGGTCCTTTATCGCATTGCCAATTATCAAATGCCGTCCTCACACCTTTCCAGAGATCGCTGTTGTATTGGAAGGCGCCGTTGCTTTTCTTCTTGAAGAATTGTACACGCTCTAAGACAATATCCTGCTTACGTTTTTTGGCCTGCATGATGTTGTCCTTAGTGATTTCAATTTTTGCTTCTAGAGTCTGGCACTTTTTCAGAATATCTTTCTGGTTATTGAGCACTGCACGGAAAGGGGCATACTCCCCCTTGTCATCTTTGATCTCTTGATCAATCTGTAATGCAGTGTTCTCCACTATGTTCATTACCTGTAAACCAAGTCCAAGACTTATGTGTAATGGACTAGTGCTTGTCTTGTCAATAGTTGCATCCGGTCCAGTAAGAAGTGGCTTGTTTATACAATTATTACATTTCTGAGCATGTGCCTTATTCTGACCGGCTGCAACATATTCTGCGTTTTTGGCAGCGCAGCCATCCAAAGTGCGTAGGAAATCATCGTCGTCATGAATTACTTTGCTTCTTTGATTTGTCTTGTCTCTGTATTTGGGTAATATTGTTAGAGCATGGGGTCTACCTTTGGGCATGTCGGTGGTAACAACAAGGCAGTTGTTACAAAAGAATTTGCCGTTGGGGCCACTGGTCCCTAGACTTTCTGGTCTATTTGCTTTCGCGAACATGAGCCTTCATTCATGTTTGGACAAACAAGATCTTGGCAGGCTTGAACAAAAAGCTGGCAATTTGCTGCTCCATCAAATATTTGGCAGGCTTCAACAATTTGAGACCCCTGTCATCTTTTGCTCTCCGTAAATCTCCCATGGCGTCACTTGCTTCTAGTTTCCTCCCCGTTTGCTCTCCCAGGTTGAATTTTTTCAACATATGTTTCTGTTTAGAAGAGTATCTTTTACATTTACTTGATTTCTTTACTGCCCAACCCATTGGAAGCTGCTTAGTAGTACATTCGCATTCACCAAGAGAAGTTGTATGTAATAATCTCTTTGTGGCCCACTCTGTAGTCTCTCAGCGTAGCCAATTTTGGCTTTGATAACATCAATGGTTTCTTTTCAAATTCATGTTTCCATGCCAGAATATGTCTTTCCATCCCTGACGCTGAAAGTCTCATAAAAGTGCTGAAATAAGCCAAAACATGTCATTTTAATGTTTTGGCTGTTGCTATGGTAACGAAGGTTCAACAATGACATAATTTTGATTTTTGTAGACTTTGACAAAAGCTGCATCCTGACATGAAGTATGAAGTTGTGTCTTTTTTAAGTCTGCCAACAGTTTTTGATTTTCTTTGATTGGTACACAATGTTGCTCTTAAACAACTCAGAACCCAAAACAATGGGAACCACCAAAATGACACTGAAAAGTTGAGAACCATGCATCAACGAAATTGGAAACAACAAAAACTTGCCATTTTGACAACCCAAACCCTCCCTTTTCGTCACACCCCAGTCAGCCCGACCTCTAAAATATGATTATAATTTATTTAGCACAAGGTAGCTATAACTCGGATACTTCACCCTCTCAGAAAATAGAAACAGCATCAAGCCAGCTCTTACCCCTTGTAGTTTATGGTTAAACACTATTAATTGTGTTACCATGATATCCCGCAGCATTTTCCACAATTGTGAAATTTGGTCACTTTGAATGGTGGGGGTTTCCAGTAGCTTCTTCACAACCCATGCCTCCTTCTTGAGGTATGCTGACAGTGTTGCAATATCCTCATTCAATATGGAAGTAACTTTGGATTATTGCGTTGATTCTCGCTTTATGTGCACCGGGCATTAAATGTCACTTCATCCCATCGCATATCATATAAATCTATGAACTGATTGCAACTAACTGAGCATCACTCGACATCAATGCCTTTCCTTTCAGTATCCTCGGTGCCTTCTTTTAAGTGTGCCCTCCTTTCTTAGCCAAACTTGGGGTATCATATAGCTGGGTATCCTCACTGTATCCTGCCATTTCTTTTGTTGCCTTAATAACTTGTCAAAGTTGAATGGATTTATTATTAAGTCTGTTAGTGAGGAATTCCCATCACTACTATTCATTTCTCTGTACTTGACCAATCGCCCTACTTCTCTCAATTGGTTTCTAACGAACCCATGCCTGTTCTTATCATGCCCATGTTTAACAGCCAATTTCCCGGCTACGTCTAATATCAGCTTGTCTGATTTTATGAGAAGAGATACATCGTCATTTTTCAGTTGTGATACTATTTCCCCCACTTTTTTACTACCTTTTGGTCATAGCAGCAAATACCTGCCTGTTTTTACACATGACATGTTTCTTCTTCTTTCCATGACTCATTTAATCTCTGGGCTCTTTGGAATTCCAAAGACAGGCAGTGTTTCCATAATTCCGATCGTCCGATACTGGGTGTTCCAGTATTGGATGATACTAGTACCATAGGCGGAGCCAGAAGGCTTGCTACCCAGGGGGGGGGGGGGGCAATCACGAATTTGAAAATTGCAATAATTTGCATATGGGAAAAACTCTACAGACTGTAAAAAAAAAAATTATACAATCGCAATTTTATTTCTAACCCAATGTTAAAATCATGGAATGTCAAAATCTATTACACTCTTGTGTTAGGTTCCGTATTGGCTACCAGATTAATTTTATTTGGTCTTTTTAACTACTTGCGTTTAAAATGTATGACTAATCTACTAAGTCGTCTAGAAATCGGGTTGGGCCACTTTCACAATATCATACAATCTTGCTTGTATAAATTAAATGGTTAGGATATCAGGAACATTAAAGAGAACAATTAATATAATTATTTTTCAAATAGTTTTGTTTCATTTGAATAAATAAATTCATAAAATAAATAAATTATATCTTGACAAATTTATTTGGAGTTCATAAATAAAAGAGCTCATTATTCCTCCAAAGCAAACGGTAAACTCAAAGACTGTCAATCATTGTCATTCTAAAGTTCTGTTTACAACCATAAAAACTTGTTCTTCCAATGTGAATTGGGGCACTTGTTGAGCGGCAGCCATGCTCTTGTCTTTAGTAAGAGATGGTTTGAATTCTAACCCACATTACAGATATGTGAAAAAAACCTTACCTTATTTGTAATAAAGGGTTCAACAAAAGAAAGTATACCACTTTGTTTATGTCATTTTGAGTAACTTTCAATTTGTTTTTGACCAAACAGGCTAGATAGGCATTTAGATGAATCTTTTAGGCATAATTTGATACCAAATTTGCCCCCTAACAACAAAGATAAACCATGATTAGCACCATTTAAAGGAAAATATCCCATTTTCAAAAGTCGCATTTTCAATACACAAATCGCATTATACAGAAAAATCCCACATTTATTATTAGCTTGCAAACTGCTTGGTAAATAAAAATAAAATCCCCTTAATTTGATATGTCTGTCATAGCATGGGAATTTTACAATCTATTAACTTTTCAATTTGATTATACTTGCACCATAGTCTGTTTAATGTGGTTTGATCAACCATGACTTTTTGTAAGGCAAAAACAAGTTGACTTGTCTGCAGACATCCGGGTTGGTTGATTTTTGTTGTTGAATGGAATAGATAGTAGATACATACACAAGAACACAGATTTTAAAGAATACTTCTTAAAACTCAAAACCCTAAATATATAACATATAACCTAATAAGTATGTATTGATGATTTTATGTGTTCATGTTGCAGTTAAACATAATCCGAACACATTTTGCTATTATATTTAACCAAAATATGATATTAAAAAAGCAAGAAAAAAAGCGACCCTAGATTATTAGATCAGTCGCAAAGCCAAAGTAAACTTATATTTCTTCCAGCCTAATAAGTTTTGTGCTGAACTGCTATTGTAAAGGTCACGATCCTATCCTTTCATACAATGAAGAGATAGCATAGCCATGGTAAGTTCCGGATAGGTGAACATATATACACAAATAGAACGTTGGTGGGATTTACCAATACAAAAAAGTCCCTATTACACTTTATGCCATGTAATTTTACTTATGACCCATTCAAAAAATATCCCACCATTTACAAACGGGAAAAGGATGTAAAACTGCCTATATTCAATCTTGAATGAACCACTTTCATATCTGTTACAAACCAGTGTCAGAAAGTTATCCTGGTGGAGATTTACAAGATGAAGGGGACTGCTTTATCTTGTTTATGGATTTTGGCCTTTATTTGTATCCCTATCTACTTCTGTGGTATTCACTATGTGGACTCTACAAATAATGGGAGTGCAAAAGGTCTAGAAGTCAAGTTTGATGACAGTGTTCGGCAAGTTAAATCTACACCTAATGTGGGTAAGCATGTAGCAGGAAGTAAGAGAGACTATCGGCAGGCTTCCGATGGTAGTGAACTGGCGAATGTAACTGATAAATATCAATTGACAAACAGTAAAGTCATGTATGAAGCGGAATATTTTACTGACATTCCATTGTCAGGGGGTAAAACGGCAGACTACTACAAAGCAAATCTAGACCAAACGGTAGAACTCACAAATAATGGAAGTAATAGTGAAAACATGGACAATGTTGTGGACTGTGACAACCAACATATAACTCTATCCAGAAACATGACAACTGGTATGACTCTCAAGACTTTTGAAAACAAGCCATGTCATGTCTTTGTTTCTTCCCCACCTGGAGTACAGATTGGCATAAATGTTAAGACGACGCAAAGTAATTGGTCAACCGATAGCTATTTCTTTATGAAATCTAAAGACACCGAAGCTATATGTTTCAATGACATAATTGAATTAAGGGGACCTTGCAGTATAACATCCACAAGCAGCAGCCTGGAAGTATACACCAAGTTATCAGCAATGGTACAGCTACTACCTGTTGGGGATTCTAGTCAACCCAAGGAGAAATCTGATCCAACAAAATGTATCACACAACAAACTGGTAGAGATGTCAATCTGGAGATGTGCCAATACTCTGACACTAATTTTACGCAAGTGTTCAATGTTAACTACTCTTCCATTGAACAATATCAACAGTTGGCTTACGACCATCCATCGTTAACACTAACGTTTCCCAGTGAATATTTCCCTGAGATTCAACTTCCGCTGTTAGACTTATCCTACGCAGATATATCTGTAGCTGACTACCCGCTATGCCCTACTGAATGTACCTGTAGCCTGCATTTGAATCAATTTACCACAAATTGCTTTGACACCAAGGACAACGAAGAAACCCTTCTCATATTTCCACAATCATACAATTTACAAGTCAACATATCAGCACTAGATGGAAGTAGGAGACAGCTTGTTCACATTGGTCCAGGTGGCTTCAGGAATCTCAACAACCTTGACATTTTACTGTTGGACCTCAACTTGATCTCCATTCTGCACCAAGACACCTTTGAAGGATTATCTCGATTGCAAGTACTGGATCTCTCCTTTAATAACTTGATACATATAAACTCTTGTGCATTTTCAGGTCTGGATACTCTGAGGCAGTTGTTCTTGAATAGAAATAAGCTGATTGGTTTAACTGCTAATATGTTTGAGGGTTTACATGGTATACAAGTATTGTATTTGATAGAAAACCAAATCATGACCATAGAACCTAATATATCTGTAAATTTGAATAGTCTTCAAGTTTTGTCGTTAACAGGTAACACCCTTTCTATACTAGTCCCAACACCATTTCATGATATGAGTAGTCTGATTTACCTTGATCTCTCCTACAATAGTATTGAATATATTGACACAGATACCTTTAGAAATCTAAAGAATATGACACATTTATCGCTATTAGGAAATCAACTATCAACCTTTCACACATCCTATTCAAATGTATTTAGGGATCTTGGATATTTAATAGCTCTGTACCTGAATGACAACAAGTTAACCAATCTCCATGTAGATATATTTCAAGGGTTGGAAAGCCTAGCAGGACTATGGTTGCATGATAACGCACTAACCAACTTGGATCCAGGATTATTCAGGGACCTTTTCCGTTTACAAAACCTGACCTTGTACGATAATCTACTAGTCCATCTGCATGTAGATATATTTCAAGGGTTGGCAAGTCTGTCAGAATTGTGGATGCAAAATAACACACTGACAGCTTTGGACCCAGGTATATTCAGAGACCTGGCTCAATTAGCACAGCTTCATCTAAATGGTAACCAATTATCCAACCTCCATGTAGACATATTTCAAGGGTTGGTAAGCTTAGCAAGACTATGGTTGCATGATAATGCACTAACCAACTTGGATCCAGGATTATTCAGGGACCTTTTCCATTTACAAAACCTGACCTTGTTTGATAATCAGCTAGTCCATCTCCATGTAGATTTATTTCAAGGGTTGGTCAACCTATTGATATTGGAGGTGCATAATAACACACTATCAACAGTGGCACCAGGCTCATTCAGAGATCTTGGTAATTTAATACATTTGTATCTGGATGATAACAATTTGTCAAATCTCCACATTAATGTATTTCAAGGGTTGGGAAACTTATCGATATTGTGGCTGACCAATAATAAGCTCACAACACTACAACCTGGTATATTCAGAGGCCTTGCAGAATTAACAGACCTAATTGTATCTGATAACCACTTATCCACACTACAACCTAGTATATTCAGAGGCTTTGCTAAGTTAGAGCAGCTTCTCTTGTCTGGTAACAACTTATCAGATCTCCATGTAGATTTATTTCAAGGGTTGTTCAACCTATTGATATTGGAGGTTCATAATAACACACTATCAACCGTGGAACCAGGCTCATTCAGAAATCTTGGTAATTTAATACATTTGTATCTGCATGATAACAACTTGTCAAATCTCCACATTGATGTATTTCAAGGGTTGGGAAACTTATCGATATTGCAGCTGACCAATAATACACTCACCACACTACAACCTGGTACATTCAGAGATCTTGGTCATTTAATATATTTGAATCTGGCTGATAACAACTTGTCAAATCTCCACATTGATGTATTTCAAGGTTTGGGAAACTTATCTCGATTGTGGCTGGAAAATAATAAGCTCACAACACTACAACCTAGTACATTCATAGGCCTTGAACAGTTAAAGCTGCTTTTCTTGTCTGGTAACAACTTATCAGATCTCCATGTAGATTTATTTCAAGGGTTGTTCAACCTATTGATATTGGATGTGCATAATAACACACTATCAACAGTGGCACCAGGCTCATTCAGAGATCTAGGTAATTTAATACATTTGTATCTGCATGATAACAACTTGTCAAATCTCCACATTGATGTATTTCAAGGGTTGGGAAACTTATCAACATTGTGGCTGACCAATAATAGCCTCACAACATTACAACCTGGTATATTCAGCGGCCTTGCTGAATTACCAGTACTAGTTTTATCTGGTAACCACTTATCCAGCTTACATGCAGATTTATTTTATGGACTGATAAGCTTATCAGCATTGTGGCTGGATAATAACACACTCACAACATCATCTCTAATGAGTTTGAAGAACTGCTGTGTTAAGCTGCAACTTCTTCTTTTAAGTCGGAACAAGATATCCAAAATTGGACCATATTCCTTTTCTGGCTTGCATAATCTTATCGTTTTAGATATCTTTTACAATCAAATAACAGCAATTCATCCTACTGCATTTAGTAATGTAACAGAAATGAAGTACATTAGCCTTCAGGGCAATGCACTTAACAGAATAACGCCGGACTCTTTTTTCTGGTTTGAGAATACCACAACCATAATAGTTGTAGACACTCCAGGAATATGTTGCCAAATAGATTCAAACACAGGTCCAAGGTGTATATCACAAACACCCAAATCAGAATATATGACATGTGAACAGCTCTTACCAAATACATTGCTCAAGTATTCAGTGTGGGTTATATGTGTACTTGCTCTAATTGCAAACATGTACATTTTAATATGCGGTTGCTTGACACTGAAAAAGGGAAAAGATTCCAATGACCCAAAGAAGGAAGTGCTTTTTATAGTAAACCTTGCTGCTGCTGATTTCCTTATGGGAGCATATATGCTAATAATTGGATCAGCCGATCAGTATTATGGGCAATACTTTCCAATTCAAGCAGACTATTGGAAAACTCACGAACTGTGCAAATTGGCTGGATTTCTATCGGTTCTTTCCAGTGAAGCATCCTTATTCTTCATCACTTTAATAGGCATTGACCGATTTTGGGCATTCAGAAAACCTGGAATAAGTAGGAAACTATGTTTGCGAACCAAGTCAAAAGTAATTGTAACAGCACTGATATGGGCAATTGCCCTTGTTGTAAGTGCGTTGGCAATTGAATTGAAAACAGATGAACAGCTTTATCAATTTAGTGAAGTATGCATCGGTTTACCACTAGCCAGAAGATTTATTACCGGAACCAGAACGGAAAAAATTACTATCACATACGATAATATCGATAGAGAGGATGATTTCTTATCTATTAAAACCTATGTAATTCTAGGCAGCAAATTGGGATCAATTTATTCAATCATACTTTTCCTTGGAGTCAACCTAATATGCTGTGTAACTGTTTCAATGTGTTACATATGTTTGTTTATTCAACTGTGCAGAGCAAATGTGTCCACATTTAGATCTGGAATTAAGATGTCACTTATAACAATAACTGATTTGATGTGCTGGTTGCCAATAATAGTGCTTGGGATTATGATACAGAGTGAAGTGACAGTAATGTCCCCTATTGTCTTTGCATGGATAATATGTTTTGTATTACCAATTAATTCTGTGCTTAATCCACTCGTATACACTATCATGGGTAGTTGGTGCGATTGTTTTATTCGCAAAGGTACTGTTAATGGAAGACATTATGTAATGCTTGACGAAACAAGATTCTAAATACATGTGTACAGTATGTCTCGTCTAAAATGAAAAATAGCATGTCAGTGACTATTCATAGCCGATCCATCAGTTATGTGGCAAAAATAAATTATGGTTTAGGCGATGAACAAAACAAACCCTGTTGTACGTGTTAATGGAGATCTCAGGTTGGCCTTTTCCCCCTTATTTTCCCTTGAAAATTAAACAAAATCTGTAAACATTTTTTCGGTTGTTGACAAGCAGGGGCGGTGGTGCATTGGTATTCGTTTGCATGTAAAAACTGGTTTCACCAATTTCTAAAAAAAAAATGTGTTGGTCGGGCTCGTACAACAGGGTTTTTCCCGTCGCATTACCAAGATACATGTATTTAAAACATTTTGATTTTGGTAAAATGTGTATGTTAATACTTTAATTAGATTGATTAATATGATTTTAAAAGAAATGTGTAGCCAATAGTTTGTGATGATTGATGGAACTAGATAATAATCAGTCTATATAACCTACATCAACAAAATGGAATCAGTGGCGTGCGCAGGATATTGTGAGTGGAGGGGGGGGGGGGGCACCTGGCCATAAATGAAATTCCCCCGACTCAGATTCTTCTCAATTCCCCCGATGTACCAAAAAATAGTAAAAGGTAGCCCAATTTCTTTTTTGCAGTCACCTCATGAATTTCACTTAAGTGTGGGGGGGGGGGGGGGGGGGGAGGTAGGTTCAAAAAAAATTGCACGGTCACAAAATTGCACAGTCAAAAATACAGCACAGTCAACAACTAATGGACAATTATGACAGTTTTCATCAATTTGTCGACTACATGTACAAATTTGCCGACTTTGTCTATTTGGATTACATCTCCCTCCCAACACAAAAACCCTCTAGCGATGGCCCAGCCCCCGACTGGCAGTAGTTTCCCCCGACTGACAGTGAGTTTCTTCCGAATATTTCAATAGGGGGGGGGGGGCCCCTTTGTGCACGCTACTGAATGGAATTGATGTAACAAACAAACCATGGTTGCAGAATTCTAAACTGTCATATACAAAGGTTGATTGTCTTTTCATCTTTAGTTCTCCTCTTAGTATCATGGTGTCCAAAAAGCATGGCCATTATTGTTTTCTGTTTTACAAATAGTTTGGAAATCATTATAGAATTCCTTAAACTTCTTTTGTAAAGATGAGACTTGGACAATTTATTTGATATCAAACATGACATTTGAAGATTATTTTGCTTTGCAGATATGATTATTTGTTTAAGTTAATGTAGGCCTATATTTATCTGCTTAACCATGTGATGCAGCACATCAAAAGTAGGACTTTAACACCACTGTGTGATATGTAGTAAATCAAATGACATTGTAATAATAAGGAAAAAAGGGTTGGGGGGGGGGGGCTTTACAGGTGAAGTCAATTTTATTACGTGTGCTTTCACGGCATTTCTAAGCTTTAAAATGACACCAAATTTATCAAAATTGATCAAGGCATTCAGATTTTATGAGTGAAAATGACTCCTAAATTCTTATTTTTTTCCTTATTTTTTTCAGTCTGTTTTCATCTATATCATGAAAAACACACAGCCACAAAGTTCCCCTTTTGATGTGCTGCATCACATATCTATCATTAAGAAGTCAATTAAGTTACCTGACATAAGTCCTTATTTGTAAATCTCATCAACAGCTCGGCAAAAACAGTTATTTAAATCATGTGTCCAATCAAGGTCTCTGCCGTGGTATTTTGTGGTATTTGGTAGGGTATAATGACCACTTCCCCCTATTTGTCACACCCCAGCCAGCTCGACCTCCAAAATATGATGATAATTTATTTAGCACAAGGTAGCTAACTCGGATACTTCACCCTCTCTCAAAATAGAAACAGCATCAAGTCAGCTCTTCTTCCCCTTGTCGTTTACGGTTAAACACGATTAATTGTGTTACCATGATATCTCGCAGCTTTTTCCACAATTGTGGAATTGGGTTACTTTGCATGGTAGCTTCTTCATAACACCTGCCTCCTTCTTGAGGTATGCTAACAGTGTTGCAATATACTCAGTCAATGGAAGTAACTTTGGATTATTACGTTGATTCTCGCTTTATGTGCGCCGGGCATTGAATGTCACCTCATCCCATCGCATATCATATAAATCTATGAACTGATTGCATCGTGTAAGTAACTGAGCATCACTCGACATCAATGCCTTTCCTTTCAGTTGCCTTCTTTAAAGTGTGCCCTACTTTCTTAGCCAAACTTGGGGTATCACATGGATAGCCTCACTGTATCCTGTAACTTCTTTTGTTGCTTCAATAACCTTTTCAAAGTTGAGTGTTGCTGTTTGAAAGCATAACACATGGTTTAAGTTCACTTTTGGATCACAAACCATATGTCAAGTATATATGTCTGAAGTTGCAATAACCACAATTTCCTCTTTATTTTCAAGCAATTTGTAGTCCGAGACTTAGTGTAATGTGAGTAACTTTTCAGTAAGCTTATTTTTTGGGTGGGCGGTTAATTAGTATATATTTTTAAAGTCACCTGAGAAACAGGGGGTGAGCGCTTATTAGGGCATGGGCGCTTTAGGGATAATATGGTACCGTACCTCAAAATGTAGTTTAAATCTTTATTTTCTTGAATTTGTGTCTTTGGTTAGATACAAGATGTATCATAGATCAGAAATAAGACTTGTTATTTGACCTCGTCCCACATTTGTGCTCTTAAATCAAATTAGCTACTGCTCACATATAACATAATAAATGTATTAAATTAGAGGAGTAATTCTGTTATACCCTTCACAGGGGTATTCACAGTGCATGATGACGCATACTGTATACTAATGTAGGGTGTGGAGGGTATAACAGAATTATGCCAAATTAGAGTTAAAAGAAATTACTGTATGTGATTGTAAAACATGTGACAGTTTCTCAGCCTAGAATCATATTGCGTCTTTACCATCTTGTGTCTCTACCTATCAAACGTTGATGGCGTAAACCATGTAAGGCAAGGTATTCATACTGGATGACAACGTCTTCCACAGGATACAAAATGTAATCCTTTTGTCTATGTGTATCGGTTGTAATAAATTTGTCCATGTATTTTGTACTTTAACCCATATTGGATTTGACAATTTTCAAGGTTAATTACCAATATTGGCATAATATGTGTGCTGACACGGCAAAAGGATGCAGTTGTCAGTAAAATGCATATTGAGATATTGATGGAAATAGGCATGGAAAAACAAAGAAAATAAAGAACATTTTACCGTAACTTTTCTTCTAAAATCAGAATACTGTATCCAATCTTAACCACAAAGGTGTCATTTTGAAGCATTCAAAAAACTCCTATTGTTGGTATTAAGATCTCAACTTTTTCTTGGGGAGACAACTGCATCCTTTTGCCACGACTGTACACATTATTGTGATGAAGGGACACAAAGAGATGTGCTGGAGGCTGCGCCCTCAGTTTTGATAAACTGAGATTTGTACATTTTTACAATTGTATTTTACACCTGTAAGGATTAAGAAAATCAGCCCTCTTTGTTCAACAAAACGTCAAATCAAATATTCTGATCTACGGCTGTAGTTGCGTCATGTTGAGAATTTCACACTATAGTTGGGGAGCGTTGGGTCTTCCGGTCCCGGTTCAGGCTGACACAGGGAGTTATATACCAAAATGTTCTTTGAAGTTGGTAAAATTAAAACCTAGGTGGACACTCCTTGTCAACTTGGGTGGTTGATTAACCTTGACCTTGATTTGAGTGGAAGATCATATGTGTTTCAGTGTGTTTTAAAACCATGTGTGCTCCCCGATATAGCTCTATAAACATAATATAAATATGTTGGGTATAAAGGCTGCATTTGTGATTTTGTGAGTGGTAATACTATAGGAAAAAATGACCATTATTAATTAATTCTGAGGTGGTTTTTAATTTTTAAATCTTCAACACTACTTTGTGTCCCTTTAAGTATTTGTTTAAGTTTTAACTTGGTATTGACATCTAAGTAGTTAGTGTTAACACACTTTCCATGTGGCAAGTTTCTGCAGAAAACATTCCAAAATTTCACAAAATGTTTCAAAAATGTCAAAATAATTGAATTTCATTACCATATTTGGAATCACTGTGAGAAATTCATTAAGATATGTACAAACATGCATAGTGTTGGATCAGTAATCCTTGAGATAGACTTTGAAATTTGGGAAATGTTTCTAAAAAATCCGTTTTGTAAAACAATAGCTGCTTGAAAAGTGTTAATAAATCATTTAGCATGATATTGATCAATAAAGACTACAAAATCTGCTTGTTAATTCATATTTCTGGTTTTAGAAACCCACTGTATGTTGAGTTGTACATAGAGTTGTCAGTGAGATCACAAATATTGTTGTATAGACCATATTCACGCGGCAGCCATTTTCTAAAAGTTGCCACCCAAGCCTCGTTCCCGTTACGTATACCTCTCGCAGTTCTATCGAATGTGCCGAGGCGCAGATAGACCAAACAGGAACGAGGCTTGGGTGGCATATTTTGGAAAATGGCTGCCACGTGAATAGAGTCTATTATGGCTATTATAGTGCTTATGCACTTGCACAACATGTTGTCAGCTGGTATGGGAACCTCACCTATAAATGAGTGCGCTTACAAGTAGGTAAGGTTGCTCAAAACTGCATTCACTTATCTTTCTGACTCAACATAATTCTGATATCCATACAGTACAATAACTTTAAATTAGGTGTCTTCATTAGAATTGAAATCAGTGACCAATTTTAATTTGGTCGAATGT